>VMOF01000035.1:14252552-14262552 GCA_011764245.1 Trialeurodes vaporariorum | reverse complement strand
AAAAAATGGTGAAAAAATCATGGAAAAAAAGTCATAAAATATCATAATTTCCGGCTTTTCAAGCTTAATTTTAAACTTTCCGGTGATTTTTCTAAGCTTAAATCGCCTGTTGATAGTTTTTTGTTGTGATTGAAGTTGGCCTTAAAGGCTTAAACGTTTATAATTGAGGCATTTTTCGGTAAATGGGCGTATGGCGAAAAAACGACTTTCGAGAAAAACGCGTTTGAAAGTTTAAAACGTCATAACAAAACGTTGTAGGTGCGTCCATTCGAACGATTGTTTCTTGGTTCTTTTCCGTTCGACGTATGAATAACTTTATATCACCTGTTAGGTCACATCGCCAGGATTGCAAAAACGAGTTCTCCGAAAAAAGGGCGTAAATCGTCATACGCCCATTTACCGAAAAATGCCTCAATTGATAGATTTACTTTCTTATTTTTGGCCACTTTTTGACAATCTTAGACCAAAGTGCGTATAGGTAGGGTAGAGGGTGTAGTGCAAACTGAATCAAAATGTAGAATCGTTTGGATGTCAATACGTAACCCCCAAACTAGAGGTTAAATCAAGGGTTTAATCTTCTGTATCACGGAAAAAAAGTACGGTGAAAATAACCATACGGATACCTGATTTTGGCACCTGCTAGATGTTATGGTAATGTTAACCAGAAGTATACTATGTTTTGACTAGGTACTAGGTGATGTTACCTGATTGCATGTTCAATTTACTCAAAGTATCGGTAAATGTACCATACTTCTGGTCAAGTTTACCATAACATCTAGCAGGTTCCAAAATCAGGTATCCGTATGGTTATTTTCACTAATCTTTTTTTTTCCGTGTACAGTGTCAGATGAAGTCCGCATGCTCTTCGCTTTCAGGCTGCTTCTTTCCTAATTAATAATGACATGAGATCGATATGACCTTACCGCAAAAACTTGTATCTACAGAGTAGCCTGTTTCGAGTTCGTATAGGTACACCCAAGTGAAATGTAAAATAGGGGTCATAGTATGCACAAAATGAATAGTATACATAGACCTCTCCAAGCTCCAAAATAAAAGGAACCGTTTTCTAAATTAATTCAAACTAAACGAACTTTTGAGCCTTCCACTTTCAAATCAGCCCATCTATCGATGGGATGCCATCTAATTACGCATCTTTATTTTTGGTAAATAACTTTTCTCAGCATATCTCTTCGATTAAATGCGACTTACCTATTTGTTACGCTCTCATTCAACCGCCCTTTTTGAAGACAGTTAACCCTTGTGAGCCTAAGGGGGGGTAGATTTGTACCCCAGGCCAGTTTTTTTGACGCCATTTTGTCAAAACTGCTCAAACTTTTTTGGGACTTCATGACATTTTAAGTTAGGATACTTAGAACACGTCTACCAAAAATCATTAATTTTTATGAATTTTTGTCGATATTATAGAAATTTAAAGTGTTGGGGGTACAAATATACCCCCCTTCGTCCTGCCAGTTTTAAGTTTGGAACCATCTATTACAGTGAATTTCACGGAAATTTTATGTAGATTAAGAATATTAAGTCAGATCATTGAAAAAAAACTGGAAATTTATCAAAAATGGAAAATTAATATGGTACCTCATTTCATTTTTTCCATTTTTTTTATTTTGACATTTTTTTTAAAAGTAGTTGTAAATTTGGCAACATAGCAAAAATTTACTCAAATTTCACATAAATTACTCTCTTAGGGTACTAAGTACATAATCCATCCATTAAAGTTTCAAAATTATTGATACTGACTGTGCTGCATGAAAATATCCTTGGGGTACAAAAATACCCCCCCCTTAGTCCTTTGTGTTACCGAAATACCTTAGGCTCACAAGGGTTAAACGCATTTAGTGAGTTTGTGAGTGGATTTTGAGATATTTCGATGCTTTCAATGGCCCCTTCAATACTGAAGCAAAAGTTTCATTATAGCCAGTGGCGTCGCATGCCATCTGGCAACAATGCAACTGCTCCATTTAAACTCATTAAATATATCGAATTTTCCTTGTGCACTGTGCACCCCTGAATTCGATCTTTTACATGAGTTTAAATGGATAAAATACACTGTTGCCAAATTGCACGCGACGCACTATGGTCCAGAAGTCCGGTTTAGGAAGACATTAGTTTGCATTAAAATCGCCTGATATCTTGAAAACGGCTCATCTGACACCAAAACTGGTTACACTGGTCTGCAAAAAAAAATGACGAAAATTTCCAAGCTGATGTTTTGGGTGATTCTTATGTTTTTTGGGTCGCTGAACCCGAAAATGACCTCCGTTTTTCTCTATCACCCTCCAGTTTTCCGGGAAATCCATTTTTCTCCGGAAAATGCACCGTTTACCGTCAAGTACAAAATGATCACAAAAATTGATTATTTTCTTGCATGTAGAAGCAGGAAATAGCATAAAATTGTCTCTAAAACGAATTAAGATGCTTAAAAGTAATGTTAGAGTTAGGTTGGGGTGGGTGAAAATGACAGGGGGGAGCGTGGGGGGTAAAAAATGACCAATTTGCATAAAAAATCGGTGAAATTTCAGTGTTTTTTGTTGCATTTGTGGTTTTCTTTGGCCCCAGAACCTAATTTCTGGTCACCTCATACATTAATTGTGGCTCAAGAATTAGCATAAGACCCTGCGGAGTCTACCACTGTTTGTGGTGGGGGGGGGTGTACAGTTATTGCATGAAAAGTTTCCAAAAACGGACGGAATAAAACCCCATTTTCTGTACGTTTTCCAATTGTTTTTTATGTATGTGTCTCTGAAGCCCCCTCTCACCCGTTTTGCTGCCTTCCCCCCCCCCTTTAACTTTTATACACCCCCCCCCAAAACCCCCCCCCCCCCTCCTACAAGTTTCCTCCCAAACGGAACGCGTAAATCGCCGGCAAACGCGATTCGCGAAATTTGTTTTTTTCTGATGCAATCGTTTTTTTTTTAATTTCGATGGATAAAAATTTTGGGGTTTTAACAATTTTGAGAAGAAAACTATAGCCCCCACTTTAAAAAAGAAAAAAATTGACCCAGAAATCAAGAATTAGGTACAGCAATATTCCTCATGCGAAACGGAACGCGATTCGCGAATTTCGGTTCGTTTTTGAAAATGGTTTTTCTTGCCGACATTGAAGGATAAAATATTGGGTTTTAACAGATCTAAAAAAAAAAACCATGGCCACCACGAGGATTACAAAAAAATTGCCGTAGAAACCAAGATTTCAGACGTGTGGAGGTTTTTATCATACCCAAAATGAACGCGCCAAAATGCCAGATAACGCGATTCGCGCAAATCGACGCTCCGCAGGATGAAACATATAAATAAACATAGCATGTGCAGTGCAAGGAGCAAAAACCGCATGAATTTATTTTTACAGCATTTTCTATCATACTTTTAGGCTCATTTGAGCTAAAGAAATCTAAAATCAAATCCGTGCCTTTAGAGGAACACTCATCTGAAGTTAGATCGTTTTAAGGCTCAAAAAAAGAGTCGAGTTTCAAAATTTATTACTTTTTGGCCAGTTTTTGGGGGGCCCGGGTAGGTCTTGCAGACATTTTTTTTTTGAATTAACACATTTAAAACACATATGTCCTCAAATTTTGGTGATGCTTCGTGCATGGAACGAGAGTTTTTATTTTTTAATGTTAAAAAGACAAAATTTTGACGTGACAAAAAAAAACGCTATTTCCCGAAAAATACCAAAAACTAAAAAATTTCCCCAACTAAAAAACTAAGAGGATTTAGGACGAACGCTTCAATTTAGCCTCTTAAAATTGTGATGAGAACACAAGTACCCACCAAATTTCAACCAAATCTAAGGAGGTGGGACAGGTGGGTGCCAGGTGCCATTGTTCATATTTTTGGTTGACTTGGAATGGAATGACCCCGTATTAAACGAATATGATGGCTGTGGGGGAGGGGGGGTTGCTGGTGGGAGTGTATAAAAGTTAAAAGGGGTGGGGAAGGCAGCAAAACGGGTGAGAGGGGGCTTCAGAGACACATACATAAAATACAATTGGAAAACGTACAGAAAATGAAGGGTTTCATTCCGTCCGTTTTTGGAAACTTTTCATGCAATAACTGTACACCCCCCTCCCACCACAAACAGTGGTAGACTCCGCAGGGTCTTATGCTAATTCTTGAGCCACAATTAATGTATGAGGTGACCAGAAATTAGGTTCTGGGGCCAAAGAAAACCACAAATGCAACAAAAAACACTGAAATTTCACCGATTTTTTATGCAAATTGGTCATTTTTTACCCCCCACGCTCCCCCTGTCATTTTCACCCACCCCAACCTAACTCTAACATTACTTTTAAGCATCTTAATTCGTTTTAGAGACAATTTTATGCTATTTCCTGCTTCTACATGCAAGAAAATAATCAATTTTTGTGATCATTTTGTACTTGACGGTAAACGGTGCATTTTCCGGAGAAAAATGGATTTCCCGGAAAACTGGAGGGTGATAGAGAAAAACGGAGGTCATTTTCGGGTTCAGCGACCCAAAAAACATAAGAATCACCCAAAACATCAGCTTGGAAATTTTCGTCATTTTTTTTGCAGACCAGTGTTATTACAAAAAAGATAGAACGTAAACCGTTTTAACTTTTTTGTAATAACCATTTTTGATGTCAGATGAGCCGTTTTCAAGATATTGGGCGATTTTAATGCAAACTGATGTCTTCCTAAATCGGACTTCTGGACCATAGTGCGACGCCACTGATTATAGCTGATTTATCCGACCGTTTAACCAACGTGGTTTTACCACAACCCCCCTCTTCCTCCGAGTTGTTGGCGATACTTGCAACCTCGTCGACAGAATTACTTGAGAGAGATTCCAAAATAAAAATAACGCAGAAGCACTGGACGAAAGTGAGTAACGACTAGACCAAAAAAGTATTCAAAGTGTAGCTACTTTGCTTAGAAAAATCGACCCTTTGCTATCCCCGAAAAAGGGTAAAAAGAAATCCGACCGTACGCAGTATGCCGTAAACTTCCCCATCTCATTCCATCCGTTCCATCTCATTGCCCTAATGTCCCACAGTCCCAATGCCCAATTGCCCAGGCCCCTATACAGATAAGGTGAATATGTCATTGCCTCTTTTTTTCATTCCTCTCCCCCCTCTCTCTCTCTTTATCTCTCTTTCTCTCTCCCTCTCTCTCTCTCCCACTCCCCCACTCGCCCCCTCTTTCTTTTTCTCTCTCTTGCTCTCTCTCTCTCTCTCTCTCTCTCTCTCTCTCTCTCTCTCTCTCTCTCTCCTCTCTCTCTCTCTCTCTCTCTCTCTCTCTCTCTCTCTCTCTCTCTCTCTCTCTCTCCTCTCTCTCTCTCCTCTCTCTCTCTCTCTCTCTCTCTCTCTCTCTCTCTCTCTCTCTCTCTCTGTCTCTCTCTCTCTCCTTCTCTCTCTCCCATTCTCTTCCCTCCTTCCATCCCTTACTTCGCTGCTCTTTACTCTTCTTCTTTTTATTTTTTTTACGATCGGTTTATTTACGAGCAATTAGTTGAACCCGTTGAACGTCTGTGTACATTGCGAGAGTGAGTCTGAGTATTGGTTAATGACTGCGTGGGGCCGCACAATGAGAACGGTCATCCATAATTTCCTGAAAAAGTGCCGGTTTCTAGGTTTTTTAATTTAAACATATTTCAAAAACTTGGATTTTCAAAACTGATTCATGACATCCACAGCTTATATTTTTGGGCGTTGTTTCTACGTTTTTATAAATGGTTTCGGCTAGTGAAGGTCATCAATTCAAGTTTTGATGGACATCGTATTATTGTGCGGAGATTAGAGAGATGGGCGATTGGCGATGGGAGAGTAGACGCGTGGCGTGCGCCCGTGCGGGATGCAGCGCAGCCGGGCGCACATGTGTCAAAAGCTTACGATTCATGGATAGCAAAAAAATAAACATTTACAAAAAAATAGAAAAAAAACTTCGATTGATTGCAAGAAGATTCAAAAAACAAGAAGTCGTGTTGGAAATTGTGACAATTTTTCTTTGTTCACCTTGAATTATAAGAGGTGTAATTAATCCAGTGGAAACCGTCCATTTAAACGAAAGTGCAAATATTTAAAGTGGCCAACTGGACACATAATTTTAATGGAACTATCCAGGTGAGATGATTTGGTTTGTACCTGGTGTGCGTCAGATTTTTCCATCGTGGAAATCTTCCCGAAAGATATTGTATTAGAAATGTGTGAGTCCAGATAGAAAAAGAGAAGAAGGAACTAACGGGAAAGAACCAGAATGCCGGAAAATCAGCCTGTCCTTCACTGGTCCACCGTTGGACTTAAGTCGATTCCTGATATCGTACGTTGGAAGAAAGATTCGGGCTCAAATGGATATCATTACTATTTACGTTTTTAAAATGTGACTTCAAAAGCTTATAGTTTGTTTTTTTTTTCTTTTCCAAAAGCATTACTTAAAAGGAGCCCCGGCGTCCTTACAGGAACTGCGTATTTTTTTATCTATAACATGTTGAGCCAAATTTCAGGAATATTGGTCCTAGATTGACGCAAAATTCAAGCACCGAAGCGTTGGCAGAATGTTAGGCTATCTATGTAAGAGCATTTTGTACAAAGAGTAAACAAGAATCGCAATTGCATTGAGCGATAACGTGGTCAATGCTGATAAGAGCTGGCTTCTGATTGTCTGGAAATGGAGGGTAATCGTGGGTCCAAACTTTTTTGGCCTTATGGAAATTAACACGGGGTTTTCGTGTCGGGCCATTTTGTCTCGAAATCTGTGCAAAATATTACCGTCAAAAATTCTTTAAATTGATTTAACAAAATTTTCTAAACAAATTGATAGGTTGTAAGTGCCACTTTATTGCAAATTCGAAAATAGTACGTCAGTTGAAAAGTACAAATAATAGTGAGTTACTCAACACACATGAAGCATGAAAACATGCACACTACCTATTATTTCTACTTTTCAACCGAGATATATAATCTTTCCGAATTTGCAATAAAGTGGCACTTGTGACCATCAATTTGTTGAGAAAATGTTGCTAAATCGATTTAAAGAATTTTTGACGGCAATAATTTTGCTTCATTTTCGATAAAATTACCAACCCTTTGAGACACGCATTATGAAAAAGTAGTCACACCAATCTTGGATTCGCGTCATTGAACTAATTGAACTTTTTCTCATCTAAATTGACGCGCACCCCTATTTTTTCAAAATCCCATAAGACTTCATGTTAAACCCTGTACACATATGTGTACATCGTGTCGGAAAGGGTCAATGAAAAACAACCCCGTGTTAAATCCCACAAGGCCGAAATAGTTTGGACACACGCATTTCCCTCCATTTCCAGCCAATCAGAAGCCGAATTTGAAATAAGCTCTTATCAGCATTGACAACGCTAAAGCTCTCAATACAATCGCGACTCTTGTTTCCTCTTTGTTTTAAACTTTAATGGTTAAAAAATAAGAGGCAAAGAAACCAAGCCCTTTTGAAGATGTCCATTAGACCCATAATAGATCCCATAATAGATCCCATAATAGATTTATGCCTCCGTGGTGTCTCAAAAGCACGTCCTTAAAAACCACTCTTTAGTTATATAGCTTATTGAAGGACCCTTCGTTCGGAGGACACTTTAAATCAGAGCAGCCGTTTCGCGTTTAACTAATGACATTTTTCTTCTCACCGATGATTCCACCGATTGAGAGAAGATTACACAGCTCAGTTCAAAGGATGACTGTACTGCATGGAAATATTCGTACTGCATGTAATATTTTCTCAATCGGTGGAAACGGCGTTAATTAATTAAAATGTTCGCAAGTTTCTTAAAGTCATCGACGACTCCACCGGTTGAGAAAAGATTACAAATGAGAGCGTATTCGTGCATTGCAGTCATGCACTGAACTGAACTGTGTAATCTTTTCTCAGCCGGCGGTGAATTGAAAAATACCATTAATTATACGCAAAACAGCAGCTCTGCTTTAAATGTCTCAGAATTGGACAGAGTTCGACCTATTGTGCGCCCAGTATACGGCGCGGCGAGCGCTCATAGATTTATGAGCGCAGTGGTGGTCGGTGGACTCTGGTTGCACTGTGTTCATCAGTCATCAACTCATCTTTTTTTTATCACTCTCTCTCTCTTTCTCTCTCTCTTTCTCTCTCTCTTCTCTTCTCTCTTTCTCTCTCTCTCTCCCTCTCTTTTTATTTCCCTCGCTCTTTTTTCATCTAATTACCAGCTCCGAAGCACCCACTACTACCCTCACCATACAAATTCAATCCGTGTTAATTGTCCCCCCCACCTTCCCCTCCCACCTTCCCCTCCCCCCTTACACCCCCACCATGTAATCACAGTCGCGTTGTCGTTGTTGTCATTGTTGAAATTGTTGCCATTGTTCGTTTGAAGCCATCCTTGATTCCCTTTGCCTTCCTCGAGAATCAGCGGAGTTGCTAACTTGCAAGACACTGCTATACATTGCGTTGCGCGTTGCCATGGTAACTTTACTCTAAAAATGCAGAGTTGCATGTACTGCGAAACCAAAAGTTACAGGCCCCTTTTTTTACTGAGAAACGACAGTCAAAATGGGGGTCATAGTACTATAGAGTAATATCATACTTATTAATAATGTTGGGAGCTCAAGCAAGTTTTTAAAAAGAATTAATAAATGCGTTAAAATATAATTTCAAGATTTCATTTACTCGTGCTGCGTACGGTACGTAGTGTTACACAAGCTCAATTCACAGTGGCACTTGTTTATAACGGAAACTCACGGGGCGGATACATTTTTCCGTTAATATCAGGTTTCCGCTATCGGCAGGTTTACTGGATGGAGAAAAAAAAACGAAGTGATTATTTGTCGGTACGGTACCGACGTCTAAGCCGTTATTCGTCGGTACCGGAAAACTTTTTTCTACCGCTAACTTGGCTAAACTGGGAAACTTTTCTCTACCGCTAACTTGGCTTTACCGGAAACCTTTTTTCTACCGCTAAACCGACAAGCTAACGCCATCTATAGTAATCCTTTGTCATTATGAGAAGGAACCGCGATAACGTATCCCTAACGGCACACTCAATCCAGGTTTAGTTTCAATCCAGCTACTCGAAGGATTGACAAACCGACGATTACCAATCTGATTTTAATCCGATTTCAAGACTGGTTTACAAGCGGCACGGGGATGATCAGCTCCGATATCCGGATTAGAATCGGCTTGAACCAGGATAAACACGGAATCCTCAAACCTATGAGAACCCGTTTTCAATCAGTATCAAACCTAGATTGACAGTCGGATAGTCACCAGGTGTACAAGCTTCGTGAAAGACGGGTCGGAAACAAATTTAAATCCGATTCAAACTGCGTACTGGACCCTGCCACAAATTGGATCCGAACCCATTTCAAGCCAGTTCTCTGAACATGGTTCAAGATGGATTTAGAAACTCATAAAAGAAGGACTTCAAAACGGTTTCAAACTTGCTACAAGAAGCTTCATCGACCTAGTTTCAAGTGAGCTTTCAGCCGATTTCTTAATTGTCCAGTCGGTTGGCCAGTTTAGTGCTTCGTCTTGAAACTCGATTGAAACCAAATTAGTTGAAGTACTTGCAACTGATAGGAATCTGATTCCAACAAGGATCAAACCTAGCTAATCAATCGGATGGACGTCAGGTTCAAAAGCTCCATATAGAAATGGAATCCGATCCAACTTCATGCCAGCCTTGTGAACCGAATTCAAGTCGGATTTAACCTACTGTAAAGACGGTTTGAGTTTGGGTCGGATCACGTTCGTCAATTTTTTTTACGGACATGTAAGCCATTTCAAGCCATCTACAATTCGCGTTCAATCCGGTTCAAATAACTGTTTTGAAACCGGATTTGAAAGTAGAGTTCTTGATCCGTTTAAACCCGTGTTTAACCCAATTGATAAAACAAGTTTGAATATGGTTTTAAATTAGTTTAAAGTAGGGTTTATAACCCTCCATGAAATCAGTTTGAATCAAGGTGAAATCTAGCTATCCAATTTTTGGTGCGGACATGTAAGCCATTTCAAATCGTCT
>VMOF01000035.1:14168520-14252052 GCA_011764245.1 Trialeurodes vaporariorum | reverse complement strand
CGGGTTTCGGACTTGTAGCATGAGTGGACCGATTACCCGTCGCTCCGTCCGTTCTCATTCTATTGCTTCGACAGTTGAGATTTATGATTTATAATTTATAATGTATGAAAATTGAATAAACAACATCATCGCCCTAAAATTTGGAGTCTTGTTTGAGTGTTGAACTACACCCCCCCCCTGAAATAGGTGTTTCGCGGGATTCGATAGTCTTTTTCGTAGACCGAAGAAGTCTGAATCTCGGCGAAGCATCTAGGCGGCTCAATTGGGTTTTTATGCGCGAAGCGAAGAACCCAGAGCCGCCACACATTAATGATTCAAGTTGGAAAGCGTCTTTAAAACAGCTTGAAAAGGGATTCACAATCAACGGCTAAGATTGCTTAGATCCGAATCAAATCTAGTCAGTCAATTTTTTTTGCGGACATGTAAGCCATTTCAAACTATCTTTAATTCGCATTCAACCCTGCTTTGATAATCTCGTTTGAATCCGGTTCGGAATCGGTGGTTTAAAATTGGGAATAACCCTGATTGAACCCCATTTTTGAAACAAGTTGAAAAACGTTTTAGAACCAGTTTGAATAGGGGTCTATGATGCGTGGCGAAGGTAGCTAGAATCCTATTCAAATCTAGTTAGTCAAATTTTTTTCCGGACATGTAAGCCATTTCAAACTGTCTATAATCCGGTTTAAATCCTGCTTGTGTTAATCGGGTTTGAAACCGGATTGCAAAACTGGATTGAAATCGGTTGACTGGTTTGCCAAACCGAATTGAATCCGGTTTCAACCTCGAAATGTGCCGTTAGGGAGTGCGTGACCGCGGTGTGACCTTTACTCTAACCCTGAGCCTAACCCTAGCCCTAGCCCAACCCCTAACCCTAGTACCAACCGTAACGAATATTGTGGACCCACGACACGAAAAAGAGCTAAACGACTGTGAATAATGTTTCGGCTGCTATGCCATTAGATTTTAAATAAGCTTTTTTCAAAAATGTTGTCAATGTATGTTTTTTGTACTTGAATGCCTACCTACTTGTTATATGAACTTTTTTCTAATTTGACCATGTATGTATTTTTTCGCATGTTTGCATACCGACTTGTTATATTTGACGTGATTTCAATAAACCAAAGAAATTTTCATGATTCAGTTTTGAGTACATTTAAAACGATTCCTTATTAGGTACCCTCGTTTCTTGTAAAAAAGTTTATTGTTGAATTTGCAATTCTTAAAAATGCACTCCAGTACTGACCTAACCTGATCCAGTTAGCGGTAGAAAAAAGTTTTCCCATACCGACGAATAACGGCTTAGACGTCGGTACCGTACCGACGAATAACGGCTTAGACGTCGGTACCGTACCGACGAATAACGGCTTAGACGTCGGTACCGTACCGACGAATAACGCCATCAAAAAAAAAAAACGAAAAATTGAAAATTGAAAGGCCAACTGCCTTTTACCTTCATTTACCTTTGACACTTTGGAACTTAATTAAATCTTTAAAACGTATTAAATCATTAAAACTATGAAACTTTACAAATTATAATGTTTAAAAATTTGAACTGTTTAAGATTTGAAAAAAAAAAAAAAAAAAAAACCGTCTGGTTTTAACTGTTGAGAGACAGAAGTTGCCCGTTTTTCTAATAATATTGCCTCTTTTCTCACAATTTTTCCGTTAAATACGCCTTTAAAACCTTCCGTTTCCGCGTTGGACAGGTTCCGCTATGAGCAGGCTGATTTACATTGATTTACCACAGCAATTCCACGGGACCAGCAAAATTTTCCGATAACGTCAGGTTTCCGCTACCAAAAGGTTCCGTTATAAACAGGTGCCACTGTACTTAAGAGAGAGAGAGAGAGAGAGAGAGAGAGAGAGAGAGAGAGAGAGAGAGAGAGAGAGAGAGAGAGAGAGAGAGAGAGAGAGAGAGAGAGAGAGAGAGAGAGAGAGAGAGAGAGAGAGAGAGAGAGAGAGAGAGAGAGAGAGAGAGAGAGAGAGAGAGAGAGAGAGAGAGAGAGAGAGAGAGAGAGAGAGAGAGAGAGAGAGAGAGAGAGAGAGAGATAGTTTATAGATCATTTCATTAACTTAAAGTGATATTAATTATTATTACATTCAGATAATTTAAATAGTCAAAGATCTGCAGGGGCGTGCCGTGGTTCCAGAGAGGGGGGGAGTAATGCAATAATGCAATTTTGCCACCCTCCGCGAATTGGTGCCCTGAAAATTATAAATTTGATTACTTTTTTTGTTTTTTTTTTTTTGCTTGTTCCACACTGATTTTTCCGCCCTCGGAGAACGCCACCCGGGGCAAGGGTACCCACTTGCCTCCCTCCCCACACCGCACTCCCCTGAGGATCTGTCCCAGATCCCTCGACATCCCCACCTAGGATTCAAAAACCCAATTTCAAACACCATATAAATAATTAAACGGTTATTGCTTAAGGAAATTGATTAATTTGTATAAAACATGCGTACATTATTACACAGTCGTCATTAGATAAATAACTGTTAAAAAAAAAAGAAACAAAAAAAGCAAAGCAAGGGAGTCTCATCTAACTTGTAAGTTCCTCTATGATGAAAGGTTACAGGTTAAGTTAGGTTAGGTTAGGAAAGAGAGATTTGCAATCAGACGGAACTCGTTCATTGTGAATAGTTAAACGAGAGACGACAATCATACTGGTTTTTTGATTAAACGCATTTGAAGAGTTTGTTCTATTAAATTTTTAAACCTTCTGAGGCTCCTAATAAAGCCCTATAATTTATTCAAATGATTTTACACTATAGAATGGACTCTATTTAATTATTTAGTTTTTGCAGTGTTCGTTTCAGTAATAACAGAGGCATCAAGAGTTCACAGATAATCTTAATTATAAAATTTTCAATATATGATAATTTTCAATTTTCAATAAATAATTTTCAATTTCCAATAGATAATTTTCAATTTTCAATAAATAATTTTAGATTTTCAATCGTTAGCTGTCTAAGGCTCCTCCGTTCGTTTTAACCCATTCAGCCCCTCTATTTTGAGAAAAGTGGGGGGAGGGAAACAGCCCCCAAGCCCTTATTCCGCGCCTGCTTTGTAATGGGGCAGTTGCGCAAGGGTCTGAAATGTTGCGTTTTTTATAAAGAAAATGAAAGTACTTGATGAGGTGAGAACAAAGATACCTTTGGTTTCTACTTATGACCCATTGTCCCGAAGATGAGATTTTGGCCCAAAATACATTGTTTTAAATGGGAACTCCGCGTAGTGACGTCACTACACACACGATTTTCTACAACTTTACTCGTGTGTATCTCCAAAACCAGGGCACTTAGGAAAAAACCAAAGGCATCATGGTTCTCAGCTCATCAAGTACTATCGTTTTCTGTATAAAAAACACAACATTTCAGACCCTTGCAACTGCCCCATTGCGGCAATGGATCACACATTTAAAATTCAGGAAGGGATAAAAATCAATCATCGCATTTTAATTTATGAATAAAATACTAGTCGTCACTTTCAACGTGCGACAGAAAGGGGGAACTTGTGTCGCAATGTAATAGACGTGACGTGACACTATAGCGCTGCGTAATTAGTAGCGTCGGTTCTAATATTCCGACTTAATTGACCGATTTTTAAATACCGGTAGTGCGCCGTTATTAATTTACCATCCGGCCGCTTCACTATATACTATCGGAATCATCGACGGGAAATTCCAACGAATTGAAATGAAAAAGCAGTCGCCTCGAGCCTCAAGGCAACGGCATAACTAATTCATCCTCAAACAGTGAAAAAATTTAAATTGGGTATCATTTTGTGGTTCGTGGAATATGCTCGATTCTATGCGACTAATTATTGGTACCAGCTCACTGGGGAGAAAAAAAAAAGGATTTGATTATATTATTATAGCTGAAATAGTAAGGATTCCGCAGACTATGAAAATGTGAATAGCTTTTGAATCGAATCGAAACCAAAACGTTCTGAAACTTTTTTATTCAACCTTGCGGTACTCATATACTCATATACAGGGTGTCTCAAGAGTTCTATCCCCCTCTTAACTTTTGAACGGTCATAATTTTTTTTCAAAAAAGCCAAAACAGGTCTACCCTTATTTTAGCCAAAACTTTTTTTAAGCTCAAAAAATGTTGGCTAAAATAAGGATGAAAGTGTTTTGGCGTGGTTTTTTTTTTTTTTTTTCTTTTTTTATCATCGACCGTTCAAGAGTTAAGAGGGGGAGGGACTTTTGGAACACTCTGTATGCAGCTTTAACTAATAAGCTTTTGTCGTTTAGAAAACACGCATTGATATTTTGCCGAAGCCTTTCACGCTTGGTAATCTATGCGTTTTGTGTTTGTATGGTAAATACATATTCGCGAGACAGGCCTTATTCCGCTCAGCGATATAAAAGTGACACGGATCATTTTCAAGGGAATAATTAATTACGAAGTGATTTGACAGCTTCCACTATCTGGATTTGTAGGGGTTAGGCTATCAAAAATAGCTTGATTTGGGAGGGTGCGAGCAAACAATTTGAATATGATTCAGACGTAGCCATATAGCTAGGATGTTGTATTTATCTCTCTTTGCCCATTTGAATGCACTTGTTAATAAAGGATGGATTGAGGGGCTGTCACATGACTTCAACCCCTGTTCCTGTCCTTTTCCAACACGGGCAGTCATAGGGGCAAAGAGAAAGAAAGACAAGATCCTGGCTACGGCGCGCGGCGCACAGTGGAGCGAGTCAATGAAAAAGGCCGGATATGGTTTGACGACTTTAAATGCGCATCTTTGTTAATACGCAACGTATAAGTTTGAAAGTGGTTTATAGTCTTATTATAAATTTAACTAGAAGAATCACCCTTTATAGTTTGTTTATATTTACCGTTAAAACATTCAAATTTACATTTTAGTCATATATATTCCATGTCCGTTCCCTTCATTGGCAGCTCGTGCAATTGGGCAACATATATAATATCAACAACATAAACAATGCTTTTCTTCCATTTGATTCTATGTTAAAAAATCGATTCGATGGTGTTCACCAGCATTCGATTGTTTTACATTAAGTCAAATGGAGGAAAAGCACTGTTGCCAAATTGCACGAGCCGCCACTGGTTTCTTCCATTTGACTCGCTCCACTGTGTGGCGATGGATTCAGGAAGAATTCTCAATTCAACCCTTCCGCAGCATCATCATATGTAATTATATATAACTACTCCAATAATCAGACTTTAATACCAGACAAATCAGATGTCTGATTATTTTGATTATTACACACGATAGATTTTTTTTACTTACAATCAGATCTGCTCTGCTCTAGGGTCCCTAAATATAGTCGGATAGGTTATAATAAATATATATAGGATATAAATGGATAGATTTTCTGGAGGTCCGCACTGTAACGGGACGTTTGAATTTACTTGTATTCAAATGGGCGGAATCGACTTTTTCACCCGGAATTTTAACTATGCCTATTTAGGGTCAAAGTTTTCAATCAAATTTTTTTTGTACAGCAACTAGACGTATTGAACAAGGTTTTTGTCCTACCGATTAGATTTTACCCTACAGGTGTTTGAAAAATCGCCTCTAAAGATGACCCTTTCTCTGCGCAAAAGACCGCGTAATTCAAATTTCATATACGGCGCGAGCGGACTTGCTACTTCCGGGTGGCCCTTGACGTGGCTGCATACAGACCTATCGCAGTACGCTTTACCGTCACATAAATTGTATTGGAGTTCCCCTGCTTGTTTTTTTTTTGTTTTTGTTTTTGTTCTGTTTTTTGTTTTTTGTTTTTGTTTTTGTTTTTTTTTAAAAAACATTGCCAAAGGTTTTGTTTGATAACATTTTTTTCTGTTTTCCTTCTAACTATATATCCTTTGAAAGGACTGGCAGAACACCTGAATTCAAATAAGTTTAATTTTCGAGTAACATCCCTCTTTCCTTCCATTAAAAGCTTCGACAAAAATTAATAAAATGGGATAGGCTAGGTGGAAAGAGGAAGAAGAGACAGGAGACAGAAAATAAGGGAGGGTCCTTCTCTACGTCACCCCACCGAAAAAGCTCCGAAAGCTGATATTCGAGGAGTTTTCATGGGCAACAAAGTTCAAAGTTCAAGGACACGAGTGTCAGATCGCATAGGTTTGACCGAGTGACAGAGAAGAATCATGACAGAACAGTATTTTACGCGAGCGGGCTTTTGATGATATCGCAGCTCGAATGGCAGCGCGCGCCGCGCCGCACTATGGTCCAGAAGTCCGGTTTAGGAAGACAATAGTTTGCATTAAAATCGCCCAATATCTTGAAAACGGCTCATCTGACACCAAAACTGGTTATTACAAAAAAGATAGAACGTAAACCGTTTTAACTTTTTTGTAATAACCATTTTTGATGTCAGATGAGCCGTTTTCAAGATATTGGGCGATTTTAATGAAAACTAATGTCTTCCTAAAACGGACTTCTGGACCATAGTGCGCCGCACTATGTGGTATTTGACCGAAAAAGTTGGCATAAACTGTTTCTACTGTCCAAATAACTTGAAATTTGGTAATCGGGGGTACTTTTTAACGCTGAATTCAAATTTCACATCAGTTTTTCAAAATTTGAAAATCCAAGATGGCCGCCGACAAATTTTTTGGCTAATCGGTCGGCAGCCATCTTGGATTTTCGAATTTTGAAAAACTGATGCAAAATATGAATTCAGCGTTAAAAAGTACCATAGGATACTGAGTTTCGAGTCATTTGGACGGTGTTGCCAAATTTCACTCTTGTAGCGATGTAGCCCTTACAACACGTAAAAACGAGAATTTCGTGCAAAAACGCAAAATTCGAACTAATTTTCCCGGAAAAGCCGCATTTTTCCGCAACTTCTGACTTCAAGGCCTATTAGTACGCACTAAGGACTACCATTTCTCATATATATACCCGCGGAATGTGGCAGGATAATTGAACTTAAGTTCTCTTGAAAATCGGAAAATTTACGTTTTTAGCTAAAAACTTTGAATAGCAAAAAAATATCAAATTAAAATTAAAATTGGATAAAATAGGCATAAACTGATTGTAAATACCTTCAGGAAGACGATCCATGCACACGAATTTTGTTCTGACTTCATTTGAAACACCTTTTTTTTTACTTTGATTATAGTCGAGTGCTGAGGCTAAATTTAATGGTGGTAAAACTGAATTTTCCCCTGGTGGATTCTAGTTAAATTAATCTAGTTTAGACCCGCTAAATACAAGTTTCTAATGCAGAAATCTATGTAGAATCCGAATATCACAACAGTTTTTCCCAATAGCGATTTTTTTTTTTTTTTGAGTTTATGCCAGCTTTTTTGGTCAAATACCACATAGTGCGCCGCGTCAGCAGAGCGTTGTGCGATTTTTGCTGTTGAGGGTGAGAGAGGTGAGGGGTAAATGTGGATTCTTCCCATTTGAATGTATGAGAAACAATCGATTAGAAATTGGGCCATGGCCCCCTCAAGAATCGATTGTATCTCATACATTCAAATGGAAAGAATCTACAGTTGCCAAATTGCTGGCTCCGCCCATGCGCCTTTTCTGAAATAAAGTCATCACGTCCACTATTATGCACTGAAAAAAGTACTTGGTTAAAGTTTACTATATTGACATAGTCAACTTTTCATGGTTAAATCTTACTGTAATTATGGTAAAAGTTACAAAAAATATAGTCAATGTAAACGAAGCACATTGCAAATTTAACCACGTAAAAATAGTAAAATCAAACTTTGTGGATTTTACTGTGTGTTTGTAAAGTTTACAATGAAATGGTTACTATCTACGATGAAATTACCCGTAACTTCGACACAAAGCGCGAGATTTTCAAATCTTTGTATTCTTATGTAAAATTTAATGAAGCAAAGTTATTTATAAGAGTGCCTCCCAGATGGTACTAAAAAAAAAAAAAAAAAAAATAAAAAAAAAAAAAAAAAAAAAAACAATAATTATCATGATAACTTTAGAGGCTATCGTAGTTTTAAAACCACCTCAATCCAAAGAACAACATTTTCAACCAAATTGATATAAATATACAAACGTTTCCTCCCTAGCAATCATATCGATTATCGGAGGCCACTCTCAGCAATCCTTTTCTGTTCTTGGAACGCTGAGCGACACTACGACAAGTACATTGGAATCAAGAAAAATGAACCACTCCATTAAAGTAATAAAACGCATATCAGAAATGAAACTTTTAAAAAAAATACTTTAACCATTACTTGGTTAAATCTAAACCATTTACTTCGTTAAATTTTAACCAAGTGCGTGGTTAAATTTAACTCATACTTGGTTTAGTTAAAGTAACCATTTTCGTGGTTAAATCCAACAATAAAGCATAAATAGTAAACTTTACTATGTGAGAAGGGTAACGGTAACCCTCGACGTGGATTGCCGTACATCCAAACCAAGTGTATAGTAGACTTTAACCAATATATGGTAAAGTTTAACCGCAAGTACTTTTTTCAGTGTGGCGGATCCCGGAAATTGCCTTTCTCTCTATCCGTCTGGCCCTTTGAATGCATGTGTTAGAAAAGGATCTTAGTAGCGTCGCGTGCCATCTGGCAACAATGCAACTCTTCCATTTAAACTCATTAAATATATCGAATTTTCACTGTGCACTGTGCACCCCCTGAATTCGACCTTTTATATGAGTTTAAATGGATAGAATGCATTGTTGCCAAATTGCACGCGACGCCACTGGATCTTAGAGTGAGCGAAAATCACGTGATTGCCCCTGATCTATCTCTTTCTAACATACACATTCTAATGGAAGAAGAGCGAGAAGAGGATATAGATTCCGGGGCCCGCCAGAGCATCACGTTAAAATGAGAGTCACGAAACAAACTTTGAAAAACTTAAAGCGTGTTTTCGACTTTTTCTAGGCACCTCAATCTACAGCAGTAGTTAGGGATTTATCTTTCTCTCACTTCGCCCGTTTTGATGTTTGCCTTTTTGCCCTTTCTATCACGTGACTTCAGTTCAACGAGCTATAACAGGAAAGGGGTTTCTGAGACCGACGCACTATGGTCTGAGATCGAAAAAAAGTGGCAAAAAATCAGTGTAAAATAGTCATCAAAAATCATGGTTTTCTAACTTTTAAGCTTAATTTAAGACTTTATGGTGACATTTTTAAGTTCAAATCACTTGTTAAAAGTGTTTTCTATGACTGAAATAGGTCGCAAAAGTTTATAAATGATAAATTTGTGAGAAATTCAGTGTCTGAGTTTTTGCCACTTTCTGACGATCTCAGACCATAGTGCGACGTGATTTTGAAACATTAAGGAGGCGGCCAAGATAGGTATCTCTTATGAACATTTTCAAACGTGCTCGGTTTGTTTAACTCTTATTTTTTAACCTTAAAAGTTGTAAAAAAAAAGTTGTGACGATTCCATATGAAATTGGTTTGAAGTGAAGGTCAACGTATCGTTGATCGGCTATCTGGATTTGGAAATCGATTTAACTGTTTCTTTTGGAAGGATTTGCACGATAAAGAAACTGACACATGACAGAAAAAAGCAAAATTTTCTCAATGGGTCTGTTGCGTACTTTTACTACATCTATATGACACGTTGTTTCTAACGTAAAATTCGGCGAAAATAACGATGCGCACAATAAAAACTTTCGAAATCGACTCATTAATTCAGAAAATAACTTCCATTTCAAACAACCCGCGCTACACTAGACACTACATCACCGACTTATAACTAAGTAGATGGAACCATCTCGTTTATGTAAACATGAACAGAACTTATAAAAATTGGAATGTTTCGTTTAGATGCTTACATGTCTTATATTATTTTGTAATCTTTGATAAACCGAAAAGACCAGACAGCAAATGCAGCCAATTCATGTATTTAGAACGGAATTCCATCATTATGTAGTTACGAAGTTGTTTACTTATGCACGGTGGTTTCGTCTTTATGCAGTAGTATACCGGTACAAATAGTGTCTAGTGTAGCGCGGGCTGTTTGAAATTGAAGTGATTTCCTGAGTTAATGAGTGGATTTTGAACGTGTTTAATGTGCGCATCGTTTTTTTCGCCAAATTTTACATAAGAATCAAGGTTCTATTTTGCTGTAGCAAAAGTATGCAACAGACCCATTGAATGGTTATATGAGAATGGGACTCTAGCAAACTGTTGCTATGTGGAATCAAGGTTAATTCTTGCATAAAAACCTGTAAAAATGACGATGCGAACACTAAAATATCACGAAATTCACTATCAACATCAGGCTTATTGACGGAGAGACGCAGGTATCATGGGATATATTCCCATCTAAATTGAGACGTATCTCTGTGTTTTCGTAGAGAAAGTGAAATTGTCGACAGGAATCTCCCATGATACCTCCGTTGAACCACCATTACGATATTATCGTTAAAGCAGTAATGTGAGTTTGTTATTGAATTTTAGACTTATATTGTGATTCTCGTGATTTTTGCAGGTTTTTACAACAGATTGAACTTCAGATTCATTTGCTCACGCAGCAAAAGTTTGAACGAGCCCCATTCTGTGACACGATAGCCACTTCAAAAACACTTGCTCCTGGAAAAGTGTGAATGTCAAGTATAATTAATTACGTTCGTAATAAAATAATAGCTTTTTTATCAACGCCTGATGCCGAAAGAGAGAAGAATGTTTACAATTTTACAATTTACAACTCGCGAGTCAGTTTTATAATCACTACTATTGAAACTTTATTGTAGTTACAATTCCTACCGATAGATGGCATGCTCTGCTTCATTTTGTCTTGTTTACTTGTTTTTTGTTTATTGTTTTTAGGTTAAATACTATTCTGTTTATGGACTGTTTAATTATTCGCAAGTTATATTCTTTAAAGGTTTTATGCATTATGTTTGAGTTTAGTAGTTTCTTGATTTTCCAGCATACTTTGTGGAGTTTTGCTTCTGTATTTGTTTGTTTGTAAATTTTAATTTGCGCTTTATACCGCTTTATTTTGTTTGTGTTACTGTCTGATGATGGCCTCTTGTATGGCTGAAAGCGCTCGCATTATTTCACAATAAATCATGGATAAAGGTATCACGGCTATTTTATTATTGCTTCTAGCTTTAATTTTTACTGTATATTTAGATACCTCTACAAGAATGTTTGAGTTTTATAATCGGTCGCAAGTGCGGCTGTCAACTCTGTCAACCCTTAAACGCGAGGTCTCGTGGTGGAGAGTGCGCGGAGGTTGGAGTCAGGTCCGCCAGATGATGTTTTTAGGTCAGTCGAGAAGTTTATTAAGAAGCGGGTTTGCGGTTGAAATTGACAAATAGCGACAAGAAAGCTCTGAAGCGGGCTGGCGCTCCGCTACACACGCTGGCCGCTGGGCCATCGCGACATGGCCGTTGGCCGCATTGTTATTCGCCCTCTCTCGCTCGTTGACAAGGAACACGAATTTAATTTAAAGCCAAGTCTTGTGACTTGAATTTCCCGCCGCGCCTCTGTTAACAAAACACACAAAATATATGTACTATGATATGCAAAAGAAAGTATCATCCCAGGAATGGGTCTGTTGCAAACTTTTGCTACAGCGACAATAAGTGTTTATTCCAATGGAAAATCGCCTGAAAAGTCCATTGGTGGCATCGTAAAGTCATGAAATACAACATTAAACTCACAAGAAGCGTTTATTGAAATCCAAGATGGCGGTAAAATATCGAGGAATCTGAATGTATGCACCGTACGTGATCATCCAAGAATTGCCAACTTTGACAACCTCACCGGAGGTCTCGAGGTTATGTGTTTGTTTACGTTGTGATTGGTTGTGATGGATATTGTGAGGTTGGCTATCCTTGAATGTTCGTGGTGCATGCATACAGATTGCTCGATATTTCGCCGCCATCTTGGATTTCCTTAAACGCCTCTTGTGAGTTTATTATTGCATTTCATGGCTTTCTGATGCCACCATTGGACATTTCAGGCGATTTTACATTATATTATACACCCTGTAACGCTATAGCAAAAGTTTGCAACAGACCCATTTTCATTGTTCCTTCTTTCGGCTAATTTTAATTTCACAAAATTTTGAGGTTTTTGGAGAAATAAGATTTTATCAGAATCGCCCATTGAAATTATCCAAAGAAAAATCTAAAACTCTTCAGAAAATAATAGAATAATGTATCAAGAACAAATTTGTTGAGAGGACTTTCTTTTGCTGGCAACAGTATACATCTACGAGCTATAACCACGCGGAGGGGCATTTTGAAACGTAATTTTTAAAATACCACAGCTTCCGGAGGCTGTGCCTGGAAGCGATATGATGGGAACTCTTTTAGACATGTTGCCTCTTATTTTTTTCCTTTAAAGCAAAAGTTGTGACAGTTTCATTTGAAATTAGTTCGTAACGAGGATAAAAGAGTTTTACACTGAAAACAGTGCTTGATTAAAGAGTACCTACCATTATGGGGCTCTTGCAAACTTTTGCTGCAAGCAAATAAATAGTCCAATCTGATGTAGCGACCATCGGAAATCACGAAAATCCTACTAAGAAAGTCTAAAATTCAGTAATAAACTCACATAATTGCTATAACGGCAAGATCGTAATGGCGATTCAACGCATGTATCATGGGAGATTCCTGTCTATTATGTCACTTTCTCTACGGAAGCAAAGAGTTGTTTCAATTTAGATAGGAATCTCCCATGATACCTGCGTCTCTCCGCCTTCAAGCCCGATTCTGAGAGTAAATTTCATGATTTTTTAGTGTACTCATCGTCATTTTTACTGGTTTTTATGCAAGAATCAACTCATCAATCTCCTATAGCAAAAGTTTGCTAGAGCCTCATTTGGTTAACATTTACTATAAACTTGGATTGAATACACGACAATCTATGCCGAGAGTTACCGTTACCTGCCTCACGCAGCAAATTTTACGATGCTCACTTCATTGAAGGATTTAAACATGAAAATGGTTATTTTAAACCAAATGTGGATTAAATTTAACCGACTGTGTAGGCTTTTTGATTGGTTAAAACCACAAGCAAATCAACTTGTGCCCTTTACCGAGACCGTAAAATTTTGGTCCCAGAGCATTAGATAGTTTTTACAAAAATCGATAAACGGAAAAAGGAATCAGTCCTGTGCCATTTCGAACTAACGATGACGGACCTACGAAAATGTCCTTTCTTTTTCCCGGGCAAAAATGGTCCATACGGCATACAGGTCCACAAAATCCATAAAACCAATACGCTATACAGATTATGGATGGATATGCCTTGCGTGTATCCATGTGGATATGTATGGATATAGTAATGGGATGGCGTATGCCATACCCACTATAGCAATATATTAGGAGTATACATCTGGCAACACTGTCGGTCAAGTGTTTTGTTTAAGCGATCGCGGATCGCGTAAACATTGCGCGCTGTGTAGATATGAATCTGCGGTTTCTCGGCATCTATAGTGGGCTAAATGCGGCTGTTTTGAGTATTGATAGCGAGATTTCAGAATTTGTTGATGCTTTATCTCAAAACATCTACAGATTCTATGCGTCTTGTTATCAGTGGTTACTCTGACGTATGGATCCTCCTCTGGATTTTGAGGACTATATAAGATGCACTGACAGTAGCCTAATGGTCGCACTCTTCAGAGAGACGTCCGGTGAGATTTGGATCTTGGTGATCTCTCATCTAGTTGCATTGAGATTTGGATCTTTGTGATCTCTCAATTGCGTTTTGGAGCTCAGAGCTCAGAGTGTACGATTTTTGAGGTTAGGTTACTGTCAGGGCGTCTTAGGGACATCGCTGTCAGCCGTTGGAGTTGACGAGTTTGTGATTTTAGATTTAGTTTGGAATAATATACTGTTTTCGTTTCGTATCTCTTGTCTACGTCTCTTCAGCCACGAGCTATATAAAGGACCCCTACCCACTACAATATCGTTTGGGTATATACGCGTTGATATCTTTACAGATCCATACATGCTCATATGGATCCATACAAATCCATACTTTGTATAGAGAATCGGTTATGGACCTTTTCTTTTGGTATGGGCCATTTTCACCAGGTCTCTTTTCCCATTAACGCATACGCATTAGAAAAGGATAGAAGAGGGGCCGAACAT
Organism: Trialeurodes vaporariorum; assembly: GCA_011764245.1. Classification (NCBI taxonomy): domain Eukaryota; kingdom Metazoa; phylum Arthropoda; class Insecta; order Hemiptera; family Aleyrodidae; genus Trialeurodes; species Trialeurodes vaporariorum. The sequence goes on along the minus strand of VMOF01000035.1, from coordinate 14,238,011 downwards.
CATGGGACTGCCCCTATAACCTGTACTTTTCTAACACACACATTATACTAGGAGGAGAGAGAGAGAGAGAGAGATAGAGAGAGAGAGAGAGAGAGAGAGAGAGAGAGAGAGAGAGAGAGAGAGAGAGAGAGAGAGCGAGAGAGAGAGAGAAGGAAGAATAGATTCTTGGATTCGCCAATACCGTTCCGAATCCATAAAATTCGTTTGTAAACAGGGAACGGGTGGGCGCGGGAGGGCAGAAGGGACTGTGCGAGTGCAAACTGCAAGCAGAGGGCGAGAGAGAGAGAGAGAGAGAGAGAGAGAGAGAGAGAGAGAGAGAGAGAGAGAGAGAGAGAGAGGGGGGGGGAGGAGGGGGAGAGAGTGAGAGTGGGAGAAAGAGAGAGTGCGAGATAGAGAGAGAGAGAGACAGAGAGAAAGAGAGAGAGAGAGAGAGAGAGAGAGAGAGAGAGAGAGAGAGAGAGAGATTGGGAGAGAGTGGGAGAGAGAGCGTGGGAGAGAGTGGGAGAAAGAGAGAGTGGGAGAGAGTAGGAGAGAGTGGGAGAGAGTAGGAGAGAGTGGGAGAAAGAGAGAAAGAGAGAGAGTGGGAGATAGTGGGAGAAAGAGAGAGAGTGAGGGGAGAGAGAGAGAGAGAGAAGGAGGGGGAGAGGGAGAGAGAGAGAGGGAGAGAGAGAGAAGAGAGAGAGAGAGCGAGAGAGAGAGAGGGAGAGAGAGAGAGAGAGAGAGAGAGAGAGAGAGAGAGAGAGAGAGAGAGAGAGAGAGAGAGAGAGAGAGAGAGAGAGAGAGAGAGAGAGAGAGAGAGAGAGAGAGAGAGAGCATGGCTTATTCCAGAACCCAAACATGGATGGGCTCTGTAAATTGTTGTATTCGATCGTGTCTTGACAAGCACCGAGACATGCAGGGGAGGGGGGGCGTCAGGGGAGTTTTCCTTTTCTCATTCAAAGTCTGTACCTCCACCTCCCTCTCCTTCCCACAATCATCATACCCCGTTCCTTTCTTCAACCGTTCAACAATTCCACCTCCATCTCCGCCACCACCCAGATCACACTCGTTCAGTCGTTCAGGCGTTCCATCGCGCTGCCTATATACATATATGTTCCTATACTCATCAAAGTAAACGGAAAAGGAAAAGGAAATTACATGCGTTCAAACCCCCCTCCCCCCCTTCAGCACATTACTTATCCTTCGTTTGCTATTCCACACTCTTTCTATAGTATGTGCACTTGAGCTGAACTAGGCTGCATGTACTCTAATTAAGCGCGTTTTCCGTAACTAAAAAGTTACGCCATTAATGTAAGCAAGGATACTTTTACTGTTTTGGTGAGAATTAGGTTTGCGAAGAGCCATAAACTTACTTGTACTATAACCAATATATAACTATGCCAGAGTATGCAATAAGCAACGCACGTGATACATGTGTTGAATGGTATACCGTGCTTTGCGTTTTGCATACCTTGGCCACTGGCCAGGTATCTTTTGTCCCAGCTAGTACGTATGACGCGAACTTTTTTGATTAGAATAGTGAACTCGCTCCGTAGTAGCCATTTGTAAAATGCGTGAAACTCATCTCTCGTAGAAATGTCCCATGCGAACCTATGAAAACATTCCCAGAGGTTCCCATGTGAATTTGGTCGCTGGTATACCCATGAGAAATTTTTCATGGGATCCCAAGAAAAAAATTTCCAGAGGTTCCCATGTGAATTTGGTCTCGGGGCTCCATAGGAATGGGCGTGCTATTTTCCATGTGTATGTTTTAATTGAGGTTATTGAGATGTAAGAATTCGAACAGACGCCGTCAGTGTTTACTCTTTATTTGTTTATGAAGTCAGCTGTGATGATAGTCGGCCATGATTATTTGAATGTGCCCAATGAGCTATAACTTCAGAGTGGCACATCAAGGAATGTTCCGCTGGTTCATTGTTGTCACCTAGGACGCCACCATCTTGCCGTAAAACATCGATTTTGAGGTTAAATTTTGTAGGTCGTTTCCGGTCGTTTCGTAAACAAACTCGGGCATCGCCAAAAACGACCTACAAAATTTAATCTCAAACCTTGGAATCTGCCGTCCGAATTCCGCCTCTACCCTGTGTGGCACAGGGTGGACCAGCCCGCTGCCAATCTAAAGTTATAGCTCATTGAATTTGCCGCGCTAATCTCGCGGAATATCGTGCACATGGTGGAAAGATACAGGGGTAAATAGTGTCTAGTGTTGATCACAATTTGTGAGTTTATTAATGAATTTTATGAGTTTCCTGATGCTGCAATTGTCATTTTCACGGCTTTTTACTTATGCATTGATACGTTAAAACGCTCTTGCCGAAGTGTGCAACAGACACATACCTGTATGTGCCCGTGGATAGAACAAGCATGCACTGTATAGAAAAAAGAGTGTTGCACTTTCGCGACTCTATTTCGTAGCGTCATGACGGCTGCGTTTCAAATATGCAAACAAAGAATTGAAAAATGTGGGTGGCGCTGAGGTAATTAATTTGGCTTGCCCGTAATGCACATAGTGTTATGCTTTGACTCGCCGCGTGAAAAAAAGTAACACGTGCAGATGTTATTGAATGAACAAACATTTTTCTGAGCAGAATAGAGTAGAGCGAAACGTTGCGTTGCGAGTGGGTAGGTCGACAGGTCGTATCAACTATAAGAGTGACTGACATTTTTCGAATGCAATGAAAATTCATTTTCACGCGATATTGTGCGAAATGTTGAATTCAAATATCTCGTTCACATCAGCCTGAAGAACAAGACTTGTTTGACAAGACAACAAGACAAGTTTTCTGTTAAGTTAACGATTTATTTGTTGAGTTTTGAAAAATAGTTGTTAAATCAACCACATAATGGTGTTCTTTTAACAAAATAGACATCGTCAATTTAGCAGTTTTAAATAGTTGAAAAAATACAGAACTTAACCCAATCAGTTGATCTAACAATTCAGCTTGTTATATCAGCAAAATAAATTGCTGATTTTTTTTTTTTACTAATTTGATATTCCAGCATAAAAATTGTTATTTTTACTATTTGATTTGCTGGTTGGGCAAATTAGTTGTTAAGCTAACAAAATGAATTGCTGCTTTAGCATTTGAGTGGTTAATTTAAAAAAATTATTGGTCAACTTAGTAAATAATTTTGTTCTGTACTTTTTTAACAATTTATTTTTTTCAGTGTGTTGTTGCCAGATTTGCAGGATGCAGATGCAAAAATTTAGCAGTCCTTCAATTTTGTCCGCTATTTGGCGAAGATAAGTCTAAATTTCCCGGACTTTACACAAAACAACGTCGAAAAGTTAATCTTCACCTCTGTGAAATGTTCGTTTGTGGATTTTTCAAATAATAAATTGAAAAGTTTGGTACATTTTAAAGTACTGGAAGATGATACCACGCACTTATCATTTCGACCATCGAACATTGGCTGAAAAGTCAACAAAGGAAACGTATGAAGAAGGAATGACGTCGCACTGAGGTCGAACATAATGGAAAAAGATTGCAAAAAATCAGAGCAAAAAATTCATCAAAAATCATCGTTTTGAACCTGAAATTTAAAACTTTCCAATGACATTTTTGGGGTTCCATTACTATGATTAAAAGTAATCTCTGTGATTAAAATTGGAATTGAAAGTTTTCAAATGATAAATTGCGGAGAAATTTACTTTCTGATTTTTTGCTACTTTTTGATAATCTCGGATCGTACAGCGAAACCTAACTTTTATAGGTAATAGGTCTGCTCGCAGAAATTTATCAAATTGCTAACCTTTATCCAAAGAGCAGACCAGTCATTTGTTTTTCAACTCAAGCATATTGTGAGAACTTCTGAGGCATACTTCACAATATCACCACACTGACAAGAAAAACCAGCAAACGTTACTGGGGAAGAACAGGCAGGACGCCCCCCCCCCCCCCCGGAGACAAATTCAAAAAGAGAACCTGTCTAAAGAGGTTCACGTACTATCTGCGACAAAAGTGGTGTCAGTCACGCCAGGAAAGTATTGGATAGGCAACAAACATAACACATAGTTTTCCAATCACTTGGCTTGAACTGTTGTGTGCACTGCTTGTTGCCTCGACAACTTTTCTCAGGTGCAACGGCTTTTAATGCTGTCTCCGACAGCAGATGAATAAATTATAGTCAATCATGTGACATTAAGTAGGTATACAGAAGCAAAGTACATGGGGGCCGAAAACTATGCGCTGGTTTTTAATCGTCCATTCCAGCGAAATGGACGGTGCGCATCGTTTCGTGAACTCTGCTTGTATCTAATGGAATCAAATTCATGAAACATTTATGAAAGGAATTTGGACTTTGTTGTCAACAAAAGATATCTTGCAACTCCAGATATTGTAGAAGTAACAGCGACGCTGTTCTTATACGGGGCAAATCAACAAATTATATAGCAATATAGAGAGGCTGATAGCTGTTTTGAGTCCTATCCCAAACGATTTGATTCTGGTTTTTTTGCCTCATTTTTTCTAACCGTAAATAATTTTTTTCAATTAATTCAGTGGAAAGTGAAAGAAAAGTTCACGTTTTCTAGAGTACGCAGTGGCGTCGCGTGCAATTTGGCAACACTGCATTCTCCCCATTTAAACTCATGTAAAAGGTCGAATTCAGGGGGTGCACAGTGCACGAGGAAAATTCGATATATTTAAGGAGTTTAAATGGAGGAGTCGCATTGTTGCCAGATGGCACGCGACGCCACTGAGAGTACGGCTATCTGGACCCAGAATTCTAATGCAACTATCCAGATGTGAGAAAATTTGGCTTATTTCTTCCATGAGTCAGTTCCTTTATCGCCCAAATCTTACTGGAAAAAATAATTATGTCGATTTCTGCGTCCAGATAGCCATCCCCTAACACTTACTTTTTCGTTTAAAACCGGTTTCACGTGGATTTGTCACAATTTGCTATTCGAGGTTAAAAAAATGAGGCTAATAACGGGCCGAGCTCGTGTAAAATGTCCATAAGAGATTTTCATTTTTCTTCAAGTTTCAAAATTGCGTCCCATATAAAGCCTATCCCTGGTAGAAATGACTCATGAGAAATTATGACCAAATTTGCATAGGAAATCATGAGTTTCTCGTGTGAGCCCATGAAAAATTTCGTGAGTACATAGTATTGTATATCAACGAACATTTTCATGATTTCTCATGAGAACCCATGAGGAATCCAAGGAAAAATCACAAGACCCCATAAGAAATCATGGGAGTCCATGGGAAATCATGGGTTTCACATGGATTCCTATGAGGAGCTCATGGAGAGTCATGATTTCCCATGCGTTCACATGAATCTCTCACGGGAACTCAAAGGGTTCCCATGCAAATTTGGACTTTTCGCATGGGTCATTTCTACTGTCTAATGCTATGGCTCGTTCGGGTATATATTAGATTTGGTTGACAACTGCAGGAGCACGACTTCGAGCTAATTAATTATTTTTTCGTTACGGCAAATAATTAAAATTGATGATATTGATCGATGGACGCATATCGTTATTTAACGGGTATATAAAATAAATTTTTCTATTGCGTTTAAATTAAAAATGTAATCCTTTTTCAGGCATATTATACTTTCCTTTTTTTATACCTAGCTTTATGGCTACTTGATGATAGAATAAAGCTTATTGTTGGGATAAATACGATCGATAGGTTACGTATAGGCAACAGCAGGAGCACATACACCTCCGGGCTGATTAATTACTTTTTCCTTGAGCGAATTATTACATTTGACAATGATATCGATCGATGGACACTTATCGATATTTAGCGAGTAGAAAATAATAATTTTTATCATGCAGGCATATTACTTTCATTTTTTATACCTAGCTTTAGGGCTACTAGATAGAATAGTCATTAACTCTTTCTATCGATCACTGTAAACGGGATTCTCAGTGGATCATTCATAAGGGTAGCTAAAGGGAGCGTTCTAGAATTCTCCGATCCGATAATCCGGGGAAATGCATCAGAATTTCCGGGGAGTGTTTACGATAAAGCCGATAATGTTTTGATGAAGCTCACCAGTCCTCCGATGAATTTTCGAACGATCACAAGCGCAGCGTGTTATATCTTGCTAAAAATGTCTGTTGACATGTCAATAGCCTCCAAAACACACATATGAACACACGGAAATAGGTTGTTTACTTATTTGAGGTTAGTTTTCATCAGATTTATTGGAGTTCTTACTCCGATAAATCCGGTGTACCTCGGGGAAGAGTTCTGATGAATTTCATCGGAGCTTAAGAACGCTCCGATGAACTCCATCGGGTTATCAGAAACAAAATCGAAGAGTGAAAGAACGACTTGGAGCCTCCCCGGATACCCGGGAAAGTTCACCGGGGAATTCTAGAACGCTCCCAAAGAGGTACTTTCAACTATTGAACGGAATATCGATCCTTGAGTGGGTAAAGTGATACCCATACCCTAATAATCTAATACTCTAATAATACCGATAAGTATAAAGTTACTGATTTCAATAATAACGATGGGTCTGTAATGTAAATGATCAATAGATATCGTTAATTTGATTGGTTCGATAAATATGCGCCTCTTCGATGGCTCATTAAGTTGTATGATCGGCTCACTGGCCTTCAATGTTTACTTCGCATTGGCGGATACAGGGGAGGGACGAAGGGGGCGATCGCCTCCCCCGCACGATCCAAAAAGTGGGAATAGAGGGGAGAAGAAGGGGAAAAGCAAGAGCGAAAACAAGAAAAGGGGGTCATTTAAGGGTGAAAATCCAAAGTTCGCCCCCCCCGTTCGCGAGGGCTGGATGCGCCACTGTTACTTCGTATTAGGTGAGAAAATACAATATTTGTATGCTGGATCCTGCAACTTCCAATATCTCCACTGTGTAGAGGCTTGTAGAGAGACGCGGCGCACAGTGGAACAGAGTTGCCAAATCGAGGGTAAAAAGCCGTATCGTCCCCATTTAAATCAATGTAAAACGCACGGCTTTTTCAACCCAATCTGGCAACATTACAGAGGAACGAGTCAATAGGAGGGGTCAAACATGGAATATATGCGACTAAAAATGCAAATTTGAATATTTTTACACTACTTTCAAACTTTTACGATTACGTAGTAACGCAGATAGACGTATTTACAGTTTCCACGTCATGTCCGGTTTTTTCCAATGACTCGCTCTACTGTGCGGTGTCTCAACCTGAGTGGATCGCGTGCAGCGTGAGTCAATAAAGAAATCTAACCTCCAAATCTGCCCGTAATGATTTACTGTTTTACTATATTTTCAAACAGAGAATAAGACAAAATGAGAAAAAATTGGAAATGGGATTTTGTTTGAAATCTATTACAATATCTATACCTTCGCCTAAATCATCAAAAACGTCTAAGTAAATACTAAAACTGTTCCGAAATTTACTGTTTATCAACTTCTTCGTACTATTTTGGGTGAATTTCGAAGTGGAGCTATATTGTTTCGTCTCAAAATCAAGCTGCACTTTTTGTTTAATTAATGCTAGGCCCCAAATTCAGACCGCATATACAATCTAAGATCCATTGATAAAAGTTCAACATAGGAGTGCTGATATCTTTGAGTTCTTCTGGATTCAGGGGTTGGGAGAACGACGTAAATCAAATGAGAGTTAAATGTAATCGGGAAGCGATTTTATAGCGCTTTTATATTGTGTACTATGACTTTCAAAAGAAAGTACCCTGGTCGAAATTTTTACTCTTTTAAATCTTGGCAATCTGTAAACAATTTTGCGGTTCTCAAGTGTTTTAGGACTAATCAGAGCGCCCTTTTTAAAGTACGTCATAAAAATTGAACGTTTCATTGGAAATAAAGGACTCATTTTAACAGTAAGAATTTCGAGCAGGGTACTTTCTTTTGAAATTCATAGTACATAGAACGGAGCACACAGATTATCCTTTTCAATTCCTCGCCCGTCGCCCGTGTGTATTCGCTATAGTTACTAGATCTAGTCTACACCGGTCTCACACAATTTCAATTTGTGATTGACGGTGAAAGTGACTCTGAATTCATAATATTTGAAAGATTTTATTTTGAAGAGCACCTCTATGTATGGCATAGGCATAATAAACACCTCGGAGTAGAAACATTTAGCTACTTCTGCTTAATTTAAGAGAGCGATCGATGAGTTGTCTCAGTGATTATCGTATATCAACTCGAAGCTCGAGAAAAGTATAATCATTTGTGATGACCTAATTCCTCATACAATGAAAACCTCTCGAATAGATGGGCCTAAGACTACCCAAGCATAAATAGGTTATGTTTACATTTATGCCTATACATTTGCATGGTTTTGATCAAGTGAGGTTTGCACATAAGCTTAGCATTGGCTTCATACAATTACGATACGATGGTTCACAATAAACAGAGACATCTCGACTTTATGGGCTTGAAGCTACCGGATCATAATATACATACATGTTATGTTTACATTCATGTCTCGCGAGGCCTTTATCAAGTCGGAGACGTTTATCCACAAGCTTAGGATTAGCTCGATCTGCGATGATTCACAATCAACCCCCACCCCACCCCTAGGAGCAATTGAGTTGATTTGTTATAAATGGACCCTAGTTATAATAATCAGCTCAAGTGACATTTGAAACCGGATATCATCATGACATCCACATGACGTCATGCTGGTTGATGTCATGTTGATGTCATGATGATGTCATGTTGATGGTAGGTCTCAAATGTCACTTGAGCTGATTATTTTCACCTGGGGACCTTGCAACACATTATCTTAAAAGGCACGTGACATACCTGCTGAAGAAGGTAAGGTTCCGATTTGACTAGAATCACCACTAGCACTAAATACAGAGAGCACGTTATCACACTGACTAGAAGACAGAACCGAAGGGGCAGGGGTAGGGCCACATAGAGCAGGAAATCCAACAGCAAGACCCACCCTAGGGAATCGCGAGGGGTGAGCCCTTGGGGCTGCAACCCTAAATGAAGTAGGAGCTGTAAGAGGAAGAGGGACCACGCCACGTGGGGGGTCGCCCGATGCTCGCGGAGTCGAGGCCATCCAAGGGTCACGCACCATATCAATATGAAGACGAGAGTGACCACCGGTTGAAAGCTCGGCAGGGTCAGCGCGTAGATGTCATAAGCGAAGGCGGCAAAGACGAAACAGGGGAGAGCGGCGCGCTTCTGTTTGGCGGAATAGCTTCGGTAGAGACGTTCGAGTGACGGGTCTCCAGTTGTTGATTCACCGATGATTCCCGCACTGGCACTAGTAGTATTGGCAGCACTCGCGCTAGTAGTATTGGTAGCACTCGCGACAGTAGTATTTGCAGCACTCGCGCCCCCCGGGCGGCCCGGGCCACCACCACCACCGCTACCGCCACCGGCTATACCTCCGATACCGATTCCGCCACCACCACCAGAGGAGACGGTGCCGGCGGTCTCCATGCTTCGGCCTCCGCTCATCGACTGACGGGAGAAGTGACGGGACGAAAAGAAAGGATGGAGGAACCGAAATAATGACGACGAGCGTGGAATAGCGAACGAAACGAGCGAGCCAGCGAGCGAACGCGGCGGCGCGCGCGGTCGCGGTTGGCGGGCTCGCGCTTCTCTCACCCGCTCACCCGCTCTAGAGTCCCCTCCACCCCCTCCCCCAATCCCCAGCTCCTCTTCGCCCCCTTCGTTACTCGATACAGTGTTGCCGGATTTGTTCTCTGGGGGGGAAGATCCTTTCATTCCTTGTTAAGAACGGAGGAGGAGGAAGAGGAGGCGATTGGATCACCCGAAACGACGTTGAGTTAGGTCAAGGTTCGTGTTTACGTTTTGTTGGAGTCCCTATATACTTTGAGAGTTGCGCCAATGTTGAATCCATTCCTGATTGGCTTTCAGATTTAGGCTGTCAAGAAAGCTCTGAGAGGCAAATGCAAATGGTGGAGGGTTTGTTTACTTTTCGCGTACTAGCTTTCATTACACATTTGAAGTAATTCATTGTTGATTTTTCCTCTGCTTACATGTTATTCTGGAGAACATTACCTCTCTAAATAACGACCGTTATTATTGTCGAGAATCTGAACATAACCGAAAAGAGAAAGCGAAATAGCGGCAATAGTGTAGAGGCAAATGGCCATCCGCCATTTGCAATTTGCCTCTTGGGGGCTCCATTGATCCGCTTCTTCTTCATTTTGAGAGACTTGGCGCAATTCTCATAGTATATAGGGACTCTACCCCAGAGTTGGGCAAAAAATTATTCGGAGTGTCCGGCAACGCCGAGTCAATCGAATTATTCGACGAATAATTCTACAATTGACCTATACCTTCCGTGTGTTTCCCTTCCCTCAACTCAGGTAGCAAACCCAGTTTTCAGTGTTGCCGGAGTCATTTCATTATTTCTGATTATTTGGTTGCCCAACTCTGCTCTACCCTATATACTACTTGTGAGTGTGTTTGACAGAAAGAACTGGGAAACGGTTTGGTTACACTGACAGAATTTTTAGTAGAAGAATGACCCGTACATCAGAAAAAAGCTTTGTTAGCGTGGCGCTGACAAAACCTTTGGTCGCAGAATTACCGCCCACGCGCACACAGGAATAAATAACTGGTAGAATTTATAGCATCTGTATAGTTGATTTTGGAGTCAGCTATCAAGTGTATGGCAAATTTCACTAAATGATGGTGAAAATGTACCAACAAGTTAACTAAATTTTCCATAATGTACGTTACATTTACCATCTTCTTGATAGCTGACTCCAAAATCAGTGCAGATGGCACATTCTGTACCAGTTCTGTACCAAAAAAACTTTGATAGCGCTAACAAAACCTTTGGTAGAGGAATAATCCACGTACAAAAAAAAGCTTTGGTAGCACTGACGAAACCTTTGGTAGAAAAATGACCCAGTAAAAGACATTAGCAGAGCTAACGAAACGTTTTCTACGCCTATAACTAACGATATTTTGTGGGGTGAACCAAAGATTTGGTTAACTCAAGTGAAGTATTTTCTTTATTTTCAATATAATAGGGCAGTTGCAATTAACGGCCTGAAGTGTTGTGTTTTTTATAAAGAAAATGAAAGTACTTGATGAGCTGAGAACAAAGATCAGGGGCATCATTTCAAGTTCGGCTTGGGGGGGGGGGGGGCAAAAAATCTTATGACCTTTTTTTCCCGCTCATCATTATAATTTTCGGCTTGGGGGGGGGGCAAACGGATAACCTTTTTTTTTCTTTTTTTTTCTCATCAATATAATTTTCGAGCCAAAGAGCAGTCTTTTGGGGGCAAAAATCGGGTGACCTTTTTTTTTTTTTTGCTCATCAATAATCAATAAAGTTCGTGCCAGTATTAGAGCCTGACTTCAAATCCTTGGGGCCCAGAAAAAAATCCCAGCACCCCCCTAAATGACGCACATGGTAAAGATGCCCAGGGTTTCTAATTAAGTCCTCATTGTTTTGCAGATGAGATTTTGGCCCAAAATACACTGTTATAAATGGGAATTTTGCGTAGTAACGTCACTACTCACACAGTTTTTCAGAACTTTGCACGCGTGCATCTCCGAAACTAGGACACTTAGGGAAAAATCATAGGCAATATTACATTGTTCTCAGCTCATCAAGTACTATCATTTTATTTTTAATAAAAAACACAAACTTTCAGAACCTTGCAACTGCCCCATTCTTCGATTTTAATAAGAAGTTCATGAATACAACAGCGTGGAGTTTAAAAACTCTTAAAATTCATTCAGGTGATTCCAGTGAGATGAACTTATGGAATAAAATCTATCTTCAGAAGGTTCAATTGAACCACTAAGAAATCGATACTTTTGCATGGTTTTAAATGGAAGAAAATCGATGAATTGATCGCTCACGAGCCGCGTAGAAAAAACTGTAGAGATCACGAATTTTAATTGTTGGGTTGACGGGTTCTGAAATGTAGCGCCCGCAGCAGTGCATTCTTCCGAAATGCATCAAAACGCATCGGTGAGCGGTTGGTTGTAGCAACGAATCGAAACGCTTTTTGATAAACAACCGTTTATTCACCGATGCGTTTTGATGCATTTCGGAAGCAGTCACCGCTAATTGTCAGAGCTCGTCAACCCGAGGCTCAAAATGCGTATGCTTCAGCGCAGGCACACCGAGCATTTGTTCGCAGACAAATTAGTCAGCAAAAATTCTTTAACTGAGTGCACTGAATCATGAGATGCTTTTCATCATAGCTTACGTAATACGTATACGCTCATCTAAAGACCTTTTACTGACCTTTTTTTTTCTTTTTTGTTCATGCGCGTTACTACCAGAGATTACTGAGCCTAAGAGATATGGCATAACGATTCAAAAGTGCATGTTGTTCGACTCGTACAAAGTATGCAATGTGGCGTACGCTGGTGACCGTAAACATTGTTACTACTGCTGTTGTTTGGAATGAGGTTAGGATCTCCTTAACAGTTAAAATCTTATGAACATTTGACAGAATAATGAGCTCTGAGTATATTTTGAAAAGGAACTGAAAATCTACGACACTTTAATCATCCCATCGGCCACTAAATGACAAACATTTAGATATTGCAGAGGATCGAACCTCATTTCAAACAGCATGAATAATAACAATGTTTACGGTCACCAGCGTACTGCACGTTGCATCACGGCCATTTTATTAAAGGCGTTTTTTACGGAACCCGGTCAACGGTTTTTCAACACTGCGGTCGAGATAGGAAGTGCCGTATCTCTTAGGCTTAGTAATCTCTGGCTACTACATATATGTGACACGGGATTTTGAAAGTTGAGGTCATCTCTCTCCGAAAAGTGCAAAAGATTTCAGGTTGACCTCAGTGGCATGGCGTGAGCAGAACTTTCGAGGGGAAGGAGAGTTTCCGGTCTAAAAGAAGTTGAGAGTGGGGTCCGAGGTCAACATTTCCTATAAAATGCTAAATATGTATTTATTTTGGGGGTGGTTTTTTTGTCATGCATGTGAGAGTGTTAGAACACATAGGCTAACTCTCCATTCCACATCTACGCCACATAGTTAGCCTACTTTTCCCCTGCTTTCAAGTTTGAGACGGGCTCTACAGGTTTTTTACTTCATTTTACCGTGCATAGTCCCTATATGTAGAGAGTTAAGACAAGAGGGTAGTCAACTTCTGATTGGGTGTGCGTTTTAGGCTTTACAAGCACCCCATTGGATGCGCTTTTGCACATTTGTTTACGTAGATTTGCTAACGAACAAAGTGGTCCCATGATGTTTCACGAACCACAATGAGTTAATGGGGCTATTGCACACTTTTGCTATAAGCGATTTAATAGTCGACTATGGCGTAAAAACCTCAAAAAATAACGATGGCGGCATTAAAAACTTCCAAAATCCACTCCTAAACTCAATAAACGCAGTTATTTGCGCGAGCGTAATGGTGGCCGAAGGCACTAACAATGGGAGATTCCCATCTAACAATTCTGAAACTCCATCAAGAAGTGACCAATAAGAGACTACTTTCATTTGACACCGGTGTCACTTGGTGTTGCGGTACCATTCATCGGATGTGGATCATCACTCTGATGACTAATTACTCTGTGAATCATCCTTGTCAGCATAGAAAGAGTGACGAAATTAAGATAGGAATCTCCCATTGTTAGTGCCTTCGGCCACCATTACGCTCGCGCAAATAACTGCGTTTATTGAGTTTAGGAGTGGATTTTGGAAGTTTTTAGTGCCGCCATCGTTATTTTTTGAGGTTTTTACGCCAGAATCGACTATTAAATCGCTTATAGCAAAAGTGTGCAATAGCCCCATTGTCGACGAACGTTTTCATTTTAATAAAGGTGCACCTCAATAATGCTCATATGCCCCAGAGAGACTTTAAAAATTTGACCAGGTATCAATCAGCAAAGGCAGTGAAAGATTATACACCTTTAAAATAAACTCTACGATGCTGTAATCTCTACATTGGACCCAAACACAACAAATGGCTCTCAGAACATTCGTAAAAAAAAAAAAAAAATAATAAAAAAAATAAAAATAAACGCATCCAATGGAGGGGACCATGGTTTCTCTTGTATCAATAATAGCTACATAGAGTCACACTACGTGTTTCAACAGAATAATACAATCAGAACGGAAACTCCGTCGGATTTTGAAGCAAATTCATTTCGCGTCCGCCATGTTGGGATATAGGATGTTTACATCTGGATTCGCACGCGAAAAAAAAATATAGGACATGATCCGCGAAATTTTTATTCTGAAATGCCAGTAAAATAAAAGTGAGGCCGGAAACTAAGATTTCTTTCCGGAATTTACAGATATAAATGAGTTTCAACACAAATCACACTCGTCCGCCATGTTGGGATGTAGGACCACAGCGTTGCCTATTGGTGCCGTTAAATTCCAAACTTGCTTCCATTGGCTGTAATATTTCCGTTCTGATTGTATTATTCTGTGGTGTTACTACGTTTCAGAGTCTATATAAATATAAATATTTTTTTTTTTTTTTTTATATTTGACTCACCAAGCGGCAACACTGTCACCGTAGCGCGCGAACGCGAAGCCGAGCGAGGCAAGGGCAAAAACGAGCGGGAATCTTCGAAAACAGGAGCGCTACGAGCGCAAGCGGTGAGTAGAGGAAGCAATCCCCCCCCCCCCCCCCCCCTATAACCCCTTCCTCTTCCATCCCTCCTTTCGCGAACCCTCTCTTCCTTCCCCTCGTCACCCCTCACCGCACCCCGAAATTCCCCCGATCGATCGTGCGCCCCCCCTCTACTCCCCACCTTTCTCCGCACCTCCACCGACTTACACCCCTCGCCCCCACCCCGGGCTGAGTTCCGTTACGCCCCGCACCGTTCAGGGTTGCCGTTTTTTTAAGGGTGAGGAGGGCAGCGGGGAGCCCCGCAGGATGTAAAAAAAAAGAAGAAAAAAAGGTAAACAAACAAAATATAAGTCATATTTTTGTGAGAGCCGAGAGGAGAAATTTGATAGGAAGGAGCGGAGTGATCAGTGGCGTAGTGTGCAATGCGGCAACGTCGTAGTTCGTCCATTTAAAGCCATGAAAAATATCGAACTGTAGGGTGTTCGGTGAACACCCTCGAATTCGATCTTTTGCATGAGTTTAAATGAACACAGTACAACGTTGCCGCATTGCACGCTACGCCACTGGGATTGATTGAAATGTTGACTGCAAAAATAATCATGGAAAAATGAGAAATGTGTCACAAAATTCGATTTTTAAAGATTTCATGGATAGCTAAGGGGATACAGAAGCACGGAAGCTGAAAAGAGATCTTTATAGATAAGTGTAAATATACTAAACATTAAAATCTTCATTTTCTAACATTAAAACAAAGGCTAAAAACCAACATGGTAAAACAAGAGACGTTTTAAAGCATTACAATTAATTGCTAAAAAACAAAAAACAAATAAATGAAAAATCATAAGTGTAAGATATATTATTGCATATATTATGAACCAGTGAACAAACGAAAAAGTAATGCAAGTTTTTATGTGGGAAACAAAGTTTAGTGGAGAGGAGCGATGGAAAAGTGCCGGAAGATGTTGGAAAAAAGTCACTGCGAAAACAATAATAATGACAAAATGAAGATTCCTAGGGAAAAACGATAAATATGTCACACAATTCGAGGTTGAAGTTTTCGTGGATGTTTAACGGGTTGAGGAGGATTGCACAATATGGCAACGTTGCATTTGGCTCATTAAAATCCATGAAAAATTTCGAACTATATTGAGGTATCTACGATGCGACCATCATTGAATGGACTTATTTTGTGTGACGATGTAATATCGCTTCGATTTATCGTTTTGTGACCAAACAAACCACCCACTTCCTCACTGGAGTGTGGCTGAGCGAGGGGTGGTGGGTGGTTTTTTTTTAGTCACAAAATGATGTATCGAATATATCGTCACACAGAATGAGTCTATTCGACCTGATTCATGAGATCAAATAGAAAATATGCCACGTTGCCAGCAAGCTTCGCCTCTACCAACGGGATACAAAAAAAAAGAATTGAATAGAGATCTATAAGTAGGTGTAAGATTTAAATTATTTCAGATATTCTACGTGATTCATAGATGTTTGTTTGAGTAGGCTAGCAGCATTACTATAATCGAAGTGAATAGAGGCGTTTTATTTAAAAAGGGGTTCTTTTCCATTGCAAATACATTGCAAAGAGCCCCGTTTTACATGTATGAAATACGCCTCAATATAAGCATTTGCAGGTGGCCTACTTGGACCAAAATCGAAGGATTCAGCTGAAAATATTTAATTCCCTGACTGTACAACTTATATACCTCGAACGACCCTTCAAATCGGCTAATTCATCCACCTGTATTCATCTACCTATACTTTAGAAGCTTGCATTCTTGTGAAAGGACACAGATGGAGTGTCAAGTCACGTGATGGCCACCACCCTTTCTATTGAATATCTTTTTCTGATTACAGTTTATCAAATCGATGCGAGAGCGCCAATTCTTGGATCTGCCCCTTCTTGAAGGTACTGCAACTCGATTTTCTCTGAATTTCTCGGAGTTACGGCAAGAGCGAACGATATACTATTTCAGGTCAATCAGTCAGCCAGGCATTTGTCTCTCTCTTCCTTTCTATCTTTATTTCTATCTCACTCTCTTTCTCTCTCTCTCTCTTTCCCTCTCTCTTTCTATCCCCCTCTCTCTCCCCCCAATTTCACTAACTTTCTATCTGTCCCTCTCTCTCTCTCTGCGCTTCTATCTCTGGCTCTACCTAATTTTATTCTCTCTCTCTTTCTCTCTCTCTCTTTCTCTCTCTCTCTCTTTCTCTCTCTCTCTCTTTCTCTCTCTCTGTGTGTCTGTCTCTCTCTCTCTCTCTCTCTGTGTCTGTCTCTCTCTCTCTCTCTGTGTCTCTCCCTCTCCCTCTCTCTACACCGCTCTCCTTGTTTCTCGGTCTCTTTCTATCCCTCTCTCTCTCTCCCCCCCCCATTTCTCTAAATTTCTTTCTGTCCCTCTCTCTCTATCTGCTTCTATCTCTGGCTCTATCTAATTTTATTCCATTTCCCCCTCTTTCTCTCTCTCTGTTTGTCTGTCTCTCTCTCTCTCTCTGTCTCTATCTCGGTCTCTCTCCCTCTCCCTCTCCCTCTCTCTACACCGCGCTCTCCTTCTCTCTCTCTCTCTCTGTCTCTCTCTCTGTCTCTCTCCCTCTCTCTACACTGCTCTCCTTGTTTCTCGGTCTCTTTCTATCCCTCTCTCTCTCTCTCCCCCCCGTTTCTCTAACTTTCTTTCTCTCCCCCTCTCTCTGCTTCTATCTCTGGCTCTATCTAATTTTATTCTCTCTCCCCCTCTTTCTCTCTCTCTGCTTGTCTGTCTCTCTCTCTTTGTCTCTCTCTCTCTCTCTCTGTCTCTCTCCCTCTCCCTCTCTCTACACCGCGCTCTCCTTCTTTCTCGGTCTCTCTCTCTCTCTCTCTCTCTCTCTTTCGCTCTCCCGCAATCTCTCTCTCTCTCTCTCCTTTTCTCTTCACTCATCTTCTCATACAAGTTAGAAAAGGAAAGAGAGGAGGCAAATGCTTGACCTGTGTCTCTATCTCAGTCCTTTTCTACCATGTGCATTGCGATCTAATGGGCAAAAAGCGGGAGACATAAAAATTCCTGGATCCGCAAGAGAAGTGCGGGATGATGAATTGTTCGAGGGATCCGGAATTACACAGGAACCGTATACTTTTCGATTGATCTGTTGCAAAGAACCGAGGAGTCTCAAAGACTCTTTTCTTTGCACTCGGCGATTTTCATGGAATCGCGCGCCTGAAAAGTTTCCTAGGATAGGTTTACGTGTCAGGAATAACTGGGGTATATATTTTTTAGAGTGAATTGCAGATTGCATCCCACTATCCAGTATCCAGTATCCAGGTCCTGGTCTGTCCTCCTGCGTTCTTCCTTTTCCTCTTACCGCAACTCCTTTGAGACCCCTGGTGGAGAGCGATACTCTAAATCAGAGAAGCAGGGCTGCCGTTTTGCGTATAATCAATGCTATTTGTTTATACACCGATGATTCCACCGGTTGAGAAAAGATTACACAGTTCAGTTCAGTGCATGACTGTAATGCACGAAAATACTCGTATCTGCAATCTTTTCTCAACCGGTGGAGTCGTCGATGACTTTACAAAAAAAACTTGCGGATATTTTAATTGATCAACGGAGTTTCCACCGATTGAGGAAAGATTACAGATCAGAGTATTTTCGTGCATTACAGTCATACACTGAACTGAACTGTGTAATCTTTTCTCAACCGGTGGAATCATCGGTGAATTGAAAAATAGCATTGATTATACGCAAAACGGCAGCCCTGCAGAGAAGTGTACCCAGCGGAGCCTTGTAGCTTCAATAGTGCAATACATAGGGTATACATACAATGGGGCTCTTGCGAACTTTTGCTACACGGGATTGAAGAGTTGATTCTGGCATGAAAATCTGCAAAGACGATGAGAATCACGAAATTCACTCTCAGAATCGAACTTATAATGGCGGTTTGACGCAGGTAAATTTCGTCAGACACGAGGCTTGAGGTATAACTCCTTTTCCTGTTTGAAGCCGATATATATTTTGCATTGGATACATGTAGAATAATGTGGATAGCCAAAAGACATTTTCAGCTATTCAGAATTTATTTTAGTGGAATGTCTTTGCACGTACATTCTCCATCAAAATCCAGTGATTTTTATTACTTCCAGGTCAGGCGACGTTGCATCTCTCACTACCCTACTTTTGAGCTCTACCCTTTGCTACCTCAACTCCTTATTCCTCCCCTCTTCCCTTCTTTTCCCCCGTTTTCCCCTTTTTCCCCTTCCCCACTTTTCCTCCATTTTACTTCTCCCAGTAACTCGGTGACTCGGCGCCTGCCAAATACTCTTATTTTCATTTCAATCGCACGGGTACATTTCGAATGTCACGTCGCGTTGGTGGGGTTAACAGGTTCTCAAAATGCGCAAGAGCATCACGAAGAGCTAGATTTTATGTGAACTTTATATACAGTCTAAACTTTAATATTTTTCTGGAGCCAAAAAAAGGTCTTAATGCACTTCTCTTTGTTTTTCTTTATCATGTTTTCTTCTCTTTTCTCGAATTTTCTTTCTTTTCTTTTTATTTTTATTTTCTTTGTCTTTTAATTTATTATCTGTGCCCTTTACACTCCTCTAATTTGCTCCTCCCATTTTATGACAAGAACAATTAAAATTAAGGGGATGTTCATAATGAGGACTCATTAAACAGCAGGTGTGTATGTTCCTCTGCACTGATAAAAAAAAACAAAAACAAAAAAAAACTGTACATTAATGAAACACGGTTGGTGATCATACAAGGTGTGCAAAAAAAAGAGGAGCCAGGTTGAATATCTCTAGGCCCTATTTGAAATATGCAATTTAGGGGGATGGTGCCCCCGCCCTCGCCCCCCTGGGAGGAACCCCCTCCGAAAAGATGATGTCCCCTCCAGATAAGCGAACATGTGTTTGAGCGTTTTTTTTTTTTTTTTTTTTTTTTTTCAAAAAACGAAGCCGTTCGCGAGATATTTAGCTTGGCTCCGTTTTTCGAACACACTCTGTATACGCAGCTACAAGACCCCAATAATGTATCAGTTTCTATTTTCCAAGATTTTCTCACTATTCAAATCAGAATTATATCAGTGGAATCAATAATTAATCGGGACTTGCGGTTATCATAAACACTTAAACAGCGGATTAATGTATCGGATTTTTTTTTTTTTTTTTTTTTTTTTTTTTTTTTTTTTTTCTCGCAGTGTGGTGAAACTCCCATTACAGAGCGGAATGGGAGTTTTTTAGTAGAGCATACCTAATATTATGTGTTGTAAATAAGTAAAACTGAGCCGGTGTCTATAATGAAAACTCATGAAACAGCTACAGCAAACAGCAAGCAGGTGATCTCTCTCCTGATGAAATCCTGATTTGACCGGAAATTTAAAGGGAATGGGGCTCTGCAAACTTTTGTGATAGGGGATTGAAGAGTTGATTTTTGCATAAAAACTTGTAAAAATGACGATGAGTACACTGAAAAATCACGAAATTCACTCTCAAAATCGGGCTTAATAGCAGAGAGGCGCAGGTATCATGGGAGATTCCTATCTAAATTGAGACATATCTCTGTGTTTCCGTAGAGAAAGTGACGTAATAGACAGGATTATACCATGATACCTGCGTCGAACCCAAGGTTATAGATTAAAGAGGTATGCTCATCTGACTTCGCGCCACGAAGTCAGTAGCGCGCAGTTCAAAATTTAGATCCAAGATGGCCGACAAAAGCAGAAAACATTGTATACTCTTTCCAGAAAACATAGGGCTCCCTCTCCAGAAAAGCATAAAATAGCCCGATGTTTTCTGGGAAGAGTATACAATGTTTTCTGCTTTTGTCGGCCATCTTGGATCTGGATTTTGAACTGCGCGCTACTGATTTCGTGGCGCGAAGTCAGATGAGCATACCTCTTTAATCTATTACCTTGCGTCGAACCGCCATTAACATTTTGCCGTTATAGCAGTTATAAGTGAGTTAATTACTGAAGTTTATACTTCTTTATTGTGATTTTCGTGATTTTTGCTGTTCTTTACATAAGATTGGACAGTTAATTTGCTTATAGCAAAAGTTTGCAAGAGCCCCATTTCTTGAAAGATCATACCTGCTATGTTATGAAGTAAACAATTAAAATTGAGCTAACGTCCTTGATGAGTTCATAATAAAAGAGCAGGAGCGCTCTTCTGAGAAATTCCTAATGCGACCGGAAAACGAATTTCTTCGTAGAGCATACTTACTATTTTATGAAATACAGAAACAATTAAATTTGAGCTGGTGTCCATAACAAGGATTCATAAAACAGCAGATGTAATCTTCTGAAGAAATCCTAATGGGACTATGGAAGGAGAATTTCCTGGTAGAGCGTACCTGTTATTTTATGGAGTAAAAAATTGAAAATGAGCCGGTGTCTGCAATGGAAACCCATAAAACAGCATGTGTGATCTTCTGATGAAATTCTAATTTGACCAGAAAGGGGAATTTCTTAAAAGATCATACCAGCTATTTTATGAAGTAAACAGTTAATATTGAATCAACGTCCATGATGAGTTCATAATAAAACAGCAGGTGCGCTCTTCCGAGAAAATCCTAATGAGACCGGAAAGCGAATTTCTTCGTTGAGCCAATACCTGCTATTTTATGTAAACAATTAAAATTAAGTCCGTATCCATATTGAGGACTCATAAAATAGCTGGTGTGCTCCTCTGATTAAATTCTAATGGTACCAAAAAAGGAAGGGAAATTTCTTAGAAAGAGCTGCACTTTCGATTGATGACATGACGTAAGCAATTGAAATTAACTTTATAAGGGTCAGGTTATTTCAAAAGGACAGCGTCTATAAAGGGAAGGTAGTTAACTGTTCGGACTCGGGGGAGTTGAAATTGCCTATACGATACATTGAAGGCGCCCGAAGACATCTTATCTTGTCCATGTTTTCATCAATAGTCACGATTATCCGGAATGAAGGATGGAACGATGTGAAATAGACTAGAGAAGAAAAACGAGTATACTCGGGCTTGGCCCTTAACGGGTTAAGGTGGTGTCACCACTGGTGTCTATTATTAGGGCTCATTAAATCAACGAGCTATCCATTTATCTAGAGTGGCGGTAAGTGACGGTAATGTGGGTAAGTTGCGTAACCACCATGGGGGATTTTTAGGTTAGGTTTAAGCGAGTAGTTTGTCCATTTATTTCCATCTATTTTTATGGTGCACGACGTACATTGTATCGGAACATGCTTTGATCCACTGTGCGTCGCGCCGCACCAAAATACACGGAAAGAAATGGACAAACTACTCGCTTAAACCTAACCTCAAAATCCCCCATGGTGATTACACAGGTTACTCATATTAAACCGCCATTCTAGATAAATGTATAGCTCGTTGCATTAAATAGTAAGTTTGCAGTTTCCAGGAAACCCTAATTAGACCGCGGAAGGGGAACTTCTTTGAAAGAGTGAAACTGATATCGATTGATCAGCATGCATCAGTAGCGCACCGAGAGTTTCTTCATCTCTCTCTTTTCTACATTAAGAAACGTATGTTAGACAAGGATGGACAAGGGGATAAAACCCCCTCCTTCTGTCCTTTTCCTACTCATACATTCAAATGGGAAATGAGAGAGATGGAAGAGATCCTGGTTGCGCCAGTGGCATGCATCATTATCAATATGCCGATTTTCACTCGTTTACTATACAGTAATTATAGTCATCTTCACCAGTTCTCTTTGAATGCAGGAAAGAAAATGCTTATTTTCACTGATTGGTTGTGGAATGTGGATGCCTGCATGGCAATCAAATTCCCCCGAGACCCTTTTTAATTTAAAACATTTCTCTGAATTCCTGGAAATTGCGAAAAACTCTTAGGAAGTACCAACTTTAACAATATGCAGATGTTAAATTAACACACCTTTTTTAATTCAGTTTGTCAAAGACATACAGTATTACACAGGTAAAGTGCTAATAAAACGGAACTGCTCGAACCCATGAATAATTTTCCACTCTAACGCCTAGTTCTTAGTTCGTTAGTTTGTTACACCTGGAGATTGAACCTTGAACCACTTCAAGGCGCTCACTACTGCAGAACAGGCAAAGCCCGATTAATCTAGAATGCAAATTTCTTCGGTAAACTTTGACTCAGTCCCGTGGGGCAAGGAATGGGAAGAGCGAGCAATCCTTTGTTCATGCGACTCTTACACTCGTTTAAGGTAGTTCTTTCCAGTAGCGCACCGAGAGTTTCCTCATCTCTCTCTTTTCTATATTAAAAAACGTATGTTAGACAAGGATGGACAAGGGGATAAAACCCCCTCCTTCTGTCCTTTTCCTACTCATACATTCAAATGGGAAATGAGAGAGATGGAAGATATCCTGGTTGCGCCAGTGGTTCTTTCACACTTTCACAGGATCAGTCCGTGTTCTAATTCAAAGTAAGCTTTCATACTTTCATTTAAAGTGTCCTACTTTCATCATGTTATTTTCAAAATATCGCTGGGTTTTGAATAGTCAAAAGATAATGATTAGGTACTCATTTTGGTTTTTTTTCTATTTAACCCTTGTGAGCCTAAGGGGGGGGGGGGGTAGATTTGTACCCCAGGCCAGTTTTTGTGACGCCATTTTGTCAAAACTGCTCAAAAGTTTTTGGGACTTCATGACATTTTAAGTTAGGATACTTAGAACACGTCCACCAAATTTCATTAATTTGTATGAATTTTTGTGGATATTATAGAAATTTAAAGTGTTGGGGTACAAATATACCCCCTTCGTTCTGCCAGTTTTAAGTTTGGAACCATCTATAACAGTGAATTTTACGGAAATTTTATGTAGATTAAGAATATTAAGTCAGATAATTGAAAAAAAAAATGGAAATTTATCAAAAATGGAAAAATAAGATGGTACCTCATTTCATTTTTTCCATTTTTTTTTATTTTGACATTTTTTTTAAAAGTAGGTGTAAATTTGGCAACATAGCAAAAATTTACTCAAATTTCACATAAATTACTTTCTTAGGGTACTAAGTACATAATCCATCCATTAAAGTTTCAAAATTATTGATACTGACTGTGCTGCATGAAAATATCCTTGGGGTACTAAAATACCCCCCTTAGTCCTTTGTGTTACCGAAATACCTTAGGCTCACAAGGGTTAAGCGTGCCTTAGAGCCTTTAGTCAGAAACACCCTATAGAGAACATATTGTCTGCTTGATTTGGTCAATCGGTAGGCAACCCGTTGTGATAACTTGCTCCAGAAAAATACTACGAGTAGCTGTGAGAAGTATATATATTTAAGCTCACAAAGTTTTTTAATCCAAACCTTTCTTTAATTAATTAAATAATATCAAACTTTGATGTTTGAGGAAAATATAAAACAACAGTAATAAAAATCAGTCATACAAAACTGTTTGGTTGTGAACCTGTATAGCACCCTACCCATCAATTATTGATTAAGATGGTGCATCCATTCTTAACACGCTTGCGTGTTTTGAGGGCTGCTTGTTTTCACATTATTTTGTACTATTAAAATCGATCAAAGCAACAAATCAAAACAGCAAATTCCGTGTTAATTTTTTTTATATTTTTTCAAAAGTTTGAAACAGACCCATTTAAAGCTATTTCATAAACAGATTATCACAGCACACACGTGACCTAGAAAGAAAAATACCTTGATTTCTAATTTATGTATTGCTGTTTCAAAAGTTCTAAAAGGACCCATTTTAAAGCAATATACAATAAACAGTTTCTAAAATAATAAATAGTTTTCGCTGGCAATTAACTCAATTCTAATGTCTAATGCTGCATTGGAGTACCACCCAAGAAATCTGGGTTCAATCCTGACCTCCGTCTCAAAAATTCGAGAGATAAAGTGAGTGTCAGCTAGTCATTCATAATAAGCTTTGTTTACAAAAAATGGGATTTATGTGTTAAAAAAGAATCAAAAGTACTGAAAAAGAAGTAAAAAAGATGTGACGAAAAGTGGCGGAAGTAACTTTTTTACACCTTTTTCATTCATTCTACAATCTAATTCTACAATTTAAATCTAATAGATGGTGTTTTTTAAATACATTTTTGCAGTCAATGCTATACTAGGGGCTTAAAAAGTTTGCAACTGACCCATGCGGCCGTTTAAAGCTCTCTAAAAATACATTTTCACGCTCAACACGCGTCCGTCCTTAAAAGAGAAACATTTCCCGCTGTCAAACTGAATTCCTAATGTTTTAGCACTTAAAGATATAGAAAAGGCCTTTACGAATTTCACAGGCGTCTTTTGCGATAAGTAAACGTTCACGTACACATATGTGACGTTTTTCACCCGTGAGTAGAATATCGATGGGAGAGAGGATTATGGTGATGGAGCGGACAAGGAGGAGAGGAGGGTGAGGAAGGGACAAACTGCCATGAGAAGTGGGAATGGCGTGGTATTTACCTATATATGTATGAGAGGGATGGGGAGCATATTATCTGTGTTAATCCATCTCTGCTTTTGACTCCGAGAGCGTTGCGAGCTTGTTCGGCTCCCCCGTGAGTCCCCCGGTCCCCCCCGGCCACCCGGTGCTAGCCCCCCCTCGAGGGATCCCTTTGAAATCCCTCTATTTTTCCCTGCTCGCTCTTCTCGTGCGATTTTCAGACGATTTTGATGCTGTCAGAATTGTCGTGTCGTGTCGCCATGATCATCGCACAATGAGACGAAAATTAAATATAATCTTTCCACAAGTGCAATTCTTCGGTGAGTAAAAAAACACACCCCATACTGATGAATTGGTTTGCTGCATACTTTTGCTTGAAAAAAAAAAATACAAAAAAACACAGAGAAAACAAAAAAGTTGCTTTGTTGGCTCTGGCAAAACCTTCGGTTGAAAAATGACCCAGCAAAAGATTTTGGTGCAGAGCTAACAAAAGGCTTTGAACGCCTAATTGAAGAGATTTTGCTGCATGAACCAAATATTATGTGGTTGGCTCAACTACACAGAGAAAACAAGAAAGATGCTTTGTTGGCTTTGACAAAACCTTCGGTAGAAAAATGATCCAGCAAAAGATATTAGTAGAACTAACCAAAGGTTTCCAATACATAACTAAAGAAATGTATGTTGCAGCGTGAACCAAAGATTTGGTTGGCTCAACTAAAGTTTTGCTGGGTTATTTCTCTACCAAAGATTTTGTCAGAGCAACCAAAGTGTTTTTTTGTTTTGTTTTGTTAAGCGTGCCGTATATATACGGTGCGCTTCTTGTTTTCATTTTCATATCTAATATATAAGTCCAATGCCTTGCTTATGGCAAAACCTTGGCGGGAAAGGTTTGAAAAATTAAAAACGTGTTTTCTTAAAACTGGTTTCATTAATCGTTAATTTATTGCTGCAATCCAGGAGGTCTCGGCGTCTATTTCCTTAAAATTGTAAAAGTTTTGGTATTCCTGTTAATTTCAATAAGTTATTAAGCGTCAAAGTCGAATTCCTTCAAACGAGAATTCCATACAGGTCCAGCAACCTAAGTCATTTGTGCCAACCTATGAGTCAAAATTCCAAGGCAGGAGGGGGGTGGAAACTTCCTTCACAGAAACCCTCTTTGCCCCTCGGTTTTGGGCTCCACCGGTCACAAGATTTCTTCACGGTGCATTAAGCGGTCGTAAATGTGTCAACATCTGTTTGACGAGGGTACATCGATAAGAAGCGACGAGGTATTGATGAAGAGCGGGAGGGGTATAGAAAAGAGAGAGGCTCATTCATATCCTTAAGGTACCGTTCTAGAATTCATCCCTTTATTGTCTCGATGCAGAAAAGATTATGAATAGCAGCACTTTCCAATGTACATAGATATACAGTAAGGTGGGCCGAAAAACACAAACTTTCGAAATTTGATTGGGCACACTCGCCAAATTTTTATTTCAGCCGAATGATTCACGAAGATCTTTCGTTTCTTGAAAAATATTGATATTTAGGGTTCCCTCCAGCCCCCCAAAAATCGGAAAAATCGCAAAAAACCACATTTTTCGGCACGTTTGGCAACACTGCTCAAAAACGACTGCAGATATCGTTCCGAAACTTATTTTAAATGAAAGCTCGTACAATTTCACACCAGGTGGGTGCCCAAAAGTTTTAAAAAGTCGACACTTTGACGAAAATACGCTCAATATACAATTAGCCCCCCTAAATACCCGAAACTGAGGGAATATCGTGTTTTTTTTAAAGTTTGGCAACACTGCGTCAAGAAAACCGCGGATATTGTTCCGAAACTTATTTTATATGAGATCTCATACAATTTCACACCAGTTGGGTGCCCGAAAGTTTTAAAAAGTCGACGTTTTGACGAAAATACGCTAAATTTACAATTAGGCCTCCTAAATACCCAAAACTATAGGGGAATGTCATGTTTTTATGAAGTTTGGCAAAACTGCGATAGAATATGTACATAAATCGTTTTGAAAACATAAATTATGTTAAAAATCGTAAAAGCTCATGCAAAAAAGTCGTAGTGCTTGAAAATAATTTCCATACAGAGGCTGAAATCAGCCTGAGAGCCCGTTTCGACCTCGCCGAACGTCACCAAGAATGAATGCTCTTCCCGATATCCCGATAGCTTTACGCAAGGAGATGTTACAAACCTTTTTTCTCGAATTCGGTGAGGTGGTAGGACTAAAAAATACCATTTAAGCCAAAAATGATGCGCAAGAATTATGAGTTCGATCGGACCACGGCAATATGTGGCCCGGCCGGCGATCTAAAAATTTCGATTTTTGTACTTGTGGTTCTGAATCCTCGTATTTTCACGGCAATTTGAGTTCGTTCTTATTCAAACATTCGAGTTACTTATTCAATGGCGTAGCAGGGGAGAAGGTCCCGGGGGTCTGCTCCCCTCCCCCCGGGGGACCCAATTTTGCCCTGAAAAAGGTATTTTTTACGTTTTCAGAGGAATTTGACCGGACATCCCCCCCCCCCCCCCCCGGACAGATTCGTGGCTACGCCACGGAACTCAAAGTTTACGGTACGATGAGACTTGAAAGTGTACGCTGATGTCATGTAGGTGGTCGTGACCACTCTGAAAATTCGTTCAATTCACTCGAATCAGTGGAGAAAAAAATCGATTTTGCACACTCGTATTTCTTATGCCGTTTAGGAATTGTGCTTACCGAAGACAATCATCACCGTTTATTGAATGCATATTTTAACTTTTACTTACATACCGGAAAGTGCCAAAAAGTGTTCTCAGAATAGGACTCTAGGACCCGGAATATTCCCTTGAAACCGTTAAAATAATTGTCAATGGATCCATTACAAACTTTTACTGCAGCATTACGGAGGGTCGATTCTTGTGTAACATTATTACGTAAAAATCACATTGAAAGCATCAGAAAGTCTCTCAAAAACTCGCAAACCCCCCGCAAATGACGCATTTCAAGGAAAGCCTAAGATGGTGCGGTCGAATGGGCGAGCACCAACACACAAATAAATAATGAATAGAAAATAAAAAATTATATGCATGCACGACGAGAACTAAATGATGACCGATGACGGCAGCCGGCAATTTATATTATTAGTCAAAATGTAAACAAACATCTCACTTCCTCCCTTTACCGGCATTTTGTGTCATTCTGAGTCTTTTTTTAATCAGGAAAATTTTATTTTCTCGGTATGGTTTAAAATTAATATGGTGAATCATCCCAATTTATGTCGATTTGCCAGAATTCTGAAAAGGAAACTCCAGGCAAACATCTAGTTTACAGTATGCCTCGGCGGCCATCTTTGCCTCTCGAATGGTGCAAGTGTTGATTCGCTCATTTTCGACCGCCATCTTGGTCTTTCCACTCTTTGCACGTGAGTTCATGAGCAGATCTAGAGACTTTTTGATGCTTTCAATTTGATTTTTACGCAATTTCAAACAAGAATTGACCCTACATAAATATGCCTCAGTAAAAATTTTCAACACACCCATTTTGTGCCCTAACATGACCTCCTTTCAAATCATCGATTTCCCACCCATAGTACTATTCTTGAAACACCACTTGGTAGATCTGCATTTTTGATTATTTCAAGGAGAGAAAAACAAATAAAGCAAAAAGCAAATTCGAAAAATGAGCCAAATAAGGGAATTCAGAACCGCAAGTACAAAAATCGAAATTTTTAGATCGCCGGCCGGGCCACATATTGCCGTGGTCCGATCGAACTCATAATTCTTGCGCATCATTTTTGGCTTAAATGGTATTTTTTTAGTCCTACCACCTCACCGAATTCGAGAAAAAAGGTTTGTAACATCTCCTTGCGTAAAGCTATCGGGATATCGGGAAGAGCATTCATTCTTGGTGACGTTCGGCGAGGTCGAAACGGGCTCTCAGGCTGATTTCAGCCTCTGTATGGAAATTATTTTCAAGCACTACGACTTTTTTGCATGAGCTTTTACGATTTTTAACATAATTTATGTTTTCAAAACGATTTATGTACATATTCTATCGCAGTTTTGCCAAACTTCATAAAAACATGACATTCCCCTATAGTTTTGGGTATTTAGGAGGCCTAATTGTAAATTTAGCGTATTTTCGTCAAAACGTCGACTTTTTAAAACTTTCGGGCACCCAACTGGTGTGAAATTGTATGAGATCTCATATAAAATAAGTTTCGGAACAATATCCGCGGTTTTCTTGACGCAGTGTTGCCAAACTTTAAAAAAAACACGATATTCCCTCAGTTTCGGGTATTTAGGGGGGCTAATTGTATATTGAGCGTATTTTCGTCAAAGTGTCGACTTTTTAAAACTTTTGGGCACCCACCTGGTGTGAAATTGTACGAGCTTTCATTTAAAATAAGTTTCGGAACGATATCTGCAGTCGTTTTTGAGCAGTGTTGCCAAACGTGCCGAAAAATGTGGTTTTTTGCGATTTTTCCGATTTTTGGGGGGCTGGAGGGAACCCTAAATATCAATATTTTTCAAGAAACGAAAGATCTTCGTGAATCATTCGGCTGAAATAAAAATTTGGCGAGTGTGCCCAATCAAATTTCGAAAGTTCGTGTTTTTCGGCCCACCTTAATATACAGTATCACAGGGTAATGTAATCTTTTTTGCACGGATGCAGTAAATGGTTGAATTCTAGAACGCTACCTATGTAGACCTGTTTAGTGATGACGTCACGATCAGAATTAGTTCCAAACAAATGCTCTATCTCGCTCACTCTCGTGGATTTACCAGATCCAAATTTTCGAACGCAAATTCATGCTAGTTAACCAACAGTTTTCTCAAATTTTATTGCACCATTAGATTCCACTTGCCTTAAAGTATCTTTTCACTGTAACATAATTCCTAAAAGATCACAAGCGAATTTACAATCACAGTTATACCGAAAGACGTTCTACGTTTTGTCCTTGTCTTACTCACGGTCTCTTATGGTAGTATCACCGGCATGACACTCAATCATTCTAACTTCTCTCCGTATCGAAGCTATTGTTCGAGGTACAACACATGCCGTGATGGTGCTGATGAGCCTATATCCTAGAATTTTGTGCTCTTAAGAAACTGATAACTGTGATTGTGCATCGATGCGCGATGTTTCAAAAAGTTTGTGATAGCGGGCTCATATTTTATCACTGAGAAAAAAGTGGCTGTTAAAACTGTAAGAATAGAACCATAGATGATTTCGCCTTATTTCAATCATGAGACCTATCGTTGCTGTAGTCAGCGCGCTTGAATCTACACGAATTCTGATTGTCTCTATGGAATTTCGATTATTTCTATGGGAAATAAAGCGCGGGAATATATATCCAATCGGAAAATTTTTTGAAACAATCGGAAATTTTTATAAGGGACGTGGAACCCAATGGTGTGATAAACACAACGTGTAAAGAACGTGCTGTTTACTAGCACTTGTATTTGAAAATTTGGACTGTGTTTCGTATGGGAAAACCCACGAGAGCGAGTGAGACGGAGCCTTTGTTTGGAACCAATTTTTTTCATGACGTCACACTAAACAGGTCTTTGCATCGGAAACATTTGAAATTCTGGGGGATCGGCAAATTGAAAGCCCCTCAATGAGCGTCGATGGAATCAAGGGATTTTTGAGGACATTTTTGGCGTTTTGTTGAAAAATAGGTGTTTAAAATCCAGAACACAGGGAGCCAGAGGAGTAAAATTCGCATTAATTGCTCTAAAAAGTGAGAGGGGCTGTCACGTGTCTTCCACCCCTGGACAGCTTCCTCGCTGCGGCTATGGAATTGACTCTGGAATAACTTATTTACCTATCCTAAAAAGTTCGTTGCGTGTACAAAATTTTTCACTGGAAGCTTCTTCAAATTTTGGAAACTATAGGTCCATATGGAACTTTGCTTTTCCAACACGAAAAATGATATCGACCGACGGCAACAGAAAAAAAAAAAGAAATAATATGACAATGCGTTATAGTGAATAATGGCATAGTTTTAACTGTAAACTTTCGATACTTTTCAAGAAAATAAATGGGGAGAGGGGGAATTAAAATCCACAAACGTCTTAAACCTCCACACCTACTAATCTATACCCCTAGAATGCTTGATGTGTAAAGGGCACTTGAAATGGTTAGTTCTGTATATTAAAGGATTATTGTTTCATGAATTCGCAAGTGTTCCATTTATGCATATTACGTATCTACATCGTGACAATCGCAACAAGTGCTGACAGCACCTAAAACGGAAAAAAAGATAAAAAAAACTGTTTATTATTTAGAATCACGGCTTTTCCGAATATGACACTTTTTGACTTCAAAAGAACGCCACCTCATGTTTGATCCCTGAACAAGCCGTTTAAAAGGTGGAGGGATTTAGAAATATCTATTGTCTATAGTTTATGTGGGTAAAAAAGATCGAGCCTTATCAAATAATTTTCTCTTTTCAGCTTTCAATGGGTTTGTTGCAAACTTTTGCTACAGTGCTATAGAGTTTTGATTCTGATGTAAAATTGTCTGAAAATTACATTGGCGGCATCAAATAGTCATAAAATCCACTAATAAACCCAAAAAACGCATTATAAAGAAAGCCAAAATTGCAGTCGTAAAGCCGAACAATCTGTGCACGCGCACGACGAACATCAGAGATAGGTGACCCATTCTCCCCTTTTTCGTTAAGGGGGGGGGGGAGAAAATATCTCTACAGTCAAACTGTGATTTTAAAAATGTGCATGGTCAAGATGTTGTCTTTTGTGAAGGGGGCGGGGGGGGAAGCAAAATATCAAGAACAGGGTGTTTCAAAACTTGAGTGCCAAACTTATGGAGTGTATTTTTGGGGTCAACATACATATATATAAGACTTTATTTTCCTACATGAGTATGTGCTGCAATTGTTTCTCTTCTGAGCTAGAGCCCTCCAAAGTTTTGAAAACAAAAAACAAAAAACAAACACAAAAAAACAACGCCTTTGACTCATCTCCTTACAGATACATCTGATCTAAATTTATTTTTTTCATAATTTCTCACCAAACAAGCTCAATTGGACAGCACTTGTCACAAAAGAACCGAGTGACATTTTTGATAAAATTGAGTTATTGATTGATAGAGCTAGCAATACTGAATCTCGAAGCAACAAGTGCTTCTTCTGTAATAACAACTATTTCCCGTCAAAATTCCAGGTAAAAGTGAGCTGGTGAGCCTCATTGATGTCATTGTCCATATGATGAAATAAAATGAGAACTTGGTTCCTTTGGCTGATTAGGTTAAACCTTAATCCGAGTCACGTAAGGAACCAACTCCGACTTGGTTCCTTTCAGTGGCGGCTCGTGCGATTTGGCAACCATGCTTTTTTACCATTTAAACCTATGCAAAAGTATCGATATCTTGGGGGTGCATTGCACCTCCTGAAGATCGATTGTTTTACATAGGTTTAAATGGAGGGATTCCACTGTTGCCACATTGCACGAGCCGCCACTGGTTCCTTTTATAGAATTGGGAACGGACTTAAGTCCGGATTAACGGATTTTAAAATAATCAACAGTGTAAACCAACTCTGCCGTTTGGTTTCTCTTAGAGTTTCGTTTTTCGTGATTATGCCAAAAAAAAAGAAGAAAGGAACCAAGTCACTTTAAACGCTAAAAATTAAGAACCTTTCCTACATAGTAAATTCCACTTTTCCGGTGTTGAAATGCAAAAACACAACACGGTAGTTGAATGAAATCAAAACGTAAGTAATTCCAAGTTTTTTGTTTAAATGCTAGCTCTTCAACTTTGGACTCAATTTTCTCGAGATCAGCTCCATGTTGAATGCTGTCTAATTATTATCATTGCTAGCAAAAGCATTAAAGCTGTTCAGACTTTAGTGGCACGCTTTTCCAACACCTGCGTGTTGGAATTTTCCCTGCTTGTTTTTTGTTTGTTTTTGTCGGTGAATAGGTAAGGCGCATATTGATTCTAATTACACGAAAATATCACGATGCCCACGGTAAACAATTTTAAAATGGGCTTGCTTCGTACTTTTGCAACAGCAAGCAAATTGATTCTAATGTAAAATTCCACGAGTGCACTATAAAAACTTTCAAAATCCACTTAGTAACTTAGAAAATCACTTCTTTTTTGAACAACCCACGCGATACTATAAGCTCGCCCCATACGATCACACAGGTTTGATCAAAAAAAGATCGATTGCTTGTTCGTACATGGCTTATTAAAAGCCAATATAAGTTGCAGCCAATAATTATTTGATAGAACTCACTGTACGTTAACTATGTCATTAGAAACTCCTTTTCGTGCATGTCCGCTAATCTCCCGGTTGTAACATACGGAGTAAACCGTATGAAATTTTCACCCCGTTCAATTGACTCATATCTGCTTCCAGTGTCCAAATCTATAGCTCCATTCGATTTTGTTCAGCGCGTCAGAAGGGGCAGGGCTAGCACAACTCGAAGGTTTTGAAGTCAGCGGGTTAAACAAATAGCAGCACCAATCGAATTCACTGGTTGAGAAAAGATTACACAGTTCAGTTCAGTATGTGACTGTACATCACGAAAATGCTCTGATCTATAATCTGTTCTCTACCGGTGGAGTCATCGATGACTTTCAAAAACGTGCGGATATTTTAATAATGTAACGGCGATTGCACCGATTGAATAAATATTACAGAGATCAGGATATTTTCGTTCAGTACGGTCATACGCTGAACTGAGCCGTGTAATCTTTTCTCAACCGGTGGAGTCATCGATGACTTTAAAAAACGTGCAAATATTTTAATAATTTAACGGTGATTGCACCGATTGAGAAAATACTATTGATCAGAGTATTTTCGTGCAGTAAAGTCTATATACTGAACTGACTTGTGTAATCTTTTCTCAACCGGTGGAATCATCGGTGAATGGAAACAAAAACCATTACTTACACGCAAAATAGCAGCGATGCCTTTCTTCCCCTAAACTATCCTTTTCTAACACATGCGTTCAAATGGGCGCCGTGGAGAGAGAGAAGGATAATCTTATGGATCCATCCACCGCAGTGTCTCTCAGAGTGGGTTTGGCTCAAAGATATTATACTATACAAACACAGATACGCAAATATTTCAAAGAAATGGGCTTCAATTTCAGAGGCAGATGTAACTTGATAGCTTTGTGGCACATGTAAATGGATATACATTTACATCGCGTCACGAAACTAATGGGTGGTATAGTCCCCTTTTTTCAGCCGTATTATTTTTCTCGATTCAAGACCCATTTTCTCTATCCTAAGGTTGCCACTTTAATTAGCGTATATCTGTCCTGTAATCAACGATTTAAAGCGATGGACAGTGGAGACTAGAGAGGCTGATATACATGTTATAAGTCCTATGCCAAAGGGAGGCAGCATGAGCGACCTGTTTCTGGTTTGTTCGCCTCAAATGTTTTATCCTTAAATCAAAACTTCGGAATGAATTCAATGAAAGTGCAAGTGTTGTAGAGTAGCTATCTAATTCTAATACGACTACCGAAGACACTCGGCGAAAGATTTCCCTCACTTCTGTCAAGATCCATTATTACGCAGATCAATCCAATATCGCGCTGTAATCTTCGTTCAATTTAAAGATTTTACTTCTGATGCTCTGACCTCACGCCCAAAGCCACGATGAAGCCGTATTATTTTTGATATAATTTTTCTGCTTCTCGATTAATAAAGAGAGATACGAAGGAAGGTCATGATGATTCGGGGTCACAATCATGGGCGGGTCAGGAATTTGTATTTCTCTCTTCCGATATTTGAACACGTGTTTGAGAGAAGGGTAGCATTCGGGGACATGACTTTAGCCTCTATCTCCGTCCTTTTCTCACGCAGATATTTAAATGGGAAGAGAGAGAGAAAGAGAGAGAGAGAAGAGAGGGATGATGCTACGTTTTATTCAATAATTTTACAAAAATTACCAAAATTAAAACTAAGGAATGCAAAGTTAGGCAAAGTTAGAGATTGAGAGGGAGAGAGAGGGAAGGAGAGAGAGATGATGATGATGATACGGTTTATTCAATAATTATACAAAAATGAGCAAAATTAAAACTAAGGAAGG
Organism: Trialeurodes vaporariorum; assembly: GCA_011764245.1. Taxonomy (NCBI): domain Eukaryota; kingdom Metazoa; phylum Arthropoda; class Insecta; order Hemiptera; family Aleyrodidae; genus Trialeurodes; species Trialeurodes vaporariorum. Next base: position 14,203,086 of record VMOF01000035.1, on the reverse strand, counting down.
CAAAGCTAGGTAAAGTTAGAGAGAGAGAGAGAGAGAGAGAGAGAGAGAGAGAGAGAGAGAGAGAGAGAGAGAGAGAGAGAGAGAGAGAGAGAGAGAGAGAGAGAGAGAGAGAGAGAGAGAGAGAGAGAGAGAGAGAGAGAGAGACAGACAGACAGAGAGAGAGAGAGAAAGAGAGAGAGAGAGAGAGAGAGAGAGAGATAGAGAGAGATACAGTGAGAGAGAGAGAGAGAGGAGTGAGAGAGAGAGGGGGGGGGGGAAAGATTTTCTCGTATTCACCCATGGTCGGGATTGGACAGCACAAATCTTTTTATTTTGGTCTCACCGTTTAAAAAGTAAAACTCTCCAATCTCCATGCTCGAAAGCTTTTATGTGTGTAAAGTTTCAGCATATCAAGACTTTCGTTGCAACTATTCTTTAATAGCAGTGGCACAGAGTACCATTTGGCACCGTCACACTCTGCCCATATTTAAACTTATGAAATAAGAGATTGAATTATTTCACACAAAAAAAAAAATCCTTTTGTAGCGCCTATCTTTATGATGAAAAAAAAATGAGCCAGCAAAAGATATTTGATCAAGCGTATATACAGAACCTTTTAAAAATACCCAATCAAAGATGTTTGGTGTACAATTTGGAAATAATAATCTATACATATAGACAAATGGTTCCAGCTACGAGTACGTACAAAAACGGCAGCCGTGATACACGCACGCCCTACATTTTACGTTCCGGGATGGGAGGCAACAGGAAAATCTTTTAAAAATAAATTCCGGAATAGAGGTGGTTTCAGAAGCGTAGGCGCATCCAGACTGATAATCTTTGGACATTTTTCAGCATTATTTCTCTTGTTTCGCAATGAAAATTAATAAAAATTAATTTGAGCGTTGGCTTTTCATTGAGGAACCTTTTAAAATTAAAATTTCAAATTCGAGGACAAGTTTTGTTTCGTTTTGAAGCAATGAAAATTGAAAAGTCGCCAAAGATTATGGTCTAGGTGTGCCTACACTTCTGAAACAAGCTCTAAACATCGTTGCAGTCCGTTGATGCACGAATATAACTTTTTTGAAGCTCTGAAGTTATCAGCGGAGCGAACCAGTGACGTTGACATATCAGTCCCGGCATTCGAGTTTTCCCGGCTGTCGCATATTATACGATCTCAATTGGACGTAAACGATTCTAGACAGGGTGCTCTAAAAATACAGGTGGAAAAACCCAAAAACGACAATACGGTAGCATCTCTAGCTCTTAATCCTTAAGGGGAGGGGGCGCGCGGGGTGAAAAAGGGAACACCGCCCCCCACGAAATCGATTCTTATGTATAGAAATTTATCATTTCATTTTTTGGTACTTTCAGCTTTATAGTTTTGAAAATATTGCCGAGATATTTTGCAGAGAAGTTTTCAGATGATTATTATCTAGTGACTGACACTCCGTTTTCTTAATTATAAATTACTTTAGGCCTGTAATGGAGCTGTTGCAAACTTTTGCTACAGGCTTATTAATAGTTGATAATGGGGTAGTACCCAGTAAAAATAATGATTAGCGCACTAAAAAATCACGAAATCCGCTCCTAAACTCACAAAATGCTTTTAAACGCGAGACCGTAATGGCGGCCGGGACCGTTGTTTTCATTGGGGCTCCCTATCTTCAATCAGCGCCATCTACACGAGATGTTCTCGCAACACCACACAAGAAGAAGAAGAAGCATATAATTGCCATAAGAAAACCGCGGCCTAGGCCGCCATTACGGTCTCGCATTTAAAAGCATTTTGTGAGTTTAGGAGTGGATTTCGTGATTTTTTAGTGCGCTAATCGTTATTTTTACAGGGTATTACCCCATAATCAACTATTAATAAGCTAGCAGCAAAAGTTTGCAACAGCTCCATTTGACACTAATCAAACGGTAGCGCTTTGTTGGCAGAAATCAGTACTGAACGCTGGAAAACCACCTTAACCCTTCACTGCATGAAGTTCCACCGGTGGAACAAATTCTTCAAACGCTCATATAAAATACAGGTTTTGAGATATGCCTTTGGCGCATGGTGGGTCAACGCGGGAGAAGGTGTTTTGAGCTCACAAAAAAAAAAAAAAAAAAAATTGGCTGAAAGAAAACATCATGCAGTGAAGGGTTCGTGATCGAAATCATGTCAGGGGGGAAATTTGCCCCTGTATCCAAACTGACCACATTTTGATTATTTTTATAAAGTTTCCGGCATTGGCTTTTTGAAAAATCCAATTGAAGTAAAAAAAAAAAAAAAAAAAAAAATTGAAAATTTAAAAAAAAAAAAAAAAAAAAAATTCCAGCCATTTCTGATGGTGTTATATCACTTGTAAAAAACGAGTAAAAAATAGAAAAAAGAGAATTTTGACCGAAAAACCGTCAAATTATTTTTTCCACTATTTTCCCCATGTATTTGACCACCTAATACATTGAAAAATCCACATTTGCTTGAAAAAAAAAAAAAAAAAAAAACAAGCAGGGAAAATTCCAACACGCAGGTGTTGGAAAAGCGTGCCACTAAAGTCTGAACAGCTTTAATGCTTTTGCTAGCAATGATAATAATTAGACAGCATTCAACATGGAGCTGATCTCGAGAAAATTGAGTCCAAAGTTGAAGAGCTAGCATTTAAACAAAAAACTTGGAATTACTTACGTTTTGATTTCATTCAACTACCGTGTTGTGTTTTTGCATTTCAACACCGGAAAAGTGGAATTTACTATGTAGGAAAGGTTCTTAATTTTTAGCGTTTAAAGTGACTTGGTTCCTTTCTTCTTTTTTTTTGGCATAATCACGAAAAACGAAACTCTAAGAGAAACCAAACGGCAGAGTTGGTTTACACTGTTGATTATTTTAAAAATCCGTTAATCCGGACTTAAGTCCGTTCCCAATTCTATAAAAGGAACCAGTGGCGGCTCGTGCAATGTGGCAACAGTGGAATCCCTCCATTTAAACCTATGTAAAACAATCGATCTTCAGGAGGTGCAATGCACCCCCAAGATATCGATACTTTTGCATAGGTTTAAATGGTAAAAAAGCATGGTTGCCAAATCGCACGAGCCGCCACTGAAAGGAACCAAGTCGGAGTTGGTTCCTTACGTGACTCGGATTAAGGTTTAACCTAATCAGCCAAAGGAACCAAGTTCTCATTTTATTTCATCATATGGACAATGACATCAATGAGGCTCACCAGCTCACTTTTACCTGGAATTTTGACGGGAAATAGTTGTTATTACAGAAGAAGCACTTGTTGCTTCGAGATTCAGTATTGCTAGCTCTATCAATCAATAACTCAATTTTATCAAAAATGTCACTCGGTTCTTTTGTGACAAGTGCTGTCCAATTGAGCTTGTTTGGTGAGAAATTATGAAAAAAAAAAAATTTAGATCAGATGTATCTGTAAGGAGATGAGTCAAAGGCGTTGTTTTTTTGTGTTTGTTTTTTGTTTTTTGTTTTCAAAACTTTGGAGGGCTCTAGCTCAGAAGAGAAACAATTGCAGCACATACTCATGTAGGAAAATAAAGTCTTATATATATGTATGTTGACCCCAAAAATACACTCCATAAGTTTGGCACTCAAGTTTTGAAACACCCTGTTCTTGATATTTTGCTTCCCCCCCCGCCCCCTTCACAAAAGACAACATCTTGACCATGCACATTTTTAAAATCACAGTTTGACTGTAGAGATATTTTCTCCCCCCCCCCCTTAACGAAAAAGGGGAGAATGGGTCACCTATCTCTGATGTTCGTCGTGCGCGTGCACAGATTGTTCGGCTTTACGACTGCAATTTTGGCTTTCTTTATAATGCGTTTTTTGGGTTTATTAGTGGATTTTATGACTATTTGATGCCGCCAATGTAATTTTCAGACAATTTTACATCAGAATCAAAACTCTATAGCACTGTAGCAAAAGTTTGCAACAAACCCATTGAAAGCTGAAAAGAGAAAATTATTTGATAAGGCTCGATCTTTTTTACCCACATAAACTATAGACAATAGATATTTCTAAATCCCTCCACCTTTTAAACGGCTTGTTCAGGGATCAAACATGAGGTGGCGTTCTTTTGAAGTCAAAAAGTGTCATATTCGGAAAAGCCGTGATTCTAAATAATAAACAGTTTTTTTTATCTTTTTTTCCGTTTTAGGTGCTGTCAGCACTTGTTGCGATTGTCACGATGTAGATACGTAATATGCATAAATGGAACACTTGCGAATTCATGAAACAATAATCCTTTAATATACAGAACTAACCATTTCAAGTGCCCTTTACACATCAAGCATTCTAGGGGTATAGATTAGTAGGTGTGGAGGTTTAAGACGTTTGTGGATTTTAATTCCCCCTCTCCCCATTTATTTTCTTGAAAAGTATCGAAAGTTTACAGTTAAAACTATGCCATTATTCACTATAACGCATTGTCATATTATTTCTTTTTTTTTCTGTTGCCGTCGGTCGATATCATTTTTCGTGTTGGAAAAGCAAAGTTCCATATGGACCTATAGTTTCCAAAATTTGAAGAAGCTTCCAGTGAAAAATTTTGTACACGCAACGAACTTTTTAGGATAGGTAAATAAGTTATTCCAGAGTCAATTCCATAGCCGCAGCGAGGAAGCTGTCCAGGGGTGGAAGACACGTGACAGCCCCTCTCACTTTTTAGAGCAATTAATGCGAATTTTACCCCTCTGGCTCCCTGTGTTCTGGATTTTAAACACCTATTTTTCAACAAAACGCCAAAAATGTCCTCAAAAATCCCTTGATTCCATCGACGCTCATTGAGGGGCTTTCAATTTGCCGATCCCCCAGAATTTCAAATGTTTCCGATGCAAAGACCTGTTTAGTGTGACGTCATGAAAAAAATTGGTTCCAAACAAAGGCTCCGTCTCACTCGCTCTCGTGGGTTTTCCCATACGAAACACAGTCCAAATTTTCAAATACAAGTGCTAGTAAACAGCACGTTCTTTACACGTTGTGTTTATCACACCATTGGGTTCCACGTCCCTTATAAAAATTTCCGATTGTTTCAAAAAATTTTCCGATTGGATATATATTCCCGCGCTTTATTTCCCATAGAAATAATCGAAATTCCATAGAGACAATCAGAATTCGTGTAGATTCAAGCGCGCTGACTACAGCAACGATAGGTCTCATGATTGAAATAAGGCGAAATCATCTATGGTTCTATTCTTACAGTTTTAACAGCCACTTTTTTCTCAGTGATAAAATATGAGCCCGCTATCACAAACTTTTTGAAACATCGCGCATCGATGCACAATCACAGTTATCAGTTTCTTAAGAGCACAAAATTCTAGGATATAGGCTCATCAGCACCATCACGGCATGTGTTGTACCTCGAACAATAGCTTCGATACGGAGAGAAGTTAGAATGATTGAGTGTCATGCCGGTGATACTACCATAAGAGACCGTGAGTAAGACAAGGACAAAACGTAGAACGTCTTTCGGTATAACTGTGATTGTAAATTCGCTTGTGATCTTTTAGGAATTATGTTACAGTGAAAAGATACTTTAAGGCAAGTGGAATCTAATGGTGCAATAAAATTTGAGAAAACTGTTGGTTAACTAGCATGAATTTGCGTTCGAAAATTTGGATCTGGTAAATCCACGAGAGTGAGCGAGATAGAGCATTTGTTTGGAACTAATTCTGATCGTGACGTCATCACTAAACAGGTCTACATAGGTAGCGTTCTAGAATTCAACCATTTACTGCATCCGTGCAAAAAAGATTACATTTCCCTGTGATACTGTATATCTATGTACATTGGAAAGTGCTGCTATTCATAATCTTTTCTGCATCGAGACAATAAAGGGATGAATTCTAGAACGGTACCTTAAGGATATGAATGAGCCTCTCTCTTTTCTATACCCCTCCCGCTCTTCATCAATACCTCGTCGCTTCTTATCGATGTACCCTCGTCAAACAGATGTTGACACATTTACGACCGCTTAATGCACCGTGAAGAAATCTTGTGACCGGTGGAGCCCAAAACCGAGGGGCAAAGAGGGTTTCTGTGAAGGAAGTTTCCACCCCCCTCCTGCCTTGGAATTTTGACTCATAGGTTGGCACAAATGACTTAGGTTGCTGGACCTGTATGGAATTCTCGTTTGAAGGAATTCGACTTTGACGCTTAATAACTTATTGAAATTAACAGGAATACCAAAACTTTTACAATTTTAAGAAAATAGACGCCGAGACCTCCTGGATTGCAGCAATAAATTAACGATTAATGAAACCAGTTTTAAGAAAACACGTTTTTAATTTTTCAAACCTTTCCCGCCAAGGTTTTGCCATAAGCAAGGCATTGGACTTATATATTAGATATGAAAATGAAAACAAGAAGCGCACCGTATATATACGGCACGCTTAAAATCATGCAGTGAAGGGTTAAGATGATTCCAGGGTCGATTAGTTTCAACCGTGGACACCACATCGCGCTGCTCAAAAATTCAACAGTTTTTGGCTAAAGTTGACAAATTCACGCTAAAAACACAAAGTTAAGGACCGTCAACATCTGCGAGCATACTTCAGGAAGATACCCTGAAAGTTGCAAGCTGAAATACTCAAAAATAAAGCCGGAAATTATGAGATACGGAAAATCCCATAAGTCTCAATGAGTGCGAGTGGTGCAGATAGATGTATTATCACTTGCACTCACTCTCACTCTCTAAGCTTTATGGCGAAATGAATTTCTTAATTAACGGCTTTAATTCTAAACCAATTTTGCTCGTTTGGGCTCAAAAAATCCATAAAACAATTTTGCAGGTGCTGACGTTATTGGATTTTGCGTTTTATAAATGGTTTAAGTTTAAAACGCCCATAACACGACTTTTCCGAAAAGCGACTAGTGGTGCTATGTATCGGATTGAAATCTAGCAAAGTTTCGCCTGGAAACACCTTAATATACAGGGACTCTAATGGAGCTCTTGCACGGTTTTGCTGTAAGCAAATGGAGTATCAATTCCAATGTAAAATGCTGCGAAAATAACGATGAGACCATTAAAAAAGTCTAAAACTCACTCCTCGCAGAGAAAACTTAACTTGAAATTTCGGGTGACCACCTTTGCATGTATGCACCAACCTCGGATTCGGACCCCAAACAAAACAACATAACCTTCGAATTTGAACAATATGAGATTAATGAATTTGCTTTCAAAAAGTACCTTTTGAAGGAATTAAAGGTCCATTCATACACATTTTGTCACTAGGAGCACGGTGGGAACTACAGAAAAGGTCTACGTTGCGTAATAAACGAGGAAGACGGCACTTAATTTCATGTCCTGTTCTTTTGTTTGGGGTCCGAATCCAAGGTTGGTGCATACATGCAAGGGTGGTCACCCGAAATTTCAAGTTCAGTTTTCTCTGCGAGGAGTAAGTTTTAGACTTCTTTAATGATCTCATTGTTTTTTTTCGCAGCATTTTACATCAGAATTGATAGGCCATTTGTCTACAGCAAAACCTTGCAAGAGCTCCATTATAAAAAGTAAGAGTGGTGAAAGCAAACTTTTGGAACGCCCTGTTCATATATCTGGCAAGTAATATGTATCTATTGATTTATTCCCATTTCAAACACTCTTCTTCCCTCACTGAGCACCGAAGTTGACGGGCGTCTTGTTACTTTTTACAAAACTTTCTCTCTTTCTTTTTTTCTTTTCTTTCATTCTTTTTTTTTCTTTTCTTTCTTTCTGTCTTATTTTTTCTAAAAGCATAAAAACTTCAAAGTCTGTCGAGCTATTTTATTTATACGGAGGAATGGCGCTCTGGGGATGAGGTTTCGCTCGTTCTATGCTCCTGAATGCTGATAGCCGCCGTGAACAAATGTTTAATGTTTGTTCCTTGTTTCCGACCCGTTTCGCTCCAGATCTAGAATCGGATTATGAGCACATGTTTTCATTCGCCTTTATGTGATATACCACAACATCTTTTGTTTGAGTCGATTGGTTTCGTCGAAAATTCATTGGCAAATTACGCTTTCTCTATCCTTGAGTACCGTGGCTGTGCGGTTCAAATACAATGATACCCGTACGTTTGCAGCTCTGTGAAACAGAAGATAAAAAAAGAGACAATCAGATAATCTCTAAACAGATAAAATGTGTGGGAAGCATAAATGATTGAATGTATGTGTGACCCGACAAATAAAAATAGGGGAACGATTCAATGGTGCTTGTTGCACACTTTTGCTTTAACCCTTGTGAGCCTAAGGTATTTCGGTAACACAAAGGACTAAGGGGGGGGGGTATTTTTGTACCCCAAGGATATTTTCATGCAGCACAGTCAGTATCAATAATTTTGAAATTTTAATGGATGGATTATGTACTTAGTACCCTAAGAGAGTAATTTATGTGAAATTTGAGTAAATTTTTGCTATGTTGCCAAATTTACACCTACTTTTAAAAAAATGTCAAAATAAAAAAAATGGAAAAAATGAAATGAGGTACCATCTTATTTTTCCATTTTTGATAAATTTCCAATTTTTTTTCAATGATCTGACTTAATATTCTTAATCTACATAAAATTTCCGTAAAATTCACTGTAATAGATGGTTCCAAACTTAAAACTGGCAGGACGAAAGGGGGGGGTATATTTGTACCACAACACTTTAAATTTCTATAATATCCACAAATTCATAAAAATTAATGAAATTTGGTGGACGTGTTCTAAGTATCTTAACTTAAAATGTCATGAAGTCCCAAAAAATGTTGAGCAGTTTTGACAAAATGGCGTCAAAAAAACTGGCCTGGGGTACAAATCTACCCCCCCCCCCCTTAGGCTCACAAGGGTTAAGCGATTTAATAGTCGATTCTATTGTGAAAACCTCAAAAAACAACGATGGCATGGCAGCACTAAAAACTTCCGAAATCCACTCCTAAACTCGATAAACGCTTTCATTTGAGCAAGCGTAATGGTGGCTGAGGGCAGTAATAATGGAAGATTCCTATCTTAATTTCGTCACTCTCTGTATGCTGACAAGGATGATTCACACACAGAGTAAGTCATCAAGAGTAGCGATCCACATCCGATGAATGGTACCGTGATACCTATACTTAGTGACACCGGTGTCAAATGAAAATCGTATCTTATTTGTCACTTCTTGATGAAGTTACAGTATTGTTAGATGGAAATTTCCCCGAATTTCCCATTATTACTGCCCTAAGCCACCGTTACTTGCGCAAATAAAAGTTTTTATTGCGTTTAGGAGTGGATTTCGGAAGTTTTTAGTGCTGCCATCGTTCTTTTGGAGGTTTTTACACCATAATCGACTATTAAATCGCTTACAGCAAAAGTGTCCAACAACCCCATTTATTGTAGCTATAATTTAGTAGAGCTGTTCTTTTAGTAATTATCATTCGAAACTTTTGTTCGCAGGAGCGTTTGCTACACAACTTTAGGATTATTTGCCTAACATTTTAAATATTTTGTCCAGAAATCTCAATGTTACATTTAACGCAACTTTGGTTTTTCTTTGCCAAGCTCGTTCATTTATACCACAATTCACCGATGATTTCACCGGTTGAGAAAATATTGCACGGTTTATTTTAGTGTATGACTGTAATGCATGAAAACACGATGAGCAAGATGTAATCTTTTCTCAACCGGAGGAGTCGTCGATGACTTTCAAAAACTTGAGGATATTTCAATAACTAACGGGGATTAGACCGATTCAGAAAAGATTACAGATCAGAGTATTTACATGCAGCACAGTCCTACGCTGAAGTGAACTGTGTAATCTTTTCTCAAGCGATGGAATCATCGGTGAATAGAAAAATGCCATTAATTATATGCGAAACGACAGCTCTGCATTTTATTCTAAATACTGCATTCTGGTTATCTATTTGGCCGACTTGATAATCAAAATAGACATGTGCAACTATAATCGTCAACCCTTCATGGGCTCGTGAAATTTGGCGACAATATTTTTCCTCCATTTGAATCAATCTGTGTACATTAATTTATTGTAGATGAAGAACTACTTTAACATCGAATCGATTGTTTCTCATAGAATCAAATGACTGAAAAACGTAGTCGCCTAATTGCACACGCAACAACTGCTTCAATCAATAAATTATACAAGTACCACTATTTTTTTTTTTTTTTTTTTTTTTTTTTTTTTTTTTTAAATACTTATGTTGCAAAAAAAGGTATATGTACTATTGCCATTTTTTCAGCAACATCTGAAAAGATTAAGAATCGGCCGTCAGACATTTGTATATTATTATTGAGAGGCACCCCGAGTGTGACTCTTAAAAAATGAGTCCTCCAAAAGAATATTATACACGACACGAATCTATCCATTTTCTAATATCTGCAGGTGTTGCTGAAAACATCGCAGAGGTACCGTTTTTATACACACCCTGTACTATACCAAACAATTTTGTGTGATGTTCCATTTCGGCAAAGGTTTATGATTTAGCAGTCATTTGTTGTTCCCAAAAATTCAATATTTGGTGGATTACAGAAGTTTCTTGAGATATGAAAGATTACAGTATTAACAGCATCTTGACCCAAATACAAGCTATTTCTATAGTTACCTGCAAACCACTCGTCCAATTGGAGTAGCTTATTCTTCCAAACAGTATTACTGAGCTTCGGTTTCAAACCTCCGTAATCTGACGGCAGTATTGTTGGATCGACGTGATTGTGCAAAGATTTCAAACTTTGGCCGTGAAAGTAAATCTGATTGTAAAACAAACAAGAGAATAAAACTGATCAGTTCAGTTTGATATGCATGAAAATGCTCTGATTTGTAATATTTTCTCAACCGGAGGGAAACTCCGTTAATGAATTAAAATATCCACAGGTTTTTTTTAAAGTCATCGACGACCGACTGCACTAGTTGACATAAGATTACAGATGCGAGCATTTTCGTGCATTAAAGTCATACACTAAACTGAGCTGTGTAATCTTTTCTCAACCGGTGGAATCATCGGTGAATTGAAAAATTAAAACAACCATTAACTATACGCCAAACGGCTGCTCTGCTACGAATTGCACTCGAAAGATTCGTCGCCTTGATGAGGAAAAGCAAACGGCAATATCGAAGGCGCTAATAAAATCGTGGAGAAGCGCATATTGTGGAGAGCTGGGGGGGGGGGGGGCTTTCTTGTGAGTTTAGGGATAGAAGGTGTTGGTCTTGCCTCATAAAGATGCGGGCGGGGGAATGTTCGTAGCATTAATCCTGCCCTGGGGCGTAGGTGCGAGGGCAAAGCCAAAAGAGCTCACAGCGTTGATTTATCCCTCGCCCCTGTCCCCCTGCACCCCTGCCCCCCTGTACCCCTGTACCCCTGACCGTAGCTGTAGCCAGGTTATTGTCTTTCTCTCTCTTAGCCCATTTAAACGTATGTGTTAGAAAATGATGGATATAGGGGCTGTCATGTGACTTCAGCCCCTGGTTCTGTCCTTTTCTAACACATTTGTTTAAATGGGCTATAAGAGAGAAAGACAATATCCTAGCTACGGCTATGCCCCTGTCCCCCTGCACCCATGCCACCTGCCCCCTCCTCTCCTTTCTATGGCGAGAAGTAAAAGATGAGCTGCTCAGATGTCAGCTCCGATTCTCAATATTTTTGATCGCTACTATAAGGTCGTGTTGCCTGATGTAAGGGGGATGCGAACTTTTTGAACACACTGTACTATGGCTTCCAAAAGAAAGTATCCTGATAGACATTTTCATTGTTTCATTTCGCGACTAATTTGAGAAATTTTACGATTTTCAGGGATTTCAGAGTCTTTGCAAGGTGTTTTCACTTGTGACTTTATGCCTCAAAAAATTTTAAAACGATGAAAAATAATAGAAAAAATCATCTGGATCAATTTCGATAAGGGGACTTTCTTCTGAAAGTCATTGTACATACATGTCATAAATGAATGAGCATCCGAGAAAAGCGAACTAGTGAACAAAAAACAGCTTTTTCAGGAGAGATAAAAAACTATATCAACTTTTACAGAAAGTATTGCTTTAATGTGAAGAATTTAATTTTGATGTGCAACAGAATCAGAATGAAGGCCTAAGAATAATGTCCCAAGTTTACAGGGTACATGCCCCCACTGGAGCTTCGTTTTAATCGCCAAAAAAATAAAAAAAAAAAAATATTTCATCATTAACACTTTCATAAAATGCACTTGCGGTTAACTCAGGAAATATAGTTAACCCTCAAAAGGCAAGGCTATAATTAAAAAGAACTCCGCTCTTCCGTTTATATATATGTAGATAAGGTAGTTAACTGTTCGTACTCTGGGGAGTTGGAATTGCATATACGACAAATTGAAGGCACCTGACAAGATCTTATTTCGTAAGTGTTTTCATCGCGTTTATGCGGAATGAAGACTGGAGCAATGTGAAATAGACGAGAGGAAGGTAGTTAACTGTTCGTACTCTGGAGAGTTGGAATTGCATATACGACAAATTGAAGGCGCAGGAAGAAGCTTATTTCGTAAGTGTTTTCATCGCGTCTAGATCAGAAAAAACGAGTATACTCGGGCTAAGATACTCTAATTAGGGGCTTAACATTTCAATATCACTCCCGAGTAAATTCTCTTCTGTGACTAGATCTGCGTCACTCAGTATCAATTTTTTACTCACGAAAAGTGTGACTCAAAATTAGTTTTACACAAAAAAGCAAGGATTTTAGAGTGGCTATTTGGCCACAGAATCCCATTCAACTGTATCCGTGCGCTTTTTTCTGTTATTTGCCAGTTTCTTCATCATGCAAATCCTTCCAGAAGAAAAAAACAGTTATATCGATTCCTATGTCGAGAAAGCCACTATAAAATACTTGCACTTTCATTTATAACCAATTCCAAATGAATCTGTCACAATTATTATTATTATATTATAATTACTATACTGTATTTTTTTTTCACCGCACATGCGGGTAATGATGGTGGTCCCACGGCGGGACAATGATCATAAACAATGATCCTAAGCCGTAGGGCGTAGGCCTAGGGTGGCATTTGATTACATCTGCCGCTTTATATGTTAATATTAATTAATTTTTAACGTTTAATGGGTCTGTTGCGTACTTTTGCTACATCAATATGACACATTGTTTCTAACGTAAAATTCGGCGAAAATAACGATGCGCCCATGAAAAACTTTCAAAATCCACTCATTAACTCAGAAAATACCTCCCATTTCAAACAACCCGCGCTACACTAGACACTTTATCACCGACATATAAGTACATAGATGGAACCATCTCGTTTATGTAAACATGAACAGAACTTACAAACATTGGAATGTCTCGTTTAGATGCGTTCATTTCTTATATTATTTTGTAATCTTCGATAAACCGAAAAGACCAGACAGCAAATGCAGCCAATAGTTCATGTATTTAGAAGGGAATTCCATCATTTTGTAGTTACGATGCTGTTTACTTATGCACGGTGGTTCTGTCTTTGGTATACCGGTGCAAATAGTGTCTAGTGCAGCGCGGGCTGTTTGAAATTGACGTGATTTCCTGAGTTAATGAGTGGATTTCGAACTTTTTTAATGTGCACATCATTATTTTCGCCGAATTTTACATAAGAATCAAGGCTCTATTTTGCTGTAGCAAAAGTATGGAAAAGACCCATTGACTGCCCCCTTCAAACAAAAGAAGGGGGAGAGGTTACACCCTCAGAAGGCAGATTTTGCAACCATTTGTTGCACTGATTTGATTGAGGGACCCTTTACATTGGAGTCGAGTCATACAACTAGTTAATATTATAATTATTTTTATTATTTTCCTTTAAAAAATTTAAAGGTTAAAAACATGAGGCAAAAAAACCGAGCCTGTGTGTAAATGTTGATAAGAGATTTCCATCATGGCTACCAGTGGCGTAGCGTGCAATTTGGCAACGTTGTACAGTGTCCATGCAAACCCTTATAAAAGGTCGAATGCGGAGGTGTTCACCGGAAACCCAGCAGTTCGATCTTTTTCATGGGTTTAAATGGACGACCTACAACGTTGCCAAATTGCACGCTACGCAACTGATGGCTACCTCCTTGAAGTTTCAATATTACATCCGACAAATCCTCTGTATCACTATATAGCTCGTTGCTTGGCGGGCTTACATCAGCGTAATTTTGGATATCTCAACGGTTTTCCGATATAATGAGAGCGCAAAAGCTTCTCCCGTTGAAAGACACTCGGCAATGCGGTTAGGTTTAAAAGGTCAGAGAGATGGTGCGGATGAGTGTCGCTTTCCTCGTCCCCTCGCCCTCCCTCGCCCTCCCTTGCCCTCCCTTGAACGCCCTCTGCCCCTTGGACGTGATTGCGGGGAAGAAAATCGGTACGCTTCGACAAAAACAACCCCCCTCAGCCGCGAAGTGAAAATTTATTGGCCTGAATTGAAGCATTCTCGTACAAAAGGATCCGTGAAAGATGAAGCATGCTCTTTCGGAAGAGAGCCTATTCTATCTGTAATGTAGGATATTAGGAAAGAGCACACCTTTTGTTTTGAAGGTTTCTCTATTGGAAGTCGTCTGAATTGAGACGTGAGCGACGACCGCGGCCGGGCCGTGATGCGTCCTATGAAATCAAGAGTGACAGACAGGTAATTTCCAAAGCTGCGCCCCCCATCTCCCAAATGCACTGTCGCACAGTGAGAAGAGAATCCTGATTTCTTGGAATCAGACCATCTAGTTTTCAAACAATCTGAAGGGGCTCTTGTAAAATTTGGCAACAAGGGATTGAAGAGTCGCCTCTTCCATAAAAACCTCACGGAAAAAAAATACGGTGAAAATAACCATACGGATACCTGATTTTGGCACCTGATGCTAGATGTTATGGTAATGTAAACCAGAAGTATACTATGTTTTGACTAGGTACTATGTTATGTTACCTGATTGCATGTCGAATTTACTCAAAGTATCGGTAAATGTACCTTACTTCTGGTCAAGTTTACCATAACATCTAGCAGGTGCTAAAATCAGGTATCCGTATGCGGTTATTTTCACTAATCTTTTTTTCCGTGCTGTAGAAATGACAATGAGCACACTGAAAAATAGAATCGGGCTTAATGGCGGAGAGACGTAGGTATCATGGGAGATTCCGATGTAATTTGAGACTTATATATCTCTGTGTTTCGGTAAAGAAAAATACATATTAGACAGGAATCTCCCATGATAACTGCGTTGCTCCGTCATTGCGATCTTTCTGTTATAGCAGTTTTGTGAATTTATTTCTAATGTTTAGACTTTTTAGTGTGATTTTCGTAATTTTTGCTGGTTTTTACGTAAGATTGAATTATTCATTTTCCCAAAGCGAAAGTTTGCGAGAGCCCCATTATATTGCAACGTGATGTTTAAAAATTGATAAAAAATATAGGGAAACCACGCATGAGGGCGATAGGGTTCTTGCTAACTTTTTTTGAAAGTGATTGAATACTGAATATTTCATTCTAAGTAAAATCCATCAAAAATGACGACGAACCCATTAAAAAATTATAACATTTGCTCAGAGACTCACAAAATGATTTATAAGTGTATGCTGTGTAAGGTGTAATGGCAAAGCTACGCACACTGAAAAAAAGTGGTGAATTTAACTATTTTATATGTAGTTAAAAGTATGGACACCACTTAAAAACTGTTGGTTCGACTGTTTAAAATACAGTTAAATTGACACGTCACGGGCTTTATTTAACTAATTTAAACAGTCAAACCAACATTTTTTAAGTGGCGTTTGACTGTTTAAAATATAGTTAAATTGACACGTCACGGGCTTTATTTAACTAATTTAAACAGTCGAACCAACATTTTTTAAGTGGTGTCCACACTTTTAACTATAAAAGAGTTAATTTTTTTTCAGCGAAGTACCATGATAGATTACTGTCTAACATGAGGCTTTCCTCGGAATGTTTCTATAGAGAAAGAGACAAGATCTTCGTTCTCAAATGGTGGAGCTACGCACTATGCATGCGCCTTGGAAGATTCCTGTCTAATTTCTCTTTCTCTCTCTCTATCTTTCTCTCTCTATATCTTTCTCTCTCTATCTTTCTTTCTATCTCTACAGTAACACACAGAGGAGAGCCTCGAATTAGGTAAGAATCTCACACAGTGCCTGTGTAGCTCTGCTATTAAACCTTAAGCTTCAACGTCATTTTGTGAGTCTGTGAGTTAATTACGTAAAGGCCCTATTACACGCTCAAAGTAGGGACATCAAATTGGCATCGGTAAGCCGTGATCCACTACAAATCCACAGGTGAGCCAACGGTTGCATGTTCCGTTGGTTAAATCGTTGTGAAACAACTGTGCAATGTGACGGTCCATCATCAAACTGATGAGTTATTTGACGGTGGATGTTGCGTTTTCTGTTCACCCCTTTTGGAGGTGTTTCGGTCAAGGCTATGTTTGAATTTTAGAAATGTCAGGTTGGAAATTCAATTGTTTGCGGAAGATTTCAGCTCACCGATGCCAATTTGATGATCCTACTTTGAGCGTGTACGAAGGCCTTAAAACTTTTTTATGTGCTCATTGTAAGTTTTGATGGACTTTGCCCAAGAATTAACTATTCAATTATGTATAGCAAAAGTTACCAAGCACTGGCGAGGTGTACAATTTGGCAACGTTCCTTTTTTCCATCTAAACACATAAGAAAGGTCGAAATGCCTGGTCATCGCTGATGACTGAAGCGTTCGACTTTTTGGTGAATTTAAATAAAGAAAGTGCATTGTTGACAAATTTCACGCCTCGCCGCTGTTACCACGAGCCCCCATTTAGGCAAATCACGTATATGGGTAATTTTGTTTTCACAAAAATTCAAGTTCCAGCCACTCTTTGACCTCATCAACACTTTTTTATATCATTTAAAAAATTATTAGATTTTAAGTTAGTTCGTTTTCTGTTCTTCGGTTTTTTTTTTTTTTTTTTTTTTTTTTCATTAATTTTCGTTTATTTTTGTTTTGTTTTGTTTTTTTTTTCCAGGCAGCTTCGACTGATAGCTAAAATGTCACTTTTATTCCAAAAATTATGTCACTCTTATCTCTTTTCCTGTTTTTTAGTCCGAGCGGCACAATAATGACTTTTTAATCAATTTGCATTACTTCTTAACAAAAATAATGGAGTCGGATAAGTTTATATTTCGCACTTGGACATAACTGTAATTACTTTGACCCTTTTCATACTGCCGTAGCATAAATTTGCGCCGTCAACCCATTGCCGGCAATTGGAGACAGCATGAGTAAACCAATTCTGGAACTTTTTGATTCTCCAACCATATTTTCAAGTGATGTTACCCAAAGGATTGCCCCACTTTAAAAAGCAACCGCAAAAGTTTGCAACAGACCCCATTAGGATTCGTTCCATCAAATCGGCTTATTTACCGAGGAACACTCGGAATTCGTGGGGGGAAAAACTCCCGGATATCCGGAAATGCACGATTTCTCCCCATCGTGTTGCAACCCGAACTCATGGCCCTCTCTTCCTCGTACCGGGTCGAAGCTTTCCAAGACCACCCCCTCCTCCTTCCCTCCTCCACCCCTATACCCCTCTTCTCCACAGCTATTTGTTCTCCAACACCCTCCGCCTCCTACCTACCCTCCCGGCAATATCACTTCGTTTTGTTCATGGTGAACGAAGTCACTTTTGTCACGTAGACGGTATTTCAATAATACTCAACCATTTTATAATGCGTCTCTCTTTTTTTTCTTTTTTTTGTCCTTTTCCCGGTGATATAATGGTGGTTGCGGTTGAGAGGTGAAGCACGGGGAGGGGCGGGTGGGGAGGGGCGATGTGGGGATAGGACGGAGGGGAGGGGGGTGGTTGACTCGCTGGTGGAGGGGTTTTCCTCTCTTCATCTATTTACTCCGACTTCGGTTCGATTGGCAATGGGGGGGGGGGGGGTGGGGGTGAGAATGAGGGGACCGAAGCATCTGTGATTTTCTCTTCGGGTTAAATTGGATGGCTTGACGCTATGAAGATTTCATCAATGAATCACCCCGTGAACTCTTTCACTGTGAATGACTTCCCCGTGATTAGCGCCAAACCCGGTCTTCGTGAAAAGGTACTATGGTCATGGTCTAAGGTCGTCGAAAAGTGGCTACAAATCAGTAATTGGATTTCTCATCAAATGAGGCTCTTGCAAACTTTTGCCGCACGGGATTGAAAGTGTTGATTTTTGCATAAAAACCTGTAAAAATGACGATGAGTATCCTAAAAAATATCGAAATTCACACTCAAAATCGGGTGTAATGATGGGAGATTCCTGTCTACGTTAGGACATATCTCTGTGTTTCTGTATACAGGGTGTTTTTTTTATCTCCCCCCCCCCTGGTTTTTTTTCTTGCTAATTGAGATAAAATGTTGCGGTTTGGACTATTCTTCATCATTTTGGCTGAATTTTTTTTTTTTGGGGTCAAAACCCCCCCAGCCCCCCTAGGGGGACCCCCAGGGGGGCTATCTCAAAAATTTCAAATGGCAACCCCTATCTTGTGATACATTGTTCGAAAGGGCATAAAATTCTAAGACTTTTGGTGCAAACCGGAAGTTGATATCGTTTTTCGTTTTCGATATATCGAATTTCAAAGTTCGATTTGGACCCATTTTCAAAAAATCGTTACTCCACTTTGGAAAGTCGGAATTAAAAAAACTATGGGTCCAAAATACTCTAAAAAGCAAGTACTTTTCAGATAACGAAATGGTTTTGACATAAAATTTGATTTTAGAGCCCCAAATTTTTTTAAAAATTTTGCCCCTAATTGGGGCTATTCTGAAAATTCCCTTCCACGACCCTTATTGAATGATGCGTCGATCAAAAAAGCATAAAAAACTGAACATTTTTGGGGCAATCCGGATATCAATATCGTTTTTTGTATTCGAGATATCGAATATTAAAAATTCAATTTTCGCCTATCTTCAAAATTCGATATCTCGAATACGAAAAACGATATCGATATCCGGATTGCGCCAAAATGTTCAGTTTTTTATGCTTTTTTGATCGACGCATCATTCAATAAGGGTCGTGGAAGGGAATTTTCAAGATAGCCCCTTTTAGGGGCAAAATTTTTAAAAAAAATTTGGGGCTCTAAAATCAAATTTTATGTCAAAACCATTTCGTTATCTGAAAAGAACTTGCTTCTTAGAGTATTTTGGACCCATAGTTTTTTTAATTCCGACTCTCCAAAGTGGAGTAACGATTTTTTGAAAATGGGTCCAAATCGAACTTTGAAATTCGATATATCGAAAACGAAAAACGATATCAACTTCCGGTTTGCGCCAAAAGTCTTAGAATTGTATGCCCTTTCGATTGATGTATCACAAGATAGGGGTTGCCATTTGAAATTTTTGAGATAGCCCCCCTGGGGGCCCCCCTAGGGGGGCTGGGGGGGTTTCGACCCAAAAAAAAGAAAATTCAGCCAAAATGATGAAGAATAGTCCAAACCGCAACATTTTATCTCAATTAGCAAGAAAAAAAACCAGGGGGGGGAGATAAAAAAAACACCCTGTAGAGAAAGTGACATAATAGACAGGAATCTTCCATGATACCTGCGTTGAACCGCCATTACGAACTTGCCGTTAAAGCAGTTTTGTGAGTTTATTACTGAATTTAAGACTTTCCTAGTGGGATTTTCGTGATTTCTGTTGGGTTTTTCACTATGTTGGACTATTCATTTGCTCACAGCAAAAGTTTGCGATCGCCCTATTGTCTCACGGAATTATTATCATGGAAGGTTACGGAACATTTTTACCAGGGAGTGCATGCATAAGAACCATTGAAATTTGTATCAGGTAATTATATCTAGAGCCGAATATAAACAATGGGAAAATGACAAAATTCTGTGTATGAGATCAAAAGCTGTTCATATAAAATTATTAAAAAATCGCTATTGTTTACCCGTTTTCGAATTTTTTCCTTCAAGAAAGGTTTGAGTAGGGCGTAAACTGCTCCAAAATAGAATGGCTCATTGATGACATGAATTTCCTTGAAGCGGAGAGGAAAAGATCCCTGAAATATAAAATAAAACAACTATCCTTCACGAGTTCTAAAAAGGAAAAGCAACAAAAAATAATTTGTATAATAACTCAGGAATATGAGTTACTTCAGACCCATTATGCCAGGGGCGGATAAAATTGCCTCCGGTAGATTTTAAGCAGAGACGTTGCAATGCTTAAAAAAAGTACCCCCCCCCCGTGATATTGCGCCGGTTTCACCAAAATTTATCTTTCATGGAGATCAGAATATCTCATTTCAACAAATCATCATTTTTTATTGATTTGAGACGGAGTGAAAATTTCTGCATGCTCCAATATTGCTCCTGTATCAATCAATCAATTTAATGATTTGAATTGTGGCTATACAAGCAGTGACTCGCAGTGGCGGCTCGTGCAATTTGGCAACAACGGATCCTCTCCATTTAAACCTATGTAAAATAATCGATGTTAAGGAGGTGCATTGCACCCCCAAGAAATCGATACTTTTGCATAGGTTTAAATGACAAAACACATGGTTGCCAAATTGCACGAGCCGCCACTGGTGACTCGTTGATTTTGATCTTCAAAATATACTATAAGGTGGGTTTTGGTCCTGAGATGTACTAGAAAGGACGCGGATGGGCGATAGGACTGCTCATCTATTACAGAACGCCTTCCATTTCTGATGCTTATGTAGCCAGCAATACTTTTATGCGATGGAATTGCTTACTTCAAGGAATGAAGGCGTTTTCTAAGACGACTTTCGTGGAAGTGAAAATTAGAACACGCGAAATGGGGCTCTTTCAAACTTTTTCTGAGAGGAAATGAATATGAAAAGTACAATAAAAATGAAAGTTCAAAATTCAGTAATAAACTCACATAACCGCTTTAACGACAAGATCGTAGAGGCAGTTCAACGCAGGTATCATGGGAGATTCATGTCTAATTTGTCACTTTCTCTACAGAAACACAGAGATTCATGTCTCAATTTAGATAGGAATCTCCCATGATATACCTGCGTCGCGTCTCTCCGACACCAAGCCCAATTTTGAGAGTGAATTTTGTAATTTTTATTTATTTATTTATTTTTTATTTCAACAGTTTTAGAGTTGATCTTTTATTTTTGACTTGAAGAAGGAATGTTCGGCCTTTAGTTAAGTAAATTTTGTATCCGAATATTCATTGAAATAAAAAAAATCCTCGTAGATGTAAGTTTTTATTATTAAGTCGTTTCTATTTTTCTTCTATTTATCTACATCACTTTTTACGAGGGGGCCGGGGGGGTGAAATAACCTCTATTATCTTTGTAAGTACATAGTTTGATTCATTCGATTTTTCTTTTTGAATAAAACACATCTGATTTAGTTCCATTTTTTTCCCTAGTCTAGTCCCTGAACATCGATATTATGGACCCTTAGGGCATTTCCTAGCGCTGAGAATATATCCCCAAAGGGTTTCTTCATATTTCGCTCAATTAATTAACTGATCTGATCAGTGACAATGCGCATGTTAAGTGTTACTTCAGAGTATTGTGTTTTATGGTGCATTTATATTTAATATTTTTTTTTTCTCTCTTCGTTCATTTGAATACACTTGTTAAAAAGAGATACGGATAAAGGCTCTGAATCCAGCTTTGTAACCTCTTTTTAATGTTTTGCTAATACACTGTTTCTTAAGGATAAATAAAGCGATATAGGTACACTAGAGGTCCTGTGTTTGCTCACACAATGAAGCGATGACCATGCAAATTAATTACCGAACTGAGGTTGCTATAGTGACTGGTGTTTGCGTATTTTGACGTCCTGTGATTTTAATCTTTGTGATCCGCTTGTTAATGCAGAAACATGCAAAATGACTCGTGTTGACGAGAGAGAGACAGAGACAGAAGAAACAACACAATGCAGTGTTTCAGGCAGTGTTTCAGCGTGTTTCAGTATGTTTGAACAAAGATAAATGAATGTCGGAGATGGGTGGAATCGACTGTTTTACTCAGCAACCTGGTCCCTGGCAAGTGCAGATCAATATCAGTTGGCACTCCATCAGCTCAGCTGACAGGTGTCATGATGGACCCTCTATTTACAAGATGGGTGTGTTGCAAGCTTTCAGCTTTGTAAGCAAATGAAGTGATAAGTATTATTGTTGTGTAAAATCATGCTGTATATGATATCTCAAACTCAATACACGATTGAAGTATTTCAAGATTCGCGTATTAACTTATATTGGAGAAAAGTCCTTCTAGAGCGTTGTCATGCGATGGTGACGTTGCACGCATTGCAATGGGGGAACAGTCTTAACTTATCTGAGCAATCTAATTTCATATACAATTGACAAACGCTCTGGATAGTTCCTTTATCAACAGAAAATCCTTATAACAGCTCCAAAAACTCAATCAATACACAACGATTTGTTTTTTTTTATGAGAATCATGCACGGTAAGTGATTCTAGTAAACAAAAAATTAAATGAGATCCTAGGTTTGGAAATTACAACTTTTTTACGTTAGTGGAACTGACCCACAACGCAAAAACCGATATGGCCGGCCTGAGATCGAAAAAAAAAATAAAATTCAAAACTCAGTGAAAAAAATTAGTCTAGAATCATCGTTCTCGACCTTTTAAACATAATTTAAAACTTGCTGTAGTGATAATCATAGGTTTAAATCACTTGCTAAAAGTGTTTTTTTTTTTTTTTTTTTAATTAACATATTTCTCCTGGAACATTATTTAAATGATGTATTGATTCTTATCAATACAATGGGGACTCTTCACTTACCTATCTGAGCTTTTTAACTTCATACGATTGATAAATGATGTGATCGTAATCACTTTCTATAAATTTCTTTCTGTAAATAATCATCCCCCCCCCTGATTTCTAGCCACTTTTTGCAGACAATCTCAGAGTATATGTAGTGCTTATTGTTAGTAGCAAAAGCTTGCAATCTTTACTGCAGCAGCGTATAGCGTGCATTTGGCAACGTTGTATTTTGTCCATTCAAACCAATGTAAATGGTCGAATGCAAAGGTGTTCACCGAACACTCAATACTTCGATAATTTTCATGGGTTTAAATGAATGAACTGCAACGTTTCCGCAAATTGCACGCTGCGCCACAGCTTCACTGGATTATAATGTGCAATCGGTAAATTTTTTTACCAGAAAATGTAGGACCGCAATCAGTATAAAAGCTTAAATCTGTAACTATTTTAAAATTATAATGATGATAGAAGTATCAGGTCCAGCCACCACACATGCCCCCTCCCCACCCTTCACTCCCTCCAGCCACATTTGCGGGGAGCCAGCGATGTCATAAAAAATGTAAAGCAAGTGTAAAGCGTGGGTTTTTGTGGTTCTATACCCCAGCAGATCCGCAGCAAATCGCCCTTCTCTCTCTCACACCTTTTGAATTTATGTGTTAGAAAAGGATAGAAGAGGGGGTGAATATCACATGATTGTCCTAATCTATCCTTTTCTAACACACTCGTCCTAATGGGGAGAGAAAGAGAAGGAGAGATCCCTGGATCCACCGATGGTTCGGTACAACGATTCTGTTCGTTACGACTGTAATGACCTATACGAGTCTCTTCAATCTTTCACTTCACCCATCCTCCCTATGTATCCCGTAACCAACACGGGAGGGTGAGTTTTATTTTTAGCACTAAAAGCCACAAACAACCGAAGTCTGAGTCTTGAATAATAAATTCGGTACAACTCATCGCAATTTATACCTCGGCCAGTTGCAGCGTCAGGGAAAAGCACGGGTGGGAAGTCGACCCCTTTAACGTGCCCCCCACCCTCACCCCCCACCCCCCACCCTCACCACCACCCTCAGCCCCCACCCTCACCCCCCACCCTCAACCCCCACCCTCACCCCCACCCCCACCCTCACCCCCACCAACGACCTCACCCCCCCACCCCCACCACCAAATGGAAATGACAGGAATGAAGAAAAAACTATGCAAAGAGATGGTAATAAAAATGTGACTTCAACTTTGTGATATGTGTCTTCATCTTTGTGACACGTTCAAAGAATTAAGAAGACCATATAATGAGGAGAGTACATTTGGGGACAAAAATAAATAATGATGGATGACTCCTTAGATTTCGGGACTGTTGTTTCATCTTTTGAGATATTCACCGTTTTTTTCACCCGGGGGGAAAAAAATACGATTCCAAAGAAAATTCAACAAATTGGAAAAAGATTTTCTGGTTTCTTGTTTTTTCTGTTATTTGCCATGGAAATATAAAAACTGAACCACTGATCCTAAAATAGGCATAAAACCTGAAAATCATTTTTTAAACCGCTTTGCCAATCAAAAATCTAAAATTTCAATATAAAGCCTAAAAAGCATTTGAACATTTACTATTTTACTATTGTCCTAAGAACCTGCTGTGTTCATTTTGCCTATCTCGGTAGTTGAAGGCACTAGATGAGACATGAATTTTACAATTGTTAGCAATTATCCGGGTAGCTTTTGCTGTCGATGAGAGATTGAGTCAAGAAAACGAGTAACTTGGACGTGATATTGAAAGAGTTAAACACATTTGTTGAAAGTTTACGAGTCAATTTTTGAACAGTACGTTTAATGTTTCCATTATTATTTATTCAAGTGATTTAACGCTTCGGCCCACTTAATTGCTGTAGCCGAAGGTCAATAGATCCATTGATCCAAAACTTTTCAAGATCGGTATTTATTTATTTATTTATTTATTTATTTATTTGTTTGTTTGTTTGTTTGTTTGTTTGTTTGTTTGTTTGTTTGTTTGTTTGTTTGTTTGTTTGTTTGTTTGTTTGTTTGTTTGTTTGTTTGTTTGTTTGTTTGTTTGTTTGTTTGTTTGTTTGTTTGTTTGTTTGTTTGTTTGTTTGTTTGTTTGTTTGTTTGTTTGTTTGTTTGTTTGTTTGTTTGTTTGTTTGTTTGTTTGTTTGTTTGTTTGTTTGTTTGTTTGTTTGTTTGTTTGTTTTTTTAACCCGTCCGTTTTTGGACAACACACCTTACAATTATGACGCTGCAGGAAAAAAAAACACCCTATATTTTATGGGCTGTTAAACTTTCCGGATGTTTTTATCTGAGGTAGTCTCGATCAAACCTACTTCCGCGCATAACAACCTTGGAATCTGGCAAAGAGGTTTAAAGAAAAATACTCTAGAGCAAGGCGTGATATATTATGCAAAGTCTTGAGACTGGTACATAACTTTTTGTTTATTTCGTGACTTATCTTTTTATTTTATTTTTTTAACAAGCCCATGTTTTCAAATAACAGAGGGATATGCAAATACATTTTTGGAGAGAAAATTGCAACCCTTATAACGTTCTTATTCCTAAAGAGCTTTTTTTTCAACAAAAAAAACCGTGTAAACTTTTGCAATTGAAAGCATTTCTAGAAAAACTGCTCATGAATGAAAAATTGATTTCTAAAATGACACATCTGCATAGGAAAATATCGTGATGGTGTGCCCTTTTTCAAATCAAGCATTTAAATACATGAGGTCTGCTTCTCTTTAGATATTAATATTATTAAGCGGGATTGAGCACAGTAAAAAGAGCGCACTTCACATTTTAATGGTCTCTTTCGCCGGGAATGTCCTCAATTGGTCTGAATACGAGTTAAAGTATTCATACACTTTTACTAATGTAAT
The DNA here is from genome assembly GCA_011764245.1 of Trialeurodes vaporariorum. Taxonomy (NCBI): domain Eukaryota; kingdom Metazoa; phylum Arthropoda; class Insecta; order Hemiptera; family Aleyrodidae; genus Trialeurodes; species Trialeurodes vaporariorum. Next base: position 14,177,557 of record VMOF01000035.1, on the reverse strand, counting down.
TTTTTTTCTGTTTCTCAAATCAATATTTATTCTGTTCAAAAATACTCAGTAAATGTGTTGACAAAATGAAAATTAAAGGACTGGGCCTCAATATTTTATTATCCCTTATGAAACTTAGAGGATTTTTGTTAAACATCTCTATAAACAATTAGGATGTGAGCATCTTAGGTTTCAAAACGGGCCTTACGTCTCTGTGGCGTTAGCAGCTAGCAAAACTGAGAAGTTCTGCAAACAAGGAACTACCCTATTATAGCAATGACTTTAATCAGTGTATATGTATACATGGCCTACCTAGTCTAAAATTCAGGAAGTTGACTTATATTCTTTGATTCCCCGACTGTAAAATTACATTCGCACGAATTCAACAGCTTTTCTGTCCGCTTTTGTCAAATATCCCTGTTCATCCTTCAGAATCACTCAACTCCTGAGAATTTACTAAACCAATATATTGTGATGGGAGATAGACTAGTAGATTTCCTTACGCATTCTTTGGAGATGCTGACTTTGCATTTGAATGACGAGCCATACGTGAAAGTTCTTCGCAGAGAATGAATGGGGCGAAAGAAAGGAAAAGAAAGAGACGAAACAATGGAAGGACTAAGAATCAGAGCAGCCGTTTTGCGTATGATTAAAGGAATTTTTCACTTCACCGATGATTCCACCGCACTATGGTTTGAAATCATCAAAAATCGGCCAAAAGTCAGAAAGTAAATTTCTCATAAATTCGTCACTTATAAACTTTCAGCTTCAATTTTATGCGCAGAGAACACTTTGAACACGTAATTAAAACTTAGAAATGACATAGACAGATTTTAAGAGTAAGCGTAAAAACTAGAAAAAGATTATTTTTGATGCCTCTTTTCACCGAGTTTTGGCCACTTTTTTCTGATCTCAGACCATAGTGCACCGGTTGAGAAAAGATTACACAGTTCAGTTCAGTATATTACTGTAATGCACAAAAATACTCTTTCATGTAATATTTTCTTAATCAGTGCAATCGCCGTTAAATTATTAAAAAAATCTGCAAGTTTCTCAAAGTCATCGACGACTCCACCGGTTGAGAAAAGATTACGATGCGAGTATTGTCCAGCATTACAGTCCAGTGGCGCCCCGAGAAATTTAGTTTGGTGGGGGTTTCACCGCAAATTCTTCATTTTCTGAGGCCTTAGGGGGGATTTTGAAAGCAATGTTGGCCGAAGATGACCTTTTTTAGGGCAAAATCTTGATGCTTGGGGGGGGGGGGGGGTTGACCCTAAAACCACCCAGTTCGGTGCGCCACTGTTACAGTCATACACTGAACTGTCTGTGTAATCTTTTCTCAACCGGTGGAATAATCGGTGGATTGAAAAGTATACATTAATTATACGCAACACGGCAACTCTGATAAGAATTCAAAACTTCATTAAAACGGTGGTTGAGCGAATTGCAAGTGAGTGAGAGGGGCTCATAAAAATAAAGAAGGGAGGAAATGGACGAATACAAGAGTTCGTTAATCTCTCTCTCTCTCTCCTACCATATGAATACATGTATTAGAAAAGGAGAGCAGAGGAGGACATCACGTAAATATAGTCCCTATCTCCGTCCTTTTCTAACACACACGTTCAAACGAGAGGAGAAGGAGATAGACAAGTTCCTGTATCTGCTCATTATGGGGCGTTGGGGAGAGGGGGAGCAGGGTAAGGAAACTTTGAAAGCCACAACTGGGAACTCCGTTATAGAAGAGAGGATAGTTTGAACTTTCATACTATCTTAAAAGTTGTTGCTCCAATTTTTCTTTCCGGCTTTCTTCTAACTCCTCGACTCACTTCTAAACAGAACATCTTAGTTTGCATAGCTACTTTTTGCATCCTTAAAAATTGGGCTGGTATCTATAGAGTCCCTATAAGTAGAGAATTAAGACAAGAGAGTAGTCAACTTCTGATTGGTCGATGAGTTTTAGGCTCTACGGATGCCGCCATTGGATGCGATTTTGCACTTTTGTTTACAATCGCAGTTGTTTACTAACGGTATTTTGCGGATAAAGAGTTAATTTTCGACGAATCTGTTAAATTTAATCATAATACGCCTCAAGAATGTCTATAAATCCCAAAAGAATCTTTCAAAGCGTAAATAGATGTCGATCCACAAAAGCAGTAAAAGATTACATCGTTAGAAACTCAGCGGCACTGTAATCTTTACAGTGGACGAAAACACAACAACGGCCCTCAGAATGTAAACAAATGCGCAAAATCGCATCCAATGGCGGCGCCCATGGTTTCACTTGTCTTAACTCTCTACATATAGGGACTCTAGTATCTAGACCCCAGAGTTGTCTTGAAATGGGTCCGTCGCAAACTTTTGATGCACCAATATACTGCTATAAAGAGGTTTAATGCCATAATGCATGGGGCAGTTGCACGCGCTTTTGCTAAAAGCGATTTAATAGTCGATTTATGATCCATTGTTATCAGCGCATGTTAAAATATTTACGTTCAATAGTGCTTTCGAAAAAAAAAAAAAAAATGAAACTTCTTTCCTGAAAAAAAAGTGGTAACTTTATTTTTTTATAGTTAAAAGTATAGTGGTTGAAATAAGAGCTAAATAGCCAGTTATTTTTTTGGTACTATTTTCACATAATTTATTCTTTCTTTAAAAAACACAGAAGAGAAAATAATAATAAATGAGTTTAGCAAACGTTTCAACCACTATGTATTGAGTTAGCCATATTGAAAATAAATTCCGTTAAAAGTATATATAGACACCACTTAAAAATTGTCGGTTTGACTGTTTAAATTAGTTAAATTAACACGGCACGGGCTTAATTTAACTAATTTAAAACGGTCAAACCAATAGTCTTTAAGTGGTGTCCATACTTTTAACTATAAAAGAGTTAATTTTTTTTGTCGGTGTATTTGCGTTAGTTAGTTAGTTTTTTGTAATTATTGTTAACTGAGAGTATATCGAACTGTATAACGGGGCAGTTGCAAGGGAATGAACTTTTGTGTTTTTTATAAAGAAAATGATAGTACTTGGTGAGCTGAGAACAATGGTGCCTTTGGTTTTTTTAGAAGTGTCTCGGTTTTGGAGACACACAGGTGTAAAGTTGTAAAAAATCGTGTGCGTATATAGTGACGTCACTAAGCGGAATTCCCATTTAAAACAATATGTATTTTTGGCCAAAATCTTATCTCCGGAACAATGGGACTTAATTAGATACCAAAGGCATTTTTGTTCTCAGCTCATCAAGTACTTTCATTTTTTTTATAAAAAACGCAACATTTCAGGCCCTTGCAACTGCCCCCATTGATCAATTTTCAAATGGTTGTATCTGTTCTAAGCAATGAGCTATAACTTTAAAGTGGCACATCAAGGAACTTTCCGCTGGTTCATTGTTGTCACCTAGGGCGCCCGCCGCCATCTTGCCGTAAAAATCGATTTTGAGGTTAAGTTTTGTAGGTTGTTTCCGGTCGTTTCGTAAACAAACTCGAGCATCGCCGGAAACGACCTACAAAATTTAACCTCAAACCTTGGAATCTGCCGTCCAAATTCCCGCCAAATTCCGAACGACCTACAAAATTTAACCTCAAACCTTGGGATCTGCCGTCCAAATTCCGCTTCTTCCCGGGATTCCTTCTACCCTGTGTGGCACAAGGTGGACCAGCCCGCTGCCACTCTAAAGTTATAGTTCATTGGTTCTAAGCGAAAAATGTTGTCGCATAGATAGGGCTCTCGTAAAATAAATGAATAATGAATTATGACCTCCCACTCATATATCCCTTTTCCTCCTCCACATCCCAGCAATTACTGTTTCAAATACACCGAGTAATTCTGTAACACGCTCGCTACACTCCGTGTCCCGTGCCCACGTCTTTTCATGAACGCGTGGAAACACAAACTGTTCGATGATGTATTTTCATTTGTTCTTGTAGCAAATAGATATAAAACGCTCATTTGACCGGAAAAGTACGAATCCTTGAATTGGGCGCCAGTCTGTCCGGTGAGAGTCATCGATCTCTATCAATGGGAGCAACAAATGGTTATTTGCGAAACGAGGAACTCAAAAGGACAGCGAACCCTCCTCTGGGCATGGAGTAGATTTGTTGCGTAGGTTTCGCTACATATGTTTCAAAGCATTGATTTCTGCATAGAATGATCCATAAAATAAAAAATTCGCGCACTCTAAAAGTCCATAACTTGAACCACCCCCCTCCCCCGACCAATAAAATATATTCATATCGCTTTTTAATACCGTACCAACGATCGGTTTTAAATTCAGGGTGTACCAGACCACCCGGATCAGGCATTTTTCTCGAAAACTACTGAACCAAATGATTTGAAACGAAATTCACATACGGAACTAACCCATTTTTTTTTTTTATTTTTGCTATTTTCAAAAGCCCCCGACGCCCATTTGGGGGGGGGGGTCAAACACATTTTTCAGGTTTTCTCGAAAAAGTCTCCAGTAATTAGAGAAGAAAATTAGTTTAATTTCTTCAAGTAGAGACAATTGCCGACATTTTTTCTCCCATACAATTTTTGTAAAAACCTCACATTTTTGAGTTAAGGGGGCTTTTTGGAAAATTTTTGAATAGGCCTTTGTGACCACCCTGTTGTAAAATTCTTAATAATATTGACAGGTTCTTAAAGAACAGGTCAAGAAATTTCGATTGATGGGCCGCATGTTACCTTAAAGTAAAAAAAATTGGTATTTTTTTTTTTTGCCAAATCGAAAACTTGAGGCTTAAATAGCACAAACCATGGAATCGAGCCAATTCTGCCATTTAAGCCCCAAATTTTTAATTTGACAAAAAACACCTTATTTTTTCGCTTTAAGGTATAACATGTGGCAAATCAATTGAAAGGTCTTGATCTGCTCTTTAAGAACCTGTCAATACTTTTGAGAATTTTACTCCAGCGGTGGTCAGAAAGGCCTATTCAAAAATTTTTCAAAAAGCCCCCATAACTCAAAAATTGGGAGTTTTTGGAAAAAGTTTATGGGGAAAATTGTTTCGGCAATTGCCTCTACTTGAAGAATATAAACTAATTTGTATTATCTTTATTAGAGACTTTTGCGAGAAAACTCTAGAACATGTTTGAACCCCCCCCCCCCCGTTGCGCTCCCAAAGCTCGATCTTTTTCATGGTCCATAGATGAACTGAAACGTTGCCAAATTGCTCACTCTACGCCACTACTTATTTGGAATTTGAAATCTTACATCTGGTGCCGCATCCTTGCATTGTCCCACGCCCCACGGCCGTGATGATGACTTCAAAACCTGAACTTCATGTTTTTCACGAAGTTCTCTCTTCATCCGTAGAGAGCGCTCAAGACTGAAAAAAGGGGGAGCTACTGAAGTTAAACTTCAGATCCCCGTCGACAGAGAGTAGCACTCGCTTAAAATTATCCTGGCTCTTCTCTGGCTCCTACTTCTCGATAATAAAGAGCTACTCACTTCGCTTGGTTATGACGATGGAGTGGAAAATATGAGAGGGAGATGACTTAAAAATTACCGTCGACTCTCCTTTTATTGTAATATTTTTAGGACCCAAACAAACTGATCAGTGATCCTATCAACCGAATTATTTCATTAGCCGAACTTTCATTTGTAGAATAGCGGGAGGTATATACGAAAAAATCCGGAAAATAACTGCGCCACTGACAGAAAAGGTGCGAGTGGTTGGTACAACGTTGGAAGTTGGTACAACTTTGTTGGTATAACCAGTGGAATTTAATTGAACTATATTGACGCGTACATCGATTCGAAAAGGCAATCAAAAAGGTTTCTATTTTTTTTTTTTTTTTTTTTTTTTTTTTTTTTTTTTTTTTTTTTTTTTAATCATTCTCTGTCAGCATTGAATTTAGAAGTTAAATATTCAGTGTCCAAATTACGGAAATTGATCACGCGAGGTGTATAACGAACGTATTTTGCTGAGTCTACCAGCGGTGGCATCAGCCTTTGAACTGATCCGAATATTCTTTAGCTCTGTTGAGAGCCGTGAAACGTGTTCGAAATTATAACGTCGGCTCATTATATTTTTGCAAGCGTGAGCATCATATAAACAATTCGCACCAAAATGTTCGAAGGGAAGGGGTACTTTCACCATGACGTAGGATGATGGCAAACGACATTTTTGATTGAATGGAATCGTGCCATCGACTAGTTTTCAGCTATCCATTTAGCTATAACAATAGAGAAGACTTGTGGGACGTGCTTTTGAGGCAAAGCGGAGGCAGCCATATGATGAAAATCTCTTGAAGACATGTCACACTTAAGCTCGGTTTGTTCGCCTTATATATTCTTTAACCTTTAATTTTAAACAAACAAATCAAAAATTGTACTAAATCCATGTGAAATTTATTTTAAACAAAAAGGCGAGTGTTTTTGAGTGGCTATATCTGGACACAGAAATTGATACAACTATTTTTTTGGAAGAATTTGCATCATAAAGAAATTGACTCATGCATGACAGAAACAAGCAACATTTTCTCACCTGGGTAGTTGTATTGGAATTTGGTGTCCAGGTAGCCACTTTAAAACACTTGCTTTTTGATTTAAAACAAAGCACACTGGATTGATTAAAATTTTTGATTTGAGGTTTAAAAAAATGAGGCAAACTAACCAAAACCCGATCGCTCATGCTGCCTCACTCTGGGATAGGACTTAAAACATGCATTAGCCCCTCTGCAGGTATAGCTTCTTGTTGCCAGTGGCGTAGCGTGCAATTTGGCAACGCTGCAATTCGTTCATTTAAACCCATTAAAAATATCGAACAATAGGGTGTTCGTTGAACCCCTTAGCATTCGACCTTTTACATGGGTTTAAATGGACACAATGCAACGTTGCCAAATTGCACGCTATGCCGCACTGCTCGTTGCAGCCATCTAAAACACCGTATAGTTCACCGAGGTTTTGTTTGCGTGCATAGAATGCCCCATGTACCATATACTGATAGAATTGAGTGTGACATAGTCAGGACCGTTGCGAGGTTACTGGGGACCCGGATACAAATTTAAAATACGGGGCTACTATGGGAGTCTGGTTCTCCCCCCAAAATTTCGACAATTTTCCCCCTTCATAACGCAATTTTAAGCCATTACGCTCCCAAAAATTGTTGAGTTTTCACGTAAAATAACAAGTATTTGAGAATAAAAATTGGATCAAAAACACAGTGGTTTTCTTTCAGTGTTCCTTATCATACTATAATTTTTTATCCTAATCTCTGATGATCACGACCAATCGGTCTTATTTCTTGTGGTCCAAAAAAATACCTAGCGTTTTGGGGGTCCTTTCGGGGCTCTCTCTGATTGAAGGCCCGTGGGTGCTCTGCAGTCCATGCATCTCCGTTCCTACTGTCCTGGTGACAATTCGCCCTCTAGTCCCAGTTGACTTAGCGGCATCGGCGGCTTGTGCAATTTAGCAAACTGTGTTTTCCCTCAATTTGATTCTATCTAAACTATCGTTAGTTGATTCGACACTCGACAGTGCCATCACCAACAATCCATCGTAGTACATGTATTTAAATGGAGGGAACAAATTGTTGCCAGACACGAGCAAAGACTGTTAAAGTGGTGACCCCGAAAAGCTATTGGAAAAGAAAATTATTGTATTCCATTTTTCATTCTAGATTTAACCTATCGTTTGAAGCGTTTTAGTTTCAATGGTTATAGTCGTTTTTGGAATAGGCGTAAAGCCGTTATAGTTTCATTTTCGTTCACGGAAAAACCACGAAAAACTGTTATTTTAGTGAGTTGCCCAGACTCTCAAGAATTACAGCAGTTTCTAGTCAAATCACTTACAATTATGTTCATATCAAGGCTCAGCCCATATTTCAATGAAATCAGTTGATTTATAAATAACTATACATGCAGACGTTGTGCTGATCCATGCACAAACAAAGATTACCTGAACCACTTGCACGGTGCGGCTGGAATAATGCGGCGAAAAAAAGGCAGCGTGCTGATGGAGGGAAAATCCACTTAAATCTATGATGGAAACTATTCCAGCTAGTTGAGTTATCGGTTCCAATGAGACAGCCTCGGCGCAGAGAATGTTTGTCATAAATATCTCATCGATACTAACAGCTGACATGTCAACCTTATCTAAAGCCACACAAAGACAAGAAATCAACTAGAGAATTCCATTAAAACGTATTTTTGTTTGTTAACACAGCTCAATTCCCTCATTTATGAATTAATTTTAGTATAATTTTAACGGCCCGTAAAAGCGTGTTAAACCCCGCAGGGCGATTTACTGAAACAAAATGGTTTTACTAAAACCAAATATACATATTGTTCAAACACCAATAGGGATAAGGATAACTATACAATGTATAGTATACATACGATTATATAAGTCTTGTCTCTGATTTACTTCCTATTCTAGAATTCAGTAATCCGACTAATCCAAAGGTGCAATTAAGTAATTGTTTTTATTTTGTTTCCTAAGGTGTCAACTTCCAACTATACGGAGCTTAATCTCTCTCTCTCTCTCTCTCTCTCTCTCTCTCTCTCTCTCTCTCTCTCTCTCTCTCTCTCTCTCTCTCTCTCTCTATCTCTCTGTCTGTCTGTCTGTCTGTCTCTGTCTGTCTGTCTGTCTCTGTCTGTCTGTCTGTCTGTCTCTCTCTCTCTCTACTCTCTTCTATCTCTCTCTCTCTCTCTCTCTCTCTCTCTCTCTCTATCTCTCTATCTCTCTCTTTTCTCTCTTCTCTTCTCTGTTCTTCTGTCTGTCGTCTGTCTGTCTTCTTTTCTCTCTCTCTTTCTCTATCTTCTCCTCTTTTTTTCTCTTTCTTCTCTCCTATCTCTCTCTTCTCTTCTTTTCTTTTTTCCCCTCTCCTCTCTCTCTCCTTCTCTCCTCTTTTTTCTCTCTTTTTCTTCTCTCCTCTTTTCTTCTCTTTTCTTTCTTCTCTCTCTCTTCTATCTCTCTTCTTTTCTTCTTCTTTTCTCTCTCTCTCTTCTCCCCTATCTCTCTCTATCTCTCTCTCTCTCTCTCTTCTCTTCTTCTCTTTCTTTCTTCTCTCTTCTTCCTCTCTCTCTCTTCTTCTCTCTCTCTTCTCTCTCT
>VMOF01000035.1:14137524-14168020 GCA_011764245.1 Trialeurodes vaporariorum | reverse complement strand
GTGACTGACTCTGACTGTGTAACTGATATCAACTGACGTTTATGTTCATAATCAACGGGCATCCTTTATTCTTCTATACTAAAATGACTCAGAAGTTGACCAGTTGAACTGGATTCAGTTGAAAGACTGTCATTTGTTGATATTTTGCGACAGTACATTAGACATTTAATTTTACTGATTATTTTTATCAGGGCTGGGACAGATGAGTAATAGAACTTTGAAGCCCCCCCCCCACAATAGGATCCATAAACACTGTATTTAATTTTCACTTATTCATTTAAATTGTATGTATACTGTTATTTACTTCATCGGTAAAGAGCGCTCAATATAACTTATTTGTTTTCTTTAATTTTTTATTTTTAATCATGTTATTTTTTGTTTTGTTTTTATACGATCATTTTTATAGATTTGACTGAAATCAATATCGATTACTATCAGATAATTATGCAACTCCAAATACTCGGATGTCCATCCAGAATCAAAAAAAACCATCAAGACATGAGCACATGCACCGAGGCGATGCACCATGAAAATTAGTGGTGCCAAGTTCCTTCAAAATATGAGTAACGTAACTTTTACGGCGTGCCAGAGCTGGTGTAGTATCACTTTTATTTGAAGGCGCTTCTAGCTCATAAGTGATTGAAGCTAGTTTTCATTGTATCTAATTTTTAAGTTGTGGAGCTAATGCTTTGCTGATGAAGGAGCCATATGATGTGAGCTGGATTCCAGGAAATTCCGAGCAATTTATTTATTAGTTTACTTTCTTTCATGTTTCATACATTTTTTCGTTCAGTTTTTAAAACCCATATATATGCCCAGTGGGTCGTTAGTGACCCACTTGTTGTGTTATTTTTGAACCAAATGTCCGTCAGTTTGGACCAATTTTACTAAAAAACCCAAATTTTTGGGAGTTTTTAGCTCGTAAAATTTAGCTCCCCCAAAATATTTCTTTGTTTTAATTTTTTTCGTGTTTCCAGTTCTCAAAGTTGTGTTTTTTGAGAAAAACTCCTAAAGATTCTAAATAATTCTGGGCACATATGCGGGTTTCCACAAATATTTTCTTTCAATAAGAGAAAGCGTCCTTTTGTTCGTTACTTGTTTTTTGGTCCAATGAAATTTTACTCCTGAGTTATTTTTTTCAACTTATTGTTGTATTTGGTAACAATATACACACATATAGGTCCAATTTTTCAGTCCTAGAAGGAATTTTTTTTTTTCTCAATACCTGAAGATTTTTCACCGCTGAGTGATTCGATAAGCAAGCATTTCATTTGAATGACCAACGCTACCAGACGATGCACTTTGGTCTGAGATCGTCGAAAAGTGGCCAAAAATCACTGAGAAACATAGGCGGATCCAGCAATCTGGCAACAGTGTATTCGTCCCATTTAATTGTATGGCAAATAATCGATTGGTCACCGGGCAAAGGCCCCTTCAAGAATCGATTGTTTATCATACATTCAAATGGGAAGAATGCACAGTTGCCAGATTACTGGATCCGCCTATGCAGAGTAAATTCCTCATCAATTTTTCATTTTCAAACTATTAAGACCAATTTCAATCACAGAAAACACTTACAGCAAGTAATAAGTAACCTTAGAAATGTTACTGGAAAGTTTAAAATTAATTAAACTTATAAGTTCGGAAACGATGATTTTTGAATATTTTTTTCAATGATTTGTTGCCACTTTTTTTCGATCTCACCGTCGGACCTTGGTGAGCTGTTACTATAAGGCATAAGGCAAAAACATAATAGATCATGGGTGCCCGCAGAGAGGGGAGAGGGGGGATGTGCCCCCCCCCATGGAATTCAAAAAAGTCAAAATTTTACGGTAAAAAATGAAAGGAAAAAAGAAAATGGTTCGCTGGTCAACAAACTTCATTATTTGTTCATTTTGTAATTTTAACTTATTTTTTGCAAGGAATATAGCAGAATTAAACAGTTTCCTTGATATCATTATCGTTTGCTGTCCCTCTGTCCATTATATCAAACAAGCCAAAATGATTTCTAGTATTTGATACACCTTCTACCATGGCTTAATAATTTTACACCATTTGCTGGATGAAAAAAAAAGTTATCCCTTTTCCCCCTGTAGTCTGGGGCCCGAAAATCAACTTTGGGGTACACTTTTTATACTTTCAGGGTGTGTTCTGGGTCACATGGGACACCCTTTTTTGCCCATAGGAGTTCCCGAAAAATCCGGCCGCACCTTCATATCCGCCATTTTGTATTTTTTTGGAGTTTTCCGAGGTGCATTCAAAAAATCACCTAAATGCAGAAAACGGCCGCTTCTAGGAAGAAATGTCTAAGGAAAAAGGTTGTTTAAAACCAATTTTTACATCCCGTACAATCGCTATAAAACCCCATATCGCCTGTTTAAGTGGAAAAAAAACCGCAAAAACATGAAAAAAAAGTCAAAATTTTCCTCTCTAAGTTTTGAGGCAAAAATTGTCAACCAGCATAGCTGACGCCAGAAGGGTGCTAATTTTTTTCAGCTCGGTAGAAATCATCCCAACATACTACCAAAGCACCCTACGTCCCTAATCGCTTCAGGGCTCAGCCCCTTTCCCGGCCTTAGCACTCGGACTTGGCCTATATCTGAAAACTCAAAAATCTCCAAATTCGCGTAATATACGAATACCTCTGAAATGTAGCAAAATATCGAGAATACAATCCCGAATGAAGCCTCATTTTGTGTTTCCTGAGTCGCAACACTCAAGAATATCATCTGAAGGACGTAAAAGTTTACCCGGAATGGTGCTTTCCTTTACATTTTGGCTGAAATAGCCTGAACTGGCTGCTATGAGAAACGCGCTCAGCAGGATGAGCCAGACCACCCGTATCAGCCGTTTTTGGCGATGAAGGACTGAACTTCCAACTTTGAGATAGGTAAGTCAGGTGGGGAAATACACCCGAAAAATCAGAATTTCGTATTTTCAATAGCTCCCGAGGTCTCCCCAAGGGGGTTTCGGGGGACGGGGAGGGGCGGGGGCCGGAGGGCCAGAGAGGGTTCAAAAACAAAAACTCTGATTTTACAAGCTTTTATTGGCACTCTGATGGCAAATGTAACGTCAAATTTGCAATTTCCTCAAAATTTTATTGAAACGTTTAAGGGAAAAAAGCCAATTTTGTCCGATTTAGGGCCCCGTAAAAGGGGGACTCCCGTGCTAAAAACCCCCGCAAGTATTCAAAACCACAACAACGTAAATTCGTTGTAGAAACTCGGGAAAAATTGCTTTCCCAGGTTTTCGACGACGAGAAACTCGAATATTTGGGTCTCAAAGACCACCTGCTGATGTTCAGGGGCCGTTTGGGTACGTAGGGGGGGGGGGGGTGACGCGATCCCCAATCGCACGTGTTTCAACTAAACCTCATCGCAGAATCTCGGGAAAAAATTCTATTCCCGGTCTCTGACGACGGAAAACTCGGATCTCTGGGTTTCAAACGGCACTCAGGGACATTTCGAGGCCGTTCATGGGGATGCGGGGGGGGGGGGGTCCAGTCTTGTCCAGAGACAATAATAATAGAGACCACGCACTAGAGCATGAAGGAGATCCATCCATTATGGACCATAGGTTGATGACTGATGCAATGGGAGGATACATCGAGGAGGTCATAGAAAACAACCACGACCACTTACAAAATCTAGCGAGTACGAGAAAAATACGGCAAATCTTTGAATGGCTGTAACTCTCGCTGAAGTTATAGAATTGATACCCGGTTTGGATCATTTTCTTCGTATTTTCAAGGACTTTCGAATAATTTATAACATCTTGTAACCCGGCCATTTTCAGTTTTACTCACAGGGGCCCTGCCCTGCCCTCCCCCCCCCCCACCAAGCTGCAAAATATAGGGGGAGAGGCCACGCTGTAACTCTCGTTGTAATTATCGGATTGAGTTCGGATTTAGACCATTTTCTTCGTCTTCTCAATACCTTTCGAATAATGTATCACAACCTATAACTTGTCATTTGAAATTTTTTTCGTAGAGGTCCCCCAAAGATACTCCAGATATGGCACTAGCTAAAATCTTGTTGAGCGCCTTCATTGCTAAAACACACGCACTGGCCCACGGTTTGTTTACGTTTCGGCGAGCGAGAGACGCGCGGGCGGGGTGGGGCCAGTTGACTGGCCCACGACCCCCACCCTGCCCGCACGTCTCTCACTTGCCGAAACGTAAACAAACCGTGGGCCAGTGTATGTGTTCTAGCTAGGTTTTAGAAATGAAGGCGCTCAACGAAATTTAACATTGGCAAGATAGCTAGTGCCATACCTGGAGTATAAGTCATCTTTGAGGCCCCCAAAGCCTCAAAAATTGGGGGAGGGGGCCCCCAATTTATTTTCGCAGAAAATAAGGTTACGATACACCAAAAGAAAGCTCTTAATCTGCTGACTCAGAATATTTTTAGTTTTTTGAAATCGGACCATTTTTAAGGTCACGGCGAGCAATTCAAAATGGCCCCTAATTTTTTTTAAATGCCTAACTTGAGAACGGGCCAATTTTTTGAAAAAAATTCCCTGAACCATAAATGTTTATTTTATGTGTTAACTCCATTTCTAAAATAAAATAACGCCCGTCCCATTCGAAAACATCGAAAAACAGCAATTTGGCCCCTTTTTTGGGCCCAAATAGGCCTTCAAGGGCCGTTTTTCGGGAACGGCAATATTTTCCCTGAATTCTTTGGGGACGACATACATCGAAAAAGTCTCGTCAGAATTTCCGTTTCTTGCGCTGTTTTCGCTAAAAAGATAGTGGACGGGTGGTCTGAAACACCCTGTTTGTATAATAGAGACCACGCACTTGCACTATCCATCTTTCCCATGTTTGCGCGGCAACTTTTTTTTTTCGGGGTCTCAATAGAACACCACAAACATGGACCGTACGTTGACTGATGAGGAAATTCGTTGAGATTTTTGCCTAAAAAAAACCGCAGCACCGAAATTGCATCAGTAAACGTATGGATGGTTCTCCTTCATGCTCCCTGTGGTATAAGTCCTGTTGAGTCCCGAAAAATAAGTTACCGACCGCGCGCATTGGCTAGTGCGTGGTCTCTATTATTATTGTCTCTGGACAAGACTGGACCACCCCCCCCCGCATCCCCATGAACGGCCTCGAAATGTCCCTGAGTGCCGTTTGAAACCCAGAGATCCGAGTTTTCCGTCGTCAGAGACCGGGAATAGAATTTTTTCCCGAGATTCTGCGATGAGGTTTAGTTGAAACACGTGCGATTGGGGATCGCGTCACCCCCCCCCCCCTACGTACCCAAACGGCCCTGAACATCAGCAGGTGGTCTTTGAGACCCAAATATTCGAGTTTCTCGTCGTCGAAAACCTGGGAAAGCAATTTTTCCCGAGTTTCTACAACGAATTTACGTTGTTGTGGTTTTGAATACTTGCGGGGGTTTTTAGCACGGGAGTCCCCCTTTTACGGGGGCCCTAAATCGGACAAAATTGGCTTTTTTCCCTTAAACGTTTCAATAAAATTTTGAGGAAATTGCAAATTTGACGTTACATTTGCCATCAGAGTGCCAATAAAAGCTTGTAAAATCAGAGTTTTTGTTTTTGAACCCTCTCTGGCCCTCCGGCCCCCGCCCCTCCCCGTCCCCCGAAACCCCCTTGGGGAGACCTCGGGAGCTATTGAAAATACGAAATTCTGATTTTTCGGGTGTATTTCCCCACCTGACTTACCTATCTCAAAGTTGGAAGTTCAGTCCTTCATCGCCAAAAACGGCTGATACGGGTGGTCTGGCTCATCCTGCTGAGCGCGTTTCTCATAGCAGCCAGTTCAGGCTATTTCAGCCAAAATGTAAAGGAAAGCACCATTCCGGGTAAACTTTTACGTCCTTCAGATGATATTCTTGAGTGTTGCGACTCAGGAAACACAAAATGAGGCTTCATTCGGGATTGTATTCTCGATATTTTGCTACATTTCAGAGGTATTCGTATATTACGCGAATTTGGAGATTTTTGAGTTTTCAGATATAGGCCAAGTCCGAGTGCTAAGGCCGGGAAAGGGGCTGAGCCCTGAAGCGATTAGGGACGTAGGGTGCTTTGGTAGTATGTTGGGATGATTTCTACCGAGCTGAAAAAAAATTAGCACCCTTCTGGCGTCAGCTATGCTGGTTGACAATTTTTGCCTCAAAACTTAGAGAGGAAAATTTTGACTTTTTTTTCATGTTTTTGCGGTTTTTTTTCCACTTAAACAGGCGATATGGGGTTTTATAGCGATTGTACGGGATGTAAAAATTGGTTTTAAACAACCTTTTTCCTTAGACATTTCTTCCTAGAAGCGGCCGTTTTCTGCATTTAGGTGATTTTTTGAATGCACCTCGGAAAACTCCAAAAAAATACAAAATGGCGGATATGAAGGTGCGGCCGGATTTTTCGGGAACTCCTATGGGCAAAAAAGGGTGTCCCATGTGACCCAGAACACACCCTGAAAGTATAAAAAGTGTACCCCAAAGTTGATTTTCGGGCCCCAGACTACTGGGGGAGAAGGTCGCCTAGACTTCTCATTGAGGTTTAAAAATGTTGCCTCCCCCCCCCCCCCCCCCCCCCTTGGAAGTTTTTCTGCGTGTGCTCATGTAATAGAGCAAAATAAAGTTTTAACTATGGGTCAGTAGTGGCTCATGTGTTTCGTCAACCATGCGATTTTTCCTTATTTTTAAAATTAGGCAAAAGAATAGATTCTTGAGGAGGCAGACAGATTTCTTGACCAATCAATTTTTTTTTCATTCATTTCAAGGCGAGGGAAAAAACACCTTCGCAAAATTGTACGAGCCACAACAGAAATAGGATGTATATAAAATTTAAAATGTACTTTACCATCCCAAAAGCTTTGTGAACATCCAATTTGGTAGCCCGCAAAAAGCGAATCAAGAAAATGTCATCAGTTCTGGTCGTCAGATTTGCTTCAGCTGTCGAGGAAACGGAGTAAAAACTAATTATTGGTACAGTTGTTTTGTTTCGTGCAAATACGCCTCTTGCAAACTTTTGCTGCATGGGATTAAAGATTTGATTCTTCCATAAAAACCTGCAATATTCATTCTCAGAATTGGGCTTAGTGGCGGAGAGACGCAGGTATCATGGGAGATTACTATAACTAAATTGAGACATATCTCTGTGTTTCTGTAGAGAAAGTGACATAATAGACAGGAATCCCCTATGTATACCTGCGTCGAACCGCCAGTACGAACTTGCCGTCAAAGCAGTTTTGTGAGTTTAACACTGAATTTTAGACTTTCTTAGTGTGGTTTTCGTGATTTTCGCTGGTTTTTACATCAAATTGGACTATTCGTTTGCTCACAGCAAAAGTTTGCAAGATCCCCACTGTGAAGACCCCCAATCAGATGTAAAGACTAGGGAAAGTCACGAAAATCACACAAACAATAAGAAAGTTTAAAATTCAGTAATAAACTCACATATAGCTGCTACAACGGCAAGATCGTAATGGCGGTTCAACGCAGGTATCATGGGAAATTCCTGTCTAATATGTTCCTTTCTCTACGGGAACACAGAGATACGTCTCAATTTAGATAGTTTAATCCCATGATACCTGCGTCTCTCCACCACTAAAATTCTGATTGTGAGAGTGAATTTCGTGATTTTTGATTGTACTAATCGTCATGTTTACAGATTTTATGCAAAAATCAACTCTTCAATCCTCTATAGCAAAAGTTTGCAAGAGCGAGCCCCATTTGTCATCAGAGTAATGATCAACATTCGATAAATGGTGCTGTGACATCTAGTAACACTGGTGTCTCATAAAAGTCGTCTCTTATTGATCACTTCTTGATAGAGTTACATTATTGTTCGATGGGCATGGGAATCACCCATTATTACTGTCCTCAGCCACCATCACTCTCGCGCAAAAAAAAACCGTTTATTGTCTTTAGGAGTGGATTTCAGAAGTTTTTAGTGCGCTGCCATCGTTATTTTTCGAGGTTTTTACACCAGAATCGACTATTTAAATTGCTTATAGCAAAAGTGTGCTACAGCCCCATTCAGCGGGGAAATTCATTTGAGGAGCAAAGATTATATAATTATGAGTTGTAGTATATACACTGAAGATATTGCAATCCGTAACCTATATTCCTCGGATGAATTACCTGCGAGTATTAATTTTAGAACCTTAGGCATCAAATTCAAACCTGAAAGAAGTAATCGGAGTTTATCACAGGCATTTTTCCGGGCGGTGTCCGATTCAGGCACTGGAGGTCCATTTGGAGTATGCCCGCTGACCCGCTCTCGTCCATCCTGCTGCATCAACTGCTGACTTTGTGGAAAGGGCACTTTCTTCTTATTCATAATCATAGTTTCAGATATATCCAATCTTTGACACGTCTGCCAACTCTCCGTTCAATGATGGGCCACCCGACAAATCAGAAAAAAGAGACTACTTTCGACAGTCAAAATTAATACGTCACACCTATACAGGACCAAAAATACTCACAATCAGAAAAAGTAATATTGATAAAGTTTCAAAAAAATTTATGTATAAACCGGAAATATACGTATACCTACTTTACATTGCAAAAAACGCATTTTATTGATGCTAATTTAGAACAAAACTTCTAACGTCGAAATGCTAATTTTTGCTACACTGAAAAAACACTGCACGGTCTATATAAGTTTACCGAGGCACTCCCTGTCTTGAAGACCGCTACTTTCTGTGATTGAGTCCGTAATTACGGGTTGCACCACCAAAAATTACGGGCGTCACAACCGGAGTGCCTTGTTAATTAAACCTATATAGTCCTAATTTACGGTATCCAAAACCATATAGTTTTTTCCGTGTACATAAGTAATTTTATTACTATACTAGTATTGTGTTTTGCTAAATTAGGAATATTTTGAGTTACAGTACAGTGTTGTATGAATTTCAATTTATGCAATTTTAAATGTATTCCTGGTTTTTAGCAAGCATGATGCAGATTTATATGATTTTTTTTTCTTTTTTTTCTGTTTTTTGTTTTGTTTTTGGTTTTTGTTTTTGTTTTTTGTTTTTTTTAATGTGTGTGACTATTAAAAATACCGTAATGTACACATTTTTTCTGGATCACAACAAATAAATTACTATTGAATGACATCCAGTGGTCCCTAAGTTGAGTGAACATCAATGACTTACGACCGAATTTTGATCCTCTAAGGGCCATGTTATTTCAAAAGGACGCCACTCTTCCGTTTATAAAGGGGAGGTAGTTAACTGTTCGTGCTCGGGGGAGTTGAAACTGCCTATACGATACATTGAAGGCGCCCGAAGACATCCTATCTTGTACATGTTTTCATCAATAGTCGCGTTTATCCGGAATGAAGATCGAAACAGTGTGAAGTAGTAGACTAGAGAAGAAGAACGAGAATACTCGGGCTTTGCTCTTAAAGGCAGTGGCGTCGCGTGCAATTCGGCAACAATGTATTCTATCCATTTAAACTCATGTAAAAGATCGAATGCAGGGGGTGCACAGTGCACAAGGAAAATTTGATATATTCAATGAGTTTAAATGGAGCAGTTGATAGGGGATCCGGCAACTATGCATCGCATTTTTGGAGGTAAGCTAGAGAAAAAACGGGACTTTACACTGTTTTAATAACATTTCAAGACAAAAGGAGCTTTATTCAGGAATAACAAACCAATAAGGAACCAATCGATTTACTGCCAGTTTTGTCATGTTTTTGAATGGTATAAGCTAGGCGGAGTTATTAATCATTTTGATCTTCGAGATTATCAGAGGAGTTTTCAAGGTATCGCCCGACCAGCCTTAAGCAGCTTTTCAATCAAACAAAAGTAAGTCCTGTTTTCCTTGAGATTTCCTCTAAAATGTGCCACATATCTGCCAGATTGTCCATCCTTTCCTAAGTAATTTTTCAAGTCGAGGAATTTGATCTCGTTCCTCCAATTTTGCTGAAAACTTCTTCGGCTTGAAAATAAATAGAGTTGGGTAAATATGACTTGAGTACCGAGGTTGAACTGCCGAGTTTGATCTGACTCTTTAAGTACACTTTGTACTCAAGATTCGGAAAGTTTTCAAACCGTTTTTAGAGATCTGGAACTGTTTTTGTCAAAACTCAAGGGTGACCTTGTTTGTTCATATACTGCAAAGTAATCAAAAATAATATTTGAAAATTGAAATTTAGCGTAAATTACTCTTAAATTGGAGTTTGAAAACTGACCTCTTCCTGAGTAAAAAAAATGTATACTTCGATCCGACTCTTTAAGTACATTGTGTATTCGGAATTTGGTAAGTTTTCAAACCGTTTTTGAAGAGTGGTCTGGAACTGTTCTTTTTTTTTCAAAACTGGAGGGTATAACCTTGTTTGTTCAAATACCACGAAATAATCAAAAATAACATTTGATTATTGAAAATTAACGTAGATTATTGTTCTTAAATTGGAGTTTGAAAACTGACCTCTTCCTGAGTAAAAAAAATGTATACTTCGATCCGACTCTTTAAATACATTGTGTACTCGGAATTTGGTAAGTTTTCGAACCGTTTTTTAAGAGTATGATCTGGAACTGTTCTTTTTTTTCAAAACTCAAGAGTCATAACCTTGTTTGTTCATAATCTACAAAGTTATCAAAAATAATATTTGATCATTAAAAATCAACGTAGATTATTGTTCTTAAATTGGAGTTTCAAAACTGACCTCTTCCTGAGTAAAAAAATGTACTTCGATCTGACTCTTTAAGTACATTTTGTACTCGTAATTCGGTAAGTTTTCGAACCGTTTTTAAGGTGATTCTTCAGCGTTTAGTGCCGATTTCTGCCACCAGAGCGCTACCGTTCGATTAAAGTCAAATTACAGGCCGAAAGTAATTTATTTTTAAGAAAACGGAGTGTCAGTTACTAGATAATCATCTGAAGAGTGTCTCTGCAAAAAATCTCGTCAATAACTTCCAAAATAAGGCTGAAAGTACCAAAAAATGAAATATCGCAAATCGATTCTTGTATCGAAATGCGATATTTCATTTTTTGGTACTTTCAGCCTTATTTTTGAAGTTATTGAAGAGATTTTTTGCAGAGACACGCTTCAGACGATTATCTAGTAACTGACACTCCGTTTTCTTAAAAATAAATTACTTTCGGCCTGTAATTTGACTTTAATCGAACGGTAGCGCTCTGGTGGCAGAAATCGGCACTAAACGCTGAAGAATCACCTTAAAGAGTGATCTGGAACTGTTCTTTTTTTTTCAAAACTCTAGTGTATAACGCTTGTTTGTTCATATACTACAAATTAATCAAAAATAATGTTTCATTATTGAAAATTAACGTAGATTACACTATGCAACAGCCATTTTGTCCACGGGCTGAGACCTATTTTTTCTGACTCCTAGTGACCAAAGAAGTCAGAAAATGGCCATGAAAGTGCCGGGAAAATGTGTATGCGCCCAGGATGCCGCCATTTTGAAAAATCAGAAATTCAGCCAACTTGCCGTCGGTTTTTTGAGGCTAGCGTCCTTAATTTTTAATCAAATTAAAAAAATGTGCATATAAAATGAAAGAACATAAAATTTCCTACAAGATTCGTTACATTGATTTGTTTTTTGGTCAGCAAAAATATACAAAAACTGAAGTTTTTTAATTTTTTTTTTTAAAAATCGAAAATTTGACGATTTTTTGGATGAATTTTAGCTTATGCCGTCAAAATTAGAAATCATAGAAAAAAACAGATTGATGCATTGAAAAGAACGTCAAAGTGGCTACAAGATGATGTACTACAAAAGTTTTTTGTGATTATTTTTTGCCACTTTTTAGCCATTAAAATGATTTTCCCCAAAATTCAGTTTTGATAAGACCCTCTATGCTCCCTAATTTACGAACGGTCTCGTTCAATAACGTTGATTTGGTTCCTCTCATGCATCCTCGGACCAAAATAATCCGTTTTCCCATCAAAAGTGAACGTGAATAATGGCGAAAATCGAGTTGAGAACGAGTTCTCTCCTTTATTCGTCATGAATTTCACCATAAGCGGCGCGTGGGGTCGAAAAACGGGAGGACTAATTTTTTTTTTTTTTTTTTTTTTTTTTTTTTTTTTTTAAATTGTTAGCCCCGCATCCTCAAAAAAAAGTGGGGAGGAGGCTATAGCCCCAATAGCCCCATACACCCTCCGCCTTGCTCACACTTTGATGCAATGAAAAAAGACATATTTAATTTTAAAGATTTTGTTTACTTTTGCTCAATTGTAATTTAATTATTCAGAAATTCTCAAGTTCATTTGGTGGCCCTGAGGAAGGACCTTTTTGACAACACATACAAGTATTTGAATTTTTATAAGATGCTTTAGTGAATTTGAAGCCTTGGCTTGTTCAGCAGGCTGAAGTCAAGCTCCACTATGCGTGGCTTTTATACAAGTAACTGTCAAGTGTCACGTCAAAATTTTAAGAAGGACAGGAACGGACACTGCCTGTGCTTGAGTAACGACAGACAGTGCAAAGGCTCTTTTCAGAGCCACCTAAAACGGCTAAAAATTGACGCACCACTTTTTCAAATTCTCTTTACTCTCTCATGTCTTGATCAGTATGGACTCAGGAATCTCATCACTCTCCCAAATATAACCGCACACTGGAATATACTGATACCCAACCCGATTAAAAACTGTTCTTCTCAGGGCCACCACTTATTTTATTGTTCTCAGCACATCATTGATCCCATCCGCTCTATCCAGAGCAACTATAATAACATGCACTTTTCTGAATTCAATATTGTTTTCCATTAATAATGGCTGAGTGTGAAATAAAACTTCAAAAAATATCTGCCTTTAGCATTTTTTTTTTTTTTTTTTTTTTTTTTTTTTTTTTTAGCATGGGATATTTGAGAGGAACTGCATGCATGCGTAGACACATTTCAAGTAAATATGGGGATCAAACGTTATGAGTCATGGTTTTTCCACCATTATTCACGGTCACTTTTGATGGGAAAACGGATTATTATGGTCCGAGGATGCATGAGAGGAACCAAATCGACGTTATTGAACGAGACCGTTAGTAAATTAGGGAGCATAGAGGGTCATATCAAAACTGAATTTTGGGGAAAATCATTTTAATGGCTAAAAAGTGGCAAAAAATTATCACAAAAAACTTTTGTAGTGCATCATATGGTAGTCACTTTAACGCTCTTTTCAATGCATTAATCTGTTTTTTTCTATGATTTCTAATTTTGACGGCATAAGCTAAAATTCATCCAAAAAATCGTTAAATTTTCGATTTTTAAAAAAAAAAAAATTAAAAAACTTCAGTTTTTGTATATTTTTGCTGACCAAAAAACAAATCAAGGTAACGCATCTTGTAGGAAATTTTATGTTCTTTCATTTTATATGCACATTTTTTTAATTTGATTAAAAATTAAGGACGCTAGCCTCAAAAAACCGACTGCAAGTCGGCTGAATTTCTGATTTTTCAACATGGCGGCGTCCTGAGCGCATACACATTTTCCCGGCACTTTCATGGCCATTTTCTGACTTCTTTGGTCACAAGGAGTCAGAAAAAATAGGTCTCAACCCGTGGACAAACCAAAAGTAAAATTTTGTTGCATAGTGTTATTGTTCTTAAATTGAAGTTTGAAAACTGACCTCTTCCCGAGTACAAAATGTACTCCAAAGAGTCAGATTGAATATTAAAATCATTCTGCAGCTCAAACTCGGTACTCGAGTCCTATTTTTACTCCACAATGTTTGTAGACCCGTACTATATTACCTTTTTTTACATCAACAGTAGCATTAAAAAGAAAGAAACCTACCAAAATAGTTAAAAACGTCTAAACAATGGGTCTGTTGCACACTTCGGCTAGAGCGTTTTAAAGTATCAATTGAGGCATTTTTCGGTAAATGGGCGTATGGCGATTTACGCCCTTTTTTTGGAGAACTCGTTTTTGAAATCCTGGCGATGTGACCTAACAGGTGATAAAAAGTTATTCATATGTCAAACGGAAAATAACCAAGAAACAATCGTTCGAATGGACGCCCCTACAACGTATTGTTATGACGTTTTAAACTTTCAAACGCGTTTTTCTCGAAAGTCGTTTTTTCGCCATACGCCCATTTACCGAAAAATGCCTCAATTCTTATGTAAAAAGCTGTAAAAATAACAACGGCAGCATCAGAAAACACCAAATTTCATTAATAAACTCACAAATTGCGTAAAACACTAGACACTATTTACCCCTTTATCTTTCCACTACTTGCACGATATTTCGCGAAATTAGCGCGGCACATTCAAATAAACACGGGCCGACTGTCATCACAGCTGACTTCATAAACAAATAAACAGTAAACACGGACGGCGTCTGTTTGAATTCTTACGTCTCAATATCCTCAATTCCTCACAAAAGATTAAGAAAGGTTCGGCGACATTTGTGTTGAAGACTTATCAAAAATGAAACAATAACACACAGGAGTTCCAAGTATGATTTCAACTTCAATCATCATCTCTGGAAAAATGTCGGTCTCCGTACTTTTCTTAATCTTTTGTGAGGAATTGAGGATATTGAGACGTAAGAATTCAAACAGACGCTGTCAGTGTTTACTGTTTATTTGTTTATGAAGTCGCAGCTGTGATGAAAGACGGTCGTGTTTATTTGAATGTGCCGCGCTAATTTCGCGAAATATCGTGCACGTAGTGGAAAGATACAGGGGTGAATAGTGTCTAGTGTTTTTCGCAATTTGTGAGTTTATTAATGAATTTTGGTGTGCTGCCATTGTTATTTTTACAGCTATTTACATAAGAATTGATACTTTCAAACGCCCTAGCCGAAGTGTACAACAGACCCATTACAGCTAGGTATAACGAGAAATCCAAAACAAACTATAAAGGTTCAAAGAAGAAGAAGAAAAATCTAATGATTCCTAAAATTCTGAATTGATTAGATAAAGACATTACATACCTTAAATGCGAGCGGTAAATGAATGGTTCCTTAGTACATTAGTCACTTATTAGTATCTAGAGTAGTGGTACATTACCGCACTTGGCTGTATTTTAAGAGTGTCATGAAAGTTTCTTCAAAGGTCAAGAAACTCACCTAAAGTAATGTAAGTACTAAGTACACACAATGATTCAGTTTTTCCCGACCAATATGCCAGACAAGTATACGCAAAACTGTGCTCATTTTCATATGCATTGCTCGTTGTTCTAATATTTGACGGTTTTTGGTCATTTTTGCTTGACATTGGCTCACGCGTTTCCGCTCGTTAGAAATGAACACGGATGTTGGCTTAATGTGTCCTCAACTAATCTCGAAATAGTTTATAATTTTCTGTCGCATTTTTCACGCGCAGTGATATCAAATTCAGGAACTCTACAACAATAGATTCTACTGATTTCGCCACATTAAGGCTCCTTTTCAAGGTGGATTAAAATAGGTAGAGACAGTCTATTTAGAGCGTTTCGCGAGGCATACTTATGGATTATTTACATCAGTTGAACCACTACAGCTCCTTTACCCACGTGAGCCAAGTTATACGTCATCTATGAAACGAAAAAACCTTGATCTTATACATACTTATACATAGATATCCCTAGTAACAGTTTTTCATTGGCGGCCATTGCAACGTGGTCCACTTATCCATGAATTTATTGGCCACCAGTGATTTCAATGGCCGCCAATAAATTCATGGATAATTGGACCACACGTTGCGTTGGCCGTCAATGAAAAACTTTTAGTACGGATACCTCGTAAAATTGACCAATGAATGCATGGGCGCACTCAAAATTTCTGTATAGGTGGGGCCAAGTTGTCATTTCATATTGGGAGTCTGTGGGGCACCCCCAGATGATGGGGGGGGGGGGGGGGGGGGGGTCCTCCCCCGGAAAATTTTGAAAACTTAGATCTTCATAGACGCAAAACTATAATGAAGTAACTCTCGAGAAAATGAGATTTTCCGCGACTTTGCTGGTATTATTACGGAAATATTTTCATCTGCGTATTCATGCTGATAGAAAAAGACGGAGTCTTCAGGAAATCTGTATTTTAGAAGAAGAGATTGAGCGAAATTAATACTTAAGGACATTGCTGTCGGGAAAGATGTGTTTCTTCAAGGAAAACGATGTTCCCTGACATATTGATACTTTTTTTTAACTCATTTCCATTTCCATTTTTTTCTTTTTCTCTCTTTCTCTTTTCTTCTTCTCTCTTTCTCTTTTCTTCCTCTCTCTTTCTCTTTTCTTCCTCTTCTCTTTTCCTCCTTTTTTTCCCTATGCCCCCCACCCCATTGGGTGCGACCATGAACAACTGGGTATGTTGCAAACTTTTGCTACATGTTGCACAATGGTCTGAGGTGAAAAAAAAAGTGGCCAACCATCAATGAAAAAAGTCATCGAAAATCATTTTTTTCGACCTTAAAAGCCCAACTCAAAATTTTCCAGGGACACTCTTACGTTTAAATCACTTGTTAAAAGTGGTCTCTGTGTTTGAAATTAGTCTTGAAATATTAATAAATGATCGAATAATGAGAAACTTACATTCTGATTTTCGGCCATACTTTTTGGCGATCTCAGATCATAGTCATCGGCGGATACAGGGAATTGTCTTTCTCTCTTTCCTTCCATTTGAAATTATGTGTTAGAAGAGGACAGCAGAGGGGGCAATCACGTGACTTTGGCCCCCTTTTCTGCCCTTTTCTGACGAACGTTTTCAATTGGGAGGAGAGAAGAGAAATACTATTCGCACTGTATCCCCCCATGATCATAGTGCGTTGTAGAGAGCAGTTTTCTATCTGAAATCTCTTGAAAATAACTTTGAGGGAATCGGAAAGTTCTAAAATCTACCCGCAATAAACTCGACAAAAACCAAATTTAAGTCAATTTAGTTTAACCAAATTATAAAATGAAGGTCGATTGAGTGGGTGACAATATAGGGGAGTGAGTTCCATATAATTGCAGCTTTCTCTCTGACAAATCACTTTTCAGAAAGAAATTATCCAGAATAGAAAGTTACAATCAGATAGGTCGCCTCTCCCCCATATTATTGTCAGCGACATTCGACCGCCATCTTGTATAATTTTGCAAAAAGCGAGTTTATTGAGTTTGTGAGTTTCCTTATGCTCTCAACTTTATTTTCAAGTTTATTTTACATAAGAATCGACCCTCCATGCCACTGCATAGCAAAACTTTGCAATAGACCCAAACTTGATATTTTCCAAGGTATGAATCTTCAGCGCAGTGGTGTAGCCTGCAATTTGGCAACGTTGTATTCTTTCCATTTAAACCTATGGGAAAAGATCGTACTATTAGGTGTTCGGCGAACACCATCGCAATTGAACTTTTACAAGGGTTTAAATGGACAAAATACAACATTGCCGAATTGCACGCTACGCCACTGCTTCAGCGTTTGTTAAGGTTCATCTCAACTTTTCGTTTTGTTCCCACTAAGTTTACTATCTGTCTATCTGTTCACCAACTAGGTGAAATCGGAAGAACACCTTCGAATAGGCATAATTCGACACAAATCTCAAAATGTCATTCAGATATAAGCCCGAGCCCCCATATGCCTGGAGTTGGGACGATGTATAACATTATGATAGGGTTCAGGGTTTTCATTAGGGTTTTTGTTTAAGATAAGGAAATAGTCTTGTAAGTGTGTTTAACAGATTATATTTTACAAATTCTTAAGAAAAAATATAACTTCCTAAAAATAATAATTATAAAAAGTGAAAAATATAAAAATAGAAATATCACTTTTAGGAAATTTTATCAGCGAAATTCTTTCAGAATCTCGCCAAGTCCTGATAATCAAACCATACTTAGGGACCAACGCAAACACTATACTGTTTTGGAGTGATGAACCATCAAGGAAACAACGTATATTTTCTATATTTAAAATGAGTGTGAAATGAGTTGTTCTTGTTGCGACAGATCTGCCTTTTCCAAAATCGAATTTTGAATTGGGTTTAAATGACAAAAAACGTGGTTGCAAAAGCCACCACCAGCATTGTGATGGTCACATAAAAATTGTGTGATGTAAAACTGGTCTTTTTTCTAAAAAAAACTTTGCTGTTTGAATAAACAGTTCTTTTTCGAAGGCAAATCAAAAATGTCCACTTAAAATTACAATAAAATAGTCTTTGAAACTTTACAACTAATCATAATATTTACATCCTCTTATTCTCATCAGAACTATGTGTCAGATGAGTGTTTAAAAGTAAAAAATTGTGGAATGGATATTCAACCGAAAACGCATTTACAGTGGGTTTTGTCTTTCTTTTTTCTTTGCATTGATGCGCTCCTGAGTTTTAAAATCTTTCACAGCCCGAAAGGCTGATAACATGCGGAATTTTTTGTTTCGCATATGTTGCATTACGCTATAATGAAATTGAAAATATAATTTTGGTCAGTTCAGTTTTTGATGCTATATAAAAATGAGACATAGAGGGATTCAGAGTTCTGATTGCTTGAAACACCAGTGTGAGGTTTTTCTTTATTACAATATTCACTGATGTTTTTTTTTCCCCCCCTCAATCAGGTATTTTTGATTCTTTTGATTTGACAGGTAGTTTGTTGATTTTCTACTCGTCTTTGGTCCTTATTTGATGTTGTTTTGGAATACTCATTTTTCGTAACCGTAAGTGCTCCAATCTAGGGGAAAATAATCAAAACATATTCTTATTAAATATCAAGTGAATTTTATAAAAAAAGAAAAAAATAAAAAAACAAAAACAAAACAAAATCTTAAGCAAAAATTTTATAAAGTTTGGTAAATAGTAATGTAGAGCTAGTTTCATAATCTGTGGAAATATTTCGATGTTATTTCTTTTATTAATATTTCGATGTTATTTTTTTTATTGATTGTTATAATTGAATGATGTTGAATTTTGGAGCTTTGAATTTGCATTAAAAAGGGCTTTGAAATCTCTCGATCTGGCAACACTGATCATGGCATCCAATCATCCGGATTCGGATCCAGAAAAGAGTCCCTTTACGATTATGATACTTGTTTTTGGACCCTAGTTGCGTGAATATGGCAAACTTGACCAGAAATCGGGCTGAGTAGCTAAAACATTCGAATAGTTTAACCCTAACTAAAACCTGTTTGAAAAAAGCAAAAAGCTATAACAGTTTCGGTTTTGTTCAATCAATTTGCTGCCCGGCTAAGTTTAACATCGTACGTAAGTGCCCTACCTACTTGTACCTTAGGTGCCAAAATTATATCCCTGGTAAAAATGGTCCTTGAAAATTCTTGCCGAAATCTCCATGCAATAAGGTTTTTCCATAAAATTATAAAGATTTCCTTGCAAATATATGGAAAATTCTAAAGAATTTATTAGGATTTCCGTGCAATTACCAACCCTGGTAAAATTTTTTCTTTGGGTGATCAGAAAAACGGTTCCAATTCTCCAGTGACCAATGAAAAATTCATTGGTCACTGGAGAATTGGAACCGTTTTATTGGTCACCAATGAAAAACTTTTACCAGGGAAGGATCTTTATGATTTCATGGAAATTGATTATTGCATGGAGATTTGGGCAAGGGTCTCTAAGGACCATTTTCCCAGGTTTATAGGTATATGATGCGTGTGACGCTTATACTGAGTAAGTATTTTTCAGTGTATGTACGAGTACTAATCATCTTCTTGCTGATTTAGAAATATTTGTGATCAACATTGGAAGAGAGTGTTTATCTCTCTCTCTCTGTCTCTCTCTCTGTCTCTGTCTGTCTCTCTCTCTCTCTCTCTCTCTCTCTCTTCTCCTTCTATTTTTTCTCTCTCTCTCTCTCCTCCTCTCTCTCTCTCTTCTCCCCTCTCCTTTTTTCCTCTCTTTTTTCCTCTTTTCTTTTTCTCTCTTTTCTCTCTTTCTCTTTTCTTCTCTCTCTTTCTCCCCTCTTCTCTCTCTCTCTCTCTCTCTCTCTCTCTCTCTCTCTCTCTCTCTCTCTCTCTCTCTCTCTCTTTCTCTTCATAAATTAAATTCATGTGTTACTAAGGAAGAATAGAGATAAGGGCGAAAGTCACATGTACACGGAAAGAAAGGTTCGGTGATCATCATTTAAAAGTTCGGTGATGATCACCGAACTGGCCAATGAATATGTGGACACAGGCACAGTACGGTGATCATCACCGAACTGGGGTTGGGGAATGTATTTACCGAACTGGTCGTTTACCGTCACCGAACTGGTCGTTTACCGTCACCCAATGGTCGTTGACCGTCACCGAACTGGTCGTTGACCGTCACCGAACTGGTCGTTGACCGTCACCGAACTGGTCGTTGACCGTCACCCAATGGTCGTTGACCGTCACCGAATGGTCGTTGATCGTCACCGAACTGGTCGTTGATCATCACCGAACTGGTCGATGATCGTCACCGAACTGGTCGTTGATCGTCACCGAACTGGTCGATGATCGTCACCGAACTGGTCGTTGATCGTCACCGAACTGGTCGTTGATCGTCACCGAACTGGTGGTTGACAGTCACCGAACTGTTCGATGACCTCATATTCGCTATTTTTTTTCTTTTTTTTTTCACAAGTTAATCCGATTTGAAACACTTGTGATGGTACATACATAGGGGGTTTTTTATCTCCCCCCCCCTGGATTTTTTCTTGCTAATTGAGATAAAAAGTTGCGGTTTGGACCATTCTTAATCATTTTGAATGATTTTTTTTTTTTTTTTTTTTTTTGGTAAACCCCCCCCCCCCCCCCCAGCCCCCCTAGGGAGCCCCCAGGGGGGCTATCTCAAAAATTTCAAATGGCAACCCCTATCTTGTGATACATCTTTTGTAAGGGCGTAAAATTCCAAGACTTTTGGCGCAAACCGGAAGTTGATATCGTTTTTCGTTTTCGATATATCGAATTTCAAAGTTCGATTTGGCCCCATTTTCAAAAAATCATTACTCCACTTTGGAAAGTCGGAATTAAAAACACTATGAGTCCAAAATACTCTAAAAAGCAAGTTCTTTTCAAATAACGAAATGGTTTTGACATAAAATTAGTCCGAATTTGGTTTTAGAGCCCCCAAATTTTTTTTAAAAATTTTGCCCCTAAAAAAGAGGCTATCTCGAAAATTCCCTTCCACGACTCTTATTGAATGACACGTCGATCAAAAAAACAAAAAACTGAACATTTTGGCGCAATCCGGATATCGATATCGTTTTTCGTATTCGAGATATCGAATTTTGAAGATAGGCGAAAATTGAACTTTGAATATTCAATATGTCGAATACAAAAAACGATATCAACTTTCGGTTTGCGCCAAAACTCTTAGAATTTTACGCCCTTTCAAACGATGTATCACAAGATAGGGGTTGCCATTTGAAATTTTTGAGAAAGCCCCCCTAGGGGGGGGGGGGGGGGGGGGTTGACCCCAAAAAAAGACAATTCATTCAAAATGATGAAGAATGATCAAAGACCGCAACTTTTTATCTCAATTAGCAAGAAAAATAAACTGTA
This sequence comes from Trialeurodes vaporariorum, assembly GCA_011764245.1. Taxonomy (NCBI): domain Eukaryota; kingdom Metazoa; phylum Arthropoda; class Insecta; order Hemiptera; family Aleyrodidae; genus Trialeurodes; species Trialeurodes vaporariorum. Next base: position 14,146,655 of record VMOF01000035.1, on the reverse strand, counting down.
GGGAACACCCTACGAATACTTTCTCCCTCCATTTTTTTCTGGGGGGGTCGAAGGACCCCCAGACCCCCTTAAGAATTCTGGGGAGTCCCACAGACCCCCCTCTATTTTTCTGGGGGAGACCCCCCGACCCCCCTTTTTAATTCTGGGGGAGACCCCCAGACCCCCTTTATAATTCTGGGGGGGACCCCCCGACCCCCCTTTAGAATTCGGGGGAGACCCCCAGACCCCCTTTAGCTATCTGGGGGGGACCCCCTACCCCTTTAGAATTCTGGGAGAGACTCCTAGACAGGGATTCGGAGCCGGCTCCGAGAGCCGGCTCCCAGAGGGAGCCAGCTCCGGTTGGGAGCCGGCTCCGAAGAGGTTTTGGGAGCGCGGCTCCCGTTCGGAGCGGCTCCGAGTTGGAGCCGCGCTCCCGAAAGCTAAGGAGCCGGCTCCCAAAAGCGGAGCTGGCTCCCTCTCGGAGCCGGCTCCGAAGAGGTTTTGGGAGCGCGGCTCCCGTTCGGAGCGGCTCCGAGTTGGAGCCGCGCTCCCGAAAGCTAAGGAGCCGGCTCCCAAAAGCGGAGCTGGCTCCCTCTCGGAGCCGGCTCCGAAGAGGTTTTGGGAGCGCGGCTCCCGTTCGGAGCGGCTCCGAGTCGGAGCCGCGCTCCCGAAAGCTAAGGCGCCGGCTCCCAAAAGCGGAGCTAGCTCCCTCTCGGAGCCGGCTCCGAAGATTTTTTCAGAGCCAGCTCCCGTTCGGAGCGGCTCCGAGTGGGAGCTGCGCTCCCGAAAACACTTGGAGCCTGCTCCCAACCGGAGCTGGCTCCCTCGCGGAGCCTGCTCCGGAAGATTCTTTGGAGGTGACAATTGGGATTCATGCAAATCAATAAAAAAATTAATGAATAACTAACAAGTAAGTATCAGATATTATAGCAACTGCCTTGCCGGTAGGAGGGCGTAATCATATGGTCTATGATTTGGAAAAAAAAAAGTTTTTAAAATTGTTTTTCTAGAGCTCTATTATCAAGAGCCGTTATCGGGACCACCGATTTTATTGGTTGCCTCATGAAGGAAAATCGATGGCTGAGCCCATAAAGACTTGTATAATGCAGGATTTTTGGGGGTTTTTTTTTTCATATTTTTTATGCCATTCATAAATTTCATGAAATTTCACATAACATTTTTTAATTCCATTTGCATAATTTCGCGCATAGTTTGTGAAACGTGTGCATAATGTTCAGAATTTGGTGTTTTGTTAACCCTACGGAACAAACAACAAAACCGTTCTATTACACTATGCAACAAAATTTAACTTTTGGTTTGTCCACGGGTTGAGACCTATTTTTTCTGACTCCTAGTGACCAAAGAAGTCAGAAAATGGCCATGAAAGTGCCGGGAAAATGTGTATGCGCCCAGAACGCCGCCATTTTGAAAAATCAGAAATTCAGCTGACTTTCCGTCGGTTTTTTGAGGCTAGCGTTCTTAATTTTTACTCAAATTAAAAAAATGTGGATATAAAATGAAAGAGCATAAAATTTCCTACAAGATGAGTTACCTTGATTTGTTTTTCGATCAGCAAAAATATACAAAAACTGAAGTTTTTTAAAAAATTTTTTTTAAAAAATCGAAAATTTGACGATTTTTGGATGAATTTTAGCTCATGCTGTCAAAAATAGAAATCATAGAAAAAAACAGATTGATGCATTGAAAAGAGCGTTGAAGTGGCTACAAGATGATGTACTACAAAAGTTTTTTGTGATTATTTTTTGCCACTTTTTAGCCAGTAAAATGATTTTCCCCAAAATTCAGTTTTCTCCCTCTATGCTCCCTAATATACTAACGGTATCGTTCAATAACGTCGATTTGGTTCCTCTCATGCACCCTCGCACCAAAATAATCCGTTTCCCATCAAAAGTGACCGTGAATAATGGTGGAAAAAGCTTGACTCATCACGTTTGATTCCCATATTTACATTACATGTGTCTACGCATCCATTCAGTTCCTCTCAAATATCCCATGCTTTAAAAAAAAAAAAAAAAAAAAAAAATCATCCGCTAACGGCAGATATTTTTTGAAGTTTTTTTCACTCTCAGCCGTTATTAATGGAAAACAATACTCATTGGTTTCAGAAAAATGAATGTTATTAGTTGCTCTGGGTAGAGCGGATGGGATCAATGATGTGCTGAGAACAATAAATAAGTGGTGGCCCTGAGAAGGACGGTTTTTAATCGGGTTGGGTATCAGTATATACCAGTGCGGTTATATTTGGGAGAGTGATGAGATTCCTGAGTCCATACTGGTCTAGAAATGAGAGAGTAAAGAGAATTTGAAAAAGTGGAGCGCCAATTTTTAGCCGTTTTACGTGGCTCTGAAAAGAGCCGTTGCACTGACTGTCGTTACTTATGCACATGCAGTGTCCGTTCCTGTCCTTCTTAAAATTTAGATCTGGCACTTGGCAGTTACTTGTATAAAAGCCACGCATAATGATGCTTGACTTCAGCCTGCTGTACAAGTCAAGGCTTCAAATTCACGAAAGCATCTTATAAAAATTCGAATATGTGTTGTCAAAAAGGTCCTTCCTCAGGGCCACCAAATGAGGTTGAGAATTTCTGAACATCAAATTACAATAATTGAGCAAAAGTAAACAAAATCTTCAAAATTAAATATGTCTTTTTTCATTACATCAAAGTGTGAGCAAGGCGGCGGGTGTATGGGGCTATTGGGGCTATAGCCTCCCCCCACACTTTTTTGAGGATACGGGGTAACACTTTAAAAAAAAAAAAAAAAAAAAAAAAAAAAAAAAAAAAAAAAATTTGCCCTCCCTTTTTTCGACCCCACGCGCCGCCCATGGTGAAATTCATGACGAATAAAGGAGAGAACTCGTTCTCAACTCGATTTTCACCATTATTTACGGTCATTTTTGATGGGAAACAGATTATTTTGGTGCGAGGGTGCATGAGAGGAACCAAATCGACGTTATTGAACGATACCGTTAGTATATTAGGGAGCATAGAGGGAGAAAACTGAATTTTGGGGAAAATCATTTTACTGGCTAAAAAGTGGCAAAAAATAATCACAAAAAACTTTTGTAGTACATCATCTTGTAGCCACTTCAACGCTCTTTTCAATGCATCAATCTGTTTTTTTCTATGATTTCTATTTTTGACGGCATGAGCTAAAATTCATCCAAAAATCGTCAAATTTTCGATTCTTTAAAAAACTTCAGTTTTTGTATATTTTTGCTGATCGAAAAACAAATCAAGGTAACTCATCTTGTAGGAAATTTTATGCTCTTTCATTTTATATCCACATTTTTTTAATTTGAGTAAAAATTAAGGACGCTAGCCTCAAAAAACCGACGGAAAGTCAGCTGAATTACTGATTTTTCAAAATGGCGGCGTCCTGGGCGCATACACATTTTCCCGGCACTTTCATGGCCATTTTCTGACTTCTTTGGTCACTAGAAGTCAGCAAAAATAGGTCTCAACCCGTGGACAAAATGGCTGTTGCATAGTGTTATCCACCGGTGTTTTATGGTTGATGAAATGATGACGCCATTTTCTTGAAGCGGAGGAAAAACAACCAGTGCGTAAAAAAGAGCCGCTGTGAGACATGAGGGCTGGAGAAATCCGTTGCTCGAAATTCGACTTCTTTGCGAAGATACAGCCGCCGAAAGATCCCGCGCTGACGTCATCTGCTCCAACCGCACGATGCGGTACCATTGCGCCTAAAATGGGAAACGCAGTGCAGCGTCCGCGCCGTTCCCCCTTAGTTAGTGACGTTATTGGCACTTCCACGTAAAAATCGCAGAGGACCAAAATTAAAGAACAGAAAATTTCCTTTCTGATTGTGTTATGTTTTATCTTGGGGATTACTTTTACTGGCCTGAAAAATGCAAAAGAAAACAATAAATTGCCGCTTTTTTTTAATTCTAACTCACGAGTATTTTTTTCCCTTTTGGTATTCCTTGACAACGGCCAATTATTGATGAACACGATTCAACACGTAAAACTTGCGACTATATGCGTTTCCTGGCCGAGAAATATCATTTTCGGTAAAATTGAGAATTTCAAGACGCCAAATCAGAAATACGCGAACCGAGTCTACAAGTTTGCCCCTTTCGTTCATATCTCAACAAAAAATAATTTTGAAGAAAAAATAAAAACAGAGTTAGGTATGATGGAAATTTTCTGTTCTTGAAATTTTGTCCTTAGCAATTTTTGCGTGCGAGTGCCGATAACTTTTCAAACTGAGGGGGAACGGCGCGGGCGCTGCGTTTCCCACTAAGCGCAATGGTGGTTGGAGCATATGACGTCAGCGTCGTATCTTTCGGCGACTGTATCTTTGCAACGAGGTTTAATTTCGAGAAACGGATTTCACCATCGTTCATGTCTCACCTTCCTCTATCGATTCCCATACTTAACTCAACTACGATTTTAGGATGTCCATCCCTTTTAAGCTATTGCGCAAAATTTTCAACATTTTCCAGCGAAGGCATTACATAAATGGGGTTCGGTAGATTCAAATTTAAGAAACTTGAAAAAACAGACTCAGAGAGGCTGGAATCGTCAACACCCAATGGGCATGATATTTCATAAAATGGAGGCTCTGGAACTGGGAGAGAGAACATACCTAAAAATTAGCTTTAGAAAAACCTTAATTTTTAAAATTTTCTGAGGGGGGACCCCCAAGACCCCCTTCAATCGATGGGGGTATTTCGGCCCTTAGACCCCTCTCGCATTTCAAAATGGCTGCCCTTAGAGCGGTCCTGAAATCGCCCCTGGCAAGATGTGGTCGATATACGGGATTTATGATTTTGAAAGTATAACGTACTACATAAGAAGCAAAGAAAAATCCACACAAAAAATCCATCCGCATGTGCAAATTACATACAGGGTGTTGATTAAAATATGTACCATCTCGAATTTCTCGCGAACGGCTTCGAATTTCATAAAACGCCGAAACACGTCTAAAATATTTTCGAGGGGGACATCTTTTTGAGGGTCGCCGATTTTGTGGGCCCCCCACGACCCTAAATCCCATACTTCAAATGGGGACCCCCAATTTTTATTTAATATTTGGAAAGGAAATAAATTCTAAGACTTTTGGTGCAAACCGAAAGTCGATATCGTTTTTTGTTTTCGATATATCGAAGGTCAAAGTTCGATATGGACCAATCTTCAAAAATCCGTAACTCCCCTTTGAATAGTCCAAATTGAATAAACTTTGGGTCTAAATTGCTCTACAGAGCAAGGTCTTTTCAAATAAAACCACGCATTTTCCAAAAAAAAATTATTTTAAGGGGGGTTTTGGGCCCCTAAATTTTTTTGAAAATTTGAAAATTTGAAGAGGCTGTAAAAAAGAAAGGACTTCAATTTTCAAAAAACGCTGAAACACGGGTCCCATTATTTCAAAGGATACCCCTTTTCTTGGGGTCGGTGATTTTCAGACCCTACAGGAGGGGGCGGGGGGGGGGGTCACATTCCTCAAAATTTGAAAATTTTAAATGATAACGACCCAGACCCCTACTTTGTGATATGTCGTTAAAAAGATCGTTACAAGCCGAACATTTTGGTGCAAACCGCGGTTCGATATCTTTTTTCGTTCTCGATTAATCGAAGGTCAAAGTTTCATATCGACCAAATGTATGATATGAACGATATGAAACTTTGACCTTCGATTAATCGAGAACGAAAAAAGATATCGAACCGCGGTTTGCACCAAAATGTTCGGCTTGTAACGATCTTTTTAACGACATATCACAAAGTAGGGGTCTGGGTCGTTATCATTTAAAATTTTCAAATTTTGAGGAATGTGACCCCCACCCCCGCCCCCCCTGTAGGGTCTGAAAATCGCCGACCCCAAGAAAAGGGGTATCCTTTGAAATAATGGGACCCGTGTTTCAACGTTTTTTGAAAATTGAAGTCCTTTCTTTTTTACAGCCTCTTCAAATTTTCAAATTTTCAAAAAAATTTAGGGGCCCAAAACCCCCCTTAAAATAATTTTTTTGGAAAATGCGTGGTTTTATTTGAAAAGACCTTGCTCTGTAGAGCAATTTAGACCCAAAGTTTTTTCAATTTGGACCATTCAAAGGGGAGTTACGGATTTTTGAAGATGGGTCCATATCGAACTTTGACCTTCGATATATCGAAAACAAAAAACGATATCGATTTCCGGTTTTCACCAAAAGTCTTAGAATTTTATTTCCTTTCCAAATATTAAATAAAAATTGGGGGTCCCCATTTGAAGTATGGTATTTAGGGTCGTGGGGCCCCCCCTGGGGGCCCCCCAGGGGGGCCCACAAAATCGGCGACCCCCAAAAAAGATGTCCCCCTCGAAAATATTTTAGACGTGTTTCGGCGTTTTATGAAATTCGAAGCCGTTCGCGAGAAATTCGAGATGGTACATATTTTAATCAACACCCTGTATACAGCTTTCAGTCAACTTGTTTGTAAGCAAGTACCGAGGTAAAAGTCAGAGAGTATAATATGTTACTTAATCTGACCGAATTTAAGCGCGGAGATGGCAAAATTATGGGCTCTCGGGATTTTAATTTTTCAAAATTTTCCCGGGGACCCCCGGACCCCCTCCTTATACCAGTGGCGGCTCGTCAGGTGTAGTTAGTGTAGTGGCACTACACCTACTTTTTCAAGTTTTTTTTTTTTTTCATTTCAAATTTTCCAAGATAATGGTCGCTCTTAATTAAAAATTACTGGATTTCGGAGAAATTAAAGGGGGAAAAGAGAAAAAGAAGTTGTAAAGAGCACCGAATTATAAGAACATTTGTATAAGAGCAGCGCAACAAGAAAGATGAAAGACGCGATCGGAGAGCACGATTATACGCACTACGCAGCAGCAGTCGGGCTCGCTCGGGTAGTGGAGTTCGAGTCAACCACACGGTTGTCATGACAACTGCGACTCGCCCATGTATGTATACGCTACTCGCTCCAGCGCTGTGACTCTCTGTCAACATGCGAGCAAGTGTAGTGGGGGAATGAAACTCCACACCATCAATATGTTAGGAGTATGCTCTCGGTAGTCTCGGCGGTGTCCGGAAGTTTCGGCGCGAAAATTTCGGCGCCGGAAATCTCGGCGCAAAAATTTCGGCGCGGGGATATCTCGGCGCACGGAAATCTCGGCGCGTGATTTTTTTTCAAGTGGTAAAGTTAAGTAACGTCGAGTGTTGTTAGTACTTGGATTGATTATGGGGAGACCGTTTTTTCAAGCTGTAAAGTTAAGTAACGTCAAGCGTAGTTAGTACTTGGATCGATTATGGGGAGACCGTTCTTTTTCTTCAGTAAAATCATAATATTTTCAACTTTTCCTTCACACTTATCCAGGCTTAGGAGTGGCCAAGAGTTTTTTTAAGGGCCCCCCCCCCCTAAAGAACACTCTTGGGCGTGTTTAAAAAGTTTTTGTGATGGGTGTAGATGGCCCTTTGTCAATTTTTTAAAAATGTGCTCAAAGAGAATGAATAAATGATAAATATGTGGCATATAAATAGGTATTGCGGGTGTATACTGCCCTTGTCGAATAAATTAGAGACAATTTAATATTGCAAGTTGTGAGCAATTCCTCGAAGAAGATTCCTCATTTTGAAGGAAAAGTTTAAAACATTATGAATTTTCTGAAGAAAAATAACGGTCCTCCCATAATCGATCCAAGTACTAACTACGCTCGACGTTACTTAACTTTACAGCTTGAAAAAAAACGGTCTCCCCGTAATCGATCCAAGTACTAACTACACTCGACGTTACTTACCTTTACCGCTTGAAAAAAAATCAGGCGCCGAGATTTCCGTGCGCCGAGATCTCCCCGCGCCGAAACTTCCTAGATTCAGTCTCGGCGCCCCCGCGCCGCCTCAGTCTAGAGTCCCTATATACTATGAGAGTTGCGCCACTGCTGAATCCATTTCTGATTGGCTCTCAGATTTAGGCTGTCAAGAAAGCTCCAAGAGGCAAATGCAAATGGCGGAGGGGTTGTTTACTTTTCGCGAACTCGCTTTCATTGCATTTTTGAAGTAACAGTGACCGCAGTAATTTTTGGGAATTTTTCCTCTGCTTGAATTTTATTACGGAGAACATTATCTCTTTCAATAACGACCGTTATTGTCGAGAATCTGAACCTAACCTATAAGAGATAGCGAAATAGTGGCAACAGCGCAGAGGCAAATGGCCATCCGCCATTTGCAATTTGCCTCTTGGAGGCTCCATCGATCCGCTTCTTCTTCTTCATTTTGAGAGTCTTGTCGCAACTCTCATAGTATATAGGGACTCTACCTCAGTCCCTCAGGGCTCAGTCTATGAATTTGCACTAATTTGGCGCTTGCATTTATAATTAGCTTGAGTTGTTCCATATTATCGAGTTATTGTTGTCGTTTTCAGCCCCCCCCCTAAATTATGAATCCCGTAAATGATGTAGTTTTACTATTGATGATAAAAAAATATGTTTTTATTGCAGGTTTTGCTCGAAAATTTACTTATGTTTTGCATGTTTTTACTTTTTTAAGTTATTCGCAGGGGGGGGGGGATTTGTTATTACTATATTGTCGCAGGAGAACTTTCGTGCCACGAAATAGTTAAACAAGCGAAAAATTAAATCTGAGGCAGGTCAAATTTTCTAAAACTTTCCGCGGGAGGCCCCCCCCCCCTACTGGGAGCGTCCACCCAGACCCCCACAACTACACCTAATTTTTCAGTCACGAGCCGCCACTGCCTTATACTGGGGGTGTCCCCCCAGACCCCCCTAGGGGGTGGCACTAAAGCGTTCCGCCCCGGGTGCCACTGAGCCTTACTACGCCACTGATTTTACACTGTAATAGAAGACTCGCTGTATTTCTGCAGCCATGGGCGCCCGCAGAAAAGTTTCCAAGGGGGGGGGGGGCAAAATTGTTGAACTCTTACGGAAGGTCTAGGGACCCCCCCCCCTCCGTAAGAAGAAAACCCCTTTTTTTCATCCAAAACAGTATACAATTATCAAGCCACTACACAGAATTTCGAAGTGTTTGGTATTATGAATAAAGAGACATCATTCAGATGATAATGAAAGGAAGAAAAATGTGAAACTCTACTGTTCCTTGCAAAAAGTGAGTTTAAATTGCAAAATAAACTAATCGTAATGTTCGTCAGCTATTACCCCTTTGATCAACATTTCAA
>VMOF01000035.1:13836634-14137024 GCA_011764245.1 Trialeurodes vaporariorum | reverse complement strand
GAAAGGGAAAAAAAAAAAAAAAAAAAAAAAAAGTTCATCACCCCCCCCAACTTTTGACACCCACTCTACGCCTACGATCTTTCATAAATACGTTAGGTTTTAGAGTTTTACATAAACTTTAGCTTTATCGTGCTATGTGGAAGCTCAAACTACAAAGTTTCCGATGATTTTTATTGGTAGGCAGGGATTAGGAGAGGAGCGGAGCCGAAGCTGTGGCTCCGAGTTTGGCGGCTCCTGCTCCGGGAGCCTGGAGCCGAAAAAAGAAAAAATTAGCTCCAGCTCCCAGAGCTCGAAACCACAATGGGCTCCTGCTCCGGGAGCCGGAGCTTGGAGTCCTAAAATCCCGCCTCCTGCTCCGGGAGCCTGGAGCCCCCCAAAAAAAATATTAGCTCCAGCTCCCGGAGCCCGAGGTTAAAAATGGGCTCCTGCTCCTGGAGCCGGAGCTAATAAATTTTGTTTGCTGCTCCAGGCTCCGGGAGCCCGGAGCCCAAAAAAATAAACATTAGCTCCGGCTCCCGGAGCCCGAGGTTAAAAATGAGCTCCTGCTCCGGGAGCCGGAGCTAATGTTTTTTTTTTTGGGCTCCGGGCTCCCGGAGCCTGGAGCAGCAAACAAAATTTATTAGCTCCGGCTCCAGGAGCAGGAGCCCATTTTTAACCTCGGGCTCCGGGAGCTGGAGCTAATATTTTTTTTCCCCGGCTCCAGGCTCCCGGAGCAGGAGCCGCCAAACTCGGAGCTACAGCTTCGGCTCCGCTCCGCTCCCAATCCCTGCTCCTAGACTCCCATCAAATTTAAAATATTTTCACCACTGCACATAATTTCGCCTTCAATTCGAGGTGTTGGCGATTTTGCAGAGAAGCTGTACGAATAGTTGCCTACTTCATCCTTTGAAGGATGGGTTTTGAACTGTGGATCTTCAAAAGAATTTTTTAGTTTGGTAGATTAAACCCCCCTTTAAAGATGTTCTTTGTTTGTAGATTGTGTACACCAAATGTCAACAAAATTCATCCATCCATTTTCTTTATTAGTTTAATTTTCTTTGGATATTCTATTTTTTGGGTTTATTGATGGAACAGCTATTTTGCCTTTAAACAGTCTCAGACTTAAGGGTTGTATATTATAGTTTTACATTCAAAAGAAATCCCTGCCTAGGTTGGTTGCAAACTTTTTGTTGCAATTTTCATCAAACATAATTGAGTCATAATCGAATTTCTTATTCCAAGTATTACAACAGTTTTTTTATTTGCTTGGTTTCAAAGATTTTTGCTCGATCGCACCTATATTGGCCCTTTAAACGGTCTTGAAGGTTTTTGATGATGACTGTATGATAGGAATATTTTAGTGGGTCAGTAACATAATATGTTTGTGCAAAGTTTCATCAAAATTCATCCCACGAATGATTGACTCCAAGTTTTAACATTAATTCCCCGCTTTAATTTTATGTTTTTGGGTATTTGTGTTTTGTTTTTTAAACTCTCTTAAGTGTTGTATATTGTATCTGTAAGGAATGCTTTTTTTTAGACTAATTGTAGTCTAAAAAAGCCAGTTTTTATAAAAATTCATTGGACCAAACCTGAATTATCCCAATTAATAGGATTATGTTTTTATTTGCTTTTATTCCCATATTTTTTTCTCAATCTCACCTATATTGCCTCTAGAAAAGGTTTTATCAGTTGTGTATGGTGACTAAGAAAGGAAAATATCTTAGTATTTTGATAGTGGATTGTGTGTACAAAAGCTTTTATCAAAATTCATCGAGCCATAATTGATTGACTCCAAGTTTAAAGATTAATTTCTCATGATGATTCCATTTTTTGGCTCGAGCGCACTGATTTTGATTTTTTAAACAGTCTTAAGGGCTGTATATTGTAATGATAAGAAATTCTATATAAAGTAGAGTAAATGTAGGTAGGTAGATTATTTGTGCCGGATTTAATTAAAATTAATTGGACCTAACCCGAATTATCTCAATAAGTAGGATTATGTTTTTATTTGCTTAATTGGTCTTATTTTTTCTCAATCGCACCTATATGGTCCCTTGAAACGGTCCAAAAGATTTATTATGATGATAGTGAGAAGAAAATATTTTAGTACTGTGGTAGTACATTGTGTATACAAAGTTTCATCAAAATTCATCCAGCTTTTAGTAATTGGCACTGATTTACAAGATTAATTTCTCACTTTTATTCCATTTTTTGGCTCGAACGCGCTAAATTGATTTTTTAAACGGTCTTAAGGGTTAACTTGCTGAACTATAAGGGGTCAATTTTACTGTGGGCTGGTTGTAGAATGTTTTTACAAATGTTCTTCCAAATCCAAAGATACAATATTGAAATATTTAAATTTTTCTCTTTTTTGACCCATTTTCCCATTGATTTTAATGGAAACCATTTTTCTTCCATAACTGCCCAAAAAAATTAAACTTTTAAAAAAACAAAAAAAGTCCCTCTGGGGAATGTTAAAAGCAACATCTCTGCAAAATTTGGATGCATATAGATCAATAGTTTAAAAGTTATGCTGGGTTTCATGTTTGTGACTACAGACAGACAGACGCCACAGAAATTTTGTGCATTTACTCCTCCCTACCACATATGGTTCAGAAATATTGAAATATCATGGATGGATGTTCTTTAGGATAGTATTAGGCATGATAAGAACCAATTATTTTATAATTATCATGATTGACTTAGTCGCAGCGGGCCAAGTATCGAAACAGAATGCATCAAAAATCTCTGCGCCATCGCAATACTTTCTCAATTTTTCTAATTTCATTAGAGTGAGAAAGTAAAAACCAGGGGGGGGGGAGATGAAAAAAACACCCTGTATACTTGTTTTCATCACCGAATAATCAAAATAAATGTCTGCTTGAATGAAGAAATAAACACATGCCTTTCTCAAATAATTGAATCATCATGCAAAATTACTTGCAATGAAGGGAGAATAGCCCCATTGGGGAGGGGGGGGGTGAAAAAAAGATAGGTTTAATAAGGCCCCAGGGACTGCATGATGACTGAAAACTGGGGACAATAACATTAGCAACGGAAAATGCTTTGAAAGAGGTGCATGCAATCCTCTATACACTGCGCCTTCAATCAGTCTACAAGGCTATTGAAACTTCACCCAACTTTCCTAGCTTACAAGAAATTTATCAGAATTATGGCAAAATATGTCAGAGAGTACAATTTTAGATACTTTCTTTACAAGTGAAAAAAAATAAGCATTTTCCCCAAAGAATGAAAACCTGGGATTAAGTAGCTTTGTACTACAGTATATCGGAATTGTCTTTTTGTCATGAAGGTGAAAATTTTCCCATATGAAACACATTCAATTCATCGCTGCCTATGCAATTTAATGGGCCTGCCAATTTTAAAAGATCTGAAGATTAATCGATTCATTTGTCAGAAGGTTGGGGATCCTTCCGTCCAAAAAGGGTCTGTGAGGGGTATTATCCTGACTGGAACAGTTGCGAGGGGAGTTCAGGAATCTCTCCCAGATTATGATTGTTAAGAGGAAGTGATCTTGAAGCATTGTTTTTAGTTATTTTTTAAAGATTTTCAGTTTCAAATTCTGGTTCTCATGAAAACGGGTTTTCATCAACAATAATAAAAACAACATTTTTATGCTTCTTGAGCAGACAAAAATTACATACCCATGAATAGTACAGATGTAATCAGTACTTAGTTGAGTAGAGTCCGTTGCAGAAGAGTAGGCACAGCTTACCGATAATCTTTGGCAAATTTTCAAGTTACATTCATTCATAAAAAAAGAAAAAGCTTCCCTGGAACTTTGACCCCTTAAATTTTAAATCATTCCTCAATGAAAAGCCAACGCTTACATTCATTTTTATCAATTTTATTCAGTAAAGAGAGAAATCATTTTTCGTAGAAATCCAAAGATTATTGGTCTAGGTGTGCCTACATTTCTATGTCATCAACCAATTACCAAAGTAATTTCCTTTGGATGGTCCTACTCTGCAAACTAAACTTTGAAAAGCTTGAGCGTCAAGATTGATGTTCACTTACGATATCAACTGAAGCATGGGTGAATCTATGGCGGAGCGTGCAATCTGGCAATGTTACATTTCTTCCATTGAAACTCATACAAGCTATCGATTCGAGGGAGTGTACGGTTCACCCCCAATATTTTGACCTTTTAATGACTCAACATGGACTAGATGCAATGTTGCCAAATTGCACACTACGCCAAAGGGGTGAATTCAGGAATGAATTTTCCTTTCTCCCCACCCATTTGAATTCAAGTATCGGAAATAAAAAAAAAAAGAGAGAGAGAGACAGCTAAGGCCATGTGATAGCTCCTCCTCTTATCCTTCTTTACCAGACACATTCAGATGGGCAGAGAAAAAGATAAATGCATTCACCTGTGAGAGTATTTTTTATTTTTTTGGAAGGGGGGTGGGGGGGGGGCAACACTTGACAGTGAGGATGAGATCATTAAACTTGCTTGCTACTTTTTGATTGCAATATTCCTATGAAGTATTTATTTGTCATGAATTCTCAAAGTGAATTTATTCTTGACTACTGCCAACTTTGTTGAAATGTTCTGTTCTAACAGAGCCAAGCTCAAGCACAGTGTAATTTTTCACTGCAAATTTTAAAGATCCAGTTCAGAAATTTTGGTTTCTTGAACAGATCTTCGACTCGACTTGAGTTGGCTGGCTCAACAATACTCAAATGGGGACTACTTGTGAAATGAGAGAGGGATGATAGCTAGAGCATGGAAAATGATGAGACATTTTGAGCTTTAAGGTAGTTTAGCTATCAGCAAAAATTTCACGATTGCTCTTCACTATCTCATGCTCTTGAATATTGTGGTCCCTCAAACATCTCAGTTCTTATTGGATTTATATTGAACCAACTTGAGTCGAAGAGCCTCTAAACCGAAGTGTTTGAATGGTGCTCATACTTTCTGCCCTTTCCCTCACAGATATTGGTTAGAATAATGGTTTGATTGAACTATTTACTAAAGTCACAAGTCTGTGTCATAAGTTTTGAGTATCAGGTTCTGACAAGTAGCAGTGCCTGCTTCCAAGATGCATCTAAACGCATTAAGAGCAGTTGGTTAATTCAGAGTTTTGCCTCAACCCTAATCAACCACTCACTGATGCACGTTGGAAGCAGGCACTGCCACTTTTCATAACCCAATACTCAAGATATATGAGTTCTAAATCTGTGTAAAAATGAAAATAAAAGGCCTGTTCTTTGGGATTCGAGGGGCAAAACAATCTCCATCGGTGAATTGGTATCAACTTAGGTGCTCAGAAAAACAGATCAAGGGACAGAAAATCAACATCCGGATGATATAACCGTGCTGCGTATTAGCACCTTTACTTGAGCTGACTTGGAGAATATTGGAATGATAAAACTTTCCACTACACTATAATGCTTCAATTTGTTCCACATTTAAGTCAAATAAAACAATCACACGTAATGGCTTAGCTGACTAGCAAGCTCACAGTAGGGTCACACATAACCATGGGTGCTCAGCCAACGCAAAATGCTTCCAATTATTACTAATAGGATAACAGAGAACAAACGGGTGACGATACTTCAACCACCAACATTGGACTGGACTGATCAGAGGTTCAAAATACACAAAACCAGCACTCAATTTACAGGAGTGTTATGCAATGTAGGTATACAATTACTGAGTAGGTCATCTCAAAATTCAGTATTCTAGGTTAACCATTCATTCATTTACAGGGACATGGGTGGATACAGGAATTGGTCTTTCACTCTCTGTCATCCTTTGAACACATGCGTTAGAGAAGGATAGCAAAAAGGATCATCACATGTCTTTAGCTCCTATCTCTGTCCTTTTCTAACGCACACATTCAAATGAGAGGAGAGAGACAAAGTCAAATTCCTGTATCCGCCAATGCACAGGGAGGTTGCTACGGTAATACTGTTTGCTAGATGTGATCTCTGTAACTTTACACATCAACTTGGGAGCCTTTCAAGGAAATCTTAGAGCAATATTTGCTGATAAATTAATCAATACAGTGAGCTGGAGAATGTTAAAAAAGCATAAGAAAATTAGAATGAGAAAGATTCACTGCTGTTTACAAAGGTGTTCATTCCGCTTTCAAGCCATGGCAAACTGTGCAATGCAGACTCGTCTCAAATGAAAATGAAGACCTTCTAACAAAATCACATGGAAATGAAGAGCTTTTAGAGAGAATTCAACTAAAATGTTGAGGAAGTTACCTTCAAAACAAACCGAGAGAGATATACACAAAGCAAGTACACTGATACAGACACTGTTAAATGATGGCACATCCCAAATTTGCAGGGGCACGAGACAACGAGTTTGCTTGAGCACTGAAAGCTAGCGACACATAGCGAATCAAGAGACAATAATAGGGTAAACATTGGGACGAAAGACAATAATTCAGATGAACTTGAACATTGTAAAAAGTGATCGGATCGTTGGCGAGCGTCATGGGAACAAGATCACAAGTTATATTGTAGAGAGGGGATTCAAGCTGAAAATATTCACAAAACGTATGCAGGAAATGAAAGTAGACTTCGTCGATTTTTATTAGGCACAAAAACGATGATGATGAGTGGCAGAAAAGTTTTAAAACATTGCTGATTAAACTAACTCATGCATGCTTACTGAGAGCTCCCTGGCCGATCTGTTTTTGTTCTGACTGAGGTTATGAGATGAGACCGTTGAGTGTTGCATTGCTGGACTGCATGCGCAGTAACTCACTGCGCAGATTATTCCGTATTTGGCACTACTTTCAAATTTACGGGGAAACTAAAATACCAAAGTTTTTTCAATTAAATATCAACAACCGACGCGAATCGAATTTCCGTTACGACGCCATTTTTGTTACTGAACTTTTGAAATGCCCCAGCGTGCCTAGATTTGTTGAAAAGTTCGGTGATCGTAACCGAACAATTCAATGAAACACTTACTGAACGCGAGACCGTGATGATCACGAACCGGTTCGGTGATCATAATTAGCAAGTTGGGTGACGGTCAACGTATAGATCGGTAAATCCATTTACCGAACGGTTCGGTGCTCATCACCGCGCGGATTTCTTTCCGTGTAATGGTGAGAGTGGGAAAGAAAGGCAGGTTTGGATCAGCTTTAAAACAGTGGAACTTTTAAACAGTGGAACGGTGAAAACTTACCTCTTAACCTGAATTCGTGTTGCTCGACCAATTTTACCAAAGGTTTGCTATTCAAAGGACCTCGAGTTCCGCCGAACTCTTCTGGTAATACAGATGGTGAGAAGTGTTTGTGTAACGATTCCATGTTGGAGCCGTGCAAATGGATCTAAAACACGAAAGTTGAATGATTATGGTTAGTTTTGTTGTTCTGCTTGAAGTATCCACTCATTCTTGAAGGCACCATTAGATGCATCGCATGGGAGTAAAGCTGATTTTTTGAGGCCTGTATGTCAAAATTGCTTACGAAAGGCTCACGTCGCGTCGCGTCGGCCTCATTTTTCGGTATTGCAATTGCTCCATTTAAACTCATTAAAATTATCGAATTTTCCTTGTGCACTGTGCACCCCCTGAATTCGATATTTTACATGGGTTTAAATGGATAGAATACATTGTTGCCAAATTTCCACTGGGTATATTGCTCAGACTGTGTTGTTTTGTTTTGATCGACATCTCTCTGTACAGTGTACAGGCGGCTCCAAAAATATTCGGACAGTTGAACATATATGTGTATTTAACATTTACCTATTTAACATACTATGCTTGGCTGTTTTTGGACCGTGTCTCAAAGTATGGTAAAACGCTTCCAGACGCTTCGTTGACCTTGTCAGTTTGATATCTGATGATGTTTTACATATTACAATTTATACAGGATGTACTAAGTATATATAGTGAAAGGTCATCGTGTGGAACCTCGGTCCTACCCCGAAAAAAAATTCCACTCAGCGAAAGTTCCACTTAAGACATTGCGATCAGAGTATGAGAGGTTCCACGGTGCTGAAAAAAATCCACTTCACGAGATACGCCACTTGGAGGACGTTCCACACAACAAACTTCCACTGTACTTGAAGCCAGGTCCTCGGTCCAGAATCAGACCAAGGTAGATGGAGAACAGATATGGACAGCACTTTGAGGTCGGCTCTGATTGGTCGGCCAAAAAAGCGACTTGCGCCGCCATTTTTCTTACCGGGTAATTCAAACTGAGAATTCGTACGGCCGTGGAAGTGGCACTAAAACCTAACGAAACTTCCATCACAAAATGTCGATCAGTAATCTCTAAATCGAATTATGATCCCTAACGGAGAGATGAAAAGACACAGTTGTTAAATTCAAAATTATACATAATCACCTTTAAAAGCTCCAATACCTTTAGAAAACTTATTAAGTTGCAAAATCAAGATGGCGGCGGCATGCGGCATCGCTTTTCAGAGTTGGCCACGCACCCTGAGCCGAGTGTTGTCCATACCTGTTCTCCATCTACATACCTTGAAATCAGACCGGCGCTAGGTATACTAAATGTTACTAGTCATTTTTTTCTGAGCGTCTTAGCAAAATGTATTGCCTGCCTTAATGACATATCCACCTCCACACCACTACAGTTTAAACAGTTTGATTTGTAAAACTTATTCACGGCATTGATAGAAATAACTTTATTTTTGAAAAGGCGCAGTTATTTCTTTAAAAAAAAAAAAAAAAAAAAAAAAAAAAAAAACGATCGTATCTATGGGAGCAAAGATAAAATAGTACTACCGCTTAGGAGAGAATAACAATAGAACAAAATATACTCACTCGCTTCCTCAATTTGCTTTTCAAGAATGGCTTAAAAATTGAATAAAGTGCATTGAAGTAGAAGGGTTGGTTGATTATGTGAATGCCTTTTACTCGAAGTGGAATTTTCTCCTGTAAAAAAAAACAAAGAAAGGAAAAAAACGATTAAAAATAAACATCTAATCTTAATAAGCTAAAGAGGCACTTGAAGAAGTAACGGTCAGAATTTCATCGGGTCGAGTCCAAGAAAGGAATAAAAAATAAAAAATTTAAATTAGAAAAAAAAACGAGATAAAACTCGTGTAAAGCAAACTGTTCACGATTTTCAAACATGCATCAAAAAACCCAAGTTGATAAACTAATCGGTTTTTTACGAATATTGCTGAAGATTATTTTTGTACCATGATTATGAATTTTCCGTCTGGCAGCAAATTTGAAGGACAATTTATCAATGACAGCATGAAGAAATGTTGTTGTGCGGGGGGATAGAGGGGGAAGGGGGGGGGGAGGGGGCAAAATGAATGAATTTTCAGAATCTTTACCTCTATCATTCCACACCACACTTTATTATAAAATCCTTGAAAAGAAATGATAACTTTTTGGTAATTTTTCACTGGGTTTATCTGGCATGCTAGAAATAACCAAGAGCTAAATCAGGAGTTTTGAGTTTTCAAAAAAAATAATCAATAAGACGATAAGTACCAATACTCAATAGTACTAGTACTCCTTGATATCGACGTAGTTTAGAATATACATGAAGGCGTAATCCACTCGAGGCAAACCTGAGTTAGTTTTCTTTTCGAATTCTTTTACATATCACGCTATATTCCAAAATATTTTGAGGAAATATACAAAAATAAATTAAATGAATGCATTTGAAGGTATGCTTTTATGTTTGAAGTTAAATTGAAAGCAATGGCGCTTTAACCACCTCCTGTAAAATCTATGCTTTAATTCCCTTAAGCTAGTCCACGTAGATTATAGATAACAATCAAGTTAAAAATAAAATTGAAAAGATAATCAAATTCAAGTAATAAAACCAATAACGCAAAACGCAGCAGGTTTAATCAATAATCAACCTGCGTATTCAATTCCTTTCCGAATTTTCATTACCTATACTTTTGGCTTCATTCCGAATGGGGCTCTTGCAAACTTTTGCTACAGGGGGTTGAAGAGTTCATTCTTGCGTAAAAACCTATAAAAATGACGATGAGTACACTAAAAAATCACAACATTTATACTCTTAAAATCGTACTTAATGGCGGAGAGACGCAGGTATCGTGTGGATTCCTATCTAAATTGAGACATAGAGCTCTGTCTTTCCCTGGAGAAAGTGACTAATTTCACAAGAATCTCCCATGATACCTGCGTTGAACCGCCATTACGATCTTGTCGAAAGCAGTTATGTGAGTTCATTACTAAATTTTAGACTTTTTCCGAGTGATTTTCGTTACTTTTGATGGTTTTAACACCAGATTAGACTATTCATTTGCTCTCAACAAAAAATTGCAAGCCCCATTTGTCTGAGAATCATGATTTTTTTTACGCGGATCACTTTCCTGAAATTTCTTCCCAGTGCTTTTAATTTCTCGATTAGTTGAAAAAACTCACATTTTTGTTCTTTTCTTTGGGGGGGGGGGGGGGTCTTGTATCGATCGGTAAGCTGCATTTACCGTATGCTACGAAACTTGCTTACAGCAAAGAACCTTATTCAAAATGAGCCATTTTGGCCCTGAGGAATTTGTTTTGGATTATTCTTCCAATGGATAGAGCATCGTTTTGCGGTTCTAAAACTGGGTTTGTTTTTGTTTTAGCCCCTCTAGGAGCGGCGGGGGAGGGGGTCAAAGGTGAAACCTATTTTCGTCAATAACTTTTCACCAAATTAAGCTGCGACTCTCAACTTTAAACCAAAATGTTCAGCGTAAAAAGAGCTTTCTTTTGATGTATATGATAGTGTATTTATCTCAATTTTCAAGGTAAAAATTGCAATTTTTTGGTTCTTACAAACCCAACATTTTTAAAATTTGCAATTTTTAAAGATGAATACCATCTTCGATTTTTTTCAAAAACTATTTAAAAGAAAGTCCTTTTTTTGTTCTTTCAAATGGCGCAAAGTTCATTTGTCGGCAATGAATACTCTCGGAGATATGATCGGTCAAAGTTGGCAAGGTCGCGAAAATTCTTGAAAGTTGCGCGCTCCAAGGGTTCGTATTTTTGCGCCTTCTTACGTACAGTCACGAAAGTTGAAAACGATCTTACGCAAGTTATCAAAATGACTTCTGCGCAAGTGGGGTGGGTATTTTGGGTGGCGTAGGGGCATAATTATCGACGGAAATCGGTATGCAGCGTTGCCAAATGTTGTCGAAACTCATACGTTATGTGAAGGAATACATTTGCAAAGTTGAATGGAACAGTCGGAATTTATGTTCTGAAATTTGGCAAACACAGCTGAAAATATGGTTAGTGGTAAACTGACGGATGAGAGATTTTGTAAGTACTATGTATCTCTTGCCTGACAGCCGCCTTGCACAAGCAGCTTCGAAATTCATCGGCTCTGCTTATCTCCGCTAACTCACCTACAAATGGGATGACATCTGATAAAAGTACTATCTTTATCACACAGTTAATGCACCGAATTGATACCGATGACATAAATTCCGACTATTCCATCCAACTTTGCAAATGCATTCCTTCACATAACGTATGAGTTTCGACAACATTTGGCAACGCTGCATACCGATTTCCGTCGATAATTATGCCCCTACGCCACCCAAAATACCCACCCCACTTGTGCAGAAGTCATTCTGATAACTTGCATAAGATCGTTTTCAACTTTCGTGACTGTACGTAAGAAGGCGCAAAATACGAACCCTTGGAGCGCGCAACTTTCAAGAATTTTCGCGACCTTGCCAACTTTGACCGATCATATCTCCGAGAGTATTCATTGCCGACAAATAAACTTTACGCCATTTGAAAGAACAAAAAAAGGACTTTCCTTTAGATAGTTTTTGAAAAAAATCGAAGATGGTATTCATCTTTAAAAATTGCAAATTTTAAAAATTTTGGGTTTGTAAGAACCAAAAAATTGCAATTTTTACCTTGAAAATTGAGATAAATACACTATCATATACATCAAAAGAAAGCTCTTTTTACGCTGAACATTTTGGTTTAAAGTTGAGAGTCGCAGCTTAATTTGGTGAAAAGTTATTGACGAAAATAGGTTTCACCTTTGACCCCCTCCCCCGCCGCTCCTAGAGGGGCTAAAACAAAAACAAACCCAGTTTTAGAACCGCGAAACGATGCTCTATCCATTGGAAGAATAATCCAAAACAAATTCCTCAGGGCCAAAATGGCTCATTTTGAATAAGGTTCTTTCATTTTTTATTCAAGAATTCCCGAACAAAGAGTGCAATGTTACGTTTGGCCTCATTCTTTCTTCTTTCGATGAGAGATAAGCTTCGACTAGATGAAATCATAATAACCAACGTAACCGTATAGATTCATATTGTACAATCTAGGTCTATTTCTATTGTGATTCCACTGACCCCATACCTTACTTTCACGCAAACTTGATAATATTTATTCGACCGAAATCTTTATTATTGCATTCACAATACATCGTGCATCAGTGACACACCGTTAAATATACGGTGCAACTCAAAGTAAAAACAAGCAGAAATCTCCAGCACAAATGTGCTGGAAAGCGTGCTAGATTGTTGAAATAAAAATCAATGTCACTCATATAATCTTACTCGACCAAGCTTTTTTTTAAAATAATTACAGGATAAATTGGACTATTAAATTGCTAACAGCAAAAGTTTCAAAGAGCCCTATAATCTAAAACTCTTTGAAAAATAATTGACAATCATAATCAAAGGCAGTTTCGATGAGAGGACTTTCTTTTAAAGGTCATAGTACGTGTGTTTTAAGTTACATCGCCTTGCGATTTCGAAGTTGCCCCTTGAAATTACACCTGGAAATTATCGCCTACCTGTATACAGTTGGTAATTTGCCAGGCTGCTGAGGGTGTGATCAGTTTTGCTTGCTGATATATTGACATATCTTTCATGTCCACAAGGCAGACGCCACCGGAAATCTGTATTTTTGGGTCCATTAGAGCCACTTCGAATGCACTTGTGCCTAGTTGGAATATATCTTCGAGATTCATTTGTGAAAAATCACAGTTTCCTGGAAACAAAATGATAAACACAGAATGCAGAATAAAATAAAATATGAAAATTAGGGGAAACAATCTTTGAACCAATTACGATAAGTGAAGAGAGAACTTTCGCATTGTAAGATATTTTTTTGGCGATTTCACAACTCGAATTAACGTTTCAAAATCTCCCATCATGCAGTTTCATTCCTTCTGAGCTGCCGGTTTGCGGATAGTTAATGAAATTTTTCAACTCACCGATAGTTTCACCGGTTGATAAAAGATTACATGCAAATAGTTTAGTTTAGTGTTTGGCTGTAATAATACACAAAAATACTCGCATCTGTAATTTTTTCTCAACCGGTAGAGTCGTCGATGACATTAAAAAACGTGATGATGTTTTAATGATTGAACGAAGATTGCACCAATTGAGAAAATATTAGAGATCAGAGAATTCTCGCGCAGTACAGTCATACACTGAACTGAACGATGTAATCTTTTCTCAACTGGTGAAATCATCGATGAATTGAAAAAATGTCGTTATTAGTTAAACGCAAAACAGCAGCTCTATACATTCTTCAGTGGTTAATGAACCAGCCAATCTTCGTGAGATTGTTTATACAATATTCTATAGGTTTTGCACGCACAATGACAAAAGGAAGGGAACATATCAAGAAAATTTACCTCACTGCGTTTCCTTAAGAAATGAAACTTTAACTTGAGATTTTAAAACGTTGCATTGAACTACGACTCTTTGTTTTTTAAACACGTTTGCAACGATATGTAAAAACCCCATATTTACACGATTTATAGAAGTCGCTATCAGTATTTAATAAAATAAAAGAATTTACATTCTTTATAGGGTTGTAACCGTAAAAAAATAGTGTAATAGCCGGGTGAGATGGTTATGACCTAAATATTTGAGGTCATTTCCAGAAAAAGGGCCTCCATTTCAGACAAAAGTCTCTAAAGACGGGTTTAGTGCGAGGCCAACGGTTAGTCAACAATTACAACAATGCACTCATTTTTCGCAATAAATTGTGACCAAAGTCGCGCAGGGTTCAAAACTATCTAACCCGCTCTCCCGTGACCCCCATGTATACCTATCTTTTTTAGTTTCGAAATTAGTATACAGGGCCTTGTTTTACGACATATTATAATGAAAATCGCGTTAAAAATGCCTCGCAGAATTCATTTCTACCAAAAAATTCAAAATATGTCAGTATATATACGATATTTGAAATGAGAGTGAGATAATAGAGCATGAGGGTTACATCAGAGCGAGAGAGACAACCACAACTTGTCTCCGTTTGGAACGCTCATCACCAGATGACGTCATCATCAAGTCATCACTAAGACCGTCTATTCAACCACAATGCTGATTATTCGGGAAGAGTAGACCAGTGGCGTAGCGTGCAATTTGGCAACGCTGTAATGTGTCCATTTAAACCCATGTAAAAGGTCGAATGTGAAGGTGTTCACCGAACACCCACCTCAGTTCGATATTTTTCATAGGTTCAAACGGACGAGCTGCAAAGTTGCCAAATTGCACACTACGCCCGCGCTACTGGAGCAGACCCGTTATTTTATCGGCCCTCTCTCCGGAAATAGGTTTATTTGATCAACAAGTTTTGATACTCACGAACAGTTAAAGCGGTGATCATTCTGCCTAATCTATCTTCAC
The DNA here is from genome assembly GCA_011764245.1 of Trialeurodes vaporariorum. NCBI lineage: Eukaryota > Metazoa > Arthropoda > Insecta > Hemiptera > Aleyrodidae > Trialeurodes > Trialeurodes vaporariorum. The sequence goes on along the minus strand of VMOF01000035.1, from coordinate 14,122,441 downwards.
CAGGGAGTAAGGTGAGGAAACACAAGTCGTATAAATAAGATCTTTCTGACGGATAACAGTAACGATAGAATTCTGGGAATTTCTTTTTCATGTCGTAATAACTTTTGACCTGGAGCAAAGATAAGAGAGTGTGAATTAAAATTCTAAAATATAGAGAAGTGTACACTGAAAAAAATCTATTGTCTTACTTATTGTGCTTACTTGAAGCACAACGATGCGTTAACGTCATAAAGTCTAGTAATTTGAACAGAAAATTCTAACGTTGATACCAGAATTTCCATAGAACCAGAATCATAGAACCAGAATTTCCTACACCCTTCCAAGAACTATGGCACAAACACTAGAATTCTAGTAAGTGTACTATCCCTTACAAAGGTTCATATATTGCCATGCCTCTGGTAATCTTTTTTTTTTTTTTTTTTCAGTGTGTTGGCGGGTCCCGACCGATAATCTTTCGATTTTTTCCAACGTTGTTTCTCGCATTGCATGATGAAAAATGGATAAAAATAAATCTCACGTTGGGATAATTGATTTCCATACAAAAAAGCGCTTTATTAGGTACCATTAAAGAAAGTTTTGTTTTGATTTAGAGGAATTGAAATTGAAAATTTTCCGATTATTATGTGCCGGGGTTCGCTTATACACGTCTGAAACAATTAAGCTAAAAATGTGACCTAATAACCTGAAAACCACCCGGAATTCCTGTTATTTCAACGGGAACTCTTGTTACTACCGAAATTCCAGTTGAAAGAACACAAACTTATTGTTAAAATTTAACGAGACATCCAGTTACGACAACAGTTAATTTTTCTCAGTACAGTTGATTTTGGCTGGAGCCCGATCAAAATGGAAACTCGACCTAGTTCAATCGATGAGTATCAGTCAACTACAAGAAAAGCTTCTTGACTTGAAGGTCCATCGATGCCGTTTGGTTAGCAAAGAGTGAGGTTATGTTAGTTCAAGGCACGTCCGAATTTCCGCCAACCAGATCTGGCCCCTGATGATACTTACAGATGATCGAATTTTTGATTGTTTGTTTTGTTTATTTGGTTAGGTTTTTAAACGAAGAAAATATTGATAAATCGGAATTTGCAAGTCGCCAAGTTGTTGTCCACGCAGGGAATATCAAACAAGGCGTTCAAAGAAAGAAAGAAGAAAAAGAAAAAGTCTGGAGGTCGAGAGGTTTACGCAACGAGATCGAATCGCGGTGTCTTCCAAATCGCGCGTGCGTCCAATGTCGAAATAGGTACTGTGTCTATATTTATTCGACAAGTTCTATTCTTCTCACGTTGGATTTCGATTCGATGGACATCGCATCGCACGACTTTCAAGAAAAAATAATAATGCAAAGAATAATAGAATAAATAAGGAGAGGGGACACGAGGGGCCGAGGGATCAGCTGCTGACATGGCCACTGGGGGGGGGGGGGGGTTACATTTTTGGCGAACGTACTTTTGGCCCGATCGCTCGACCGTTGTCCTGGTGGCTTGTGAGTATGTGCGCGTGTTACGCGACAACGGGCTCCATTCATTGTTTACTCAAACACTCGACTCGGTTCAAATACAGTGTGCTCAGCAAGTCTATTCGTACCATGGCAAACCTACCCGATGTTTACATAACATCGAACCAATGAGCTTTACATTTATCTAGAGTGGCGGTTTAATGGGTAACCTGCGTAACCACCAGGGGCGATTTTGAGGTTAGGTTTAAGCGAGTAATTTGTCCATTTGTTTCCATGTAATTTAGTGCGGCGCGACGCACAGTGGATCAAAGCATGTTCCCCACGCACTGTACAGTGTACGTCGCTCCTCACCAAAATACACAGGAACAAATGGACAGATTACTCGCTTAAACCTAACCTAAAAATCCCCCATGGTGGTTACGCAGGTTACCCATTAAACCACCACTCTAAATAAATGTATAACCAATGAGCTATAACTTTAGAGTGGCAGCGGGATGGTTCACCTTGTGCCACACAGGGTAGAAGGAATCCCGGGAAAAAGCGGAATTTGGACGGCAGATTCCAAGGTTTGAGGTTAAATTTTGTAGGTCGTTCGGAATTTGGCGGGAATTTGGACGGAAGATTCCAAGGTTTGAGGTTAAAGAGGTTGATCCAGCTCCCATAAGGAATGGGCTATCGGCAAAAATTTCATATTTTTAGGGTCGATAGAACTTGTCAAGACGCGTTCAACGATGGCCAGTTTTTTAATTTTGGTCAACTGGTAAGGGAGGGAGAGGGGTCCAAAGTCAAAACCTTCAAAGTCCCATAACTTTTGCCCAAACCAATATTTTTACTTGTACTTTGCGCCAAAAGATTTGTCTTAAAAAGAACTTTCGATTGATGTGTATGAAAATTAAATTATACAAATTTTAACTCAATTTTTTTCAATTTTTACAATTTTTCCAACTTGAAATTTTTGGTTTTTTGAGCCTGAAAAATACGCGCAACGGGTAGAGGAGAATAAAAAACTATGAAATAAAAAGTCAAAGCTATGTTCTTTCAAATGGCACAAACCGCGATCCGGGGAAATGCTTCGTTCAAAAGTTATAAGCGCCTAAAGTTGCGCACCTCCGAAATCACGGTGCGTTCAGTACATGTTTTCAATGGCGCGCGTCACCCTCGCTCAACCGAGATCGGTACGCGACATTGAAAACATGTACTGAACGCACCGTGATTTCGGAGGTGCGCAACTTTAGGCGCTTATAACTTTTGAACGAAGCATTTCCCCGGATCGCGGTTTGTGCCATTTGAAAGAACATAGCTTTGACTTTTTATTTCATAGTTTTTTATTCTCCTCTACCCGTTGCGCGTATTTTTCAGGCTCAAAAAACCAAAAATTTCAAGTTGGAAAAATTGTAAAAATTGAAAAAAATTGAGTTAAAATTTGTATAATTTAATTTTCATACACATCAATCGAAAGCTCTTTTTAAGACAACTCTTTTGGCGCAAAGTGCAAGTAAAAATATTGGTTTGGGCAAAAGTTATGGGACTTTGAAGGTTTTGACTTTGGACCCCTCTCCCTCCCTTACCAGTTGACCAAAATTAAAAAACTGGCCATCGTTGAACGCGTCTTGACAAGTTCTATCGACCCTGAAAATATGAAATTTTTTTGGCGATAGCCCATTCCTTATGGGAGCTGGATCAACCTCTTTTGAAGGCCGTTTCCGGCGATGCCCGAGTTTGTTTACGAAACGATCGGAAACAACCTACAAAACTTAACCTCAAAATCGATGTTTACGGCAAGATGGCGACGCCCTAGGTGACAACAATGAACCAGCGGAACGTTCCTTGATGTGCCACTCTAAAGTTATAGCTCATTGTGTATAACTCGTTGCATCGAACCCTAACCTAACCTAATTTTCAGACCCTGTCAAACATTTGAATGAGCCTTTATCAATGAGCTATAACTTTAGAGTGGCACATCAAGTGAACGCTAGTTCATTGCTGTCACCTAGGGCGCCGCAATCTTGCCGTAAAAACAGATTTTGAGGTTTAGTCTTATGTAGGTCGTTTCCGGTCGTTCCGTAAACAAACTCGGGCATCGCCGGAAACGACTTGGAAACGACCTACAAAACTTAACCTCAAACCTCTTGGAATCCGCCGTCCAAATTCCGCTTTTTCCCGGGATTCCTTCTACCCTGTGTGGCACAAGGTGGACCGATCCGCTACCACTCTAAAGTTATAGCTCATTTGCCGTTATTAACATTTGCTGTAAGCGATTGAGTAGTTAATCATTCTTCAGTAATAAAATCCAGCAAAAATTACGATTTTAAAAATTAATTTTAACGAGCTCAACGAGCTCTAATGGGGCTCTTGCAAACTTTTGCTGTGAGCAAATAAATAGTTCAATGATGTAGAAAACAGCGAAAATGACAAATATTACACCGAGAAAGTCTTAAATTCAGTAATAAACTTACATAACTGCTATAAGGGTAAGTTTATAATGACGGCTCAACGCATAGGTATCATGGGAGATTCCTGTCTATTATTATGTCACTTTCTCTCCGGAAAATCAGAGATATATCTCAATTTACATAAGAATCTCCCATGATACCTGCGTCTCTCCACCATTATGCCTGATTCTGAGAGTGAATGGGTCTGTTGCAAACTTTTGCTACAACGATTAAGAGAGTCTAACCTAATGTAAAATCACCTGAAGAGTGCATTGGTGGCATCAGAAAGTCATAAAATGATAATAAACTCACAAGAGGCGCTTAATAAAATCCAATATGGCGGAGAAATATCGAGCAATTTGTATGCATGCACCACGAACATATCCAAGGATAGCCAACCTCACAATATCGATCACAACCAATCACAAAGTAAACAAACACATAACCTCTACCTCCAGTGAGGTTGTCAAAGTTGGCCATCCTTGGATGTTTAAGGTGCATGCATACAGATTGCTCGATATTTCTCCGCCATCTTGGATTTCATAAAACGCCTCTTGTGAGTTTATTATTGCATTTTATGACTTTGTGATGACCCCAATGGACTTCATAAAACGCCTCTTGTGAGTTTATTATTGCATTTTATGACTTTGTGATGCCCCCAATGGATTTTTCAGGCGATTTTACATTAGACCAAACACTCTTAATCGTTGTAGCAAAAGTTTGCAACAGACCCATTTCGTGATTTTTCAGTGTACTCATTGTCATTTTTACAGGTTTTTATGCAAGAATCATCTTTTCAATCCCCTATAGCAAAAGTTTTCGAGAGCTCCATTGCCTGTTGATTTAATACGGGCACTGGGCAGCTCCATAAGACGACGCCATCTAGTGGCGGCTCCTAGAGACCGGAGGAGTCGATTTGCTATCTTGCCAATGTTAATTTTTCGACTCCTCTGAAGCTCCATGAAGCGTCGTCGTGTTGGTACACCCTACAACCAAATTTCCATCAATGGACTCTAGATCTGATTTTATGAACATCCTGTACGTAAGAACTCGTATGTATATGCACGCATAGATACACATTCACTTATCGTTCGCAAGCATGACAAGGCGCTTGATCGGCCCAATGCTCATTCACATCACACCTTACACTTGATGATTCGGCCACATATTGGGCAACTCTCTTGGTAGCTTCAAAATCTGCGGTCTCATTAAAAGTTTAGGCGAAAAATCATCCTCAAAAAATAGTCAGATGGCACGTGACCCAACGTTCATCGACCGCTACTGACCTATATAAAACTCCAAAAGCTTAAACTCGGTTTTATCACAGCCGAAATTCATAGAAAAAGTAATTAGCTTACAGAACGATAGAGATAATAAATAATACTCACTAATTTGTAAGCCTTGTCGACGTCATGCTTTCTTGCTCTCAAAAAGGCCATGCAAAATACATCATCTAATCTTGAGTTCATCGCTAGGTCATCTGCACAGAAGAGAAAATTGAATTCGTATAAATTATTTGAATCAAATTTATTTTCTTGATAATTGTGAACCTTTGGTTCTCTGCTTTTGAAACAATAAGTATTAAGTAATCCATGCCCACCGAAGTACTTTCATATCACCAAATACAATAATTTGTATGGTCAGTGTTTTCGTCGAGGTATATTGTAATTAATCCTGAAATAATACCCAAGGAAAAAATATTAGCATTCTACAGCCGAAGTTGCGCTGAAATAATTAAGTTTTCATCATTTTTATATCTATACTGTAACAAAATTTACTTTCTTGAAGAGTTTTGGTTTCGCTTCCTCTTTTTCTTCTCATTGAGCTATATTGCTATACATACATATAGGTAAACAAATTTTTCTTATGGTGCTACGTTGTGGTGTAATAATTTTTTGCAATCTTGACACAACGAAATATATACTGCGATGTAATGTGCCTTAACCAGAAAATACTCTGGAATTGGGTATATTGCAATATATTTCGATCAATTATGCCATACATGTCTATAAATATGTATACTTTAATACATAAAAACGCTACATACAAACCGTAAGTACATTTCAAATTTCTGATGAAACGAATTGACCAAAAACAAAACCGCACGTTGAGATCTCAAGGGACACCCTCTCCAGTCACAGAGTAACAATCAAATTATACCTTGGACTCCTTATTTATTATTAGGACTCGCTATATGAGAGCCATTTTGGACTTTAGTTTGAAAGTATTCATTGCGTCTCTGAATCAATTATTGAATTTTGATGCTCCGAATGTTAATAATATTGTTTCAAGTGATTGCATGCATAGTAAAATTGACCCTTTTTATACTGCATACGCAATAAACGTTGCGACAAACCCTTTGTTTGATGTGGCATACTTCGACTCTTTAGCGCTTCGTCCATTTTAGTTTGTCGACCGGCTCATAGGCGACTAGCAACAATTATCAAATAGTGAAGGCAGAAAAAAAACAAAGCTATTGCAGAACGGTGTGTCACGTACTGGTGTTCCATTCGGCAAATATGTAATTATTTTCAGTTAAGGACACTCAAGAACAAAGCTAATTATGCTACGCCGGACTCGAAATAGAGTAAACATGATTTACACACTCACTGTAGCAGATAGCTGTAAATGTATTTTATACGCGTGGGTGGCAATACTGACTTCTCATGCCGATCATCAACACCCACGCAAAGAGCGTTAATGAACGCGAAATTCTACCTGTGAATGGTGTCCTTCCAAAATTCTATTATTTAAAAAAAAAAATAAAAAAAAAAAAATAAAGAAAAAAAAGTTTTTGAAGGTGCTGCTGGATGTCTGACTGGGTCAATAAGTTTTCTTAAGTGGATACTATGGCAGAGATTCTTTCAGTAACAGCATTCTTCTCGCAGGGTGCGTCATTTGGAGGGGGGGAGGGGCAGAGATTTAACACATCTTAAATTTTAAGGAAAATGCGAGAAAAAAAGAGGGCTGTCTAATTTAGGGCGTTTGCGTTAAGAAAGCTTTCAATTTCAGGGGAAAATATGTACAAAATGTGTTTTAGCCAAAAATAGTGAAAAAGGACCTTAGTGTAATCAAAAACCTCGATGGTCAGAGTTTTTAGGGGGGGGGGGGGGGGATTAAACGCGAGAAAAGAAAAAACAAACCAAAAAAAGGTCATAAGAAATATGCGCCATCCCCCCCATGGAAAGGTGGAATGACACCTCTGATTCTTCTCCCTTGCAAGTGTGAGAAGTATCGATTAGTCAAAAGGCCATGACCATTGACCCTCTCAATAATCGATTGTTACTCATGGTTCAAATGGGTAGACTGTATAGTTGCCGAAGTGCTGGATCGACCCCCACCAGTGCGGCAACAGACTCATTCATATTGAGCTCTTCACTGTGAAAACACCCTTTTGACGCATGATGATTCTGATCATAGACTCTACTGTTATCAGCGTTTTCCATAGCGCTTTCTATCACTCCTTGCTGACCCAATTTTTTGTTTCCGCAACTCGTAATGTGGCGAGAATTTTTTGGCTATCAACAAAATTTATCGTCGATGCTGTCTCCAGCCGCATCGGGCGTTGAGTTTAGAGAGCTCTCCAACTAAATTTCGCTGTGCCCGAAGATAAAAAATTCATTTTGACTCCTCTTGGCTTTGCTTAGGTCACTCGCCTCTTGTATCGTATCACGGATCATATATACGTTCACGACTTCCGTGCAAAAAATTCGGAGTAGGACACCTTAATTAAAGAGGCGCGCGAGTCTTGCGTAACTCCAAAAATTAGCGAGCGTCTGCAAGTCAATGAACGGAGGAAAAGCTTTCATCACGATTCATTCTTATTTGATTGTTGCGTCAAAAGACTGTTTATCAAGTGCGGCAAAGTCACTGAACCGTACTGATTTGAGCGCCAGAGTTTGAAACCTAACCTAACCTTAGATATGGCATTATTTTATGGGGGAGTATTGCGTCCATAGTAAGTGAATAAGTCTTTATATCCCAAAATAAACTTTTAAGAATTATTCTTAACCCGTTGAAGCACGGTGTCTCCTTTAGAGGACATCAACTTTACGGGTATATTTAAAGAGGTATATATGAGGTCAGCAATGACTGCGTTGCTGCATTCTACTCTCTTAAAGGGACATCCTTTTAACTCACTATACCGATTTTCGATTTTTTTTTTTTTTTTTTGTTTTTCAAAAAAAAATTTCAAAAATTCCAACGAAGAAGAATCTGAAATTAGATATTTTTAGTCTTTAATACCCATAAATCGTGCGTCAACGTGTTAAGAAAGAACGCAATTGTTTGCGCAAAGTCGTGTTAAAAAAAAAAAAAAAAAAACAACGTTACAAGCGTTCCTTATCAGAGCTGCCGTTTTGCGTATAATTAATGACATTTTTTTCAATTCACCGATTATTCCACCGGTTGAGAAAAGATTACACAGTTTAGTTCTCTGTATGACTGTAATGCACCAACATGCTTGAATCTATAAGCTTGTCTCAACCGGTGGAGTCGCCGATGACTTTAAAAAAAAGGCACGGATATTTGAATAAATAAACAGCTACTCCACCAATTGAGAAAAGATTACAGATTGGAGTATTTTCGTAGAGTACAATTATAAACTGAACTGAACTGTGTAATCTTTTCTCAACCACCGGTGGGTTCATCGGTGAATTGAAAAATGTAATTAAATAAATGCAAAACGGCAGCTCTGTTCCTCATATACTTATGCTTTTTGAGCAGTGGCGAAGCTAGGGTGGATCATTTTTGACCTTTTTTCAGCTAGGGGAAAGGGCTAGTGCGGAATGGTTGCCTTTTGGTGTCAAATGAATGCACGTTCAACCGTTTTGGATTTGGTCAGTATTTAGTGGTGCCGGAATGACCTTGAAATTTGACGATTTTTCGAAAAACGGCAAAAAATGACGGTTTTTCGGTCACAGCGCCTTCAAAATGAGAGATAGGCAAAATCGGTTTCATTGAACGAGTAGCAAATTTAATTTTGCATCGAAAATGTTCCTACCATTTTTTGCCTAGGACCACTCATTTGGCGGGAAAATTGAAAAATCGGCGCTAAAGCGAGGAAACTCCAAAATCGGCCGATTTCACGTTTATAGCGGAAAAACTGGGATTTACGGCAAAACCTTTGGTTTAAATGAAAAATTGTAAGAGTAAAAATTTGTTGTAAATTAAATTTTCAACAAGTTTTGTCTCTTATGATTTAACGATTGAGCCAACGGTCAACGAGTTAACACGTGTAACGTAACTAAAATGGTGATCAAGAGGCGGTAACATACCTACAACCAGCAGCGTTTTTACCAGTGGCGTCGCCTGCAATCGGGCAACGCTGCATTCCGTTCATTTAAACGCATGTAAAATATCGATTAGAGGGATTGCACTCTGCACCGAAAAAAGTTCGATCTCTTACACGTGCTTAAATGCACGAAATACGATGTTGCCGAATTGCATTCCACACCACTGATGCTTTCATTTTAATGAAAGCAGCGAGAACACATCACCTCGCTCTCGCATGTGATAAAGTAGGAGTATCCGATCGAGCAGCCGCAGAGATAGCAAAAGCTGTTTTTAGAGACATTGGTACTGGTGAAAAACCTGACATCCCAACGATGAAAAAAAAAACCATGAACGTCCCAGAGATTTTGCTGTGCCAAAATATAATTTTTCTGCTACTCACTACACCAAGTTTATCAATATTGGAAGACTGAGAAAATATCTTCGCCACCTATAAATGGGTGGATTTCAGCTAATGCGAGATAAGAGGGGTTTGAGCTGCCTGTCAGTCAAATCATCGCATTTTCATTCCTGGTTTGATTTTTCGGATAGAAAAAGTTCATAGGTAAGTGCTACGAAAAAATTCGAGAGAGTATATGACTAACTGAATATATTTTATACCCTGTTTTATAGTCAAAATGTCATTTTGGTGACGTGTAATTTAGGGGAAGTTGAAGTTTCAAATCTTCACCAAAAAAAAAAAAAAACCCCAGGCCTCTTTTCAGCCTTGTATCATGTGATACCAAGTCTGGACTCAAAGTGTGTAATTCAGTTTTCGGTCAGTCTGGTGACGCAGTGCATTTTCCTTCAAGACCAAAATTCAGGTAGCCCTAGAGGGCTCATTAGGAAAAATATTTGGAGTAAAAGGGGGTACCAAGCCGGCAAGTACTTGGTAAGTCATCATATTTTTTTTATTTTAGGCGAGATTTCACTTTGTTTACTGATTTTTGGAGTGCCACACTTATTCACTGTCAGTCTGGTGACGGCTTTTTGTCTCGGAACGACGAACGTGTGACAAAACATGTGCTTAAGCATTTTTTCCCTAACGTTTTAACCTTTCCTCAACCTTTCCTCAATGTTTTGTTTTATTTTGGTACCATAAGTTGGTGGAAAAAATTCGAAATCGGCAAATGTCAGTCTGGTGTGACGGTCATTCCAACGGTCAGTCTGGTGTTGTCGTCGTAGTGGTTGGCAGGCTGCGAAGAGGCAAAAAAGAAATGATGAGCCAGAGAAAACTGTGCGAAAAAGAAAGAAATGATGAAACATTAGGAAAAAATGCTGGAGTACACACTTTGTCTTAGGTTTTGAGAAAAAAAAAAAAAAAAAAAACGTCACCAGACTGAGGATGGCTTCAACCTTCCCTAAATACCATTACCAGGCTGACATTTGGCTCTATATGACAAGTTATAAAACATATTCAGAGCTATTCATACACCATCTTAAATTTTTTCGTGGCAGGTATGAACTTTTTCTATCCAAAAACTCAAACCTGCAATAAAAATACGGCAATTTAACAGACTGGAAGCTCAAAATAATATAAAAATTGCCAAGGAATTGAGCCATTTGACTTGCTAACTCTTAAACTTTGCCTTCGACAACAGTGTTTTAAAAATGTTCATATATTTTTGGTAATTGGGTTGTAGGACCTTTGTTAAACATGCATTAATACCAGACTGACATCATAACGTATTTTTCCGTATTAAAGCCCGCAGTTCATTTCGAAATCATATAAACGAGCGCTGCACGAAATTTTATCGTACAGATTATGGTTGCGAGATGGTAAAAAAATGTTCCTTCATACGATAATATGAGATTCAATTTTAACATTTTTGGGAACCCGTTTTCTCCCATTAGCTGAAATCCACCCACATTCACATCTCTCGGATGAATATCTGAAACAATTGATTTCTTCCGAAGACAAAAGAATAGATAACTTTCCGTGTCATATCCAAGCTGTGGAACGAGCAGTAAAACTGGTCACCGAGGCCTCGTCCACAGTAAGTGGCCCGGAAGCGCGCGATGGTTTCATTCGGTCCAGATTGTTCGCGCGTAAACTATCGAAAGTGGACACATCTGCACCCACGAAAGATTTAAATGATTTTTTGAAAGCAGGACCCTCCTCCTCCAGTAGACTCAATTAGTGATAACGTCATCGCATGGGACATACTACATCGTGACGTCTCCACGTCTCACTTTTTGAGTCTGTTGAAAAACAACTCAACTATGATGCTTTCTCATCGAAGTGTTAAGAATCTGATCAAATCTGTACCAAAATCCGATCATCTGGCTAATAACCATTTCCTCACATGGTTGGGAGGAGGGAGGGAATGGGAGGAAATCGCGAAGCAGCCACCGCTACGAATGAGTTCTGGGTAACGCTAAGAGCTGCTTTCATTTAAATGAAAGCATCAGTGGTGTGGAATGCAATTCGGCAACATCGTATTTCGTGCATTTAAGCACGTGTAAGAGATCGAACTTTTTTCGGTGCAGAGTGCAATCCCTCTAATCGATATTTTACATGCGTTTAAATGAACGGAATGCAGCGTTGCCCGATTGCAGGCGACGCCACTGGTAAAAACGCTGCTGGTTGTAGGTATGTTACCGCCTCTTGATCACCATTTTAGTTACGTTACACGTGTTAACTCGTTGACCGTTGGCTCAATCGTTAAATCATAAGAGACAAAACTTGTTGAAAATTTAATTTACAACAAATTTTTACTCTTACAATTTTTCATTTAAACCAAAGGTTTTGCCGTAAATCCCAGTTTTTCCGCTATAAACGTGAAATCGGCCGATTTTGGAGTTTCCTCGCTTTAGCGCCGATTTTTCAATTTTCCCGCCAAATGAGTGGTCCTAGGCAAAAAATGGTAGGAACATTTTCGATGCAAAATTAAATTTGCTACTCGTTCAATGAAACCGATTTTGCCTATCTCTCATTTTGAAGGCGCTGTGACCGAAAAACCGTCATTTTTTGCCGTTTTTCGAAAAATCGTCAAATTTCAAGGTCATTCCGGCACCACTAAATACTGACCAAATCCAAAACGGTTGAACGTGCATTCATTTGACACCAAAAGGCAACCATTCCGCACTAGCCCTTTCCCCTAGCTGAAAAAAGGTCAAAAATGATCCACCCTAGGCGAAGCGTGCAATTTGGGAACAATATATTTTCTCCCTTTAAATTCACCAAAAAAATTGAATGCTTCAGTAATCGGCGATGACCCGGCATTTCGACCTTTCTAATGTGTTTAAATGGGGAAAAAGGAAAGTTGCCAAATCGCACGCCTCGCCACTGTTTTTGAGTCATTTTTAGGTAAAAACTGTTGATTTTTTGAGCGTCGCGACAAGGTGTTTACGGTTCCCCCAATATTCATCTTAACATCATAAAAAGCAAGAAAACCCGATCGGTCGCACACCCAAAGTGAGGAAAACAAAATTCGTCGCCAAAATATTAGGCTACTGCTCGTTGAGAACTTTGAAAAATTTGCGATATTTAGGCGAGGATTTGAATTCAAAGTTCGCGTTCCGCCAAAAATAAAATGAGAAATACGTATACACAAAGCACTAATTTGATAATTTTTAGGATATTGACACCGTACGTCTGCTAATAATCGGGGGCATTAACTTGTCTTCCGCAACCACGGTGTGCTTTAATTGAATTCGCTGTGATGAAGACTCTCGGGGCGAGAGTGAATAATTAAAAATAAGAAATTAGGTTAATCGCTACATACATGCACTGAGTCCGACGAGACGTCGAGCGCCGCCGACGCACGCGCGCGATGGGTGATGAACGCGTCGAAGCTGGACATTTTTCGAGACAAATGTCAATTGAGAATTGAAAGTCTCATTGAGTGTTTCAGGTCCGCATGAAATTTTCGAAATAAGAGCGCGTGCTTATTTAAAACCAATATTTTTTTCGATTCAAAGAGCAACCGCTAATGAGCAAACCCTTTACTGTATCGGCTGTATCGCGGTACCCCTAGATCAAGCCCGATCAAGTTGAAATTCGAGCTAGTTCAACCGATGAGCAACAGTCAACTTAAAAATTAAATTAAAAACATTAAAAGTCCGACTTTTCGCCGACTTGTTCGGGCCCCTGAGGCTGCGAAACACATATTATACTAAATCTATTTTTCCTTTATTTGCATGAACACTCGAACGTTAACTAATTATTTTTTCCTTGTTGACACCTGTTATGGTGGGCGCCATCTGAAGAAGAAATTAGACGTCGTCGTTGTCGAAGTAAAATTCGAAGTGAATATAGCAATATAGTCTTTTCAAATCATTCTTTAAATTATGTCATGAGTTTTAACATGGTAATTATAGGTTATTATAAATTCACTGCCATAATTTTTACATATACTCCTACACTGAAAAAAAAAATAAGCTAAATTTAACTAATTTCTACTTAAAAGTATTGACACCACTTAAAACTGTTAGTTTGACTATTTGAATTAGTAAAATTAACTCCGTGCCGTCTTAATTAACACGATACGGAGTTGATTTTACTAATTCAAATAGTCAAACTAACAGTTTTAAGTGGTGTCCATGTTTTTAAGTTGAAATTAGTTAAATTTAGCTTATTTTTTTTTCAGTGTATGGAAAATTAGATTCATCATTCGGTAGCATTTTATTCTACATGCTGTTTCAGGGAATCAGAGCTGTTATTCCTCCGTTTTTGAGTCTCCTCAACCACGAATGCCCCGACTGAAAACGCCTTCATTTCTTGATGTATGCAATTCCATTGTACGGATGCTTTGCTGAGTGCATACACTCTAAATTGAAGGTGTCCGCACTGAAAGACGTCTGCGCGGGCGAAGAAACGGTAAGAAAAAGCAAAATATTTATGCCTCCAATAATCTTGCGTCTTTTTACTTTTTTACTCAACAAAATTTTACAATTGAACCTGCGTCATTATATTTGATTTCCTGCGCAAACGAGTGGATTTTTAAAAATTTTAATGAATCGTTATATTAGCTGAGTTTTCCATTCGAATGAATCGCTGCAGCAAAAGTAAGTACACTGAAAAAAAGGGCTGAGTTTCACTTTTTGAATGCTTACAATGATGGGAAAACTTGAAAACTGTTGGTTTTACCATTTGAAATAGTTGAATTAACACGGCACCGAGGGTTATTTAACTATTTTAAATGGGAAAAACTAACGGTTTTTACATTTTTGTCACAAGACACTTAGATTTTTGTTTTAAGTATTAAAATAGTTGAATCCAGCACTCTTTTTCAGTGTTATAGACCCATTAATCGATTCTTCCATTCATTAAAACTGTCAAGAAGCGTAATTTATCATCCAGTGTGCGGGTACAGTAAGAAGGTTTGACAACGGTTTCGATGCACCGCGATACGATGATGATTGATGATATTTTGGATTCACCGTTTCGTCATCCATCGAGCCTTGAAATTCGCCTCCATCTTGCGGGACAGGTATACTAATAGAAATCCCAAGTGAGACAGAAGACTCACCAATTCAGTCTGATTGGTCAAATCAGAAATGTCTGATGTTGTTTGATGTCTGTTGCTTCCATGAGTGGATAGGAATAGGAATTTTTCTGTCTTTCCTTCGTCCCGTTTGCACTAGTACGTTAGAAAATATGACTGAGATATAAGAGTTAAAATCACGTAATGGTCGCCAATGCCATTTTTTCCTTACAACAGTGACGTAGTCAGAGATTTTTCGAGGGGGATGGCCGGATGGGGGGTCTGATGTCCAAAAATTGTTTGGTAAAATTCCTCTGAAAACGCCAAAAATTACCTTTTCTACGAGCAAATTTTGGGTTCAACAGGTCATGTTTTGCGTTTTCAGAGGAATTCTTTCCGAATGGGTCTGTCGCAAACTTTTGCTACAGCGCTATAGAGTGATCAATCTCATGTAAAATCGCGAGAAAAGTCCATTGGTGGTAGCAGAAAGTCATCAAATGCAATAACAAACTCACAAGAGGCATTTAATTGTAATCCAAGATGGCGGTAAAATATCGAGCAATCTGTATGCAAGCACCATGAACATCCAAGATGGCCAACCTCATATCCTCTGATGCTGTGAGATTGTTGACGTTGGCCATCATGGATGTTCACGGTGCGTGCACACAGGTTTCTCGATATTTTACCGCCATCTTGGGTTTCAGTTAAACGCCTCTTGTGAGTTTAATACTGCATTTGATGACTTTCTGATACCATGCACCAATAGACTTTCCACGTGATTTTACTTAAGATTTAACACTCTATATTGCTGTAGCTAAAGTTTGCAACAGACCTATTGTTATCTTTGGACCCCTCCCCCCCCTCTCATGGCTACACTGCTGTGATAGGTACTCACTTGTTCAAATGGGAGGAGAAAGAAATAGACAAATCCCTGTTTCTGCGCCTTTTGTATTGTTCCCCGAAGAGTTCGGAACTTCGGTTTTACACCCGAACCTGATAATAAAATACGCTTAATAATAATTAATGATAATGATGTAGGTAGAGGTTTTAACGATCAGCTGTCGCATCAGAGACGGTAAATTGTCATCGTTGCTTTCTCCACGGTTCGCAAAAATGACGGTCATTGTGATGATATCTAATCATGCCAAGAGATAAAAACACTTGAAAGCGGATGCATCTAGCGTGACATTAATCAAAAACGAGGCATCAAATCAAGCCGAGACATGCAAATCAACGAACAATGAATAATAACAGGGTCATAACCTGCGGTATAATTCAAGGTCAATTGATCATTTTGGCGAGGGAACAAGAGGATTCATCGAAAATAAATCCCAATTATTATTCGATTCGATGTTTTGCGACCATCGATTCTCAGTCTAAATGGATTAGTGTCGTTGAAAACTGCGTTTTTGATGCGAGAATCTTTAAAATGTGTCTTGCAGATGAGTACAATGTAGTCAGTGCTGCCAGATGATGCACGTTTTACATTGAATCTAATGGGATTTTTTTCACTAAATCTGGCTGCACTGCAGTGATCAGTGCTGCCAGATTTGACGAAAAAGATACACGTTTTAAATTGAATGTTATGGGATATTTGTAAATTCTTCACTAAATCTGGCAGCACTGAAGTGATCAGGGCTGCCAGACTTGGCAAAAAAATGCACATTTTATATTAAATCTTGCTTGGAAATTTGTATAAGTCACTAAATCTGGCAGCGCTGCTGTGATTATGACAGCCGTTTTACGGATGATCTTCAGGGAGTTTTTTATTTCACCGATGATTCAGCGCGGTTAAAAAAAAGATGACACAATCCAGTTCAACAAGTATGACTAGAACGCATGAAAATAATTTGATCTTTAATCTTTTATCAACCGATGAAATCATCGGTGAGTATATCAGAATTCCATCAATTGTTAAAGTCAACGATTTTCCCTTCGGTAGCCAAAAATATTAAACTGATCAGAGTACATTTGTTCATGGGTTATTACTGTAATAAGTCACACAGCTGAACAGGACTTATGTGTAATATTTCTGTCAATTGGTGGACGGGTGGACGGGTGGATTCGAATCATCGATGCATTAAATACTTTCTTAACTGCAAAACTGCGGCTCTGACAGGGCTCCAACTGTTCCGCAACCCCCTTCCCTCACCCCTAGTCCCCCAAAAAAAAGTTGGGTACCCTTAAAGTTTGTTTACGTGCTACTGCACCAGCAAATCGTCGATGAAATATCGTTAACTTTGGGGAAATGGAGCTGCTGCAAACTTTTGCTACAGGCTAATTAATAGTTGAACATGAGGTAAAACCAGCTGTAAAAATAACGACTAGCGCACTAAAAATCACGAAATCCACTCCCAAACTCGTACAATGGTTTCAAACGCGAGATCGTAATAGCGGCCGATGCCGCCTAAATCTTATGGCAATTGTATGCTTCTTCTTCTTCTTTTTCTTCTTGTAAGGTGCCGCGAAGACACCTCGTGAAGAAGGAGCTGATTGGGATAAGGAAACCCAATGTAATCGGAGGCAACGGCCGCCATTACGGTCTTTGCCGCCGATTACGATCTCACGTTAGAAAGAATTTTATGAGTTTGGGAGAGGATTTCGTGATTTTTTAGCACGCTATAATCATTATTTTTACAGGAATTCACCCCATAGTAAACTATTAATAAGCCTACAGCAAAAATTTGCAACAGCTCCATTTACAAAACAGATCAAAAGTTGAGGAAATATTAGACAATTTTGGAGTCCTCTCCAACTTTCAGTATAATTCCCCCATATTATTTAAAGACATTTTCCATCTAAAGTTACACTATTTTTCCAATTATTACCGGTGCAACAGGACATAAAATTTTGGGAAATAGTGTAATGAGGAGCGTTCGCTACCCACATATGGGTTTAGTATTAATGTATCTGATAGATTTGGCAACGCCTAGATCGAACTCGGCCGAAGAGCAATCTAAGCGTTGCCAAATCTATCAGATATACATGAATACTAAACCCATATTTGGGTTGCGAACGCTCCCCATTACAATAGTTCCGACACCCCCCCCCCCTCTTCCACCCATGTGATACAAATAGAAATTCCGCACGAAAACAGAAAGTACCTTTTAACTTTTGCCTTAGTTGAGCAACATTTTTGCGAGCCGTTTCCGGACATTCGTTGAGTTCTTTCTCTGCCCGCATCTGCCATTCTGGACTGATATCAAATGGATCCAAATTTGGTCGACAGATCTCGTCGGATGTATTTTCCTTCACCGTTACACCCATTGTCCTGAGAACAAACAAAATAACCACAGTTTTATAGAAAAAGTTAAAATGGAAGAAAACAAAATACAAATTGAAAGCATATATTATCTTTTCCCTCGCCAAAATAAGTACAGTGGACTTTGAAATTGTGAACAGTTTTTTTTTTTTTGGCCGAACAGTTTTTGTCCGTTTTAAAATTGGCCAACATGAATATTAGATGAGTCGGACGGGACAGGTTGTCCTGAAACCGTTATTTCATCCGTATGATGAAGTGTCCATAAAATAAATATCCATTTTCGGAGAAGACATCAAACGCATGCCCTTGCCCCCTCAATCAACTCTATTACATTTATTTTGGTGTCATCATGGTGACAAGTCATGAAGTAGAGACATTAATTCTAGGACCAGTAATTAAAATAGTTGGACCGTTATAGGCATCAGCCAATGATACAGGCAAAATTTACTAGTTGGATGACGTGACGAGTTAATTTTTTTGGGTGATTACTCAAAACCACACACACTAGGCTTGAATAATTTATCACGGCTACGGCTACGAAGCGTTAAAGATCCTGCTAAGCTATGAAAGTATACACAGAAACAATTATTGATTTTCAGAGTTTTGAAGCTCTCATTTTCACCCAGCGGTAAAATGGAAGAGAGACAAAACGCCCCCATGGGTCATTGAATAATCGTGGTAGAGTTAAATTGCCAATAGAAACTCGACGCGTTTTTTACCTAAAATTTTGAATTGCTTTTGTAATGATGATTCAACTTAAATTGCTGTTTATTTATTACTTCAACTCACCATAAATATAATAAAAACTGTAGTAGATGAGGTTGAAGGACCGAACTTCAAGATAGTGTTTATACCGTAACTTCCGCGATCACTCCGTTTTTAACAAAGTGTTTAGGTATTTTGATAATTTATTCCATAGATTGAGAAAGTATTTACGGATGCGAGTATTTTCAAGAATTTATACTTTTAATTTATTTATTTATATTTATACAAATCTTTTATACTTTTTCGTTAAACCGATAGTTTTGACTGTCTATATGAGCGACGCTATTTGTCGAGTATTGTGGGACTTATTTGTTGCTATAGTAACCATAGTTAAGCTTTCCGTTAACTACATCTTTATAAAATCTACTTATATGCGTAGCTGTTGTTGCTATGGTAACTATAGTTGAGTTTTCCGTTAACTACATCATTTATAAAATCTACTTATGCATAGCTCTTGTTGCTATGGTAGCCATAGTTAAGTTTTCCGTTAACTACATCTTCATGACATCTGCTATGCGTAACTGTTATAAACCGGCAATTAACTATGATTACCATTTCAATAGTTTAGTCTTTTAATAATAATCGACCAATATAGCGTCACCCATGCGAACTGTGTAATCTTTTGGGCAATCAATGGCATGATCAGTAGGAATTACAATAAAAAGCCATTAAATATATACACAAAATTGCTCTAGCTGGGTGAACATAAAAAATAAATGATGTTATTATCATTGAAGGATCAGAATCTATCATTAGGATTACTATATGAAACTCTTTGGAAAAACATTTTTTTTAAACGCGTACATCTAGAGCACTCTTAGGAATTAGAAGGAGTGGGGGGGGATTCCATTTAAAACCGCAGGAACGTAGCAGATACCCTTGAGCGTTATATTAGTCGCAGTTTTCCTGTATGATATCGTGTCAGTGACATTGGTCCTTGCAAGTAACCTCTCAGAATTTAAAAATATGTTTTTAAAATTACAATTTTACTTCAATTTAACCCCATGAGTCTTAATGGATTTACAAGTAATAATTGAGTCTCCGCAAAGAGAGAGGGAGAGAGAGAAAGAGAGAGAGGGAGAGAGAGAGAGAGAGAGAGAGAGAGAGAGAGAGAGAGAGAGAGAGAGAGAGAGAGAGAGAGAATGAATGAATGAATGAATGAATGAATGAATGATCGATTTATTTTAAGTGGCAATGTTAGGGCCAATACTGACCCTCTCTTCCACATAACCACTATACTAACCACAGAGAGAGTGAGAGAGAGAGAGTGAGAGAGAGAGAGAGAGAGAGAGAGAGAGAGAGAGAGAGAGAGAGAGAGAGAGAGAGAGAGAGAGAGAGAGAATGAATGAATGAATGAATGAATGAATGATCGATTTATTTTAAGTGGCAATGTTAGGGCCAATACTGACCCTCTCTTCCACATAACCACTATACTAACCACAGAGAGAGTGAGAGAGAGAGTGAGAGAGAGAGAGAGAGAGAGAGAGAGAGGGGGCAGAGAGAGGACAAGATATGATTAGAAGAAATTCACACGAAGAAAACTAAGTACACATGACTGTCTGAGGTAATTTAGATCTAGATTGCGTTGAAGCATCTTGCTTCTCAACGGGTATGTTGGGTAATAAGCGCATTCTTGCAATCTGTATTAGTAGAATTAAATACTGGCTAGAAATTGTTGGCCACTCAGAGTGACTTGTCATGGACACTGGCATACTGAGGGCGGATGACACCTCGGGGTCCTTGAAGTCCTCGGGTGGAGAGATGAGCATGTCACACTTCGATCTAAATAGGACTTTTTTTGTTTTTGTGTTTTTGGTTTTTTTGATATATTGTTATTATTTCTTTTTTGTTTTTTTTTTTTGTTTTGTTTTTTGTTTGTTTTTTTGTTGTTTTTTTTTGGGAAAACCAAATGAAACCATTGTCACTAATGCCTATCTGATTATTATCAGTTTAGAAAATACCTATATTTGACTAAACCAAATTTATTGGTAATTGATATTGAAACTGATCGAATATTAAACTATTCTAGTGGAATTTTTGTTGTTAAAGTGTCATGGTGATTATAATGACTATCGCTATGGTTCATGGGAAGTTTTGATTATAGCGGGAAAAATGCATAATGGAGGAGTTGCAAAATTTTGTCACAGGCTTCGTAATAGTTGACTCAGATCTAAAACCCTGCAAACGAGGAGCGCACAAAAAAAACCACAAAATCTACTCCCAAACTCATTAACTGCTTTCAAACGCGAGATCGTAATGGCGGTGAAAGCCTATATAACTTTTACATTCAATCTCCCTATCTCATTAAGCTACATCCCCTCACGAGGTGTTCTCATGACATCACACAAGAAAAAGAAGAAGCATAAGATTTAGGTGGCAACGACCGCCATTAAGGTCTCGCGTTTTAAAGCATTTTGTGAGTTTAGGAGTGGATTTTGTGATTTTTTAGTGCGCTAATCGTTATTTTCACATGGTTTTACCCCTTTGCCAACTATCAAATAGCCTGTAGCAAAAGTTTGCTACAGCTTCATTACAACTTTGTCTAAATGCACGCGATTCCACCACACTGCCAACATCATCTCAACAGCTGGAGTTGATAAATTAGCCGACACCGTTGATAACAGTGTTGCCATTTCCCGGAGTTTCCTCTAATTTTTCGTCTATTTCATCTATTATAAAATGGTCGTATTTTAAGCCAAATTCGTCAACACTGGTTGACATTGAAATTCGATGACTTGTGTTTTGGCTGAATTGAAATTATTCAAAACGCGGGGAAAAAAATTGGGAAAAATCATGCAATTCGAGGCGTACTTGTTTTAATTTATCAGAAATCGTGAGACAACGGAAATTGTTTTTTTTCATTCAATCGAAAGCGATCGGTGATTGAGGCCGCTTCCTGGGTCCCGGGTCCCGGGTCCCGGGTCGTCGCGTTTTCCGGTCTCGAAAGACGCCCATCATCAAAATTCACAGGTGCCAAACCTCTAACGTTAAATTCGTTAATGAACCGATACTGACTCAATAGAGGGTTTTAGTAATGGCGACTGCCGGTGATGAGCGTTCCAAATAAAGCCAGTATGTCTCTCTTGCTCTCATGTGACCCATATGTACTGCCATCTCACTCTATAATTTCAAAAATCGTTTATAGAGACTTATTTTGTGAAATTCCATGGCAGAAATGAATTTCTCGAGGCGTTTTAATGCGATTTTGATAATAATAGGCGAATTTTCGCGATCGAATATCATAAACAATACCAACCTACTACATATTCGAGGAAACGCAATTGTGTTTTTAGATGTATTTTCGGGGCATCGATGGAATCAATTCGATTTCGAATTCACCTCCGGACTTGAATTCAAAATTGAATTGATACCATCGATGACTGAAAACACCGAAAAATTTCGTAAAACACGATCCAGTTTCGTGTCATCCACTGTTATCATGCGTAGGTTGGCAATGTTGTTGTCGAATATATTCGTCGCAAAAATTCGCCTAATTTGTCGTAAAACAAGGTCCTGTTTACGAATTCCGATACTAGAAAGAGACGGATATACATGGGGGTCACGGGAGAGTGAGTGAGATAGTTTGGAACGATACGCAAGTTTTATCACAACCGATTGCGACCGATGAGTGCACTGTTGTGGTTGTTGGCTAACCGTTGACTTCGCACTAAAACTGTCTATCATAAGACTTGATTTACTCACTGTTAGTACAATGGGGCTCTTGCAAATTTTTGCTGAGAGCAAATAAGTAGTACAATCTGATTTAAAAAGACCGGAGCGGAAATTACGAAAATCACACTAAGTGCTATAAACGGCAAGATGGTAATGGCGGTTCGACGCAGGTATCATGGGATATTCCTGTCAATTATAATATGTCACTCTTTCTACAGAAATACAGAGATACTTATCAATTCAGATAGGAATCTTCCATGGTCTGCGTCTATCCGCCATTAAGCCCGAATTTGAGAGTGAATTTCGTGATTTTTTAGAGTACTCATCGTCATTTTGTACAGGTTTTTATGCAATAATCAACTCTTCAATCCCCTATATAGCAAAAGTTTGCAAGAGCCCCACTGTCAACAATTTTTTCAAGGTTTAAGGGTTAACAATACTTGTTAAGGGTTGTTGATGAAAACAAGTTAAAAAAAAATTAATTGATTCAGGATGTTATGGGTTAACCCTTTACTGCATGATTTTTTTTTTCAATAAAATAATTTTTTTTCAGTACAATTTTGATCCTTGAGACAGGGAAAAATAGTGAAAAAATTCTTTCCATTATATTTCTACGGTAAAGAGCCTGAATATTAATTTTTCCAAATATGGCCTTACCCGCATTTAGGTATCCATGCAACTGAAAATAAAGTTTTCAGGCTAAAAAAAAAAAAAATAAAAAATAAAGTAGTAAAAAATAAGTTAGTAAGTTTCAATAGTTGTTTTTTTTTTGTATATGGTACCCCTGCGCTACTCCCAAACATAACAATGAAAATCGGAAAATCTCTATCAGATTTTCAGTAAGCTATTTTCAACCACTCTGCACGTTCTCTATCCTGTGCTGCGCGCTCTAGGACAAAATCGACAATTCTTACTCGTTTAGTATCTGTTCCACATGTGACCCACCATGCAGCGACAATACAACTCAAGTCTATTACTTTTAGATAAGGCTTCAAAGTAATTGTTCCAGATCTGGGCTCATCTGCAGTTAAGGGTTAACGCAATTTTAAAAAAGTACAAAAATGTATGTATTAAAAAAATCGCAAATCTGAATTCAATGTTCGATCTCTCCTGGCTCGCGCCAGCGCGCCCGCGGTGCATCTGTTCGTTCGTCGCGCAGTCAGTGGCCTGACACAACGCAGAACGCTCCAAGACTTTTGACCTTCTGGCTCAACTGGCTCAGCTCCATCGGAATAATAATCCGCAACTTCCTGACAGCGATTTGCAAAGCTAAAATATCGGCGAACACTGCAGTCGCTATCATCGGTGGATATCGAGGACTCCTGCCCTAAAGTTCGTCTTTCGATCGCAAAATTGATCGAGGAACGGATAAGGAGAAGCCAGTGGCGTCGCGTGCCATCTGGCAACAATACAACTACTCCATTTAAACTCATTAAATATATCGAACTTTCCTTGTGCACTGTGCACCCCCTGAATTCGATCTTTTATATGAGTTTAAATGGATAGAATACATTGTTGCCGAATTTCACGCGACGTCACTGGGCGAAGCTTATTTCACATGGCGACAATGGGGCTCTTGCAAACTTTTGCTGATGTGAGAAAATAAATAGTCCATTCTGATGTATAATAACCAGAAAAAATCACGAAAAATCACACTAAAAAAGACTAAAATTCAGTAAAATATATAAACTCACATAACTGCTATAACGGCAAGTTCGTAATGGCGGTTCAACGCAGGTATCATGGGAGATTCCTGTCTATTGTCACTTCCTCTACGGAAACACAGAGATAGTGTCTCAAATTAGATAGGAATCTCCCATGATACCTGCGTCCCTCCGCCATTAAGCATCATTCTGGGAGTGAATTTCGTGATTTTTAGTGTACTCATCGTCATTTTTACAGGTTTTTATGCAAGAATCAACTCTCTTCAATCCCACATAGCAAAAGTTTGCAAGAGCCCCATTCAAACGAATTCTTTTACCAGCCAGTCGTGCACTTAAAATTTCTTATACGTCTGCCATTCTCAGTGTTGTTATGGATAAAAAACGGGGGGAGGGGAGGAGACATATGCCTCTGTGCTTTTTTAGACCCACCACTGGATGGAATACAAAACGACGTATCCAATAAACAGGGCTCGAGCGAGACTTACTCGAATTAAGATCTTACAATAGTTGCCTTCATTTATAATGCTATCCCTACGCAAAGATGAAGTCACGGGATGCTGTGACTCAAATGTTGCTTGCGGTCGCCGGAGGAAGGAGGGGGGGGGGGGGGGAAAGGCGGCTAATTATACTATCAGGAGCAAATGCGAGTTAATCATAATTCATTTGCAGCGAGAGGTGTGAAATTATTAATCACTGCTTTTACTCGAAGACAGCTTTGGATTAGCAATATATGGGTCAGTAAACTCGCAGTAGACAAGGTTAAAATAGCTTTTTGAAATGTCACAAGATAAAACAAATGAAGCATGTACACTGCCCCGCAAAAAAAACCGGCGCACCTGGCGCGCTGGATCATTCCTCTCGAAAATGCGAAAAAATTACAAAATTTAAAATCGTCATAACTTTTGAACTAAGAGAGCTAAAAATATTTCAAGGCCAGTGTCGGATTCCTCATACTTTCTAGTTTTTTATTCATTCATTTTAAGTCATTCAATTTTGTCTACAAAATTTTTTTAAGGTCGGAAAATGCACTTTTCCGAGACCATGTAAAAACCGCTTCTGAACACACAGTTTGCACATGCGAAAATATGTTAAAAGTTCAAATCGTCATAACTTTTGAACTAAAAAAGCTAAGAATATTTCAAGGCCAGAGTCGGATTTCTCATACTCTCTAGTTTTTTATGCATGAGCTCAAATTTTCTTTCGGTCATTTTTACGCCCGGATGAAGAGTTTTTCCAAACCCTCGCGAAAACTGTTTTTTTAGAGCACATCTCTAAAAAGTACTTAAACTTTCCACATCTCTTGCGGCAAAAGTAGCATAGATAGACAAAATCTGAGACATGCATCAGATTTCTCAGAGTCAGGGCTATCGACCTGGTTACCTCAATTTTGTCTACAACATTTTTTTAAGGTCGGAAAATGCACTTTTCCGAGGCCATGTAAAAACCGCTTCTGAACACACAGTTTACACATCCCGCTCAAACATGCGAAAATATGTTAAAAGTTCAAATCATCATAACTTTTAAACTAAGAAAGCGAAGAATATTTCAAGGCCAGGGTCGGATTCCTCAAACTCTCTAGTTTTTTAAACTGAAGCTAAAATTTTCTTTTAGTCATTTTTACGCCCGTATGAACAATTTTTCCAAACCCTCGCAAAAACTGTTTTTTTAGAGAACATTTCTAAAAAGTTACTCAAACTTCTCACATCTCTTTGGGCAAAAATAGCATAGATGGACTGAATCTAAAACCTGCATCAGGTTTCTCAGAGTCAGAGCTATCGACCTGGTTACCTCAATTTTGTCTTAAAAAATTGTTAACGGTCGGAAAATGCACTTTTCCGAGACCATGTAAAGACCGCTTCTGAACATTATTCGAAATGTGGCGAGCGTTTAGAAAAACTCTTCGCACGGGCGTATAAATGACCGAAAAAGAATTTGAGCTACTGAATAAAAAACCAGAGAGTATGAGGAATCCGACCTTGGGTCTGGAATATTTTTAACTCTTTTAGTTCAAAAGTTATGACGATTTAAACTTTTATCATCTTTTCGCATGTTCGAGCGGATGTGTAAACTGTGTGTTCAGAAGTGGTTTTTACATGGTCTCGGAAAAGTGCATTTTCCGACCTTAAAAAAATTTTGTAGACAAAATTGAGGTAACCAGGTCGATAGCCCTGACTCTGAGAAATCTGATGCATGTCTCAGATTTTGTCTTTCTATGCTACTTTATCCCAAAGAGATGTGAGAAGTTTGAGTAACTTTTTACAGATGTGCTCCAAAAAAACAGTTTTCGCGAGGGTTTGGAAAAACTCTTCATCCGGGCGTAAAAATGACCGAAAGAAAATTTGAGCTCATGCATAAAAAACTAGAGAGTATGAGGAATCCGACTCTGGCCTTGAAATATTCTTAGCTTTTTTAGTTCAAAAGTTATGACGATTTGAACTTTTAACATATTTTCGCATGTGCAAACTGTGAGTTCAGAAGCGGTTTTTACATGGTCTCGGAAAAGTGCATTTTCCGACCTTAAAAAAATTTTGTAGACAAAATTGAGGTAACCAGATCGATAGCCCTGACTTTGAGAAATCTGATGCATGTCTTAGATTTTGTCTATCTATGCTACTTTATCCCAAAGAGATGTGAGAAGTTTGAGTAACTTTTTACAGATGTGCTCCAAAAAAACAGTTTTCGCGAGAGTTTGGAAAAACTCTTCATACGGGCGGAAAAATGACCAAAAGAAAATTTAAGCTTATGAATAAAAAACTAGAAAGTATGAGGAATCCGACACTGGCCTTGAAATATTTTTAGCTGTCTTAATTCAAAAGTTATGACGATTTTAAATTTTGTAATTGTTTCACATTTTCGAGCGGAATGATCCAGCGCGCCAGGTGAGCCGGTTTTTTGCGGGGCAGTGTATGTATAAGGATGGAAATAGGCAAAATCGAATTTTTCAAACTTTTTGAAAAATACGAAAAAATAAGGTTTCTTCCTGGCAGGATGGGAATTTTTTCGATCACGGCTCAAATTAAAAATACTGACACAAAGTAATTAAACCTAAAATTTTCAAGAGCGCGTGGATTGATTGCGTGCACATCGTTGCCATATTGCACTGGCACCGTAACTACCTATATGAGTGTAAGCAGTGGCGTAGCGTGCAATTTGGCAACGTTGCACTTTGTCCATTCAAACCCATGTTAAAGGTTGAATGCGAAGGTGTTCACCGAACACCCAATACTTCTATATTTTTCATCAGTTTAAATGGGAGACCTGCAACGTTGCCAAATTGCTCGCTCCGTCACTGAGTGTAGGGTATAGATTCACGTATAGCAATAAGAGCTTTCCTTTTGAAACTAATATATGGCTCCTTGTGAAATCTCAATTAAGAATCGGCTATCCCGGAATATGAATAGACCCAGTGGCGATGCGTGCAATCTGGCGACGTGGTATTTTGTCCATTTAAACCCAAGTAAAAGGTCGAATGTGAAAGTGTTCACCGAACATCCAATAATTCCATATTTTTCATGGAATTTAAATGGAAAAACTGCAACGTTTCCGAATTGCACACTAAGCTACTGAGTTGACTTTGTATTTACCTACTGACCCGCATTATTGTCTTCAGCTTTTCACTTTTATTCATAACTTGTAATTTCTTAATTTGTAATAATAATAAGATAAATCTCACTGTAGAATTGATTATACCTACCCGACAAAAAGATTTGACCCAATGGCGTAACGTGCAGTTGGGCAACGTGGTATTTTGTCCATTTAAACCCACATAAAAAGTCAAATTCTAAGGTATTTACCGAACACCCAACGAACTGCAATTTTACCGAATGGGGCTCTTGCAAACTTTTGCTATAAGCAAATAAATAGTCCAATCTGATGTAAAGATCAGCGAAAAGCACGAAAATCACACTGAGAAAGTCTAAAATTCAGTAACAAACTCACGTAACTGCTATAACGGCAAAATTGTAATGGCGGTTCAATAGAGTCCCTGTATATGAAAGAGTCAAGACACGTGAACAGAAGTGAAGAAGAAGAAGGTGTCTGAGGAGCCTGGAGGCGCGCCTCTTGTTTACATTTTTATCCAAAGGTCTTCCCGCCAAAGATTACTCATACATGTTTTCGTGTGTAAGTAATCTTTGTTAGGTCAACCTAACCTCCAATACCCATTGGCTTCACTACCTGTTTTAAAAGTAATGCGTGAATTTTATTCTGTTCTGAACACATTTTCATCAATTTCTAATTCAAATTTCATCAGTACAAGCTAAAAATGCCGAAAGTTTCTTCAAAGCTGGGCAGCAGTGAAGATGGTTCCATGAAGATGTAAACAAGAGGCGCGCCTCCAGGCTTCATAGACCCCTTCTTCTTCTTCACTTTTCAGCAGCCAATCAGAGATGGAACCTCGTATGGCGAGACTCTTTCATATATAGGGACTCTACGGTTCAACTCAGGTATCATGGGAGATTCCTGTACGTCTAGTATGTCGCTTTCTCTGTGGGAACACAGAGATTTGTCTCAATTTAGATGGGAATCTCTCATGATACCTGCGTCTCTCCGCCATTAAGCCCGATTCTGAGAGTGAATTTCGTGATTTTTCAGTGTACTCATCGTCATTTTTACGCAGGTTTTTACGCAAGAATCAACTCTTCAATAATCCCCCATAGCAAAAGTTCGCAAGAGCCCCATTGCAATCAACACCACTGAATCGCGACCTTGTCTTTGCTAACCCGCATTATCGTCCTCAGATTTTCGCGTTTATTCTTAATTCACGTTTTCTCACTGAGGAATATACAGGCTCATTATACATGAGTCTTCTTCTGTTTTCTTCCTCTTCCTCATATTCATAATCTGATACCTGGAGACATATCAATAATGTTTCTGTTGCTGTTTTTTTTTTTTTTTTTTTGCCATTTGGATAATCGGAAGGTTCATAATACCATACTATTCGGTCGAGTCTCTGTTGAGTTCACGCGCCCGCTGAGAAATCCGGTTTCTATTTCCGGAAGCAAAACAGCGTTGGCCACACACTGAGAGCGAGCGTCCGACTGTCCGAGGCCGCACGCGCACGCTTCTAGACGCCCGACCAGTGTTGCCAGATTGACGGTAAAAAAGCCGTATCGTCCCCATTTAAATCAATGTAAAACATACGGCTTTTTCAACCACATCTCGCAACACTGCGCCTGACGCACAATGGGACAAAATATGAAATTCCTCGGGCATCGTTTTGAGGACAAAAATCAAGGTTTTAATGAGCAATTCAATTGCTACGTATAACTAAAAACTGAGTTAAAATAAATGATTTTGACAGCTTAAAGTGAATTAGATGACACAGTATTCGCAAAAAAACGACTTAATAACGTTTGTGTAAAGCAAAAAATTAAAAAACTGTTGTTGTCCAGAAAAATCAATATTTCGGTCCAGGGTGTGACGTTATAACAAATCGTAAAGCAGCAAGCTGTCGGTGAGCGCGGAGCATCATTATTAGCTAGAATGCTTTATATAATCGTCAATATTGATGGGCCAAGTCGTAATAGACATTAGACGTATCTCATTTCTAGAGTCCCTTGATAGAAGTTTTTGTGATTGAGAAGTGATGAGAGCCGACGTCCAACACACGCACTTTGGTCTGAGATCGTCAAAGAGTGGCCAAAAATCAAGAGTAATGCAGCCCTCGCAAACGGGGGGGGGGGTATTTATGGAGATTTTTCCCCGGTGACTCCCTTTTTTTATCTCTCTTTCTTTCCCCCTTCCTTCCCTTTTTTGGCTGAACGGGGGGGGGCGTGTTCGCCTCCTTTGCCCCTTTTAGTGGTGAATCAACGGGGAGACAGCCCCAGAAGCCTTGAATTTTACCTTTTTTTCAACAGAAAATATCCCAAAATTTCTAACTGCAAAGCTTCAAGTTTAAATATTCACGGGCGTCCCCCCTCCAAAATTGTCTGAATCCGCCACTGCCCCATGTCATCTTCCAATGAGAGCAACAGCCAATTAGAACTTTCTGAGTTCGTCTCGGAATACTCCTGACAAAAATTCCATCGGAAGATTTAATTCATTTCCAAGAAGAATAATAATATATAGATCAACTCCTTAACTATCAGAGACGGATAGAAACGGTGCACTGCGCTACAATACATTGGGCAGATTTGAGGCACACAAAAATCTCGGAGATTCATCAAAACAACTGTCAACAATATACTATGATTCAACCTGGTGTTGAATGGTGAAGATCGGTAAACACAGAGGAATTTGACTGGGCGAAGTGAAGCAAAATACTTTCGCAGAGCTAACCAAGGAAGGGTTTTGTACGCTTGACGAAAGAGATTTTGCTGGGTGAACCAAAGATTTGGTCGACTCAACTTAACACTTTCTGTCATGAATTATGAAAGAATAAGTGTCACTGTAATATGAAACCTATACCATTAAATTGAACGAACTTTTTTCATATGATATTCATGTGTGAGTAATTTTTTCCGAATTTCCATAAGGATCCATGTAACATGGTCGTCCATTATAACGGACACTGTGACGGAAAGGGTTAAGTCTTCTGATGGGTCATTTTCTACCAACAGTTTTGTCAGCACAACCAAAGTTTTCTGGGAGTATCCAATATTAGACAGCAACCACGATGGTGTTGGTATATGCTGAGGGCTGCAGCGCAGCGGTGTAGCGTACAATTTGGCAACGTTGCAGTTCGTCTATTTAAACCCATGAAAAATATCGAAGTATTGAGTGTTTAGTGAACACCTCCGAATTCAACCATTTATATGTGTTTAAATGGACAAAGTACGACCTTGCCAAATTGCACGCTACGCCCGCCATCGGAGGGCTGTTGCTAGAAAAGAAAACTTCGGCCGATTCGCGGAGTAGTATGCCAATCCGCGAAATGACTTATGTATGTTAGATCATTTTATAAGTATAGAGCAGGATTATAATTATGAAGCTTTGGAATATAATCAGTAGCTCTGATCACAAGAATTGCTGGTAAAATGATACACTTAATGCTATTCACGAGTTCTTTTGGTTTTGATGTGTTCTTATAAGGGGATGGAAGATCAATACTTAATAATATAAAATAGCTACTGTAGAGCGGACGATTATAAGACCTCTGCAGGTTGTAATGCGCAAACTGCTTCGATTTAGGAGGAAATTCATGATAAAATATAAAGCTAGGTCTTCAATTAGGAGAGCGGCCGTGCAAATAGGATTGATTAAGCAGTGGCGAAGCACGCGCAATTTGACACCAGTGGTTTTCTTTCTTCTGATGCTTACAGTATTGTTAGATGGGAATCTCCCATTGTTACTACCCTCAGCCATCGCATTACGCCCGAGCAAATAAAAGCGTTTATCGAGTTTAGGATTGAATGTCGGAAGTTTTTTGTGCTGCCATTGTTATTTTTGTAGGTTTTTACGCCATAATCGACTATTAATTCGCGCTTATAGCAAAAGTGTGCAACAACCCCATTAAGATCTTACCTTTACAGTTGTGTTCTGAGTTTATTACTGAACTTTAGACTTTTCTAGTGTAATTTTCGTGATTTTCGCAGATTTTTACATTAGATTAAACAATAATTATTTTGCTTTTAGCAACAATTTGCAAGATCCCCATTACCAACTTTCACTTCAAGTAAAATGCGATTATTAACGATCGGATAGTTATTCGAAAAATGGCAACATTGAAAACTGTTTACTTTGCAGAGATTTGCAACTGAGGTGATAACAGAGAGCCGACAGATCGCACACGCTCAACAATCATTATTAAAGCCAGATTGCGTCAGTTTGATAAACTCATTTTGACGCGAGTTAGAACAAATGAGTAAGTAATGCTCGCGCGCACTCGTTGTGCATGGGGCGCACGAACATGCATATGCGTGCGCGCGCATCGATGTCGCCGCCTCTACAACCGTCACACTGTGGATTGCAACGTGAAATTTTCCGGACGAAAATATATTAACGAATAAAAATCGACAATTTAAAATATATACACTATACAGCAGTGGCGTAGCGTGCAGTTTGGCAACCTTGTATTTTGTCCTTTTAGACCCATGAAAAAGATCGAAATATTGGGTGTTCGGTGAACACCTTCGCATTCGACCTTTTCCTCGGGTCTGAATGGACAAAATGCAATGTTGCCACACTGCTCGCTACGCCACTGATATACAGCAAGTAGACCTATGCAGTGCGATGTTCGCAAAATCCCTCTTTTCTCCTGCGGATGTCAAAATGTCACAATGTCAACTTTTATTCTACTATTCCTCTAGCCATACGGACTCGGGGCTCTATTTCTCTTCAACACGGAGAAACAATATTATTTGGGGCTACCAGAATTACCTCCACGCTGAAAAAACAAAGTTTAAGTACAGCCGAAGCAGCTTTTTAAAATAGCTTCGCTGAGCAAAAGTCCTAGCTCTACCGGAGCAAGTTGCGATTGTACTGAAGCACTACTTCAGTAGAGCCAAAGCAAGAAAAGAGGCTGTTACTCTAAAGAAGTAGTGCTTTGGTACTCCTGCAACTTTATCTGGTACAGCTTGAGCTTTTGCTCTGCGAAGCTATTTTAAAAGGCTGCTTTGGCTGTACATAAACTTTGTTTTTTCAGTGCACGTAATAATTAAATGTAATTCGCGTATCCTTAACCTTGCAAATTTCTGGTAAATATTCAAAATACATTTTTTGTTGAAACCAGCAATATATTCACAGATACCAGAATTACATTTAACTATTACATAGAAATAATGGAGCTGTTGCAAACTTTTGCTACAGGCTTAATAATAGTTGAATATGGGATAAAACTCTGTAAAAATAACGATTAGCGCACTAAAAAATCACGAAATCCACTCCTAAACTCACAAAATGCTTTTAAATGCGAGACCGTAATGGCGTCCGAGGCCTCGGTTTTCTTATGGCAATTGTATGCTTCTTCTTCTTCTTGTGTGGTGTTGCGAGAACACCTCGTGTAGATGGCGCTGATTGAAGATAGGGAACCCAAATGCAAACCGCGGCCCCGGCCGCCATTACGGTCTCGCGTTTAAAAGCATTTTGTGAGTTTAGGAGTGGATTTCGTGATTTTTTAGTGAGCTAATTGTTATTTTTACAGGGTATTACCCCATTATAAACTATTAATAATAAGCCTGTAGCAAAAGTTTGCAACAGCTCCATTCTAGTAGCCCCAAATATAAATGTTTCTCCGTGAACTCTCATAGGGATTATTACAGAACTTCCTGTTTTTGAGAACGCAGTTAAGCATCTTGTTTTGGAGTTCTATTAATATTTTCCTCTTTTCGTAACCTTTCCAGTGGCGGCTCGTGCAATGTGGCAACAGTGGAATCCCTCCATTTAAACCTATGTAAAACAATCGATCTTCAGGAGGTGCAATGCACCCCCAAGATATCGATACTTTTGCATAGGTTTAAATGGTAAAAAAGCATGGTTGCCAAATCGCACGAGCCGCCACTGAACCTTTCTCATCTGTAATTTTATTGGTTTTTGTTTCCTGTTGTCAGGAAAGCTGATTTGTTTTGTTAGATTGTACTATGCATATCTTTGGCTATTTATATTTTTTTTCATTTTCTATGTTTTAGGCGATTAAGCCTGTTGATTTTTTTTATAATAAATAAATAACTATCGTAAAACATTTTTGTTGACCCAGCAGTAGTAGCGGCTCGTGCAATTTGGCAACCATGCGAATTTTCCATTTAATTCTATGCAAAAGTATCGATATCTTGGGGGTGCAATTGCACCTCCTGAAGAACGATTGTTTTACATAGGTTTAAATGGAGAGAAGACGTTGCTGCCAGATTGCACGCGCCGCCACTGCCCAGCAGTTTGTTGATCGGCCAATGTTTTTACTGACCATCAGTAGAGTTCTGCTGACCGACATTCAAAATTTTGTTGGCAATGGGTCTGTTGCAAACTTTTCCTTCAACGATTAAGAAATATTAATCTTATGTAAAATTGCCTGAAAAGTCCATTGGTGGCATCAGAAAGTCATAAAATGCAGTAATAAACTCACAAGAGGCGTTTAATGAAATCCAATAAGGCGGAGAAATATCGAGAAATTTGTATGCATGCACCACGAACATCCAAAGGTAGCCAACCTCACAATATCGATCACATTCAATCACAACGTAAACAAACACATAACCTCTACCTCCAGTGAGGTTGTCAAAGTTGGCTATCCTTGGATGTTCGTGGTGCATGCATACAAAGTGCTCGATATTTATCCACCATATTGGATTTCATTAAACGCCTCTTGTGAGTTTATTATAGCATTTTATAACTTTCTGATGCCACCAATGGACTTTTCACTCGATTTTACATTAGATTAAATACTCCTAATCGTTGTAGCAAAAGTTTGCAACAGACCCATTGGCAAATGTTAATGGTCTATTGGCGGCCAACAAAAACATTGAAAAATGGAACATTGGTCAATCATTAAATTGATGGGTCAACGCAATAAATTTTTACTAGGGTATATGTAAATAAAATAAACACAACTTTCCTTGTCCAGAAAAAGCCACGTTTTGATGCTGTGTGTGCCACTCCAGTCGCCTGTTCGTTTTGTCCTCTCCGGAGGAAATGGGAAATATGAATATTTCATGTCATACAATGCAAATTCGATAAGAGACAAGCCATCAGAGGATAGAGCGAGAAGACTCTCATATGCAATCACACAGAAACACTCATGAACCGCACTCACACACACATTCCGCTGTTGCAAAGTCTTTTGATGTATGCACATTCACACCCGTTGATTATATATTTCTATGGAGACAATGGACTATATTTCAGTCAAACGATCAATATATCAATGATTCAGAGCCTGAGTTGTTACAGCCCAAGGTTATAGATTAAAGAGGTATGCTCATCTGACTTCGCGCCACGAAATCAGTATAGCGCGCAGTTCAAAATCCAGATCCAAGATGGCCCGGAAAAAGCAGAAAACATTGTACACTCTTTCCAGAAAACATCGGGCTCTCTCTCCAGAAAAGCAGAAAATAACCCGATGTTTTCTGGAAAGAGTATACAATGTTGTATGCTTTTTCCGGCCATCTTGGATCCTGATTTTGAACTCCGCGCTACTGATTTCGTGGCGCGAAGTCAGATGAGCATACCTCTTTAATCTATAACCTTGGTTACAGCCCACAAAAAAAAAAAAAAAAATTGTCAAGTAAAAAAAATGTATCGACCACTGGCTGATGATCCAAGAAACTAAATCCTTCTCTCTCTCTCCAGCCATTTGAATGCATGTGTTAGAAAAGGACAGAAGAGAAGATGAATAACACGTGGCTGTCCCTGATCTGTCTTTTTCTAACACACGCGTCCTAATAGGAGGAGAGAGAGAATGATAAATATCACTGCAGAGTTGGGCAAAAAATTATTCGGAAATTATTCGGTGTGTCCGGCAACGCCAAGTCAATCGAATTATTCGACGAATAATTCTACAATTGACCTGTACCTTCCGTGTGTTTCCCTTTCCTCAACTCAGGTAGCAAACCCAGTTTTCAGTGTTGCCGGAGTCATTTCATTATTTCTGATTATTCGGTTGCCCAACTCTGAATATCAGGCTCCGCCAATGCTCAATCGACGCTTTACGATGGATTCTGGTTATTGGTGGTCACGCGCGATGTGGCACCGCTGCATTTTGCCTATTCAACCGTTTCACGGGAAGTATGGTACCCATTTGTACCCTTTTATGTAACATGGGATTCAATGGAACTTAAATAGACATTTTTCAAAACTCTGAATGACCCGTCAAAGTTCTTAGACAATATTCTTGTTGTCCTCTTTAGAACGGTATGAAAAAACCTCGAAAAAACTAAAATCCCAAAATGAGAGCATGAAAGGGTTAAATGCATTAAAAAGGTTGAACTATTGTAGGTGCACAGTGCACTTTCTTGAATCGATATTTTGAAAGGGTTTTAAAGAACGAAATGCGTTGACCGCAGTGTATTGCCGTTTACTTCCCAGATATGAAGAAATATTTTAAAAATATTTTTAAAACATTGACAGTATTTTTATTTTAAAAACATTTTCAACAAATTTTAACAAAAATATGTTTAAAATGTTTTCAAAAAAATGTTGACAACTATAATTGGCATGAACGAATCATGTTTTTTTAAAATGTTTTTAAAATATTTCTTTCATATCTGGGTTGTGACAGTTTTCCTTGCGAGAAGTAAAGTTATGATTGTATGAAGGAAAATCCCTGTCACAACAAGGAATCTTTTACTTGTGGCAGCGGCATTTTCTCTGGGATAAAGGAGTTCTCCCTTAGTCAATATTTCACTGTGTAATTTCTTCAACACAAACGAAATATACACCTTAGATTAAAAAAAAAGAATTTTTCACAATCAGTGTGGCTTTTATACAAAAAGATGCCATAGTAAATGTAAGACTAGCCCTGAGGCTGCTGTCTATAAAATAACCAATTCTTTTAGGACCAACGAACTGCGTGTCCAGCCGAGCATAGAGGCATTATTGATTCAAATATTTAACATCCGTGAAAGAATTGATTCGATGGATGGCTCCATTGGTGCAACAAAAAACATGCGTCTTCCATTTAAAAAAAAAAAAAATACACTGGAGTATTGTTGCTGTCGCGCTTATGTCATGTAGGTTTAGTCTGACACGAGGATGGGCAAAGTCAGAGGACATTGGCTCGGGTCTAAGGCACCCACATGAGTGGATCCAGCAATTAGGCAACCATGCATTCTTTCCATTTGAACGTATGAAAAACAATCGATTTTTGAGGGGGACACGGCTCTTTTAGTAATCGATAGTTTTTCATGCATTCAAGTGGGAAGAATCCGTATTTGCCGGATTTCTGGATCCGCCTTTGGCACCTCACTATGGTCTAAGATCATCAAAAAGTGACACAAATTCAGAAAGTAATCGTCTCATCAATTCATCATTTTATTAACTTTCAAGACAAATTTTAATCTCTGAGAATAAATTTAGTACGCGTAATTCAACCCCAGAAATATCATTCGACAGTTTTAAATGTGGCTTTATGGCAAAATTTTTACTGCTGACGTTTTAACGGGTCGATTTGAAGGTAAAAACCTCAAAAAAAAAAAAAAAAAAAAAAAAAAAAAACGATGGCAGTACTAACAACTTGAGAAATCCACTCCGTTTAAAAACACGCTTTACACGCTTTTAAGAGAGCGATCGTAATGGTGGTGTTGGGCACAGATAATGGAAGTTTTCCATCTTGATTGCGTCACTTTTTCTATGCTTGGACGAAAGATTCACAGATAGTAACTACCAACCAGAGGAGTGAACATGCAAGGATGACCAACTTTGTCAACCTCACTGGAGCTAGAGGTTATGTGTTTGTTTACGTTGTGATATGTTGTGATCGATATTGCGTGAGGTTGGCTATCCTTGGATGTTTATGGTGCATGCATACAAATTGCTCGATATTTCTCCGCCATCTTGGATTTCATTAAACGCCTCTTGTGAGTTTATCATTTCATATATTTTATGACTTTCTGGTGCCACCAATGGACCTTTTTAGGAGATTTTACAATAGATTAAACATTCTTAATCGTTGTAGCAAAAGTGTGCAACAGATAACCAAAGTGTAATGCAATAGTCCCATAAAACTTAAACGGTCGAATATGATGATTTTGTATGACTTTTTCTCAGTGGCGGCTCGTGCCATCTGGCAACAGTGTCTTCGCTCCATTTGAATGTGTGTTTAACAATCGATTGTTGGTAAAGCGCTGCTTCACTTTCGAATCGATTGTTTTACATACAATCAAATGAAGGGATGACATTGTTGCCATATTGCACGAGCACTTTTTCTCACTGATTTTTGGCCACTTTTTTCCTATCTCACAAGCGGAGGCTCAGAAGTCGCCGCCTCCGATTTTGAAAACAATTGCACGAAAATGTAGCTAAAGTAAAACTATTAGATCCGTGTTTCTCACTTTTTGTCAATGGGCCTTCCTAAAGCGTCAAGAATTTTTTGAAAGTTGCCGAAATTCACGAAAATATTCGGAACGCTCTCTGCTCGGGTCTTTTACGTGAATTTCGGCAACTTTCAAAAAATTCCTGGCGCTTTAGGAAGGCTCATTGGCAAAAAGTGAGAAATACGGACGGGTCTAATAGTTTTACTTTAGCTACATTTTCGTGCAATTGTTTTAA
The DNA here is from genome assembly GCA_011764245.1 of Trialeurodes vaporariorum. NCBI lineage: Eukaryota > Metazoa > Arthropoda > Insecta > Hemiptera > Aleyrodidae > Trialeurodes > Trialeurodes vaporariorum. The sequence goes on along the minus strand of VMOF01000035.1, from coordinate 14,084,348 downwards.
AAATCGGAGGCGGAGACTTCTGAGCCTCCCCTTGTCAGACCAAAAAGCATCGGATTGAAGAAGACAGATGAGAGTCTATACTTATTTTCATAATCTCAGGTTCGGTCCATGAGACAGGAGACTGAGGCGACACGGAGTCGACGTTTTTGTATAAATCTATTTACACGATTTTTGACGTAGCGAGGCGGGCTTACATTATTCATCGGCCATCATTCCTCCGTCATGTCAGCCCGCAGAACTTGGCTCATTTATCCTAGAAAAAAAAATGTTTACTTAACGCATTGAGTTGCATAATGAAGACAATAGCGGAGGCAGGCGCGCAGGATAAGTTAGGAAAGTTAGACGGCCTCTGTGGTGTGCATGGTGTCTCTTGTGCGGTTTATAGAGACTGCGAGCTTTATCACGAATGATTCCCGTGTTTGAGTCCCAAAGGAGGTGACAGCTACACTGTAATCTCTGGCGATGGAAATTCCTACACGTTTCCTCCTTTTGTCCTGCTGCTGTTTCGCCACACTCCGTCCCAGCTCCCCACCGCTTGTCGATTTGTGTCTCATAATTTTTTTTCAATAGAGCGACGACGACAAAATATAATATACTTTTGAAATATTTTGTTAAAGTGATTCCTCGCCTGTCTGAAGTAAGGTTCTGACTCAGTAGATAACGCCACTAGTCACGTTTTTAAAATTTGACTTCAAAAACTTATATAGTTTTTGTTTTGATTTTGTTTTGTTTTTTTTTTTTTATTCTTTGTTTGTTTTTTATAAGCATTATTTTAGAGGAGGCATCTCCAATAGAACTGCGTTACTTTTCTCTAGAATCCCTATATACTATGTGAGTTGCGCCATTAGCAGTATAAAAGTAAGCATTTTCATACTACTGCCATTGCTGAATCCATTTCTGATTGGCTCTCAGATTTAGGCTGTCAAGAAAACTCCAAGAGGCAAAATGCAAATGGCGGATGGTTTGTTTACTATTCGCGAACTCGCTTTCATTACACATTTGAAGTAACAGTGACCGCGGTAATTTTTGTGAATTTTTCCTCTGCTTGAATTTTATTCTGGAGAACATTATCTCTTTCAATAACGACCGTTATTGTCGAGAATCTGAATCTAACCTGTAAGAGATAGCGAAATAGTGGCAACAGCGAAGAGGCAAATGGTCATCCGCCATTTGCATTTTGCCTCTTGGGGGCTCCATTGATCCGCTTCTTCTTCTTCATTTTGAGAGCCTTGTCGCAACTCTCATAGTATACAGGGACTCTATTTTTCTCTAAACTTTCTGAGACCAATTTTAACAATATTGGTCTTGGACAGAACTACCGTTTCGCGTATAATTAATGACATTTTATAATCCACCGATGATTCTATCGGTTGAGAAAAGACTACACAGTTTAGTTCTGTGTATGAATGTAATGCATGAGAATGCTCGCTCGCATTTGTAATCTTTTCTCAAACAGCGGCGGAGCCTTTGATGATTTTAAAAAACTTGCGGGTATTTTAAGAATTCAACGGCGATTGCACCAATTGAGAAAAGATTACAGATCAGAGTATTTTTGTGTAGAGGAGTCATACACTTAACCGACCTGTGTAATCTTTTCTCAACCGGTGGAATCATCAGTGAATTGAAGAATGTCATTAATTTTACGCAAAACGGCAGCTCTGATGTTATATCGACGGAGAAATCAAGCCTCACAATTTCGGCAAAATGTTAGGCTATGTAGGAGCCGCGTTTTATCATAATAATGGAACGCCTCTACATACCCAAATATCTTGCCAACATTTCGGTGGTTGATTTTTCCATGAATCTAGGACCGGTATATTGAAATTTGGCTCAATAATTTTAGTAAAAAATTACGCAGTTCCTGTTATGGGTTAACGCTTCCAATTAATGCTTTCAGAAAAAAAAAACTATAACTAAGCCTTTAAAGTCAAATTTACTTACAGATAGAAGAAGTATATCATACCGATATTCGGCAACATGCAAAGTTATTTTTTCAAACTGACAGAGTACTCAAATATTCGGAACGTTTGAAAAAGGCAGGGTTTATCATACGTGCGTGCATATGCAATTTAATAATAATAATGAAAAAAACCCAGTTTGCAAAAAAAAAAAAAAAAAAAAAAAAAAAAAAAAAAACGATTGCATTGTTTACCGGAATTGCTTTAATTAAAATAGAATCTGCAGGAATATGATTAATTTTATTCCTTTGCTCGTCGTGCAAGATCGAAATCAACTGGTCTCTGGCAGGATAATCATCCTTGCAAATACTCATCACGCAATATGGAAGTTTCCGTTCTACAAATAGATATGAGTCCGCGATTTGCCTGCAGTTCCAGTATGCTTCTGTTTCAGAATAGAATTAAAATCAGTAAATCACGCTCGCAGGCAAAGATGAGTTGCCTTGATCCAGCCTCCTATTATGAAATTACATCACCGCGAAAAAAAACGAAAGAACTAACTGAGTTCTCATTGGCTGTCTGGTAATGAGCTTATAGTGAGTGATGGGGCCGATTATAAAGCAGTGGTAGCTCTTGTAATTTGGTAACTGTGCTAATTTGTCATTTAAACCTATGCAAAAGTATCGATGTATTGGGGGTGCAGTTGCACCTCCTGAAGATCAATTGTTTTACATAGGTTTAAATGGAGAAATTACATTGTTTCCACACTGCACGAGCCGCCACTGGTGTAAAGATACTACGGATCTTTCAGCGCACCCTCTCGATGACACTCCCAAAATATCAGACGATGACGCCCAAGTGATGCCAAACCAGACAGAGGGTAAGTGCAACTCACTGGTCTTCATATCTATGAGATAGTAAAATATGCAATTTTTAATAAAATTGTCCGTCTATCTGACATTGAGCCTGCCTATGGCTACAATAGTAGGCGCCATGATATCAATCCGGCAAAAATTAGGTTAAAATGTCAAAAGGAAAGGTTAGTGTATCATAAATTCAGCAATTCAATAAACTTCCCTCGATAATCAAGAATGTATTCAAGGGTGAAGAAATAAATATGTTTTTCTCCACCCTTGAAATCATTCTTACTTGCCATAAGGCTTACGATCTAATTGTAAGTCTTTTTTGTGTATCAAGCTGCCTAAAACCCATATTTAAACATACATTAGACATTGATAATTCATTTATTTTTCTCATAGCTTACGTAAGTCTTATAAGTGTATATATTTTATTTCCTATATTTTGCATCCTTTTGTGTTTTGTATCTCCTGACGTGTATCATAGTCGCATCGCATAGGCTCTATCAAGAAATAAAATAAATAAAAATAAATTAATAAATCACAACATGATGTAAACTTCGATTGCAGTACTGCGGGGCGATCATTTACTTTTCAGAAATGCGAATCGATAAAATTTATATGATCGATCCATGGTCGATATTTGAGTAGCAACTCCAATTGATATCGGCATTGCACCGATGATTTCCGTTAATTTTGCTACGGTTACAGGACGTATGTTTATACCTTGTGCCAACGTGATACAGAAATTCTGTGCCGATTAATTGTGCCGTCGGCTTCGTCTGTGTCTGTCTTACCGAATTAAGTACGTGGAATAATTAAAAGCAATTAACTGGAATGTCAAGAGCTGTCTCCCGTAAGAAACTGTCTCTACAATCCCGTGCGTAATTAATGTGAACGAGCTGCATCAAATTGAAAACAATAAAGGCGCGAATATATATACCTACGCCACTGGCGCAACCAGGATCTCTTCCATCTCTCTCATTTTCCCATTTGAATGTATAAGTAGGAAAAGGACAGAAAGAGGGGGTTTTATACCGTTGTCCATCCTTGTCTAACATACGTTTTTTAATGGAGAACAGAGAGAGATGAAGAAAGTCTCGGTGCGCTACTGACCTACGCACGTGGATTGCCTCATTCACCTCTGCTGATAACGAACTGTGTATGCATCTTTCGTTCACGGTAATACTAATTCGAAAGGATAATATTTCATGTGCGTTCTACATCATTTTATTGGGTGGGGAGTGGGGGGGGGGATCTGGCTGTTCGAAGATGCGCGCCATCTCTGTGGTATTTATAAAGCTTAAATATTGATAGATCGACCAAGTAGGGAAAGGAGTGCGTCAAATATTTATCCACCTCTACCTTGACAATAATTCTGTCAATCACAACGCAAACAAACTCATAATCTCCGATGCTGCGTGAGGTTGTTAACGTTGGTCATCATGGATGTTCACGGTGCGTGCACACAGGTTGCTCGATATTTTACCGCCATCTTGGGTTTCAGTTAAACGCCTCCTGTGAGTTTAATACTGCATTTTATGACTTTCTGATACCATCACTGGACTTTTCACGTGATTCTACTTAAGATTTAACACTCCTTCTACATTGCTGTAGCAAAAGTTTGCAACATACCCATTGAAAAGTTGGTTCCGATTCCTCCGAAGGAGAGAATGGGTGAAATACGAAGATATTATAGGTTCGCAAATGTTTCAGAAAAATGGGATCCAATTTCAGAGGCAGGTGCAACCTGATAGCTTCATGAAACACATATTTAGATATACATTTACATTTTGTCATTGGGCGAACAGGTGGTTTTCTCTCATTATTGCAGGCGCATTATGTACCCCAATCTAGGCCCATTTTAATCGCCTTAATTATGCCACAATTGCATATCTGTATCTGTATACTGTATAGTTTAATATCTTTGGTGAAATAGAACATTTATTTTTTTAGATCCATTTTTTTCGTGGCGTCATTTTCATTAGACGAGAGAAAAGCGACGACGGGCCGTGATTGGCTGCGGACCACTTATCGCGATTGACAAAAAAAAAACAAATGACTCGATGACTCATAAGCACTTCGGCTGGCTCTACGATTTATAATCGTCGCGAGCCATGAGTAGTCACCGTTCTCCACTCATCAAGTTCAATGACCCGAATTCCTCCTGCTTCTACGATAGCGGATACCGAGCTATACCGAGTGATAATTACTCCTCGCCTGCCTGCTTGGCGTGGCCTTATCAAATGCTCCGAGTTCTTATCAAGCTGACCCAATTACTAGTAGATCATCACACAAGAGAAAAATAACGCACAGCCTCTCGCAGAATCATATCATTATTTGATTTTATGTACTTCACTTCGAGTAGATCTATTCTGTGAAGATGAAACGGCTGATTCTGTTATCAAAACAATCAAACAAATATATCACAATTCTTCAATTATAGTTGTTTTGTTTTGCATCCACAGTAGCTCTCTCTCTCTCTCTCCCTCTATCTCTCTCTTTCTCTCTCTCTCTCTCTCTCTCTCTCTCTCCCTCTCTCTATTCTCTCTCCATCTCTCTCTCTCTATTCTCTCTCCCTCTCTCTCTCTCTATTCTCTCTCCCTCTCTCTCTAACTTGACCTCTGCGACATTAGTCTTCATCCTGTTATTTTTGTAAAATTTAGTTATTGTTTCTCTTTTGTTATTCATTCTGTGTTTTTCTTTCATTAGATTTTTCTCTGTAGGATTAATACAAATAAAAATATTTCATTCTCCCTCTCTCTCTCTCTCTCTCTCTCTCTCTCTCTCTCTCTCTCTCTCTCTCTCTCTCTCTCTCTCTCTTTCTCTCTCTCTCTCTCTGTCTGTCTGTCTCTCTCTCTCTCTCTCTCTCTCTCTCTCTCTCTCTCTGTCTCTGTCTCTCTCTCTCTCTCTCTCTCTCTCTCTCTCTCTCTCTCTCTCTCTCTCTGTCTCTGTCTCTCTCTCTCTCTCTCTCTCTCTCTCTCTCTCTCTCTCTCTCTCTCTCTCTCTCTCTCTCTCTCTCTCTCTCTCTCTCTCTCTCTCTCTCTCTCTCTCTCTCTCTCTCTCTCTCTCTCTCTCTCTCTCTCTCTCTCTCTCTCTCTCTCTCTCTCTCTCTGATACAGGACGGGCGAAAACGCAGTTCTTGTGTTATTGATTTAAGTAGTTTGTTTAGCGCTTCGTACATGATCAAATTAATATCGTCAAACAAGCAATCGATAACCCGAAATACATTCTAAACGGCAAGTGAGCCAACCGTTGCATGATCCGTTCGTCCAACAACTGTGCAGTTTTTATAGTTATTTGACAATGAATCATGGATGATCTGTCACCTGTTCAATAATCTACAGTCAACAAAACCAATAAACTCATATTGGTGGAGTTTTATTAAAGGTTATGTTACATGTTAGAATTTTAGAAATGTTTGGTTGGCAATCCTGCAGTTTCATCAAATCTATTTGAGCTAGTACGAAGGCCTTTTAAGAAGTGTACGAGCACTGCGCAGCTCTCACTGATAATCATTGGCGAATTTTCAGTTTCCATTCCTTTCTATCAAAACGAAATTCGTATGTAACGTACACCGTTAGATCTTAAAGCATGTCTCAATAAAACTCCAACTTCACTGACAATGAGAGAATTATTTTTTTAATCCCAGTTGTATTTTGTTTGTGTCAAAGAAACTGCACAGTGAATGACTAAGGGGGAATTCCTTTCACCCGAGGAAAATGGCTGCTGCTACATGTAAAAGATTCCTTGTTTTTGACAGTGATTCGCCTTCAAGCAACAGACATTTATTTCACGCAAGGAAAACTGACACAAGTAAACGAGTTCCCTTGTTTTTAAAGAAGTGATTTCTCTCGGTGTTATAACGCTGGAATTGCAGATCTCTATCAAAATTATTATTTCGCTGATAAATTATTAATAATAATCAAGTATTAGATATTTTTGTACCTGAACTCAATATCACTATTTACCCTTTAAACCAGTTTAAAACTGTTTGTTGGTGATCAGTAAAATTTTAATGGTGGACCAGCAGAATTTTGCTGGTGACCAACAAAAAAATTTTGCTACTTATTTTTTTTAACGTACACGGAAAAAAAAGATTAGTGAAAATAACCAAACGGATACCTGATTTTGGCACCTGCTAGTTGTTATGGTAAACTTGACCAGAAGTATGGTACATTTACCGATAAATTGAGTACATTCGATATGCAATCAGGTAACATCACGTAGTACCTAGTCAAAACATAGTATACTTCTGGTTAACATTACCATAACATCGAGCAGGTGCCAAAATCAGGTATCCGTATGGTTGTTTTCACCGTAGTTTTTTTTTCCGTGTAGCTACGTTGCCAGATGACACGCTACGCGGGCTTACGGGCTACGTCCAATGCGCTGGAGTCGCAAACAGCAAGATTTATTCACGTGACTGAGCAAAAGTAGGTCCTCAGGGCAAATGAGAAAGTCATCACGAAACACAAAAGAGGAAATCACTCGTGCAATATTAAATTACGGCAAGCAAAGAGGAGATTGGGTTTTGAGACACGCTTTTTTCCTCGTTGTGCTGATCTTTCATTCAAGAATAATTATTATTATTCAACCACTTACTTTTATGCACGACCCCAATGGGAGTGCATTTTGGTTTTGGTCATGGTATACGGAGGAACAGGTATGGACAGGAGGCGGGGTTTAAGGGATTTTCGAGCTTTCCCGCAAAAATTTACCGTCTGATTTTTGGCCACTTTTTAACGACCTCAGACGACTGTGCGGCCGGCGGCGGCGCTATGTCTTCAGCAAGGACCCCGCGTCGCTGGTTCCCATCATTTGACACATTTCACACGCTTGTATAAAGACAATGCACTCTCAATGTAACTATCATGCGGGCAACGATGTCAAATCAAATGTTATATTGGATCAGTATGGCCAGTGTTTTTCGGAACTTCTAAAGCTATGAACTCTAAGTATTTGGGCAAATTGGCCTTATTTTCAATAGCTTTCAACCTCTGCTGGGAGGAAGTAAGGCACACAGCCGTATGACCTATAGGCACAGAATAATACAATCAGAACGGAAACTGTCGGATTTTGAAGTAAATTCATTTCGCGTCCGCCATGTTGGGATATAGGATATTTACATTTGGATTCGCGCTCGAAAAAAAAAATATAGCACATGATCCGCGAAATTTTCATTCCGAAATGCCAATAGAATAAAAGTGAGGCCGGAAACTTGAGATTTCTTTCCAGAATTTACAGAAATAAATGAGTTTCAACACAAATCACACACGTCCGCCATGTTGGGATATAGGACCACAGCGTTGCCTATTGGTGCCGTTGAATTCCAAACTTGCTTCCATTGGCTCTTAAGGGAGTTTCCGTTCTGATTTTATTATTCTGTGCTATAGGGTATGAGTCAACACGATGAAAAGTTGTTGGTACATATAATCAGTATGGAACGGGGCAATTTTTGTTGTTGAAAATTTGAACGAAGTTTGTGAGCAAATCAATCGAAACCTTTTTTGATTTAAATGCTTTAAATCCCCACCGAAGGCGGTGCGTTTTCAGTTTTGCTAACCTTATTTTTCTCCCACTTAAATAAATAAAGTAGGTTTACCTAACTGAAATTTGGGGTGTATTTCTTTGAGTCAATATTTTATATACATTTAAATGTACAAATTCCAGCGTTTGATTGCACGCGACGACACAAATTATCCCTACATGAGTTCTTAAGGTGAATCTTCAACTTTTTAGAGCTGGTTTTTTGCCATCAGAACTCAACCTATTCGGTCAATGTCAAGTTACAGGCGTCACGTACTTTCTAAGAAATCTAAATTTCTTTATCTTGAAAAGTATTTTTATCATAACTTGAAACACAAGGCTGGGCGTATACCAAAACACGGAATACCCCAAATCGATTATTGTATCGAAAACGAGAAATATTGGTTCTTTCAGTCTTTTTTTTCAAATGATTGACGAGGTAATCGCTGCAGTGGCGGTGACTGACCCTGAGGAACCCCCGCAGAAATTAAATAGGGGCCAGGGACCCCCTTTAATTAGGGTTTTAATTTAACTAGTTTCTGACCTCTGTCCTGTTTGATTCCCCCTTCCTTATTTTTTTTTTCGTTCTTTCCTCTCTTCTTTCTTGCTTTGTTTCTCTCTACACCTAGCATCCCCCCCGCGGCGCGAGGTATGCGGGGGTCAGTGGCGTCCGGTGCAATTTGGCAACAATGTATTCTGTCCATGTAAACTCATCTAAAATATTGAATTCAGGGGGTGCACAGTGCACAAGGAAGATTCGATAGATTTAATGAGTTTAAATGGAGCAGTTGCATTGTTGCTAGATGGCACGTGACGCCTGCACTGGCGGGGGTGCTATCGCCGTCACTGATTCGCGGCATTCCTGTCCGTTTTGTGTCCTAGAATACCTTACCGTAGGTTAGTTAAAACAAAAAAACTCGCTTCTTATAACGATATAAACAACAAGTCTGCTGGTCAAGTTGTGGTTTGCAGAATTTTCCATATGAAAATGAAAATACGATTCTACTGACTACCAACTAACAAGCAGGCCGATTTTTTTATCGAAATGAATTAGGCGTACATGATTGTCGATCTGGGCCTAGTAAAGATTTTTCGGACATACTGTACACCGCACCATTACTGCCATCAGTGACGTAGCGTGCAATGTGGCAACGTTGTACTGTGTCCATTTAAACTCATGCAAAAGGTCTAATGCGAGGGTGTTCACCGAACACCCAATTGTTCGATCTTTTTCATGAGTTTAAATGGACGAATTGCAACGTTTCAAAATTGCACGCTACGCCACTGACTGCCATTTATCGGATAACTATCCGATTATTCTCATTTGACTCTTAAAAGAACTATAAAAAAGAGTTATATGGTCATAAATATAACAAGAAGAATGGTGGTTATAAAACTGCCCAGGGGGGTGATCACGGAGGATCGGATCGTTTTAGTATCGTTATCGTTATCGTTTGCATGAAATCAAATGGGCTTTCTTCTGCGCAACTCGATCGCGCAGGTGATCCCCTTCTCACCTCTTCCTGCTTCAAACGATTGAGATTACGACAGCCTCCAACTCATCGCTTCCTTTCGTCCGTTTCAATCGTTACGAGGGGCTCAAAACGATTCGATCAGTTGACCCACCCATAAGGTTATATATAAACGGTAACGATAACGATACCAAAACGATCCTATCCTCCGCGATCACCCCCCTGTATCAATATCAAGAAGTATGTGGTTATCCGTTTGATATTGAAAACATCCAGATGCACAGCACAGCAGGAAAATTACAACGATAAAGCTATGTTTGACATAATTCACATTCTAAATAACATAGGGTCTCCATATGCAGCTACCGGACGGATGAAAAAAAGTTGAGTGTTGCATACCTCCAGTTTTTCCAAGCATTAAAACTCTAAGGGCCAGGTTAGTTCAAAAAGAATGCCTCTCTTCCGTTTATATGTATAGGAAAGATAGGTAACTGCTCGTACTCTGGGGAATTGGAATTGCATATACGACGAATTAAAGCTGACGAGATCTTATCCTGTAAGTGTTTTCATCATTATTCGCGTTTATCCGGAATGAAGACTGTGGCAATGTGAAATAGACGAGAGGAAGGTTAGTTAACTGTTCGTACTCTGGGGAGTTGGAATTGCATATACGACGAATTGAAGGCACCTTGAGAGATCTTATCCTGTAAGTGTTTTCATCGTTATTCGCGTTTATCCAGAATGAAGGCTGATGCAATGTGAAATAGATGAGAGGAAGGTAGTTAACTGTTCGTACTCTGGGGAGTTGGAATTGCATACACGACAAATTAAAGGCACCTGACGAGATCTTATCATGGATGTGTTTGCATCGTTATTTGCGTTTATCCGGAATGAAGACTGGAGCAATGTGAAATAGACGGGAAGAGAACGAGTATGCTCGGACTTGGTCCATAAAGGGTTAAAATTGGCTGGTCTGTTTTGTTTTTTGTTTTTTTATGTTTTTTTGTTTTTTTTGTTTTTTTTTTGTCACCGGTGTCGCGGTCTAAGTGTGCAACAGCCCTACTGTTTTGATAATGGACAACTTTTGCCGTGAGAAAATGAAAAGTCCAATCTAATGTGAAAACCAGCAAAAATCAGGAAAATCACACTAAGAAAAGCTAAGATTTAGTAATAAACTCACATAACTGTATAACGGAAAGATGTTAACGGTGGCTCAACGCAGGTATCTTGGGAGATTCCTGTCAAATTTGTCACTTTCTCAACCGAAACAAAGAGATATGTCAGAACTTAGATAGGAATCTCCCATGATACTTGCGTCTCTCCGCCACTAAGCCCGATTCTGAGAATGAATTTCTTGCGTTTTTCGTGTACTCATCGTCATTTGTACAGGTTTTTGTGCAAGGATCAACTCTTCAATCCCCTGTAGCAAAAGTTTGCAAGAGTCCCATTGACTGTATGCAAAGGGTTAATCATTTACGTAAGAAAATTTGGCAACATTGGACTGCGGAGCAACCACAGACATAGGACCAAAGGTATACAATAAATTTGTATATGGTGGGAGCAGTGCAGTGACCACTGACTCTTTACGGACAAGTTCCGCGTTTCTAATTTTACGGGTATTAAGGTGCCTCTCTGCGGCTTTAATGCTCTGTGTTACGCTGCACTGCAGCGCAGCACGCAAGCGCAGGAGGTGCTGATGCTGCTTGAAATGCGTGGGGGTGGGGGGAGTTGGTCATCGACACACAGACACAATAAAAGTGACGTCATAGTAGTCGCGATGCAGAGTCTCATGCTCACAATAAGCTGATTTATAGACGTTGTCAGATGGTGCTTATTAATCTTTGGATTCTTCATAGCTATCCGTAGTAATTTTATTTAAGTGAAAGAAAATTGAGCATAAACTTTATGCTAGATTTCTTCTAAGACAATGCGATTGTTGGCTGTTTTTTCTGTGAATACCCGAAAAAAAGGATCCGTATTTACAATGCCTCAATTATCTAACAAGAGCAGCATGGGTTGTATTCCCTGTTCCGTCTCCATGAGTCTCAGGCCACTGACTCAGACAAAATCCAATATTTTCATGTATACTCATAGTTTTAACAATTCGACACCTTCGTATGGGAAAATGATCACACCAGCGCTATTACATGTAAAACCAAGGTCATGAAATATATTCGTGTTAAAAGAATGTTTCCGTTGGTGAATAACCATTCATTCGTGGGAAACGAATCATTTTTATCAATCAAGTATTTAATCAGATTTGACTATATTGTTAATTGTTTATTTAAAAGCGCAGTTTAAAGAAAAGAGACGGACAGTTATCGCGAGCACCAACTGTTAATGCGGGGTTTCTCTTTACATTTTATCAAATTTAGATGAAAGGATGGATGTATATTGTATGTACATACCTGAGAAATATTTATTCCTTTCAAGTTTAAACGACTCTATAATTAGATTCCTCCATTTCTTGTTGTGTAATTATGGAGAATGCGACTGAAGTGTCCGGGACAAGCACCGAACATCAGTGTTCTTTTTTTATTAAAATTCGATGTTTGTCAATGATTTTTCGGCGCATACATTTCATTGACATTTGCCATTATTATACTCAATAAAATTCGGGACGCTGCATGATTTAAAAAATTATATGACTTTCTACTTTATTCGCCCTGATTTTACGCATATTCTACTTAATTCTTGCAATTATCGAGATAAAGTTTAATTGAGAAAAATCAAAGAAATTTTGATGAGAGCTTTGGCTATAGATTTGAACTTGGCAGGTCAATTTGCTTCGAACAAATTTGCGTAATACGCGAATAGAGGTCTAATCGTTAGAAAACAAAACCCTAGTTTTGCGTTTAGGGACCCTGTAATTTTGTTCTCATTAACCCATTCAGTGAATGTCGTACACATGTTGTACCACTTAATTTAACATGGGATTTAATGGAATCTCAATGGTCATTTTGCAAAAAGTTCAGTGACCCGTCAAAATTCTTAGAAAATTGTCCTCTTTTAAAAATGGTTTGATCAAATCCAAAAATAAAACTCAAATCCCAAATTTTGCACCTCAAAGGCTTAAGGGAATACACCTATGTCGCATTAGTGAAAACATCCTTTTGGAGAGGTCATGGATTCTAACCTCAAAATGTCACTTGTGATAATCTTCCGGAGAGTTGTCGACACAATGTCAATCTTTAAAACAGAGTCTTACGGAATTTCGAAAAAACTAGGTTGCCTATCAGTGTATCAGAAAATTTCTCTACATTCTCCATTATTCGGTTGAGAAGTATGATGTCGCTTTTATATCATGAAGTTTGTGACCAAGAGGGTTCAAATATTTTATTACTTATTAGGAGTAATAATAATTATTGAAACCGGAAACGTGGCAACGTACAGTCCAGCGCTTTAACTCTTTTTTCGACGCAGAGCATAGTTCGAGACAAAAAGAAGGAGAGAGAATAATAAGCCTCTTTCGTTTATTATTATCTATCTCCATGGTATACCTTTCTCTCTTTCTCTCGCAGCTCAGCGGCGCTAATGTCGTTGGCGTTCAGTCCACGCAAGCATCACGTAATTATTGAACACAATCAACCAGTGTTGCCAAGTCTCGATGAAGATCGGTGAGTTTCATCATTGGTGCATTGGCTTATGAAAAATCAGGGAATTTTCCTAGAAAATTTGGCAACGCTGTAATATCAACCAGAAAATCATTGTTGCACTATAAGTGCAGTGCCGTGAATGTACGTGTTCTACTCACACGTCCCATATATAATCAATATGAGCTCATAATGAATTTAGTTTCCTACTTTTGACACGGCAATGTCGCCCTCCTTTTTCAAATGTTAACGCTGACTCTTTTTCCTACGAGAAAAATGTGTTCTAAACTCAAAAGGATTCTTTAATGCAGTTAATTATTCCCTCATGTGGGCTGATTTTTGAAATAATTGGATATTGCTCTGGTAGACTGCAGTGGCGGCTCGTGCGATTAGGCAACCGTGCAATTTTCCATTTAAACTTATGTAAAAGAATCGATTCTTGAGGAGGCTGACAGCCTCCGGAAGTATCGATTGTTTTACATTGGTTAAATGAAAGGAGGACACTGTTGCCAAATTTCACGAGCCGCCACTGGTAGACTGGATAAATGAAGGGCGCCTATTGGTCCTTCCAGAGTGTTTTCCGAAAATTAGAGCTTATTATTAATCCTTTCAGACCTGAAAATCCTTTTTTTCAGGAGCGGATTTTTGACCAACATTGTTGATCTCAGCGCTGTTTCCTCATTTAAATTGATTCGCATATTGTATTTTATTGTTTTTCGTAAGACTACTCAGTGGCGTCGCGTGCAGTTTAGCAACAATGTATTATATCCATTTAAACTCATGTAAAAGATCGATATCAGGGGGCGCACAGTGCACAAGAAAAATTCGATATTTTTAACGAGTTTAAGTGGAGCTGTTGCATTGTTGCCAGATGTCACGCGACGCCACTGAGACTACCTGTTATTCAAATGTCCATTGGAATGGACTCCAGGTTTGAAAGGGTTAAGCAAGTGTCGCCCTCCGCAGAATTCGATAACCTATCCCCTTGGTCCAATCAGCTTTTAGCTTTTTCTTTTTATTTGTTCAATCTAACAATTTTTATAGTGTAAATTAAGTTTAATTTTAGAAGCAACATCAATCAAAAAAATTAATAAAAATAGTATAAATCTAATTGGTATTTAAGTGACTTAATAATTCTATAAAAAATATTTAAAAGAAGATATAATTAACTTAAATTTTTTTATAGAACTTTTTAGAGGGACCAATATTAGCCCTTTGTTTATCCAGTCTTCCAGCTTTATTCGATGATTTCAATGGGGGGGGGGGGGGGGGGGGCTGATATTCGAAATTTTTTATCAGTCAGTTGGATTTAACTACATAATAGATTGGACAAGCTCAATCTGATTGACTGTGAGATTCGTCTAATCTATAGTCTTTTTATCTGACAGGTGTTTAAAAAGTTCAAATGTCCCCCTTTCCCCCTAGGAAGCTGCTCCTTGAAATTTTTAACTTTCAAATTTACTGGATGAGAATGAAAAACTACGAATAGAGGGAGACAAGTCACGTGGTTACTGATGTGCCAATAAGGGTTGCCTTTCATAGGTACTATGACTTTTAAAAGAAAGTAGTCTCATCGAAATTGCTTTAGCCATCGTATTTAAATTTTTTAATGTCGCGTTACAAGTAGCGCCATGCTGCGAGACTTTGAAATACCTGAAAACCGTAAAATCTCTCAAATTTGTCGAGAAATATATGAAATAATGAAAATTTCTATCAGGATACTTTCTTATGTAAGCCATAGTCAGTGGCGAGGCGTGCGCGATTTGGTAACGTTCCTTTTTCCCATGTAAACACATTAAAAGGGTCGAAATTCCTGAGATGACAGAAGCGTTCGACTTTTTTGGTGAATTTAAATGGAGACAGTGCATTGTTGCCAAATTTCACGCCTCGCCACTGGCCAGTGGCCATAGTACAACTCAAGTATATTTTCAACATGCGGAAATATGAAAGAAATATAAAGGAAAGGCTCTAAACATAATTTTCGCACCCTAACTATTCAAATTTTCGGTAATAGATATTTCTTTTCGGCATTGAACTGAGTTAGAATAGTATGGTATTATGAATTTAAAGTACCCAAATTCAGTGTTACGGACGTTATGTGTGCGAAAATAAATAAACAGACTGAGGCATTTGAGAGAAATTAGACAGCTAGATTAGAGCAAAATGCCTCAAGGCAGCATATCCATCAAGCTTACTCTTTCCTATTATTGCGTTAAAGTCACTCGTGTCTGCAAAAACTCAAAAGGGAAAAGCCGATATTTCAGAACTTTAGGACTTAACTTTTTCCAACTTATCATACCTGGATATAGTTTGATCGTACTTGATAAGTAATTTGAAAATTTTTTACGAAATAATGGGGGAAAGTGAGCACATCATCTTTGAATCATTTGACCACATATTTTATGAACTTAGGACGTATTAAAGAAAGAGACTGGTATATTATGTGAGATAATGTTTCTGCTGTTCGGAGAATGATTCGTTTTCTTTCTATTGTAATACTTTTTTGTATTATGAAAGAATCTTTTTTAATTTTACGAGCTTGTTAAGTAATTGTAAATTGTTAGAGTTTAAAAACCTCTGCTCATAAAGCGACGCAACCTTTGATCCACTCTGCCCTTGAGACGAAGTTGCTATTTGGCGAATGGCATTTTACAATTGTCCAGATGATTCCACCGGTTGAGAAAAGATTACGAAGTTCTGTTCAGTTAATGACTATTACAGCACGAAAATACTCTGATCAGTAATTTTTTTTTCAACCAGTGGAGTCTAGTCTTCACAGGCTTTGAAATACTTGCTTATTTAACGGTGTTTCCACCGACTGAGAAAAGATTACAGATCACAATATTTTCCAACATTACAGTCATAAACTGGACTTAACTGTGTAACCTTTCCTCAATCGGTGGAATCATCGCGGTGAATTGAAAAATGTCATCAACGAAATGGCAGCGTTGCCTTGAGAAAGCTATACTAATTACTTGCCATGAACTCGCTTAGTATCTGTCAAGTTTTTCAATGCACGCGTAACCGGCATCTGTTTGAACCAATCATAAAACAGAAATAAATTTTGTGTCTAATTATTTGCAATTGTTATCGAAATTTTATCCGAACTCGGTGTTATCTTTTGAGTGGAGCGAAGAGGTGAAAATTGATAATGAACTCGACAATTTATCGACGTAAATTGAACGGTTTTCTTCAGAAAAGACTTAACTGTGGGCATGAAATCAATAGAAGTCAGTTCTTTTCTGAAGAATTCCGTCAAATGGGGCTCTTGCAAACTTTTGCTATAGGGGATTGAAGAGTTGATTCTTGCATAAAAACCTGTAAAAATAACGATGAGTACACTAAAAAATCACAAAACTCACTCTCAGAATCGGGTTTAATGGCGGAAAGACGCAGGTATCATGGGAGATGCTTATATAAATTGAGACATATCTCTGTGTTTCTGTAGAGAAAGTGACATGATAGATAGGAATCTCCAATGATACCTGCGTTGAACCGCCATTACAAACTTAACGTTTCATCAGTTATGTGAGTTTATTACTGAATTTTAGACTTTCTAAGAGGGATTTCCTTACTTTCCGCTGGTTTTTACATCAGATTGGACTATTCATTTGCCCACAGCAAAAGCTTGCAAGAGCCCCATTGAAGAAGGTCACAAAGTTTTCTCGGTGGTGAGCAGAAACGTGTTTTCATAATTCAGGACTCAGGAGCGCAACGAGAACTTCTCTATCTCTCTCGTTTTGTTCATTAAAACATGTACGTTAGACAAGAATAAACTAAAGGACTGAGCCTCCTCTTTCTCTATCCTTTTTCACCTTATAAATTTAATTTGCAATATGAGAGGGATAGAAGCTATTCTGGTTCCATCACTGACAGAGCTCATATTAACAAAGCTCTGTCTCCGACGCGGCGCGGCGGTGCAACTTTTAATGATCCACTATTAAATCATTAAACAGTAACATTATCGTGGGTTTCATTCCGATCGTAGATTTACAGTAAACCTGTGATTGTGCTCTAGCTATTAACGCAATTTTTCCTCAGTTCTAGTCGATTTGACGTCAACTGCTTTTAAAAACGTAATCTAGACAAACGTCATTGAGAAACAAAAAGAAAATTTAGAATATGCGATAGTGGCGAAAGTTTTTGCTCGGAATAAAATTGTTTTTGAGTCTGACTGAAATGTCTACAATTGCACTAATAAAATGTTGGCTTTGGATTTTTTTCCAACAAAAAAACATGTTTGAATGAAGTAATTATATTACAAATTGGATGAAGTAGCGACCACATGACTCAAAATTGTACACGAAAAACAAAAACAAAACAAAAACTGAATTCTAGTATTATTACCAGAAGCACAACGCCATGTGAACCGTGAAGAGACTAGTACTTATACCAGAAAATTCTCATGTTACTATCAGAATAATGTCTTATCATTAGAATTTCCTCAACATTTTCAAGAAAGGCATAAATACTAGAATTTTGGTAACAACACCATCCCTAACCTTGGTTTACACTTTACATACACTTCTAGCAATCTTGTTTTTCTTTTTTCTTCCGTGCAGAGTTTGTAATTTTTTTTGCAGAAATAAGCCAAAATAATTCATAAAAACAAATATACCGGATCTTAATATGTAGCAGTAAGCTATCCGAGTAAGAAAAGACATTGCAAGTTTTTAATTGTAAGAAACTAAAACACGGTAGGGTTGATATAGTCTTTCAAAATTTACAACCTGGAATGCTTTTGTTCCTTGTCTCTCTGATCTTTAAAGAAAATAAAGCGCAACTTACATCAGTATTTTTGAAATTTAACTAAAAAGGATTTGTTCTAATTAATAATAATTTATTTCCATGACGCAGTAATACAATAATAACTTCTTAAAGGGAGACGGTAAATTATTGAATAAAGTGTTGGTGAATCAATCAACCGCTGAGAAAGTCGCGAAAATTGTGATTAGACTTTTTTTGGTGCAATCCAATGATGAAAATTATGATTAGTAAAACTGTCTCGTTTAATGCGTCTGCTGGAGAAACCAAATTAGATTGATATCTCCTAAGAAAAATACCGCTTCTGCATGAACATCGCCAATTGAAGATTTCTAAGCGTCCTCGAAACCAAATTCCAGGGGGAATGACCATGGGCGCTCAAAAATGTCTACTCGCGTTTAGCTCATTTTTGGGGGATTTACGTGGAAATCTGTATTTTCCAACGACTTAGGGGAGGAAGGACTGCGTTCCACCACCCCCCCCCCCCAGCCGATGCGCATGCGTCTTTCGGTAATATCACTGGTTAAAAATTGACCAGAATATGTATTCTTTCTGACGCTGGAGCAGAAGATTTTTATTATTTTCTTGCTCTCTCCATGGCCAAGGATAGTTTATAGTAAATATAAAGAGTAGACAATTGAGTTAATGCCCCTGATTAGCTTTTTTTTTTTTGTTAATGTTTTGTATTGTATTGTATTGTTTTGTCTTGTTTTTTTTACCACCTTTTTATTCTTGAACGGAAATCTTTTTTTTTTTTTTTTCTATAAATAGCCGTAAAGAAACGATGTTTAATGCTCCGTTTTTGCATTGAGGGTCATTCTAGGTTAACTGTCACATTTTAAAACTATTCTTTTCATCCTATATTTTTCAATTTTCACTTTTTTAGCGATCATAAGGGTGGTAATTGGGTGACCTCTTTCTCTCCCAATCTCTAAAAAAATAAAAACTTGATGTTTGAGAATCAAAAAAGTAGATTTTAAATGTAGTAAACCTTGAATGACCCTCTATCTATTCAGACAAAATATGATAGTATTTTTTTTTAAATTTCATTAATACTGATCATTATCAGTGCGAAAATCAAATGTCCACGATTTTTTTTTAAAAAAAAAAAAACATCAAAAAACAAAAACCAACTGAAAAGTCAGCGCAAAAACAATTTGTAACGAGCGTGTAAAAATTACAAACGTCAAAATACTTCAACAAGATTCTGATACATACCTTGATTTCCAGCGAATAAAAAATCAGCGTTGTATCAAGTCCCGTTTCCAAAAAGACGGCAAAAACAAATCAGCACATTTTACGCTCCGAAGCAGTCGCAAAATTCGTAAAAAAAAACACTTTCCTCGAAAATCACAGAAGTCCAAAACCTTTCACGATCGAAAAAACCACTGCAAAAAAAAAAAAAAAAAAAAAAAAAAAAAACGAATGTATCCTATAGAGTGATCACCAACTGTTATTTCAAATCGCGCATTCGCAACAGAAAGAAAGAGAGAAAGAGAGAGAGTGTGTGAGAGAGAGTACGGAAGACCGGGCGATCGTCGCTCTAGTTCACTCTAGTTCAAAAAAGTAAAAAGGAGAGGGATAATGCACACTACAAACACAGATCGGAGCTATAGATGGGTTATTGGGGAACTAGAGTGGACGCCACACTTGGTGATCCGATGCTGCTGTTGTTGTTGTTGTTGTTGGAAGGCCCAAGAGAGAAAGTAGAATGAGGGAACAGGAAGAGAGAGGTCAAAATCTCTTCGTGGCGTCGCGGTAGCCGGCATCACTGGGTGACGCGACTTCGTGCGCAACTCCGAGAAAGCTCTCCTCCGACTTGCGAGAGGACAAAAGAGAGAGACAGAGCTTTCGCAGACTTCTTGGTTTGAGTGAAAGAGAGAAAGACCTTTCTCGGACAATGCAGGAGTGAGTGCGAGAGAAAGAGTGAGCGATAGCTTTTTCAGACTGTGTGTCAGTGAGAGGCTAATATACTTTTGTTTCAAAACGCAGGAGCGAGAAATAAAGATGGAGTTATCTTGGACAACTTGGGAGTAAGAGAGAAAGAGCTCAATACTGTATTTGTATACTGTATGAGAGTGAGAAAGATGAAACTCCTTAAATTTTGAAAAAAGTGTGTGTGTGAGAGAGAGAAAATATTCTCGAGCAATACAAGAGTAAGAAAGAAAGAGCTTTGAATACGTAGAAGTAAGAGAGATAAAATCATTCAAATTTTAGAAAAAAAAGGTACATGTGTGTGTGTGAGAGAGGGAAAGAGGGGAGAGAGAGAGAGAGAGAAAAAGATTGATTTATTAAACAATACAAGAGAAAGAAAGAAAAAGCTTTGTGTACGTGTGAATAAGAGTACCTAATAAAATTACGTGAATTTTTAAAAAAAAAGATAAATGTGTGAGAGAGAGAAATTTCTCGAGATACGCGAGAGAAAGAGAGAAAGAGCTTTGTATACGTGAGAGTAAGAGTTACAAAACTCGTCAAATTTTAAAAAAAAGTGTGTTGGTGAGTGTGAGAGAGAGGGAGAGAATTCTCGTGCAATGCAAGACTAAGAGAGAAAGAGAGTGTGGTTATAAATTGGGAGTGAGTAAAATGAAACAGATCTGCATGTGTCTCAGGCACATAAAGAGAGAAAGATGCATTGCAAATATATTTGTGATTTTAAGCATGAGAGAGAGAAACACTTAAATTTTTACGTTCAAGTGAGAGAGAAAGAAAGCTGTGAGACCTAACCGCGTCGAGAGTGAGAGAGAGTGAGAATCGAGAGCTTTCTCAATCATTGGAAGGAAGAAGGGAGAAAGGAGAAGCTTCCTCATATATAAAGAGAAAGAGAGAGAAAGAATGTTGGTTTGTGTATGTGTTAGTATCGATACTTTTTTTCTTTTGTAATAATTTTGTAAAATATATTTGTGATTTTAAGCATGAGAGAGAGAAACACTTAAATTTTTACGTTCAAGTGAGAGAGAAAGAAAGCTGTGATACCTAACCGCGCGAAAGTGAGAGAGAATGAGAACTGAGACCTTTCTCAATCAATGGAAGGAAGGAGAGAGAAGAAAGGAGAAGAAGCTTCCTCATATATTAAGAGAAAGAGAGAGAAAGAATGTTAGTTTGTGTATGTGTTAGTATCGATACTTTTTTCTTTTGTAAGAGCCCTCGGTGGTGTAAGTAAGTACCTTAAAGGTGAGCGGTAGATGTTACCGTATCAGCCCGGCACAGTTCGGAAAGTTCGTAAAGTTCAGCAGACGAACGGACAGCGCGACGCGAGCTTGATGAACGAAGAACCAAGCAGAAGTGTAAGGTAGATGGATGTGGTTTACACGGTTACGCGAGTTGACTCAACTGCGGGGGGAGGTGATGGAGGAAGGGGGAGGGGGAAAGAATAATAAGACAAGCGTCGCGTAGTCAGCGCGGAGTAGCGTCGACGCGGGACCGACTCGAGGAACGGACTGAGAACTGGACTGACGATTATCTGAATTCTGAAGAGAAATAAACAAAAACAGTTCCTCGCTCATCTGCGCGGTAGGAGGACGAGCCGATCAGCGCGAGCGGCGCCAGAGACGTGTGAGACGTAACTTTTTACGTCTTACGTTACGTCGCGTCGCGTCGTATGGGGCTTCTCGTTGGGCTAGAAGTTGGACGTATGACAATCAGTTTTGTTTTTTTGTTTTTTTTTTTTTGTTTTTTGTTTTTTTTTTTTCTTTGTTTTTTTTTTTTTTTTACAAACACGTGGAACATCGCACCGTGGGAAAAACCAGGGGCGGATTTACAACTCTTGAGGCCCTACGCAATTTTGAATTTGAGGCCCCCAAGATAAAGGCACAGAATAATAGCAAATTTATTTCGCGTCCGCCATGTTGGGATATAGGATGTTTACATCTGGATTCGCGCGCGAAAAAAAAATATAGGACGTGATCCGCGAAATTTTCATTCTGAAATACCATTAGAATAAAAGTGAGGCCGGAAACTTAAGATTTCTTTCTAGAATTCACAGAAATAAATGAGTTTCAACTCAAATCACACTCGTCCGCCATGTTGGGATTAGGACCACAGCGTTACCAATTGGTGCCGTTAAATTCCAAACTTGCTTCCATTGGCTCTTATGGGAGTTTCCGTTCTGATTGTATTATTCTGTGATAAAGGGTAGGATGCCTGAGCGTCTGAGGGCATCCACCGGGAAGAATGGTGGTTTAGGGGCTCTCCACCTAATTTTTGTTTTTTTGTTTTGTTTTGTTTTTTTTTAATAGAAATAAGAAGGCATTGAAATTCAGTTTTAAACTGTTTTTATATATCCAGCAAATTTGTTTTTATTTAATCTTTTTGCCTTTATTTATTTTAATTTTTCTCTCTTTTCTTCTCTGTTTTTATATTTTTTTCAATTTTTCTCTCTCTTTATATTTTTCTCTCTCTTCATATTTTTCTCTCTCTGTTTTTCTCTTTTTCTTCTCTTCTTCCTCCCTTCGTGAAGTGAGACCCTCTTCAAAATTTTAAAGGGAAGCCGGAAGGATCCTCAAACTCCCCGGGGTGATTGAAAAGTGGGAGTATCGCTCAAAAATCCTTTGCGGTGACAATTTCTGGCTGCGCCACTGCATGCACATAGGGTGAATGGGGCTCTTGCAAACATTTTTGCTATACAGGGGACTGAAAAGTGGATTCTTCCACATAAACCTGTAAAAATGACGATGAATACACTAAAAAATCACGAAATTCACCCTCAGAATTGGGTTTAATGCGGAGAGACACAGGTATCATGAGAGATTCATATCTAGTTACAGACATCTGTGTTTCCTTAGGAAAGCGAGAAATCAGACAGGAATCTCCCATGATATCTGCGTTGAGCCGCCATTATACGATCTTGACGTTATAGCAGTTTTGTGAATTTTTTACTGATTTGTAGACTTTTTTGGAGTGATTTTCGTGATTTTTGCTGGTCTTAAAATCAGATTGGACTATTAATTTGCTTATAGATTTATTTATTTGCCAAGAAATTGTAGGAGCCCCATTCCGTTTAAAAATGCGAATCAAGTTTATAAATATGGGCAACAATGATTGCGTCAGATTACTATAGGTCAAAAACTCAGAACCGAAGCAGTTTTTTTAATTCCTTTGTTGAAGCATTTCTCTTACCTGCTGCATACACACTTCCACGACATCGAGGAATGATTCAACATTTCAATCTATTTTATTTACCGATATAGGTCAGGTCGTCAATGGCAGCAATCAAATTGACGAATCGTGCATCGATAGCAAAGGGATATGATTACGAAACCCAGTTCTTTTCTCGGTCAGCACCTCTTGTCGCGTGGTCAATTATGTTTATTTTTCGAGCTTTGTTTACTTTGCGGGCGGCGAGTACAAACTTATTACCCACGACCCACGACTTTCATGCATCACTCGTTGGGGCAAATCATCAAAATCGCGACTTTTGTAGTGTACATTTTGAAAGTCATCAGTTTCATTAATTTTTGAGGGTCGGCGAGTACAAACTTAACTACAACTTTCATGCATCACACGCAAATCGTCAAAAATCGCGACTTTCGCAAAGTACATTTTGGAAGTCATCAGTTTCATTAATTTTTGAGGGAACTGGGTTTTTGAGGGTCCGTAGTATACTCGAAATAACTCAGTTTCGGGGCTTTTAGCGTACATAGGGGACGATTCCAAATGTTGGCGATTTACAATGGATCTGTTGCAAACTATTGTTATAAATGAAGGGTTGATTCCTATGTCAAATCGCGAAAAAATTACATAAAAGCATCAAAAAGCCTCTTTACTCACAAACTAAATAAATGCATTTAACCAAATTCAAAGATGACGGACGAATGAAGGAGTCCCATCTAATTGGAACTTACTTAATAATGAATCACTTTTTTCAAACGGATAGAAGATTTATACACAGAATTCCCATTTATAGCAATGTGTTTTGGGCCAAAATCTCATCTCCAGAACAATGGGACTTAGTCAGAAACCAAAGACATCTATGAAGCTCATCACGTAATTTCATTTTCTTTATAAAAAAACACAACATTCCAACTGCTTCATTGATATTTTATGATTAGAGCACTTTGACCATAATCAAACATCAGAGGTTGCTGTCTAGGCGACTGGCATTGCATATCTTTATCTTTTCTGGCGTTTTAAGTCATTAAAAGCGTCTCCACAACACCTTCCAAGGTTCTATTACGTTGGGAAAAATATTTCCCTGTCTTTCTCAGAGCTTCCATTACCCATGAATGCTCTCTCTAAAGTTGGAATCAAAATTCAAAATCCATTAGTTGGGATCAAAAATAGCTAAATCAATTTTGCACTTCCGAAAACAAAGCTTATTTCGAATTCACGCTATTGAAAATATCAGGACTACTCACGCTCAGATATGAAGCAATTCTTTGGCAAAATTTCAAAAATATGTGTAGTCTCTCTGTCACTTGGCCCACTTTGTCAAAGTATTCAAAAAAAAGTTTCTCAAGAAATTGTTTTTAAAATGTTCAAAAATTATTTTTTAAAAAAGGTTTACAACTATATTTTTTGGGAGAGATGCACGATACTTCGGAAACATTTTAAACATAATTGCAAAAATTGATTTTGATTAGATCTTTAAACTTTGTTGGGAATGTTTTGAAAATATTATTTCGGCAAACAATAAAGTGTTATGAGCATTCACATGTGTATTTCAAAAATATTTTCAAAATATTTAAGAAAGATTTTTGGCAAAACCCTGACAGGAATTTAAAAATATTTTTTATTTATTTTTTTCCCTTTTTTTTATTTTTTTCAATTATAGGGGTAGTTTTATCATTAGCTTTTATATCTGAGCCTAGGTTGAAGAAAATCCATCTAACTTTAGAGAAACCATGGTTTTTCGAGTTTACCTCCGGAAGTTTAATAAGGTAAATTTAGCCAATTCTGATATTAGATGCTTCAACTACTGTCTAAAATATCGTCACAGCGAAATTTTTCTATAGTGCGTTGGGTTCTGCGTACGCGGTGCGTTTTGATCGATGGTTGCAGTGTTGCCAGATTGGGATGAAAAATCCGTACGTTTTACGTTGATTTAAATGAGGGACAATGCGGCTTTTTACCCTCGATCTGGCAACACTGGATGGTTGTGGCGCTTTGCTGCTCGGAGATCGCACCTACGACCTTACCTGGGCGCGTTTTTACTCCACTGGCCTTCATATCGGATCTCTGTTGAAGTGTTGAAGCCATATTTTATTGCTTATATTACCCCTCTCTCTCTCTCTTCTCTTCCCCCATGTAAACGATTTTTTGAACTCCTAGGAAACAGTCTCGTGCCAACTGACGCGACGCTCGCATAACAGCTGATCTGGGCTGATCCTCTCTTCTTCACAAACATGGGCGGAGCCAGCAATTTGGCAAAGGTGGATTCTTCCCATTTGAATGTATGAGAAACAATCGATTCTTGAGGGGGCCACACACTGGGCCAGTTGCGAAATTTAGCATTTAAAAAGTCCATTTGGCAACCATGCGCGGTGGAAATTTTATCACTGAAATCATGTCTTACGATACCTATTGACACAGAATATTCGTGGATTGAAGTCAGGAATGGACGAAAAGATGGTCTTATCGCGGACGAAAGGCTGGGTTACTGGGAAGACGCTGCACATGATCAGTTGCTCTGTCGACAGTGTTCAATGTTTATTGTGATTTTTGAACACTTCCTCACGTGCGAAAGCCTTTTGTGGGCCATGATATGAATCGGCATAATCACGGCGAGTATTCATGTTAAAGCGGTTTTTTGAAACTCAATTTTAACCACTATTTTAGGCCACTTTATACAGGGTGTTTTTTAAGCTGTTTTTTTGTAAATTCGGAATTTTCTCGAGAGCCGGAAAAAAAAGTCAACTTAAGTCACTCTAAAAACTGAAAAAATCCATTCCTCATACCCTCAAGATTACTGTGTAAAAGTAGAAAATGGGACAATTTGGGACAATTTGTGTTATGATGTTTTTACTAAGGTGATGTCTTGACGATTTCGTTAAAAAATATCTGCTATTGCGTTAACATTTCAAAAGAGCTGTCCCATGAAGGGCCATTTTCGGCCCATCCGACCTCTCTGATCAATATGCTTTCTAGTAGTTGGAAAGAACACAAACTCTGAAGGACCGTCAAACACCGGCAGTCGATATCGTTCACCGTATTCGATATATCGAAGGCCTAAGTTCGATACTGGCTTACTTTCAAAAATTTGTAGCCCCTCCTAAAATAACTCAAATTTCAACATCAATGGGTCAGAAATGTTTTACTGATCAATTCCTGTCAAGTAAAAAGTCTATTGTACCCCAAAAATGTGTCTAAAATTAATTTCAAGGCCTATACCGACATTTTTCGATTTTTTTAAAACGAGTTCATCCAGCTACCATAAGGACTAAAGGAGTGTCACAGATTCAGAAATAGATGAACCTTTCAGGAATGATAAATTTAAGTGTCAGCTTTCAGATTATAGGCAGTTTCTTGAATTTGGTCAACTGTAAGGGGGGGGGGGGTAGTTAAAGTCAAACCTTCAATGCGCTATAACTTTCAAACGAAAAAAGCTATCGACGTCAACTTTGCGCCAAAAGATGCGTCTTTTAAAGATCTTTCGATTTACGTGTTACAACTTTTGGTTAAAGGAATATTTGAGCCAGTTTTTGCCACTTCCTTATTTTTGAAATTTCCAAAAGACTATTTTTTGAGTTTGAGAAATATGTGCTATATAGATATCGAAACAAAACCTTCCGTGAAAAAGTTGATTTTAAAAGCTTCCGAATGGTTCAAACCGCAGTACCAGAAACCTTTCCGTTATAGAGTTATGACCGCCAAAAGTTTCGAATCTAGCCAAAAATAGGATTTGGCCGACTTTTGATTTTACAAAAAAATTAGTTACTCCACTAATAATGGCTGCAAATCATTCAAACTTGGTATTTACGGGGTTTTTTGGGTCGCTGAATTCGTTTTTGATAACAGTTTCTCCAAATTTCCAAATCCAAGATGGCTGCCACAGTCATAGTTTATAGAAATCCCATCAGAAGTCATTTTCGGTAATTTTAAGCATTAAAATCGAAAAGAGCACCAAAAATTACCCTTAGGAACATGTTTTCATCAAAAATGTCCATACATTGCAGAGATATTATTTTTGAAATGCTAGGTTTTTGAACTGGCCCACAGTGGGCCATGGCCCAATTTCTAATCGATTATTTCTCATTCATTCAAATGGGAAGAATCCACAGTTGCCAAATTGCTGTCTCCGCCCATGTTCACAAACGGATCCAAGAATTGGGGCTTTTGCAAATTTTTACCATGTGAGCAAATGAACAGTCCAATCTGATATAGTAACCAGCGAAAATCACGAAAATCACATTGAAAAAGTCCAAAATTAAGTAATAAGCTTACATAACTGCTATAACCGATAACGACAAGATCTTAATGGCGGTTCAACGCAGGTATCATAGGAGATCCCTGTCTAATTTGCCTCTTTCTCAACGGAAACATACAAAGATATATCTCAATTTAGATAGGAATCTCCCATGATACCTACGATGGATCCTGCGTCTCTCAGCCATTAATCCCAATTCTGAGAGTAAATTTCGTGATTTTTAAGTGTCTCGTCGTAATTTTTGCCGGTTTTTATTTAAGAATCAACTCTTCAATCCCCTGTGACAAAGGTTTGCAAGAGCCCTACTGTTCTCTCTCTCTCTCTCTCTCTCTCTCTCTCTCTCTCTCTCTCCGGCCATTTAAACGCATGAGTTAAAAAATTATGGAGTAGAGGACGAAAGTCCGTGACTGTCACTGAATTACTGAACTGTCCTTTTCTAACATCCACATTCTAATGGGTGGAGAGAGAGAAGGACAGATTTCTGGATTCGCCTGTGATCTTCGTTTGTTTCTTTAAAATCCTCCTCTTTTCGACCTCCATGCATTGCAAATTACACTTTTCATTTCGGGGGAAGTTTCGAGGAAAAGTCGATTAACGTGCTCAAATTCGGCCCCAATTCCAGGGGCGGATTAAAATCATTACACAAAATACGGAACTCCGTAGGGCCTCAGACCTAAGTCCCTTCATGTCACAAACGGAGGGCAAAGAGATAAAAATAGAAAAAGGAAAAGAAAAGCAGAAGGATAAAAAATAACAACTTTGCGGATAAAAAAGTTTAACACCGAGTTAAATTTTGAAAGCATTTTGATTTAAACAATTTTAGATGATGAACCCTCGAACCCCCCTTCTTTCAAGGGATGTGCCCCTTGACCCCCAAGTCATTCTACTCTTCTTCTAAGGGGCCTAAAATTCAAGATTGTGTAGGGCCTCATAAGAGATGTAAATCCGCCCCTGACTATAATTCACAGACTCTCTGACAGGGAGTTACAGAGAGTCCCTGTAACTCATGTGGGCCGTAATTTGCTTGTGAGTAGAGGTATTTCTATCGAGGATGAGGCCTGCAGATAATCAGAAAGTTTTTATTATAGAAGAATATTAATGAAATTACTTCTCACTCTATCACATATGAAATGACAAGTTAATCATAGAGCTCATCATGAATGGATAAACGGAGGGAGTGAAATTAGTTAAGTAATGGTCCTTAAAACCTGACTATAAATTATCCAACTTATAATTTCCTTGGGAAATCGCAAATGAGTCTCGTGTCAATCTTTCCTCTATTGTCTTTAATACGATACATTTTTTTCATGTATACGTATAATTGCGTAGAGATTAAATGATGCGGGGACATGGAATCAAGATGTTGACTGACTGTATATTTACATTTGGGCCATTTATCGTTTTGCCTAGCTGAAGCATGGTTTTGTTTTATTTTGTTTTTTTTTTTTTTCTTTAATATTGTAAAAGCTTGACTGTACAAATTGTATGTGCAACAATTGCTTAAATCTCATGATCATATATAGCTGTAGACCATGTAGATTAATGTTTTATTATTTTTTTTCATGAAATAAATAAGCAGTCTAAATATATTAATTAAACAAAAATCTTTATTTACTATTAGTTTTCTTTTTTATTCGAATTTACTCTTTTATTTGAAATTTTATTAAAACAGACATAATTTGTTTTTATAGCAGTTTTTATAGCAGTTTTTGTAGCAGTTTTACAAACATGCAACTTTTACATCTTTTTTGAACATCAAATGATTAACACTAAAAAACACAACTTATCACAGTAACACAACAATCTTCCACGGTTTTCGGAGAGCATGGAGGTTAGAGTCTCACATTGAATGACATAAAAAACTTGATTCATACTTACAGCGCCCCTGGTGGCCAATATGTGAAGCAGAAAGTACGGGGGCAGAGTTGTGACAAAAACCCCAGGACACACCTTCTGTCAATCTCACTGCTCGGAATTTTTTCATATCCTTAAAATAGACTAAATAAGTAAAAATTAGAAGTTCTAACAATTCTAAAAATGTCTAGTTTATATATACGTTAAGTCTGATTTTCTTCCAATTCCGTCCCTTTGAAGTGCAGAACCTCAGCTGTGGGACAGGGACAGAGTTGTGAATTTCTGCTCTTTGCCGCCTGCTAGGAAACACAGGTGTTGTTATTTAATGTTTTTCGAGTATGACCCAGTTGCAGGAGGTTATTCTGCACCTAAAAAAAATTACTTAAACGCTCTGCAATGATATATATGCCAGAAAAGCCCATGGGACAGGAAAAGTAGAGATAACAGAGAATTACCCCATTGTTTAATTTTCGTTTCCTTATCTTCATATTCGTATTCGAACCATATACAAATGATGATGGTGGTGATAGTGACAATGATAACATTTTTATGTCAATCGAATCTGTTGCTTTAATTTGAATGTTCGGTACCGATTGCACACAAAAAAAGTATACAATTGGTCAGATTTACAGTCAAGATGACTGATTAAAAAGTATATAATGATTGCCGGAAGAAGGACACAACGCACAGCAGCTGTGTTCCTTTATCATTAAAAATCCCCAATTCATGTACTTATGCTAATTTTAAGGAAAGAACACACTATCTGTTTTATGCGTGCCCTTCTTCCGTAAAATCCACAATTTTTCTTCAGCGTTGACTGCCAGTGGCGTAGCGTGCCATTTGGCAACGATGGTATTGTGACCCATGTAAACCCTAAACCCATGTAAAAGGTCGAATGCGAAGGTGTTCACCGAACACTCAATAGTTCGATCTTTTTTCTGGGTTTAAAAAGACAAAATGCAACGTTGCCAAATTGCACGCTACGCCCCTGTTGACTGCGCTATTTATAATTTCTGACTCATAAAATTATGAATCTTGTCGGCTAGAGTTCGTTTCAGAAGTGTAGGCGCAGCTTATCGATAATATTTGATGAAGTTTAACTGTCATTCGTTCGTTCGTTCGTTCGAAAGAAAAAGCTTACCAGCAACTTTGAGCGTTTAATTCAAAAACGTTCTTCAATTAAAACCCAAGACTTTAATTCAGTTTTATTTGTTTTAATTCTGTAAAAAAAGGACTAACATTGGATAATTCCAAAGATTATCGGTCCAGAAGTGCCACCTGCACTTCTGGAACGACCTCTATATGTATATCATTAGCGGCTCGTGCAAGTTGGCAACGATGTTCTTCATTTGACTCAATGTAAAACAATCGAATACAAGTGAAGCGCTGCTTCACTATTTAATCGATTATTTTCCATAGATTCAAACGGAGGAGAAACATTGTTGTCAAATGGAGCTGTTGCGAACTTTTGCTAAAGGCTTATTAATAGTTGATAATAGGGTACTACCCTGTAAAAATAACGATTAGCGCACTAAAAAATCACGAAATCCACTCCTAAACTCACAAAATGCTTTTAAACGCGAGACCGTAATGGCGGCCGAGGCCGCGGTTTTCTTATGGAAATTGTATGCTTCTTCTTCTTCCTCTTGTGTGGTGTTGCGAGAACAACTCGGGTAGATGGCGCTGATTGAAGATAGGGAACCCTAATGAAAACCGCGGCCCCGGCCGCCATTACGGTCACGCAATTATAAGCATTTCGTGAGTTAAGGAGTGGATTTCGTGATTTTTTAGTGCGCTAATTGTTATTTTACCGGGTTTTACCCCATTGTCATCTATTAATAAGCCTGTAGCAAAAGTTTGCAACAGCTACATTGCACGAGCCACCACTGATGTATATTGAAGCATTCTAGTACCATCGATCGTCCAAAACGATGATCGAGTACAAGCAGTGGCGTCGCGTGCAATTTGGCAACAATGTATTCTATTCATTTAAACTCATAAAAAATACCGAATTCAGGGGGTGCACAGTGCACAAGGAAAATTCGATATATTTCATGAGTTTAAATGGAGCAGTTGCATTGTTGTCAGGTGGCTCGCGACCAAACGGCTAACTTTTTTACTCTTTACGACTATCACGATCAGGATCGGCCTGCGCAAGTCAGAATTTATGATTCGACACGATTCAAAGTTTGCATTTGATTTTCTTTGTTTTCGCGTCTTGAGCTTGCTTTCATATCACGGGGAAAATGAGGATGGAAAGCGTAGTGCGTGATGAATAGTCACGACATAGGATAGAGTTGCTCATTCAGTAATAAACGTTGCCGGATGTCATGGAAAATTCCAGAGTACCACGATTATCGCACGTAATACATGGGGAAAAAAGGCTGGTAGCATTTACCATCTGTATAGATGATTTTGGAGTCTGCTATCGAGTATGATAAATTCTATCATGTCTTTTTTTCGGTGTAGTTTGATTAATCGGTGGAATCATTGATGAATTAAATACTTGTTATTAAAGTCATTGAATATATGAGCAAAGCGGCAGCTTTGTTTGTCTGGTTTGATTTAATTAGTTATTTTATGCACTCAAAATTACACTTCTTTTTTTGCATTAAAAAAAAAAAAACAAAACAAAAAAAAAACAAAAAAACAAAAAAAAACTAAATGCTATAGGGAATACAATCCAAGCCAGGCCTGAGCGATGTTCGATGCATCGAGCGAAGTTTCGAAGTTTTTCTGCCATCGAGTGGATGCGGTGTGAATGATGATGTCAATCGATGCATCGATACCAGTGGCAGCTCGTGCAATGTGGCAACAACGTAATCCCTCCATTTAAACCTATGTTCACCAATCGATCTTCTGGATGTCCAATGCACCCCCAAGTTATCGATACTTTTGCATAGGTTTAAATGGCAAAAAGGCATAGTTGCACGAGCCGCCACTGATCGAAACTCGTTATTAATCAATATTTTGGCTAAAAACAGACCTAAGAGTCGTTGTTTCCTCTTAAACCATCTCAAAAGCATAAAAAAGTATCATAATTTCTAGTGATTTCTGATTTTTTACTAGTTAAAATGTGTTTAGATGCATCGATAAAATTCTGATGGTACTTGGACATCGAAATTTGATGCACATAAGTGAACTTGACACAGGCATAACCCAAAGTGCTCTTGACTGTAAAAATGCTTAATATGGATGAGTGAAGCGTTTTTAAGTGTTCTCTCTTATTATATACATTGGCGGCTAGTGCACTTTGGCAACAACGTTTTCCCTCCATTAGAATCTATGTTAAATGATAGATTGCAGGTCAAGCGCTGTTTCATTATCAAATCGATTGTTTTACATTGAATCATATGGAAGGAAAACGTTGTTGCCAATTTGCTCGAGCCGCCGCTGGAGAAACATTTTTCCGGTGCCCTCCTGCTATCATGAACCAAAATAGATCAAAAGAAAAATCGACCAAAAAAATAACGATTCGAAAGCGGTGCCCAATTTGAAGTCAAAGTGCACACAACCCGCTGCGCACTGGATCGAAACGTGAACTTTTACGGACAAAAAAATGTTTTTTTTTTTTTTTTTTTTTTTTTTTGCTTCAAAAACATTTTAGTGTTGATATTTTTCTACAAAAAACATATCATATTTGACTCTTATTTTAGTTCTATAATGATTGATTTTACAAATTTTCAAGACACCTTGCTGTTTATTGTTAAAAATCTTAATTGTTTATTCGAAAAATTAATGTCCGGGAATTTCAATGTTTCAATCCACTGTGCACTGTTACATTGGAAAGCGGGTCGTCTCGCGGAACCAAGCAGCCGAAAAAAAAAAGTTTAAAAGTACAAAGGTCAGTTAAACGTGGAGAGGGTCAGCGGACTAATTTTCATTCGTTCCAATAAATGAGGCCATTGCACTGAAAGAAGAGCTCATAAAACATGAGCTATGCTCTTACCCTAAATTTAGCTCTGCACGACGCACAAAGAATGGAAATATAGAACTTACAAGACATCATTTCATGAACAAAAATCTAAAATCATCACCGCAATTAAAACAAAACGTTAATTTCAATTTCAATTTTTTTATTCCAAAATCACAGAACAGAATTACAATGGGGCTCTTGCAAACTTTTTCTATAAAATAGATTGAAGAGTTAACTCTTACATAAAAACCTGTAAAAATGACTGTGAGTGCACTAAAATATCACGAAATTCACTTTCAGAATCGGGCTTAGTGGCGGAGAGACTCAGGTATCCCTATCTAAATTGAGACATATCTCTGTGTTTCCGTAGAGAAAGTGACATAATAAACAGGAATCTCCCATGATACCAGTGTTGAACCGCCATTACAAACTTCCGGTTATAGCAGTTATGTGAGCTTAGTTATTACTGAATTTTAGACTTTCTTAGCGTGATTTCCGTGATTTTCACTGGTTTTTACATCAGATTGAACTATTGATTTGCTCACAGCAAAAGTTTGCAAGAGCCCCATTCTATTTACTAAGGCTTATAAGTATAGGTATTAATTGGCTAAGGAACAAAATTTAATTATTAAGTAAGTGTTATTGCGCCTTTCTTTTTTAATGGACGACCGTAAGTACGCCCAAATGATCGTAGTTGACTGAAGCAGGAGTTACTATATCGGTTTTATTTTGACGTTTTACATTAGAATCAATTATATTCCTACCTTTACAGCAAAACTGCGGACAAAACCCACACAACTATATCTACTCCTGCAGATTGAATAACGGTCATTTCACATTTGAATTCAGCTGTTGACTAACTCATGATCCAACGTTATCTCTTCTTTTTTGAACAAAAAAATTGATGAATGATTATAAAATGTATAATGATTAACTTAACTTAATAGACATAGGCCCATAAAGAAATTAGTTAAAACAAAACATAGACAAATAATGAGTTTATTTACTAACACCGATACACTGTGGTCTGAGTTCTTCAAAAATTGGTCAAAAATCAGAGAGTAAATTTCTCATCAATTTATAATTTATAAACTTTCAAGACCTAAGTACTTTAATCACAGAAAACACTCTCAACAAGTAATTTAAACCTAGAAATTTTACTAAATAGTTAACTTAGTAGACATAGGCCTATAAAGAACTTGATTAAAACAAAACAGAGACAAATAATGAGTTTATTTACTAACACCGGCACACTGTGGTCTGAGATCGTCAAGAAGTGGCCAAAAATCAGAAAGAAAATTTCTCATCAATTTATCATTTATAAACTTTCAAGACCTAAATACTTTAATCACAGAAAACACTCTTAACAAGTAATTTAAACCTAAAAATGTTACTAAATAGTTAACTTAATAGACAAAGGCCCATAAAGAAATTAGTTAAAACAAAACATAGATAAATAATGAGTTTATTTACTAACACCGGCACTCTGTGGTCTGAGATCGTCAAAAAACGCGGTACGAGCGGGAAATTGATAATCGGGTAAAAACGATAAGAATTCTCAAACCAAGTCCTAATGAACCGAAAAATAAACAGGAGTTAAAAGTACACAACTTCAAACAGCTTGAAGTTGAAACACATCAAAAACCGACTCTAAAACGCGCTTGAAAATCAGTATAAAAGGGTGATACTTTCGACGAAATATCGGTCCGCCGGACGAATAGAGGCAATCGATTGGCTACTATATTGCTGAGAAACGCAGTAGTGGTGCCATATAGTTTTAAAATAACAGCTTAAAACAGAGTATTCGTATACATTTTCAATGCTCAAATATGCAGAGTATATTGTACAACAGCGCAAAATAAAAACCAGACCGAAACCAATATGCACTCCCATTAGGGTCGATTTTCTAGAATTTTTTTTTTCTAGAAATTTTTTAACAATTTTCATTTTCTTTATAACAATTATCGGACTTTTTTACAATTGCCGATATAATTAGTCTACGGACTATACATTACTATGATTCTTAAACCATTTCTTATAATTTAATTTCCTATAAAAGTGTCGATAGATGTAAGTTATATTTACAGTAGTGACCATGTTATGTAAATCATATGATTAAATAAAAAAAAAAAAAAAAAAAAAAAAAAAATTAGGGTCGTGCGTACATTTTTTTTCAAGTGATCTTATATCTTGCAGTTTCAGAACATGTAACTGTTTCTGAGGTTATCTTCCATCCTCATTTCAAAGCTCAAAGAGATCAAAGGAACGGTTAAAATACTTGGAATCTTTGAATTCAGTGTTTTTTTGGAAATTTCCTCACCAAACATTTGACATTTAAAAATTGAATAATTTGTTACAACAAAGCATTTCATTATTATTAAGCAGGGAATATTGAACAAGATGGTTTTTAGCAGATTTGAAAAATATTAAAAAATATGCCATCAGCAATGGTTTTAAGATGGGGTGAAAATTCACAAAAACATTTGGAGGAAAGGATTTTTAATTTTGATGTGACAGAAAAGTCTAAGATTGACCTAGGTGATGATATATCTATGCTCTTTTCCAGGAACCCTAGCCAACAATACCCCTTGGGGGCTTCCCCAATAAGATCCCCGGATCCGGTCCGCATGGGGATACTTTTTTAAAGTGCGTCTTCTGCAAAGATTTCCTCTATCCGCGTAAACAAAAATGTGCACACAACGTCGCCACATCTAATTGTTTTAAATGCATTTCCGCTGCCGAAACTCTTGCCAACGAATCGAAAAATCCATTCAATGAATCGGAAAATCCATCCTCTGCGTCTTACAGCTTATTCTCCACCCCTCCTCTCCACCCCTCCTCTCCGCCCTCCTCTCCACCCCTCCTCTCCAGCCACAAACCCATTCTCCATGCCCTTCTTCTGCGCCCTTATAACACAAATAATCGCTTCATCAATTGTCCCTCGTGATGATACAGAAGGTACTTTATCATCACCTCAAATTCCCAGTAATGACACCTTACAGGTAAGCGCCGTTACCATAATTAATAACGTAGGACCAGAAGTTTCCTTTCATGTTGACTCTGAGTCCTCTGATAACCTGCTTACTAGCAACAGTCCAACAAGCAACAGTCCTATTTTTCAAAACCCGAAAAAGTTTAAGAAAAGCCTTACAGATTTGTTCAATAACTTAAACACTGCGTCCCCCGCAACTCCAGGTCAATTCAAAAATGGATACTTCCAATCATTCTCAAATCAATCCGCCTAATTCGCAAATCATTCCGCCTACCATAGATGCAAATGCAGCTTCGAATAAATTACCAGACTTTACCAAAGTTACCACTAGAACGTAAAAAAAAGAAAACCCCCCCTCTGAAACTTCTGTAATCATTACCAAAGAGAATGATGGACCTTCTACGGCTACTCCTATTTTAAATAAATACAACCTTCTTCCAGAAGAAGGAAAAACAACTCCCAACCCCCCCCCCCCCCCTCCTAATTACTTTGAAGCAGTTGAAAACGTAAAGACTTCAACTGGAAATATAAAATTATTGATAAGCGAGGACTCGTTCAATTATAAAATTGAAGGTAATTATCATAGATTAAATTTTGACACAATTGAAAACTTTAGAAAAATACAAAATCATCTTGAAAACTCTCCTGATACTGAATACAGAATATTATCTGGTATACTTTGCTCCCAAAGGGAGAAAAGCCTTTACGCGTGGTGCTCCTTGATCTAGGTACCAACTTCATCATCGAAGACATCTCTGATGAACTTGACTCACTAGGCTTCCCTCCAAAGTCCTTAGTCAAAGCCAGGAAAACCCCAAAGGACACGTCTTCTAAAGCAACTTATTTTGTAAATCTTGATGATAATCCTCATAATAAAAATATTTTCAAACTAAAATACTTCCTCAACATGAGGTTAAGGGTTGAAACTCCCAAGAGTAACAATGATGTCGTCCAATGTAAACGTTGCCACAAATTTGGGCACACACAAAATCATTGTAGACTCAAACTGAACTGTGTCAAATGCGAAGGGAGTCATTTCACCTCCGACTGCGACAAAATCGTTGACGCTCCCGCTAAATGTGTGAATTGCGGGGGACAACATAATGCGAATTACAAAGGATGCAAAACCTATCAAGAAATACTTCAAAAGAAACTACCGCTCGCAAGAGCTCAACGACCACGAACTGCTACTGCCCCCCAACAACAGTATTCTGATCACAATTAAGCCTCATCCTTCCCCCCGTTACCCAATAATAAACATGCTCACCACCCCCCTTCTCAAACCATATCATACGCCACAGCAACCGCCCCTCAACTAACCTATCAACCACGCCCTTCTACTTCACAGAACCAACAAGCACCACAAGACCCGCGCTTACCCAAACCTAACTTTGAAAAGATATTACAGCAACAAGCCGATACCCTAACAAAACAAGCTGATATGTTCCAGCAAATAATCCAAATGCTCCAACAACAAATGACTATATTAACTAGGCTATTAAAGCCAAAAACTGCAAGTGAAACTTCACCATGAACAGACTCTTTCTCATTTCTCTTATAAATGTCAGGGTTACACGCTTTATCGTACAGACCATTCCGATGGTCTGGCTAGGGGTGGGTCGGCAGTACTGATCTCACGCTTACTCTCTCATCATGTCCTCGAACCTTTCTCATCATCCTCCATAATGGCCACATCTATTGAACTTCATAGCCCAAATGCCAATAAATGTTCAGATAATAGCGGGACTACATTCATAACATCGGACTCAGACCCAAATGGTGTATCAAGATCCCTTCAAACCATGCTAAATTTGTTTTTTTGGATGGTGCGTCACCAGAATCACTCCAGAATCACTCTGAAAAAGCTCAAATCAGTCCATATAACTTGTAAATAACGTAAAGGTCTCAACCCGCCCTTATTCTTAAATGGTAATCTAATTCCATACATGCAGCGACGTTGTAAAATATCTTGGCCTACATATGGATTCAAAATGAACGTGGAGTTAACATGTACTCAAGAAAAGGAAACAACTGGATTTGCTTTTATTAAAATATAGTTGGCTAATCGGGAAAAATTCTAAACTTCCCATTCAAAATAAACTACTGATTTATAAAAACATAACTAGACCTGTCTGGATGTATGGGTTCCAGATATGGGGAACAACAAAACCATGTAACATGAAAATTATTCAAATAGCTCACAATAAATTTCTTAGAAAAGTCACAAATATGCCGACTTATGTTTATGAATACGTGATTCATAAAGGTGCTGGAATACAGTTAGTCACTGATAAATTCATGGAGTCAGCAAGAAATACTTTGCTAGGCTGAACACTCATCCAAACTTCCTCGATTTAAGTCTCTTGGATAACAGTCTTACTCCAAGAAGGTTGAATCGTCTTCACGTTCTCGACATCGACTGTAACCGTTTAACTCACCCACCTTAGAAATGGCTCTCACTAACCTCCTACATAACTTCACGGATATGACCCGTAATATTTTAACAGAACGTCCCTCGGAAATTTCTCTACACGACTATTTGCAATATAGTGTAGCATTTTTAGTATTATTATCCATAATTACATATTTTCTGTCAAAATGGTGTAAGAAAATTAATGAGACAATAGTTGAAGTCCATCAACTCCGTCAAATAATGGAGGAATCAAACTCTCCTGCCGCCATCGCGCCACTCTCATTCCGTCACCTACTCATCAGTGAAGTGCCGGATTCACAACATTAAACTACCGTTGTAGTGCTAATTTTTCGCGTGTTCTACGTGTTCATGTGTAAACTTATCACTACTCATCCCAAAAATATCTTTTAATGCGTCCAATTTCGTTGCCGAACGAAAAAGACACTCGCAATTCTAAACTCATATAGAAACTCTTATTTTAAAGTCAGCACTAAATACTCCCCAAAAGTAGAAAAAATTAAAGAAATTCATGAGTCGTATCTTCATCGATTAGATAAACCCACAAATTCTCTAGCAATGGCTCTTCTTGACAATAGCCTTACACCCAGAAGATTAAACAGAGCACACATCCTTGATTTAAATAGCACCCTCAATTTCGAAAAACACCTTGTCGATCCCTCTACTCAGCGAAGTGGCTCTGTCTAACCTGCTACACAACATCTCGGATATGCATGTCAAAAAGCATATTAGCTGACAAATCATCAGATATTATTCTGCATGAGTATCTACAATATACAGTGTTCTTCGTAGCCGTTTTTACAATAATTTTGTTTTACGCGCTTAAATGGTGCAATAAAGTTAACCAGACATTCGGTGAAGTTCACCAATTACGACAATTGATAATCGATGGAAACATCAGCCGCGCCGAAGCTCAAACAACAAGAAGCTGTGCGTTGTCGTGAATTTCGCGAAAGTGTCCGGCTAATACATCGTTAGAGTAAATTCGTTCCATTCATTAATGTATGAATGGTTCACAAATGCTAAACACAAAGTTCTTTTAACCTAACATTTTCAAATTAACACTAAATACTCTATCAGTAGATTGTGTTTTATCCATCATGAAAAAAAAAAATAAAAAAAAACAAGCAGGGAAAATTCCAACACGCAGGTGTTGGAAAAGCGTGCCACTAAAGTCTGAACAGCTTTAATGCTTTTGCTAGCAATGATAATTCATCAAAGAGGAACCATGTGACATGGAGCTGATCTCGAGAAAATTGAGTCCAAAGTTGAAGAGCTACCATTTAAACAAAAAACGCGGAATTACTTACGTTTTGATTTCATTCAACTACCGTGTTATGTTTTTGCATTTCAACACCGGAAAAGTGGAATTTCCTACGCAGGAAAGGTACCTACTTAATTTTTAGCGTTTAAAGTGACTTGGTTCCTTTCTTCTTTTTGTTTGGCATAATCACGAAAAACGAATCTCTAAGAGAAACCAAACGGCAGAGTTGGTTTACACTGTTGATATTTTAAAATCTGTTAATCCGGACTTAAGTCCGTTCCCAATTCTATAAAAGGAACCGAGTCGGAGTTGGTTCCTTACGTGACTCGGATTAAGGTTTAAGAAAAAGGAACCAAGTTCTCATTTTATTTCATCACATGGACAATGACTTCAATGAGGCTTCAATGAGGAAATAGTTGTTACTAGAAGAAGCACTTGTTGCTTCGAGATTGAGTATTGCTAGGTCTATCAATCAATAACTCAATTTTATCAAAAATGTCACTCAGTTCTTTTGTGACAAGTGCTGTCCAATTGAGCTGATTTGGTGAGAAATGATGAAAAAAATAAAAGATCAGATGTATCTATAAGGAGATGAGTCAAAGGCGTTGTTTTTTGTGTTCGTTTTTTGATTTTTGTTTTCAAAACTTTGGAGGGCTCTATAGCTCAGAAGAGAAACATTTGCAGCACATATTCGTGTAGGAAAATAAAGCTTTATATATGTGTTGACCCCAAAAATACACTCCATAAGTTTGGCACTTAAGTTTTGAAACACCGTATATTCTTGATATTTTGCTCCCCCCCCCCCCCCCCCCCCCCCCCCCCACCCTTCACAGAACACAACATTTTGACCATGCAAATTTTTAAAATCACAGTTTGACTGTAGAGATATTTTCTTCCCCTCCCCCCCCTTTCAACGAAAAAGGGGAAAATGGATCGCCTATCTTTGATGTTCGTCGTATGCGCGTGCAGAGATTGTTCGGCTTTACGACTGCCATTTTGGCTTTCTTTATAATGCGTTTTGTGGGTTTATTAATGGATTTTATGACTATTTGATGCCGCCAATGTAATTTTCAGGCGATTTTACATAAAAATCAAAACTCTATAGCGCTGTAGCAAAAGTTTGCAACAAACCCATTGAAAGCTGAAAAGAGAAAATTATTTGATAAGGCTCGATCTTTTTTACCCACATAAAGTATAGACAATAGATATTTCTAAATCCCTCCACCTTTTAAACGGCTTGTTCAGAGATCAAACA
The DNA here is from genome assembly GCA_011764245.1 of Trialeurodes vaporariorum. Taxonomy (NCBI): domain Eukaryota; kingdom Metazoa; phylum Arthropoda; class Insecta; order Hemiptera; family Aleyrodidae; genus Trialeurodes; species Trialeurodes vaporariorum. Next base: position 14,043,162 of record VMOF01000035.1, on the reverse strand, counting down.
AGCAGATAGTTCTGACACTACAGTGTCAGAGAAGGCGCACCTTGAGCAAATTTGGTCCCTCATAAATCAAATTCCATTTCCATCATCTCAAAAATAATCTGTCCAGCAAAAATCCGGGTCCAAACAAGGGTGCGGCGAGTGGGTAGGGGTTAGGACCACTACGTGCGATCTGAGGACAAAACCCTTCGAATATTCCACCTTCTCAAAAAAAAACTGTCCAGCAAAAGATTAGGTTTGAACCTGTGTGCGATGAGTGGGGGGGGGGGGTGTAGAACCACTACGGACAATCTTAGAACAATCCCTCCGAATTTTCCACCATCTCAAAAAAAAATTGTACAGCAAAAGTTCAAGTTCGAACCTGAAAGCGGCGAGTGGGGGGGGGGGGGGGGGCGGTAGGACCACTCCGGACAATCATAGAACAATTCCTTCGAATTTCCCACTGCACATCACTAAACGCACGTAATAAACAATCAAATACTCATAAAACAATTTTGAACCCCCTTTAGTAAAAAGGTAGTCAACAATATAGTATGTCCCGCAAAATAGGGAAATGAAAAAGTGATCAGTAGTAAGAAGAAATCGGACCATGCCGAGTCATTGGTTATTAGTCCAGCCAGTCAGACCTCAACGCTCTTAAGTTAAGAGTCTTAACAGCTTCGATCAGCTCCAAGATGCTCATGAGACCGGAAATGTTTCTCGCAGTTTCTTGAAAGTATAATCTTGGAGTCCACTGAAGGCATTATTTCCATGCAAAAATTGGTCTGCAGGTTAACTGGCAGTGACGGCTCTATCAATTTGGCAACACTGTTTTTGTCTCTATTTGATTTTATATGTAAAATGATCGATTTTTGGGTAGGCGACTGGCCTTGCCAAGAATCGATTATTTTTCATGATGTGTTAAAGTAGAGAAAAACAATGTTGCCATATTCCATTAGCTGGCACCGTTCTTTGGTTGCCCGGTAAAAAATTTGAACGTGAAGTGTGATGCCAAGTAAAACAAAGAACGCCATGGCAAAACGTAAGAAAATATGAAGAAGTTACAGTGAGTCAAAAGACATCTCTCCTAAATGTCCCCATGACGTCCCACGACTGGTGACAGGCATTCGATCCGCGCACAATGGCCGAAATACGTCAATAAAATCTCGAAATGATAAAAAATAAACTGTAGGGAATACCCTACGAACACTTTCTCACACCATTTTATCTGAGGAAGACCCCCAGACCCCCCTCCCCCACCACTAAAGAATTCTGGAGGAGACCCCCTAACCCCCTAAAGAATTCTGGGGGAGACCCCCCAACCCCCCCCCCCCCAAATTTCAAATATTTTCACCTCCGGACATAACTCTGCCTTCAATCCGAAGAGTTTGCAATTTTGTAGAGAAGCTGTAGGAGTAGTTGCCTATTTTGTTATTTGAAGGCTAATTGAGAGCCTTAATCTGATGTTGCTTATAACAGGGTCTAGAGTAATTCCAGATTCCAATAAGTTTTTATTCTTTGAGCTGCATTCATTATATTTGCTCTTTGTTCTATTTTTGGGAGTTTCTTTTTCCCTTAGTTTTTATACCTAGCAGGTCGAAATGTACTGATTCTTGCATTTCCTCCATTGAGTACTATGTTTGGTTTCTTCTCTCAAACTGTGGATCTTCAAAATAATTTTTTTGTTTAATAGATTAACCCCCCTCCAAAGATGTACTTAAGTAAGTCGTAGATTGCGCAAACAAAATTTCAACAAAATTCATTCAGCCATTATTGATTGACTTTTCTTTATAAAATTAATTTTCCTTGAATATTCTATTTTTTGGTGTGATGAAACCTATATTGCTTTTAAACAGCTTTAGACTTAAAGGTTGTATATTGTAGTAATACATTGGAAAGAAATTTCTGCCTAGGCTGGTTGCAAACGTTTTGATGCAATTTTCATCGAACTTAATTGAGTCATACTTGAATTACTTATTCCAATCATTATGTTTGTCTTCATATTTGCTTACAATTATAGTTTCAAAAGATTTTTGCTCGATTGTACCTATATTGCCCCTCGAAACGGTCTTAAGGTTTTTATGAGGACTGTACCAGAAAAATATTTTAGTGCACACAGTGCAGTGTTTAGTGTATTTTCTTAACACATTATGTCTGTGAAAAGTTTTGTCAAAATCCATCCCATTAATGATTAACTCCAAGTTTAAAATTAATTCCTCACCTTCATTTTTTCTTTTTTTTGGACAAACACCCTATTTTGATTTTTTTAACTCTCTTAAGGGTTGTCGATTGTAACTGTAAGGGCTACTTTCTTTTGTAAACTAATTGTAGATTTTATTTGCCAGATTTTGTCAAAATTCATTGGACCAAACAGGAATTATCCGAAATAATAAGATTATGTTTTTATTTGCTTATATACCCATATTTTTTTCTCAATCGCACCTACATTGCCTCTTGAAAAGGTCTAATCGGTTGTTTATGGTGATCAAGAGAGGAAAGTATGTTAGTACTTTGATAGTAGATTGTGTGTAAAAAGTTTCATGAAAATTCATCCAGCCATTATTGATTGACTCCAAGTTTTAAGATTACTTAATTTCTCACGATAATTCCATTTTTTGGCTCGAGCGCACCTATTTTGATTTTTTAGACGGTTTTGTGGGTTGAATATTGTAACTATGAGTGGTTTATTTTATAGTAGGCTGAATGTAGATTTTTTTTGCTAACTTTCATCCAAATTGATTGAACCAAACCTGAACCATCCCAAATAATAGGATTATATTTTTATTTGCTCATTTTCCCAAATTTTTTGCTCAATCGCACCTATATTACCTCTTGAAATGGTTTTATTGGTTGTTTTTGGTGACACAGAGAGGAAAATATTTAAGTTTATTGATAAGATAGTGTGAACAAAGTTTTATCAAAATTCATGGAGCCATTATTGATTGACTCCAAGTTTTAAGATTGATTTCTCACGATAATTCTATTTTTTGGCTCGAGCGCGTTTATTTTGATTTTTAATCAGTTTTGAGGAATGAATATAGGAACTATAAGTGGTTTATAGTAGGCTGAAAATAGATTTTTTTTTGTTAACTTTCATCAAAACTGATTGAGCCAAACTTGAATTATTCCATTGTTATTCATTTTTATCCATTTTACCATTGATTTTAATGAAAATAATTTTTTCCCCATAACTACCCTAAAAGTCAAAATTTCAAAGAAACAAAAAAAGTGCCTCTGGGGAATTTAAAACGCAACAACTGTGCAAAATCTGGATGCATAAGGATCAATGGTTCAATAGTTATTCCTAGGTACGGAGTGACGGACAACCGGACTGACGGACAGACGCCACAGAATTTTTTTACCTAAATCTCTCTAAGTCAGAGAGGGTTAAGAAATATGAAAATATGATGGAAGGATGTTCTTATGGATGGTATTAGACATGATGAGAGGCCATTACTTTGACTAAATCATGATTGACTTTGTTGTGAGAGGCCAACTATCGTAACAAAATACCTTGAAAATCTCTGCGCCATCAGAAGAAATTGACTCGCTAACACAATTTTCAGAAAGAAATGGATCGCTGACTCATATTTCAGCATAAAAGACGCTAACTTACTTTTAACCAAATTGTGAGGCGCAAACTCAATTTACTACAAAAGTCTAAGTGCGAAACTTTAAGGCATGACTGATCAACCTCAAAACACCTAATCAGTCTCTAATTCTGATCATTAGCGTTAAAAATATTTAAATATTAAAAGTGAACACTGAACAGTCATCAGTTCAACCAAAGATAAATAAGAATTCTGAGCATTGAGATAGTGAAAGTCTTGCTGCTTGGACTCTCCGTTTTGCGTTTGACCAAACGCTATAATTAATTATAATAATTACATTTACATGAAAAAAAAACAATCACTCAGAACGGCAAATGATTGGTTCACTTGATCACCTAGAATAAATACCGGGACAATTTGAAATCATCACTAATCAGAAAGTGAGGTTAGTAAAAATTTTTGAAGTAGAATAACTTTAAGAAAACGTGAATCAATGAACATCTAATTACTCCCAACACACTCGAAATTCAGTCGTGATTGGGAAAACATTAACTTTTCAAATGAAATTGTCATTAAAAAAAAACAGGAAACAACCTAAAAAACACGACATCAAAAAAGCTCAATTTGCCATTTGACCACAAGGGGGCGTAGTATACTCTATTGAGTAGCAGATCGATTTCAATAGGCGCACGTAGTACCTACGGTGCGCCTAAAATGAGGTTGCGTTCTTTTGAAGTCAAAAAGTGTCATATTCGGAAAAGCCGTGATTCTAAATAATAAACAGTTTTTTTCTTCTTTTTTCCGTTTTAGGTGCTGTCAGCACTTGTTGCGATTGTCACGATGTAGATATGTAATATGCATAAATGGAACACTTGCGAATTCATGAAAAAATAATCCTTTAATATACAGAACTAACCATTTCAGGTGCCCTTTACACGTCAAGCATTCTAGGGGTATGGATTATAGTAGGTGTGGAGGTTTAAGACGTTTGTGGATTTTAATTCCCCCTCTCCCCATTTATTTTGTTGAAAAGTATCGAAAGTTTACAGTTAAAACTAAGCCTATAACGCATTGTAATATGATTTTTTTTTCTGTTGCCGTGGGTCGATATCATTTTTCGTTTTGGAAAAGCAAAGTTTCATATGGACCTATAATTTCCAAAATTTGAAGAGGCTTCCAGTAAAAAATACTGTACACGCGAGAAACTTTTTAGGATAGGTAAATAAGTTATTCCAGAGTCAATTCCATAGCCGCAGGGAGGAGGCTGTCCAGGGGTGGAAGGCACGCGACAGCCCCTCTCACTTTTTAGAGCTATTAATGCGAATTTTAACCCCCTCCCTTTGTTCTGGATTTTAAAAACCTTTTTTTCAACAAAACGCCCAAAATTTCCTCAAAAATCCCTTGATTGCATAGACGCTCATTAAGGGGTTTTCAATTTGCCGATCCCCCAGAATTTCAAATGTTTCCAATGACCAAGACCTGTTTAGTGTGACGTCATGAAAATAATTGGTTCCAAAAAAAGGCTCCGTCTCACTCGCTCTCGAGGGTTTTCCCATATGAAATACGATCCAAATTTTCAAATACAAGTGCTAGTAAACAACAAGTTCTTTGCACCAGTTGTGTTTATCACACCATTGGGTTCCACGTCCCTTATAAAAATTTCCGATTGTTTCAATGAATTTTCCGATATGATATATATTCCCGCGCTTTATTTCCCATAAAAATAATCGAAATTTTATAGAGACAATCGGTATTCGTGTAGATTCAAGAGCGCTGACTATAGCAACGATAGGTCTTATGATTGAAATAAGACGAAACACATCTATGGTTCTATTCTTACAGTTTTAACAGCCACTTTTTTCTCAGTGATAAAATGTGAGCTCGCTACCACAAACTTTTTGAAACATCGCGCAACAATGCACAATCACAGCTATATCGAAGAAAGTCCTATGTTTTGTCTTTGTCACACTCACAGTTTCTTATGAGCACAACATTCTAGGATATAGGCTCATCAGCACCATCACGACATGTGTTATACCTCGAACAATAGCTTCGATACGAAGAGAAGTTAGAATGATTGAGTGTCATGGCGGTGATACTCCCATATGAGACCGTGAGTAAGACGAGGACAAAACGTAGAACATCTTTCGGTATAACTGTGATTGTAAATTCGCTTGTTATCTTTTAGGAATAATGTTAGAGTGAAAAATACTTTAAGGTACGTGGAATCTAATGGTGCAATAAAATTTGAGAAAACTGTGCTTTAACTAGCATGAATATGCGTTCGAAAATTTGGATCTGATTTCTTATAGGTAAATCAACGAGAGTGAGCGAGATAGAGCATTTGTTTGGATTCTATTTTGATGGTGACGTCATCACTAAACAGGTCTACTAAAGGATATGAATGCGCCCCTCTCTTTTCTATACACCCCCCCCGCTCTTCATCAATACCTCGCCGTCACTTCTTTTCGATACCGTCGTCAAACTGATGTTGACACTTTTATGAGTCCTCAGACCCTCCGAGATCCGAGACACAAAGCCTCTCTAACACCCTCTCTCTCCCACACATTCACAAATCTCTCCGCTTAATGAACCGTGAAGAAATCTCGTGACCGGTGGAGCCCAAAACCGAGGGGCAAAGAGGGTTTCTGTGAAGGATGTTTCCACCCCCCTCCTGCCTTGGAATTTTGACTCATAGGTTGGCACAAATGACTTAGGTTGCTGGACCTGTATGGAATTCTCGTTCAAAGGAATTCGACTTTGACGCTTAATAACTTATTGAAATTAACAGGAATACCAAAACTTTTACAATTTTAAGAAAATAGACGCCGAGACCTCCTGGATTGCAGCAATAAATTAACGATTAATGAAACCAGTTTTAAGAAAACACGTTTTTAATTTTTCAAACCTTTCCCGCCAAGGTTTTGCCATAAGCAAAGCATGCAACCTATATATTAGATATGAAAATGAAAACAAAAAGCGTACCGTATATATATACGGCACGCTTAATAAAAATTGAAAAAAGAAACGAAGAAATAATCCTTCCTCCGAGAAGAAGCCAAAACTGGACAAGCAGGAAATTCACAGCTATGAAAAACCGAGCAAAATTTTCAAATCCAGCCCTGCTATACCAAATAATAAACATGAATTAAAACTACAAAACTTCAAACAGCTAAGCGAAAATTTGTGATAATCATCAAAAACCGACTCAAAAATGCGCTCAAAAATCAGTAAATAAGGGCAATACTTTCGACGAATTATCGATCCGCCAGAAGAATAGAGGAATTCAATTGGCTACCAAAACACTGTCACTGACAGTGGTGCCAAATCAATCTGAAAATCGATTCAAGACGGAGAAATCGCATGGATTTCAATGCTCCAAAATTGAGAATACATTATACAACAGCACAAAACAAAAACCAGACCGAAACCAATATGCACTCCCATAATAGGGTCGTGCATAAAAACTTACATCTTCGTCGGTTAATATATTACTGCGGGCGTCGATTTAATTATCTTTAATTTTATTTTTAAGATGCTTCAGTAGCTCAATATCAACTCCAATTAATATTCTAATTCTGCATTCATTTTCGTACAGACATTCACAGACTTTAAGGTAAATCTTCACAGTCAAAAATGCATCAATGCATTTACTTTAAATATAATTTAATGGGGAAAGTTTCTCCCTGTAGTGGCATACAATTACAACAATATTGGCCTGGAATTGTGAATTTTTTGCATGAAATTTTAAAAAAAAAACCGTCATATTATAGTAGTTGATGACTGTGACTGAATTTTGCATGCACATGTGACACAAGAATGCGTACAAGATTTACAAGATTCTGCAAGAATACTAATTTCAAAAATCCCAAGTATTAATTTCAAAAATCCCAAGTCCATTAGTATTCTTGCAGAATCTTGTACGCATTCGTGTGTCAAATGTGCATCCTAAATTAAGTCATAGTCATCAACAACTAATATGACGGGTTTTTTTTTAAAAAATTCATGCAAGAAATTCACAATTATGGGCCCAAATTGTAGAACATTGTATGTCATATCCACTTTATCATTTTTTGGATAATGTTCCTTCAATATAGCTCCTGATTCAATCTCCCCATTTTCTATTTATATTTTAATCCCCCACGTGACATATTCGAATTTTCTTAAAATGTTAGACAGTACAATAAAAATGGTCTCTTTAAACGACTTATAATCACGCATTGTCACCAATTCAGCAAAACTAATTTTCAAAACTAAATATTTCCTAAAATGGTTTTCAAAAAGCGCATTCTCTCCAGTGAATATGTTAGTTCCTTCAAACAATTTAACTGCGTGTGTTTCTTTTGCAGACACTTCTTTTATGAGTCCATCAACAGCCTCATAAGAAATTCACATTGATTCTTTCACATTTCATCTATATTTGCTCCAAAAAGCATGGTCATCATGTTAATCAGAGAAGATTTTTCAAAAAGCGGGCGGGTGAGTAACGTAGATTTTATCAATTTTAAAATCAAACCATTTTTTTTTTTAGAAAAAGTGTTTAGTCAACAAAATATGGAGACTCTCTGACAGACGTGAAATCGCTTCTTAGTCTCAGCAGGGACGAGTTTTTTCCCTGAAAAATTAAGAAATGAGAAGAATAATATAACGTGACAGCACAACGTTTAACGTGTAAAATCTCAACAATTAGACGTGATAAGCTTATGTCATGCTCCTTTGCACACCTTGGTTTAGGAATGCTCTTCATTATGCATACAATTTTACTTATAGTGTATTTGATGTTTAATCTATGAAAGTTGTTATTTAGTTTATCGTGAGACAAGTTTTTTTTTGCTTTTTTTTCGTACCCGCTATTTTACAAATCAGACGTTCGGGTCCCCTCCCCCCTCACTCCCGCAGTGGAAAAAAGGCCTAAACTTAAATTGTTAGTTGAAATTATATACACCACTTAAAAACTGTTAGTTAGACTCTTTAAAATATGTAGTTAAATTAACACGACACGGAGGTGATTTAACTACTTTAAACAGTTAAACTGACGGGTTTTAAGTGGTGTCCATATTTTTTAACTATAAAATAGTTAAATTAAGTTTAATATTAATATATAAAATGAAAAGGAAAAATGGGAACTAAGCCAAAAGGATATATAAAAACCCGAAACGTTTCGATCTAAAACCAATCATCGTTTCATATCACCAATTTTTTCCCGGCGCACATCGGTAACACCTGACGAGTAGCCTCTCTCTTTCATGTCTCTTTGTTATCGGTTCCTAACCATCGAAACGTTTGGGGTTTTTTTATATCCTTTTGGCTTCGTTCCCATTTGTCCTTTTCATTTTATAGTTATTTGGCCAATTTAGTTTTAATATTCTCGTATTAGTATATATTTGTTATTCAGATTTATTTTTGAGATTTTACTTTATTTATTTTGCTTTTATTTTTATTCCAGAACGAACAAGAATCCAACATTACAGACAAAATGTACGTTTTACTTACGGGTATGGAAAAAAGTAGTGGTTCTTTTACTTCCTCTCTATCCATTACATGCATGCTGTGAGTCATTGGCAGTCGATGAAAACGTGTGCCTGCAATTATTGCAAGTACATGACAGTCAATTTTGTCAAAACAAGCCTCGTAGTAGAAAGTAAACAAATTCGAGTTGTTGGATTAGCAAATATTTAGATGCGTAGTAACTTACCAAGGATTAAAAGAAGGCGGCAGAATGGCGATCCAGTATAGAAAAATATCTCAAATTGAAATATCTCAAAAAATGATTCTTTCATAATATCTCCGCGAAACCTGAGCGTTTCTACGTAAAATTAGACATTTCTGATTACTCCTCATTTCTGGATTCTTATCTTAAGTTAGTTAACAAAACAACGAAATTCAAGATGGCCGCCGGATCAAAATTGCTCGGACTTTTTGGTTGCAATTTTGAGCCGGTGGTGGCCATCTTGAATTTCGTAATTTTGTAAAACTGACCGGGGTGAACCTCGCGCTCTTTAGGCTAGCCCCGCAGTGTTGTCAGCTCGAGCTTAAAAAGCCGTATCGTCCCCATTTACATCAATGTAAAACGTACGGCTTTTTCATACTAATCTGGCAACACTGTAGCCCCGTGCCACTGAGCCAGTGGACCTCTTAGGCAGCCGACTGAGAGATGTGTGAGTGTGTGGGAGAGGAAGGCCGGAGGGTGCAAGAGTGTGATGAGTGTCACGGGATTCACATCAGTTTCCGAAAGGAATCATAAAAGCGTCCAAATCTGCTTAATGAGGGTGAACACGAGCTATGTATGTGTGTGTGCAGTGTATGTAAACTCATCAGTATTTTTTTCGTGCGGGTGCGACGAAGCCTTCAATACACCTAACGAACTGACGATACGGATAGAACCGAGAAAAATCAAGATCTAGTTAAAGGACTAAATAAAAAAATGGAGGCATAAAATTAATTCAAATTATGTTTATAAATCATTTTGGTTCCATGGAAATGTTACACCACCAATAATTTTATTACAATACACGATATACGACACGAAAAAATGGCTCTGCGCAAAGCTAGGTGTCCCAGCACTTGCCGCCACCATTTTAACATGTATTAAACACCTACATACACTGTATACGTAAATACATGCATACATTGGAAGCATTAAAACGGAAGAAGGTTACGCTTAAAAAAAAAAAAAAAAAAAAAAAAAAAAAAAGGTATATTAATGCAGGTTAATTTTCTGAGCTCTTACCTAAAAGAAGATTCTTCCCAAAACGTCAAACAAAAAAGCACGATATAATTGGCACCGATATTTTGGCGGATTCTGAGTCGGATTTTGGAAATTAAAGTGTATTTTTTTGCAGTCTCTTAACAATGTATAATGACTGGACATCTTGAGAGGCAAAATGTTAGAGTGATAGATGCATTTAAAAAGAAGAGAACTCGAATTTTAAACAAATTAAAAAATTACTTGACGAGGATGATCTCATGCAACAACTTAGAACAAAAAAAGTGAGAAATATACAAGATGAGTAGCATAAAGTCACATTATCAAAGTTTGATATACATTAGGCGAAGAGATAAATGTCATCAAAAAGTTTATTGTTTTTCATGAAATTGAAGAGATAAATGTTATCAACGTTTGTTATTGAATCGACGAGGTAGAAGGGGCTTTTTTACATCTCAGTATTGCCAAGTTACTAGAAGTGGCGAAGCGTGCAACCTGGCAACATTGCACATGGACCATTTTAGCCTCCTGAGACCCAGAGATTTCAGGATTTTCATGTAGTGCTAGAAACCTGAGATCAGATTTTTCGTTTTGTTTTCAGATTTGGTTAGATTCGCGATTAGTGCAGCGCTCTAGCGGCCTGAGTTGAAAGATAGTTTAACATCAGGAGTCCGGCTGCTACCACTATTTATTGGCAACACGGTTTGCCCTGGGGTTTCAGGAGGTTAACCCATGAAAACTATCTAATTAAAAGGAATCGGTGATGACCATCGAATTCGATCTTTCCTATGCGTTCAAATGTAGAAAAAGCTACGTTGCTAGATAGCACTCTTCGTCGCTGGTTACAAGACATTGGCCAAACACAAAGATTACTTATACTCCTGGGACCAAATAGTGTTACGGCTTGACGGTCCTCCGAAAGACGTTGAATGGTGCGCACGTAAGTATATTTGCGTGTAGTTTAAATGGAAAACAGAGAACTAAAAGATGAAAATATTGATAAAGGATCGAGAAACCAATTTTAATGAACATACGCAGAGGTGAAAAAACTGAGAGGTTAAGAAAAACTTTTCACAGATGTAAAATATCAATATTGCTTAGTAACATGCAGTGTTGTCATTTACACATTGATTTTTGTTCAATATATCAACACGCCCCCTCAAAAATTAATGAATTGAGTTGACAATGCAATTCTCTGCGTCACCTGGGAAGAAAGAAAACCGGTCCAACATTTGTTGCGGGGATGAGGGAAAACCCAGAAAAACCTCACCAGACCGAGGTTTGATATTGAATGGAAATCCATAGCCCGTAATCATGTAATCCGTTGTCCATGTTTGTTTGTGGTAGTCTGTAATCTGTTGGTATCCGTCGTCCATCATTCATCAAAGTTCAGTTCACATTCGTCGACGCACTCAGACTCTACTCCAATCTTAAATAGGACCGTAATTCTTGAAATTTAACTCCAGGCAGAGGCTTCGTAAAGAGATCCGCAAGTTGGTTCCCTGTGGAAATATGTTCAATGCGTATAATTTTCTTTTCTACTTGATCCCTGGAAAAATGATACTTTATGTCGATGTGTTTCGATCGCTTGTGACACGTCGGATTCTTTGCAATACTCAAGCATCCATTGTTATCCTCATAAATAAGTATGGGTTTTGGAATTTCAACGTTTATGCCTAGTAAAAATGACTTTAACCATATTGCTTCTCTAACGGCCTCAAAAAGTGCCATATATTCTGCCTCGGTTGACGAAGCTGCCACAGAGGTTTGTTTTTTTGTGTTCCAAGTTACAACACACTGTTCAAACAGTTTGAACAAAAACCCAGTGGTGCTTTTTCGGTCAAGTTCATTTCCTCCCCAATCTGAATCCACGTAGCCACAAATGATATCATTAAACTCGCACTTTTCATAAATTAATTTTAACTCACTTGTCCCTTTTAAATATCGCAGTACTCTCTTTAGGCAACGCCAGAGCTCCTCATTATTTTTCGACGCAAATCTGCTTAAAATATTTATTGCAATACTAAGATCTGGTCTTGTACAGAGCATTACGTACATCAGGCACCCAATTAAACTTTGGCAAGGTGCATCGCACTTTTCGTCTGAATTTAACGCTTCGTAATTCATTTTACTCTCAAGAGGAGTAGTGACTGCATTACATTCAAGCATGTTGAACTTTTTAAGAATTTTATTGATGTATACACTCTGATTTAAACTCAATATGCCGTTGTTTCTTTCGATTTTTATTCCGAGAAACAATTTAATTTCATTTAAGTCTGTCATGCGAAACTCACTCATTAGATAATTCTTTACTTTATTCATTGTTTCAGTATTTTTACAAATGATTACTGTATCATCAACGTAGATAATAATGTAAACATTTTTATCAGGGCCTCCCCTGTCCAGAATATAAATGCAACGGTCGGCCGGTGAACTTTTGAACCCAGCTTTTAAAAGTGTGATTTCAAAAGTTTCAAACCAGCACCTTGCTCCTTGTTTCAGACCATATAAACCCTTGTTAAGTTTGCATACTTGATCAGTACTGCTTTCAACACCCGTTGGTACTTTCATATAAATCTCTTCTTTTAAAATACCGTTTAAAAATGCTGTTTTAACATCCATTTGATGGATCAGTAAATCAAACTGGTTTGCAAACGCTAATAAAATCCGGAAACTTGATATGCGAGCAACTGGGGCATAAGTTTCGTCATAATCTTCAGCGTATTTTTTGACTGAACCCCCTCGCGACTAATCTTGCCTTATACCTTTTGGGTCTACCAAACTCATCAGTTTTTATGGTAAACAACCACCGACAGTCAACGATATTTTTCCCTTCAGGTCTCGGTACTAAAGTCCAAGTTTTATTAAAAAGTAGAGAATCTATTTCTTCCTTAATGGCTTGTTGCCATTGGCTTTTATCTGGTCTACTCTCAATTTCATCGAAAGTCTTGGGGATATCATTAAGAATCGATTCAGCGCTGAGAATCAGCTCCCTTATTTCACTTTGCCTTGGCTTCGTTTCTAGTTGATCGTTCTCTCTGTGATTTTGAGGTTGCGAGTCCTTTCCTGCATGTGTATCCTGCAATTTTGGTACTTTTATATCGAGGTTTCGAGTTGCTGATTTTGACAAAAGGTCAGATGCATCAGTTTTTACTCGCTTTTCTGATTTTGACTCTAGGTCAGATGCATCAGAATCAAGAATAAATTTCAATTTTCCTTCGTCGGGGTCAGAAAGTTCTGGATAAATGGATAAGCGCAGTGGAAGCGTGCTGGGCCCATAACCAATGGAAAACAGAGAACTAAAAGATGAAAATATTGATAAAGGATCGAGAAACCAATTTTAATGAACATACGCAGAGGTGAAAAAACTGAGAGGTTAAGAAAAACTTTTCACAGATGTAAAATATCAATATTGCTTAGTAACATGCAGTGTTGTCATTTACACATTGATTTTTGTTCAATATATCAACAGTTTATACCCCCCGTAAGTGCTCACCGATCATCTGCGTGCGGGACCGTGAGGACGCAACACTATTTGGTCCCGGATGTGGCACTAATTAAAATCTTGTTGGGCGCCTTCATTGCAAAAACACATACACTGGCCCACGGTTTGTTGATTTTTCGGCGACCGAGAGACGCGCGGGCGGAGTGGGACCAGTTGGCTGGCCCACGACCACCACCCCGCCCGCACGTTCTTCGCTCTTCGAAATGTAAACAGACCGTGGGCCAGTGTATGCGTTTCAGCTCGGTTTTAGAAATGAAGGCGCTCAACAAAATTTAACATGGGCGAGATAGCTAGTGCCATATCTGGAGTATAAGTAATCTTTGGCCAAACACAATCGTGGTGTACCAATCAAAGAATGTTTTAATAAAATGCAGCGTTGCCAGATTGCATGTGACACCGCTGTTGGAAGCTGAAAGCTTCCACTACGCAAGATTATAAAGAAAACAGTTTTATGAAAAACCCTAGATATAATCGAGTCGCAAATTCTACCTTCCGTAGAATGTTTCTAGTCCTAAAACCATTTATAGCTCCGGCCTGAATCCCAATCCTCAATTCATTCACAAGCTTTAAAATGGCACTAAGTTTGATGGATTTTTTTTTTTTTTTTTTTTTTTTTTTTTTTTTTTTTTTTTTTTTTTTTTTTTTAGTATTTTCAATTTACTTATCAAAGAAAATAATATCATTTTTCTTTTTTCTTCAATTTATTCCCAAAAATTCTTGTGCGCACTGTAAATCAGGTTGCGGCACAGCCAGGAGTAAATTTCAAGTTTTGTCCCACCCTTTCACTCAGATTCTTCTCCCTAACAGTCCAGATAGTGATGGAAGTTTTTAGTGGTTAAAACATTATTTTCATCGTACTTTGTATAATTTCTGGATACACTATATCCGCCACATTAAGGCTAGTTCAAGACGAGACAAGATGGCGGGAATCGAGATGAATCCCATTGGTTTAAACAGCGTCACGTAACCACGTAAATAACATGACTCGGAGTCGTTGATTTGAAGAGAACGACATGGTCACGTGACGCCGTTTAAACCAATGGGATTAGTCGATTCCAACTATCTCGTCCCATCTCGTTCAAAAAAGTGGAATCTGCTTGCAGGAGACCGGTCATTTTACTCCCTCGTTAAACCGATCGTTAATTTTGATCGTTTTGGGAAAATTTGGTCGGGAACGACGGAGAAAACGGACCGAACCACCATAAGACCAATGAGTGCGAGTGAGAGACCTTTTTCGTATAACGGTCTCTCTCTCGCACTCGTGTTCGCTTACGGAACCGATTGGGAAAACGGACCGAGTCGCCATAAGACGCAATAGGTGCGAGTGAGAGACCTTTTTCGTAAAACGGTCTCTCTCTCGCACTCGTGTTCCCTTACGGGAACAATTGGGAAAACGGACCGAGTCGCCCTAAGACGCAATGAGTGCGAGTGAGAGACCATTTTCGTGAAACGGTCTGTCTCTCGCACTCGAGTTCGCTTACGGGAACAATTGGGAAAACGGACCGAGTCACCGTAAGACGCAATAGGTGCGAGTGAGAGACCTTTTCGTGTAACGATCTCTCTCTCGCCCTCGTGTTCCCTTACGGGAAAAATTTGGAAAACGGACCGAGTCACCATAAGACGAAATGAGTGCGAGTGAGAGACCTTTTTCGTGTAACGGTCTCTCTCTCTCTCTCGCCCTCGTGTTTCGTTACGGGAACAATTGGGAAAACGGACCGTTCCGCCATAAGACTCAATGAGTGCGAGGGAGAGACCTTTTTCGTGTAACGGTCTCACTCTCGCACTCGCGTTTGTTTACGGGGACGACTGAGAAAACCTACCAAATAGCCATAAGACCAATGACTGCGAGTGAGAGACCTTTTTCGTGAAACGGTCTCTCTCTCGCACTCGTGTTCGCTTACGGGAACAATTGGGAAAACGGACCGAGTCACCATAAGACGCAATGAGTTCAGGTGTGAGACCTTTTATCGTAAAACGGTCTCTCTCTTGCACTCGTCTTCGATTACGGGAACGTTGGAGAAAACGGACCGAACCGCCATAAGACGCAATGAGTGCGAGTGTGACACCTTTTTTCGTAAAACGGTCTCTCTCTTGCACTCGTCTTCGATTACGGGAACGTTGGAGAAAACGGACCGAGTCCCCAGAAGACGAAATAAGTGCGAGTGAGAGACCTTTTTCGTGTAACGGTCTCTCTCTCGCACTCGTGTTTGCTTACGGGAGCAATTGGGAAAACGGACCAATCCGCCATAAGACGCAATGAGTGCGAATGAGAGACCTTCTTCGTTAAACGGTCTCTCTCTCTCTCGCACTCGTGTTCGCTTACGGGAACGACGGAGAAAACGGACCGAACCACCATAAGACGCAATGAGTGCGAGTGAGAGTCCTTTTTTGTGAAACGGTCTCTCTCTCTCACTCGTGTTCGCTTACGGGAACGACGGAGAAAACGGACCGAACCACCATAAGACGCAATGAGTGCGTGTGAGAGACCTTTTTCGTGTAACTGTCTCTCTCTCGCACTCGTGTTTGCTTACGGGAAAAATGTGGAAAACGGATCGAGTCACCATAAGACGAAATAAGTGCGAGTGAGAGACCTTTTCCGTGTAACTGTCTCTCTCTCGCAATCGTATTCGCTTACGGGAACGATTGGGAAAACAGACCAATCAGCCATAAGACGCAATGATCGTGAGTGAGAGACCTTTTTCGTGTAACGGTCTCTCTCTCGCAGCGCTGTTCGATTACGGGAACGACGGAGAAAACGGACCGAACCACCATAAGGCTAATGAGTTCGAGTGAGAGGCCTTTTTCGTGTAACTGTCTCTCTCTCGCACTCGTGTTCGCTTACGGGAAAAATTTGGAAAACGGACCGAGTCCCCAGAAGACGAAATAAGTGCGAGTGAGAGACCTTTTTCCTCTAACGGTCTCTCTCTCGCACTCGTGTTTGTTTACGGGAAAAACGGAGAAAACGGACCGAACCGCCATAAGACGCAATGAGTGGGAGTGAGAGACCTGTTTCGTGTAACTGTCTCTCTTTCGCACTCCTGTTCGCTTACGGGAACAATTGGGAAAACGGACCAAACAGCCGTAAGACGCAATGATCGCGAGTGAGATACCTTTTTCGTGTAACGGTCTCCCTCTCGCACTGCTGTTCGATTACGGGAACCAGGGTCGGACTGGCTCTCTTGATGTCGGGCCGCTCGGTCAATTTGGGGCCCCCCCCTCCATTTTGGCCCCCCCCCTCAGACCATTTTTTAAAAATTAACTTAAAACGAAGCAGTTTTTGTGCTATTTTTTCAACTGATAATTAAAGTTCTCTGTTTCTTATTTTTTAGTTATTACGTAGACTTATTAAAGGATCCAGATCGCAGTGGGCTTCTCTTGGTCCTTTTTAAACCCACCCAAATATCAGCTAGAGCATACGCTCGGCTGCGGCTTCTAGTCCAGGATAAAGTAACTTATTTTCTTCGGTGGTGGAGTTAGATATTCATTCTGGCGGGGGGGGGGGGGGGGGGGGGGGGGTAAAATGACGCCATCTGTTTTCACGTGTCTCACTTACTGGGGGGTATGAAATACCTCCCAGGTGTTGACGGGGGGTCCGGGGGCCCTCCCCCGGGAAATTTTGAAAATTTGACGTCCTAAAAACCCAATTTTAATGAGTTTTTTAGGGTTTCATTTGTGAGAGAACCGAGTAATTATTTATGAGATAGAGATAACATTTTAGCAAGTTTTGATTTTGAAAAGAAGGAAAAGAGGAAAGCTTGTTTTTAAAAAATATAAGACATAATGGTGGACTCCTAAGACTCGCCTCTCGCTTGCAATTACACGAATTGTCATTTTTTTGTTTTTCTTGCCAGTATTTATTATTTTCTTCCCAGTTTATTCTTTCGATACTTTTCGGGGGACTAAGGGGCCCCGTTTTGACCGTTCGGGGCCCCGTTTTTAAACCGTTTGGGGGCCCCATTTTGACCAGACTGGGGGCTCCGTTTTGACCCGACCGGGGGCCCCGTTTTTCACCCGATTGGGGCCCCGTTTTAATCCATTCGAAGTCTCCTTTTTTAAACGTTCGGGGGCCCCAGATTTTCCAAATGTCGGTCCGCATCTTGGACTAGAGTGACTTGGCCAGTCTCGATGTATTTTCAATCTTTATATTAAGCAATCTTAATTACCTTACAATGGTTTTCCTTTAGAGTAATCTATTTACTGTCTTCTTTGATACATTATTCTTTTTTTCATTCCTAAATTTTTCCATTTTATCCATTCGGGGGCCCCCTCGGGCCTCAAAAAGCGAAAATTTAGGCCACGATCGCGGCCTAGCGGCCCTTGCCAGTCCGACCCTGAATTTGACTGTTGCTATGCGGTAGCCATCGTTAAAGCGCACCTTTTTATGGCCGTTTGCGTGAATAGCCTGTAAATAACGGATTCACTTTAACGATGGTTACCATCAAGGTCGATAAATACAAAGTCTGGCCGGTAGCTTTCGGCTCCCCTCGTTGGTCCACAGTTTGGGAGCCACTTCTCCATTTAAAACCATTGATCCAAGATGGCGGCGAACTCACGGAAGAATGTTAAAGTAAATGGATGTATGGGTTCCCAAACATTGGATTTCCCGAGTTGGCGCTAACGGCCAGACCTTATGTAAATGGACCTTGGTTACCATTATAGCAACAGCCAAGTTTTACAAGATTCGACCTATAGAATCACTCATAGATAGTCTTAACGATCGCTTTACGTTGGATGGGTTGGAGTAAATGATCGGCTCGCAGTTCTCAAGCGAATTTTCGCGACGAATATATTCGACAAAACCAGTGCTATCCTACGCATGATAACAGTGCGAATGACACAAAACTTGATCGTGTTTTTCGAACTTTTACGGTGTTTCCAGGCATTGATGGCATCAATTCGATTTTGAATTCAAGTCCAGAGGTGAATTCTAAATCGAGTTGATGCCATCGATGTCCCGAAAACACATCTAAAAACACTAATTGAGTTTCCTCGAATACATAGTTAGGTTGGTGTTGTTTATCATATTCTATCGCAAAAATTCGCTTCTTTTTTACCTCCCTCCCTCACGGCCCTTTTGATGTTAGGTGGATGAATAAGGTAGCCACAAACATGTTGCAAAAATGTATAATTTATCGTAAAAAAATTGTATAGCTACACTTATTGTTAGTGCTGCAAACACTAAAGTAACTTAAAAAGTAAACTACCGAAACAATACGTCCGGCACGTAGTAGTTTAAATAATATCATGAGTTTCCATGTATATTAAAAACTATACTAATAAAAGTCAATGGTGCAGTCAACGAATTAAATAGTGTTAGTTGACTCCTTAGATTTAAGTTTAGATAGGCAACCAGCAGTACTTAACACAATGAATTGAAGCATTGCAATGCAGGTGGCCTACCTCGCCAACATTTTAAGGAGTCGACCAGTGGCGGCTCGTGAAATGCGATATATCGATGCCCACTCCATTTAAAACTATAGAAAAGTATCGATTTATCGGGGGTTCAATTGCACCCCCTGGCGATCGATACTTTTCTATCGTTTTAAATGAAGTTGACTTCGATATATCGCATTTTACGAGCCGCCATTGGAGTCGACTGACATTATTTAATTAGCCAACTGTACGTTCGAATTCCCTCTCAAAAGTCGGAATAATGAATAGTATAGTAAATCTAATTTTATGCATAGAAGTTTAAGTTAAATAATGTACAAACTGGATAAAAATAACTTCAAATATCCACTTTAACTTGAAAACTTTAACTTAAGATTGGATCAAGAATTGCGATTTGAAAAAAGAAAATAACGAAAGCTTTGAGCAACCTTCTTTTTTGTCCTCGATAAGACTATATATACTCAGCTGTATTTTGTCTTATTCCCTCATATTTCTTATTAGAGACAATTTTAAGTTTCTTCGATGCAAAGATTCATCAGACGACCAGATGGTTTCCCTCTCCTCCTGTTCCAACGTGAAGACCGATTTTTTGAGTGATCCACTTTTTCCATTTGCGTACCGAATTTAGGAATTCACTTTTTAATTCCATATTTTTCCCACTCTGCGAACAAAATCAAGACAAGCATTAACTTTTCTTAGATTTCTGAAACTGTAGAAAAGTAGGTATCTACCAATCATAAGAGTCTTGGAAGATAAGCAATGCAGCATGTGTTACTTATGCTGTTTTTGCAATGTAGCTCGAGGTCCGTTTTCTTCAGTTTACCCTCAATCTTAAACCTCTAATGCTTTGAATGGTTTGTCCTTCCAAAGATTCCAGCATTGAACAATAGACGATCGGCCTTTCCTGAATGCTTGGACATTTGGACAAGCAGAGAACCTTTGCTAGAGAGACCAGGTAGGCACGACAATAATAATCTCTTGAAGAGGAACTCGCGGTATAAGAATAGAGGCCCGAGCTATACTGCAAAAACAGTCTAAGTAACTTATGGCGCTTGCGGCGTTCCTCCTTAGCACGCACGGCAGAATGGGTCATCAATGGGGAAGCTGCACACTTTTGCGGATTGTGATTTAAGGGTAGATTCGGCAGCAAAAAACAACGATATATGATAGCACTAAAAACTTGTGAAATTCTCTCCAAAACTCATTAACCCTTTAAAGACCAGTTTAGTTTAAGAGAACACCACTCCTCCGTTTCTGTAGGGGAGGTATAGTTAACTGTTCGAACTTGATAGAGTTGGAATTGCCTATACGACTAATTGAAGGCGCCCGACGATACCTTATCCATTGCAGTGTTTATATCTATATTTGCGTTTATCCAAAATGAATACCGAATCAATGTGAAATAGACTAGAGGGTAAAACGAGTATACTCGGGCTTGCCCCATAAGGGGTTAAATGCATTTAAATGTGCGAGTATGATGGCGGCGTATGACACTAGTAATGGAAGATTCCCCTATCCATTTCGTCACATTCTCTATGCTGACAAGGAAGATCCAAAGAGTAAACAGACACCAGAGTAGTGATCCATATCCGATTATTAATGGTACCGTGCAGAGGCGTAGCGTGCAATTTGGCAACGCTGTATTGTGTCTATTTAAACCCATGCAAAATGTCGAATGCGAACACCCAATAGTTCGATCTAGATTTTTCCGAGGTTTAAATGGACGAACTGCAGCGTCGCCGAACTGCTCGCTACGTCACTGAGTACACACCTGGTAACACCGGTGTCAAAGGAAAATCGTCTCTTATTATTGGTCACTTCTTGATGGAGTGACATTATTATTAGATGAGAATCTTTCATTTTTAGTGCTATATGCCGCCATCATGCTAGCGCATTTAAATGTATTTTATGAGTTTCGGAGTAAATTACGTGACTTTTTAGTGCTACCATCGTTATGTTGTTGCAGGTTTTTGCATCTGAATCGACGTTTGAAACGCTTACAGCAAAAGTGTGAACAGCCTCACTGCACACATTACGAAAATATGATTTCTCATAAACTTACACAAAACTTATAAGAACGTTTGCATATTTACTTCTGAATGTCCTATTGTCTCAAATTATTTATAAGTATTAAGTAATCTCATGGGTTTTTCGAAATTATTGAATCGGAAGTCAACATTCTAGGGAAATTGCGCGTGCTAAATCCTTTGGTATGATTCAAAAACGCGAACTCTCAAAAAGAAAAACAATTGCAGTACACCGGGATATGCGTTACTTATTTTCTGCTTACAAGTGAACAGTATAAGTACAGTAACATTAAAGCGTTGCGAGTCTTGTCTAAAATAAGCATTTGTGTTCAATATACAAATTGAATAAAATAGCCTTCAGAGTGTAGGAATAATATCGTATGATTTAAATATGTTTCCTTACCTCTACATCTAATATTTTTTTTCTTTGACTAACAAGATTGAATAAAGGTTTTTGTTCTTGTTGTCACTATACAAATTGAATAAAATAACCATCTGAGTATATGAATAATATCATGATTTAAATGTTTTCTCACCTCTAAATCTGAATTCGTTTTCTTTTGACTAGATTGAACAAAGGTTTTTGTTCCTTTCTGTTACAGTGGCGTAGCGTCTAGGGTGTTCGGGTGTTCGGTGAACACCCTACGACTTTTGGTGATATTTAAATTCTAATGCTGATTAATTGGTGAAATGTTTAACTAAAACACCAACTGTAAATAAATAATAGCACACCGAATAAGTAATCTCTGCACTTAATCAGACAGAATAAGTCTGAAAGTGAAAGAAAAAACGAGGCTGTAATATCACGCATGGCCCGCTCTGTCAAATACAGTGCGAGCTGCGAGGTGTCCGGTGAGAAACGGCGAACGCCCCACGAGAGGATGGAATAGGGATATCATTGCAGTGGAGGATGCGAGAGTCGAGACGCACCGCACCGAATGAACGAAACAGAACGGACGAACACGGCAGCGAGGCGTTCGGTTAGCTCTAGAGAACACCCCACTGCTCAGTGCTCACTCACTACCCTGCTTGGTGCGTTTGTCGCGGCATCGGCAGTTGTGCGGTTCGCGCTGAAGAACGCTTCGTATGCCCGACTGCTGCAATAGGTCTGCGTTCGGTAAAGCCGGTTGAACACCTCGCACTAGCGCCAAAGTTTCTGCGGAGAGAGAAGAGTGGCATGGCAGAGGGTTCGCGGGTTCGCCTACTGCAACCGGACCACCCCACTACTTGATTTAATACAACCACACTGCGTGCTGCTATTTTGACAGTTTCAACCTGCATAAAAATTGAGCGGTTTTTTTGTGTGCTTATTTTCTAAATGCTTAGGCGATTCGGTGTAGAGGCCCAACCTAACCTAACGTAAGTTTGTGTGCGTGTGTGTGTGTGTGGGGGGGGGGGGGGGGGTGGAAGTAACTCCATTTCGCTCGCTTTTTCTTAGAGCTTGATAAGGGAGAATGAAATTCTACTAAAAACGAACACCCAACTCTTTGGACCACGCTACGCCACTGTTCTGTTACTATACAAACTGAATAAAATAGCCTGCAGAGTGTAGGAATAATATAATAATTTGAATATGTTTTCTCACCTCTAAATCTGAATTCGTTCTCTTTGACTAGATTGAATAAAGGTTTGCTGTTCATTGGTCCCCGAGTTCCACCATATTCTTCCGGCAAAACAGATGGATCGATGTGTTCGTGCAATGACTCCATGTTGGACCCGTGTAAGTTAATCTAACAAAATATCGCAATAAAACATGTTAATCGATGAATTTGGGTAAACCTGGACTATTATCTATCACAGAAAAAAATAAATTGTTAAAAAATGTAGAGACAGAAACACCGTTACCTACAAAATTAAAAATAAATTCTTTTTCAGTCGCACCGTTGGCACAACGTGCGCCTATTGAAATCGGCTTGCTACTCAATAGAGAGTTTCCCCCTTGTGATTTAAATGGCGATTTGAGCTTATTTGATGTCATGATTTTTGGTTGTGCACTGTGTTTTTAAATTTTTTTATGCCAATTTCATTTGAAAAGTTAATGTTTTCCCAGCCAAGACTGAATTTCGAGTGTGTTGGTAGTAATTAGATGTTCAATGATTCACATTTTCTTAAAGTTATTCTATTTCAAAAATGTTTAACCTCACTTTCTGATCATTTCAAATTGTCCGGGTATGTATTCTAGATGATAAAGTGAGCCAACCTTGAAACTATTTGTCGTTCTCTCGCCGGACCCAAACTTTTGCTGGACATTTTTTTTGAAATGGTGGAAAATTCGAAGGGTTTGTTCTAAGACTGTCCGTAGTGGTTCTGCCCCCCCCCCTCTACTCGCCGCACATAGGTTCGGGCCCGAACTTTTGCTGGACAGATTTTTTTGAGATGGTGGAATATTCGAAGGGTTTGTCCTTAGATCGTACGTAGTGGTCCTAGCCCCTACCCAATCGTCGCACCCACGCTCGGACCCGGACTTTTTCTGGACATATTTTTTTGAGATGATGGAAATGGAATTTGACTTATGAGGGACCAAATTTTCTCAAGGAGCGCCTCTCTGACACTGTAGTGTCAGAACTATCTGCTCTGCTTGTTTCATGGCATGATGCCATAAGAGCAATTTGTCAGCATGTAGAGATGTCGAATGGCATCGTTCATCGTAGAATACAACATGTAAAACACATTAGAAACAACATAATGTTTGAAACGTTGGTACTGCGTTTAATGTATACACGTCCACAGAAAAATAATATACAGATAGCTGTACATGTATGAACTAATATACTCACTCGCTTCCTCAGTTTGCTTTTCAAGAACGGTCTAAAAATGGCATACAGTGCATCAAAGTAGAATGGTTGATAAACTACGTGTATTGCCTTTATTCGAAGAGGAATTTTCTCCTGAAAAAAAAATGGACGAGGATTACATCAATGCCTCTGAAAAGTGAAAAGGTGCAGTCGGGTTTTTTTTTTTTTTTTTTTTTTTTATGGGAACCGACGAATATAAACTTACCTGAAGTTTTCCAATAAGGGCTTTCTTCGTATTGAAGATATGACTTTACTTAAATTTTACAGCCAAATTAAGGTTTGATTTAGGTGTGAAACCCTCCTTAAATAACGATGGTCGCACAATACACTTAAAAAATCAACTCCTGAACTCATCAATGTTTTTAAATTTGCGATCGTGATGGCAGCATTGGGCACTGATAATGAGAGATTCCCAAAAATAATACTGTCACTCTATCAAGAAGTGGCCAATGAGAGTCAACTTTTCTTCAGCATACTGATGTCACCAGATGTCACGGCACTATAAATTTAGCTGTTAATCACTCCTCTGGTGACTAGTTATACTCTATGAATCTTCCTTCCCAGCATAGAAAGAATAATTAAAAAATTAAGATTGCAATCTCCAATCATAATGAGTCTGTTGCAATTTTTTGCTACAGCAATATACAGTTTTATATCTTAGGTAAAATCACGTGAAAAGTCCATTAATGGTATCAGAAAGTCATGAAATGTAGTATTAAACTCACAAGAGGCGTTTAACTGAAACCCAAGATGGCGGTAAAATATGGAGCAACAGCTGTGTGCGTGAACATCCATGGTTGCCAACGTTAAGAACCTCACAGCATCGGAGGTTATGAGTTTGTTTGCGTTGTGATTGGTTGTGATCGATGTTGTGAGGTTGACCATCTTGGATGTTCATTGTGCTTGCATACAGGTTGCTCGATATTTTACCGCCATCTTGGATTTCAGTTAAATGCCTCTTGTGAGTTTGTTATTACATTTTATGACTTTCTTCTGCCACCAATGGACTTTTCACGCGATTTTACATGAGATCGATCACTCTATAGCGCCGTAGCAAAAGTTTGCAACAGACCCATTATTCGTATTATTGGTGTCCAGCGCATTGCGATCCCATTAGGATCGATCGCGAATGTAAAACACTTTGACGAGTTCAGGGGTGAATTTTGTAAGGTTTTAGTGCTGTATAGCTATGTACTATCGTTATTTGTGGAGGTTTTTACATGGAAATCGGCCTGTATCAAAGACGATCAACAGCCCCTCATTTCTTCGAAATCATGCCCATTAGTTCGTAGTCAAAGAAATAAATTGGAAATTAATTTTGCAATTTCAGAATAATGGATTTAGGCCCATTTGAAACAAGAGGGCTTGAATGAAAATTACTTGATGAGTAACTTCCGCTCAAAACATTCTCCCCTCGTCATATTTCAGAAAATTTACCTGAGCTCCTCCGACTCATGTATTTTCTACTTATGATCGGTGGTGGCTCATGAAATGCGATTTATCGATATAGAAAAGTATCGACTTCTCGGGGGTTCAATTGCACCCACTGACGATCGATACTTTTCTATAGTTTTAAATGGAGTAGACATCGATTAATCGCTTTGCACGAGCCGCCGTTGCTAATGATAAACTAAACCAGTAAAATGCTCGTAAAATCCATAGCAACGGTGCTGAACGGTGCTTTCCGATTCGATCGCATGCAAAAGATAGATTCAAGCATCAGTTCTATTAGAGTCCCTATATGTAGAGAGTTATGACAAGAGGGTAGTCAACTTCTGATTGGTCGATGAGTTTTAGGCTCTACGGACGCCGCCATTGGATGGGACTTTGAACTTTCGTTTACAATCGCAGTTGTTTACCAACGGTGTTTTACGGATAAAGAGTTAATTTTCGATGAATCTGTTAATTTTAATCATGCTATAACTCAAGAATGTCTATATAAATCCCAAAAGAATCTTTCAAAACGTAAATATAGGTGTCGATCAACAAAAGCAGTGAAAGATTACATCGTTAGAAACTCAGCGGCACTGTAATCTTTGGAGTGGACCAAAACACTACAACTAGAGTCCCTATATGTAGAGAGTTAAGACAAGTGAAACCATGGGCGCCGCCATTGGATGCAATTTTGCACATTTGCTTACATTCTGAGGCCGTTGTTGTATTTTGCTCCACTGCAAAGATTACAGTTCCGCCAAGTTTGTAACGATGTAATCTTTCCCTGCTTTTGTTGATCGACATGTATTAACGCTTTTAATGATTCTTTTGAGATTTATAGACATTCTTGTAATGCATCATGATTCAAATTAACAGATTCATCACAAGTTAACTCTTTTATCTGTAAAAGACCGTTGGTAAACAAAACAAAAGTGCAAAATCGCATCCGATGGCGGCGTCCATAGAGCCTAAAATTCATCGACCAATCAGAAGTTGACTACCCTCTTGTCTTAACTCTCTACATATAGGGACTCTAACTACAACTGCCCTCAGAATGCAAACAAACGTGCAAAATCGCATCCAATGGCGGCGCGGCGCCCATGGTTTCACTTGTCTTGACCCTCTACATATAGGGACTCTAGGTTCTATCGGTTCTAGATCGGTTTTAGGTGAGGCACCGTGCCTCACCTAGAACCGATTTCTTTACGTATTATTTCCAATGATGGAAATCCATTGTTGCCATATTACACACTGAGCAGTCACTGAATCGAACTATTCAAGCCTGCTTATGTTGAATTGACATTATGTATATTAGTGATATGAAAGTACATAGACTATAGTCCGTTTCATTCAAATAGAAGCTTGAGCTAGACTCTTTCCCCTACGAGTTTTACCCTCACTCTCGTACCTGTGATGACTCGAGACCTACCCCATCAGTCGGGGATTCCGTCCATCACAATGGACAGTCCTATCCAAAGGACAGTCTATTGTGACGGAGCGGAATCCCCGACCGACGGAACGGGTCTCGAGTCATCGCAGGTACGAGAGAGAGGGTAA
Organism: Trialeurodes vaporariorum; assembly: GCA_011764245.1. Lineage (NCBI taxonomy): Eukaryota > Metazoa > Arthropoda > Insecta > Hemiptera > Aleyrodidae > Trialeurodes > Trialeurodes vaporariorum. The sequence continues at coordinate 14,016,220 of VMOF01000035.1, read as the reverse complement.
AACTCGTAGGGGAAATAGTCTAGCAGGTCTAGCTCAAGCTTCTATTTAAATGAAACGGACTTTAGTGGTTGAACTTTCAGATTTGGTAAAACGTTGATGGGTGGAATTGTTTTCTCAGTTAAAACGGTGAATGTATACGAACCTGCACGCAATTTAAAATTTGTCTAGCTGCCGATGGAGACACCAGTTTTGCTTGTTGATGAACTGTCATGTCCTTGAGATCCATTATACAAACGCCACCGTAAACCTGCATTTTTGGGTCCATGAGAGCTATCTCGATCGAAGATGTGCCTACTTGGTACATATCTTCGATCCTCATTTGCGAAAAATCACAGTTACCTAACAAATAAAATATATTTTATTGTGAAGGGGGAAAAATGGTAATAAAATGTTTACAACGGTACATCGGATCGATTGCCTTCCGAGGACCTCTGGTTCTATTAAACAAACCTTTGATTCAATGTAATTTCCACATTAGCGGATTTTTGAACGGAAATTTTGGCAATTATAAAATCAAGAAATTAATGCAATATTTTGGCGATTATGAATTCTATGTTCTCGAAAGTGATTTGTTATGTCTGGTTCCAAGTCTAAAAATTTCAAAACCAACAAGATATTACAGATTATTTTATGCAATATGACGATTAGAATCTCCTCAATTCCCGCTCATGATGTCATTCTCCAACAACAACTATATTTCGGAGATTTTAACCTTCAAGTGCATCGATTAATTTGCGATATCTAGTTGATTTCGGCAGTTTTAAACGTGGAGCCAGAGGCATAACTACGCATTTTTGAGGAAGTAGAATTCAGAATACGATATCGTTGTACCAACTACTAAAACAGTCTTCGGATTTGTATTGGTTTTTGGTTGTTTTTGTTGTTATCTTTTTGCTCTCTTTCTTTATTTGTTGTTTGTTTTTTTGTTTTTTTTTTTTTTTTGTAGGTTTAAGGGCTCTCTTTCACCAACAAGCACGCTTGTTCTAAATGGGCAGTTGGGAACAGCAACTTTACTCTTTTGTCTTGTTTTAACGATTCCGTTTTAAGAGCGACATGAATGGTCCTTATGGAATATATGTGTTCATATATACAGGGTGTTTTTTTTATCTCCCCCCCCCTGTTTTTTTTTCTTGCTAATTGAGATAAAATGTTGCGGTTTGGACTATTCTTCATCATTTTGGCTGAATTTTCTTTTTTTGGGGTCGAAACCCCCCCCCCCCCAGCCCCCCTAGGGGGGTCCCCAGGGGGGCTATCTCAAAAATTTCAAATGGCAACCCCTATCTTCTGATATATCGTTCGAAAGGGCATACAATTCTAAGACTTTTGGCGCAAACCGAAAGTTGATATCGTTTTTCGTTTTCGATATATCGAATTTCAAAGTTCGATTTGGACCCATTTTCAAAAAATCGTTACTCCACTTTGGAAAGTCGGAATTAAAAAAACTATGGGTCCAAAATACTCTAAAAAGCAAGTACTTTTCAGATAACAAAATGGTTTTGACATAAAATTTGATTTTAGAGCCCCAAATTTTTTTTAAAAATTTTGCCCCTAAAAGGGGCTATCTTGAAAATTCCCTTCCACGACCCTTATTGAATGATGCGTCGATCAAAAAAGCATAAAAAACTGAACATTTTGGCGCAATCCGGATATCGATATCGTTTTTCGTATTCGAGATATCGAATTTTGAAGATAGGCGAAAATTGAATTTTTAATATTCGATATCTCGAATACGAAAAACGATATCGATATCCGGATTGCGCCAAAATGTTCAGTTTTTTATGCTTTTTTGATCGACGCATCATTCAATAAGGGTCGTGGAAGGGAATTTTCAAGATAGCCCCTTTTAGGGGCAAAATTTTTAAAAAAAATTTGGGGCTCTAAAATCAAATTTTATGTCAAAACCATTTTGTTATCTGAAAAGTACTTGCTTTTTAGAGTATTTTGGACCCATAGTTTTTTTAATTCCGACTTTCCAAAGTGGAGTAACGATTTTTTGAAAATGGGTCCAAATCGAACTTTGAAATTCGATATATCGAAAACGAAAAACGATATCAACTTTCGGTTTGCGCCAAAAGTCTTAGAATTGTATGCCCTTTCGAACGATATATCAGAAGATAGGGGTTGCCATTTGACATTTTTGAGATAGCCCCCCTGGGGACCCCCCTAGGGGGGCTGGGGGGATTCGACCCCAAAAAAAGAAAATTCAGCCAAAATGATGAAGAATAGTCCAAACCGCAACATTTTATCTCAATTAGCAAGAAAAAAAACCAAGGGGGGGGGGAGATAAAAAAAACACCCTGTAGATTCAACGGATTTTTTGGGAGTTTTCCAGTTATCTATCGTGCTGGTTTTTGGGTTTAACCTGTCAGACCGCCAGTAATAGTGTTTAAACAAATCCAGATTTTTGCAGTATCTGGAGAACTCTGTTTATAATAGGTACCTGAATTATTGGCTTCATTAATGCTTCCAAATTTGATACTTACGGATACATAAAACTGCAATTTTTCTTCCTAATCTATCTTCTCCTGGAAGAAGATTGAAAAAACACATATCGTATATATTAGCTCTTTCCGACGGGTAACAGTATCGGTAGAAATCAGGATACTTCTTTTTCATATCATAGTAACTTTTGATCTGGAAAGAATTGAAAAAATTATTACACTTTACCATGTGTTGTTAGAAATTATCATGTTATGAATCCTACACATACTTTAATTTACTAATCTCACTTCTTACTATTGAACTAACGGTTAACCGACATTATTTACAGCCGAAGGAAAGTTACCAATGCAGAGCAAAATCTTCTCGTACAACGGGGCAGTTGCAAGGGTCTCAAAGTTGGTGTTTTTTTTTTCAAGAAAATGAATGTTCGTGATAAATTAATTTAGAGCAAGGTGCCTTTGATTTTCTCTCTAGTGTCCCAGTTTTGGAGATATTACTCGAGTAAATTTGCAAGAAATCTCGTGTGTTGTGACGTCGCAACTCGGAATCCATCTAAAAAGATGTGTTTCCGGCCACAATCGCATTTCCGGAATTAATGATGAAGCCTATAGTTAGAAATCAAAGGCATTTTTATTTTCAGCTCACCCAGTAATTACATTTGCTTACTAAAAAGCACAAAAATTCAGACCCATGCAAGCCTTTTTAGATGAAAAGATCTTGCGCTTTAGCATACTGATGTAAGAATGGTTGCGTCAGGTAAAAGTGAAGGCAGTTTAAAAAGTAAGAAAACAGAATTTATCGTATTGATAAATTGTACAGTTTTGCAATTTGCATTCAGAATTCTTGCTCTGATTTGACATCATGTTGTTTGAGAGGTGAGAGCCTAATTCTTTAATCAATAATAAAAAACTAAAAAAATTAGATCGCATTTTAATAGACAGAATGATGGGTTAGTTGCAAATATTTGCTGCAGCATTTTGGAAGGTAGATTCTTTCTTATGTAAACCCGCGGTTTAGCTCGTTGTTTGAGACTCACCGAAATCCATTTCAAAAAAATAGAAACAATAAATTTCAACTTACTAATTTGAAAGCCCCATCTACGTTGTGTTTCCTCGCTCTTAAGAAAACCATGCAAAAGACGTCATCTAATCTTGAGTTCAATTCTTCTTCATCTGCACACAGGAGAAAATCAAACGAAAATGTGCATTGCTATAAAAATATATGTGCCTTTTTGGAATAAATAGTGTATAAATAATACGACAGAACTTTGCCTAGCTAGATTAAAATTGATTGAACCCTTTTAAAAAAAAACCATATAGGTAGAAGACGTTCTGTTAAAATTGATTTTTTGTAATTCGTATGAAATTTCGCAAAAATTGGCATGCAAATCAGCTTATATGAGAAAAATTTGTTCGATTCATTATAAAAGTCTAGGATTTTTACAATATTATACTTTTTCGCAATTATCATTCATCACTGAAAGTAATGGTTGATGAGTTTGTGAATGATGAGTCTTGACCCATATATGCTATTCCGCAATATCAGTGCTATCTTTTAATCCGCGTACTTGCTTCCGAAGCTAGAATCTAAACGATATTGTTACATTTACGTTGTAATGCATCCGTTTAACCCTTTAACATTCAGGTACTATGACTTTCAAACGAAAGTACCCCGGTAGAAATTCTTACGGTTTAATTTTTCGGTTATTTGTAATGAAATTTTCAATTTTTCATGACATACTGTGAAAAAGGCGTTCTAGGTAGTCTGTAAACACTCAAAAGCCGCAAAATTTTCTATAGATTGAAAAGAATTAAAAGAGTAAAAACTTTGATCTGGACACTTTCTTTGGAAAGTCATAGTACAGGTTTACGTAAAACAAAAGGGAAGGAATATATAACTCGCTCTTTAGTGGGTTGTTATATAGTCGTACTCCCGTGAGTCCATTTTGCCTATCTCAGTAATTGAAGGCACTACATGAGACAGTAATTTACGAATGTAAGTAATTTAGAGTAGATATATTACTGTCATTGAGATATCGAGTTACAACAACGAATAAATCGGGCAGGTTATTGAAAGGGTTAAGATTTGTATATTATCCTGAACCGAATGGCCTTCGTAAAAATGGTCCATATATATTGGTCCATAACCGATTCCCCATACAGTATAGTGATGTGTATGGATACATGCGTCAATAAAATTGATATTTATGCTGAACGATACGATATCTATATAAGTACAGGGTGGTCCAAAAGCCCCGGGACGGCTTCAAAACTTTTGAACGGCTGCAGATAAAAAAACCAAACTTGGGGGATGTTTATACTTTCATAGGAACTACTTTTTGGAGTACCCAAAAATCCCGCGAGGCGCCTGCAAAGAAGGGTTTCGCACCCAACTCAAAATTTTCAAATGGCAATCCCCATTTTGTGATACCTTGTTTGAAAGGACAGAAAATTTTAATACTTTTAGTGCAAACCGCAGGTCAATAGCGTTTTTAGTTTTCGATATATCGAAGGTCAAAGTTCGATTTGGACCCATTTTTGGAAAGTCGGAATTTAATAAAACTAGGAGGATTAATCTAAAAAGCAAGATCTTTTCAAAAAAAATTACGGCTTGGACACAACTTTAGTCAAAAGTAGGTTTTAAATCCCTCAACAGTTTTTGACATTTGGCCCTAGGCTGGATATCTCAAAATTTCCGTGTGATGACTCCTACCGACTAATACATCAATAAAAAAGGCATCAAAAACGGAGCATTTTGGCGCAAATCGGAGGTCAATATCGTATTTCGCATTTGATATATCGAACCTTAACAAACGATCTCTCGAATGCGAAAAACGATATCGACCTCCAATTTTCGTCAAAATGCTCAGTTTTTGATGCCCTTTTTATCGATGTATCAGTCAGTAGGAGTCGTCACACAGAAATTTTGAGATATTCAGCCTGAGGGCCAAAATGGCAAAAACTTTTGAGGGCTCTAAAACCTACTTTTGACTAAAGTTGTGTCCAAGCCGTAATTTTTTTTGAAAATATCTTGCTTTTTAGAGTATTTTGGACTCCTAGTTTTTTCAATTCCGACTTTTCAAAAATGGGTCCAAATCGAACTTTGACCTTTGATATATCGAAAACTAAAAAGGCTTTATTGATCTGCGGTTTGCGCTAAAAGTCTTAGAATTTTATGTTCTTTCAAACAAGTATCACAAGATGGGGGTTGCCCTTTGGAAGTTTTGAGTTGGAGGGCGAAACCCTTCTTTGCAGGCGCCCCGCGGAATTTTTGGGTGCGCCAAAAAGTAGTTCTTATTAAATTATAAACATACCCCAAGTTTGGTTTTTTTATCTGCAGCTGTTCAAAAGTTATGAAGCCGTCCCGAGACTTTTGGACCACCCTGTATATATCTGGATATATACAGGGTATATACAGGGTTCTCTGTATATTTCTGGACCCATGTGGGTCCAGAAATATTCACATCCATTCTTTGTATGGAGAATTGGTTATGGACCTGTATGGACCATTTCTACCAAGGGAGATTCGCGAGAAAATGTGAAAAATGGTTTAACTTCTTTTAATTCCGACTGCGACGGCGGATTTCGGATTTCACTGCATCTGTCTGTGCAGTGCAACGAGCTATACATTTATCTGGAGTGGCGGTTTAATGGGTAACCTGCGTAACCTTCATGGGGAATTTTTTTAGGTTAGGTTTAACCGAGTAATTTGTCCGTTTGTTTCCATGTATTTTAGTGCGACGCGACGCACAGTGGATCAAAGCATGTTCTGATCCACTGTGCGTCGCGCCGCACCAAAATACATGGAAATAAATAGACAAATTACTCGCTTAAACCTAACCTAAAAATTTCTCATGGTGGTTACGTATAGGTTACTCATTAAACCGCCACTCTAAGCTCGTTGGTGCAGTGTGTTAAATGTAAAGTTGTTGTAGACTGATGGAGTAGCTTTCGGGAACTTTACCTTCTAATTTTTGTCTAAGGAGAGATAGATTTTGGCGGGCTAGGTCAGGTTCTTCGTGAAGTTCTTTCGAAGCTCGGATCCGGCATTCTGCATCGATGTCGAACGGATCTTGGTTAGGCCGACTGACCACCATTGAGTCCTCGTTCACAGTCACGCCCATTTTTCCTGTTAACAATGAAGAGGAGGCTAATCAAACATTGAATAAGTCACAATACTAAATTTACAGGATAGAATGAAGATCTTTCAAACTTTTGCTACAAGCAAACGAATAGTCAAATGTGATGTTGAAACCAGAGACAATCACGAAAATCAATCACAGTATAAAAATCTAAAATTCATTAATAAAATCAGAAAACAGCTGTAAAGGCAAGATCGTACGGGCAAAGCTACGCGGGGTATCATGAAAGATTCCTGTCTAAATCGTTACTTTATCTACTGAAATCATAGATAAATGTCTTAAAATAGATAGGAATCTCCTATGAAACCTGCGTAGCTCCGCCACACGGAAAAAAACATTATAGTGAAAATAACCATACGGATTCCTGATTTTGGCACCTGTTAGATGTTATGGTAAACTTGACCAGAAGTATGGTATATTTACCGATACTTTGAGTAAAGTCGACTTGCAATCCAGGTAACATTACCTACACGGAAAAAAACTACGGTGAAAATAACCATACGGATACCTGATTTTGGCACCTGCTAGATGTTATGGTAATGTCAACAAGAAGTATACTATGTTTTGACTAGGTACTAGGTGATGTTACCTGATTGCATGTCGAATTTACTCAAAGTATCGGTATAAATGTACCATACTTCTGGTCAAGTTTACCATAACATCTAGCAGGTGCCAAAATCAGGTATCCGTATGGTTATTTTCACTAATCTTTTTTTTCCGTGTAGTACCTAGTCAAAACATAGTATACTTCTGGTTAATATTACCATAACATCTAGCAGGTTCCAAAATCAGGTATCCGTATGGTTATTTTCACCGTCGTTTTTTTTTTCCGTGCACTAAGCCCGATTCTGAGAGAGAATTTTGTTATTTTCAACTCTTCAATCACATGTAGCAAAAGTTTGTAAGAGCCCCATTTAAATAGCCGTCGTGATTTCAAAATTTAGAAGATCTCTAAAAAACCACGTATAAAACACAGGGCTTTGAACCGGCAACAAATGCGGTTCGGTTCGGTTCACGGTTCGGACTTCGCAGATAAAATCGGTTCGCGGTTCGGTTCGGGTTCACGGGGATAAAGGGCTCGCTTCAACAACTCCGGTTCAACAACGTTCGGTCCGCTTCAACAACTTTTAAAGTGGTTCGAACCGGTTCAACTGAAAAAGCAAATTTGAGTGAAAAAATACTTCTAACAAACATGCTTTCGCACGTTTTTCACTTTTTAACTATTTATCTTCTCTTCTTACTGACAGTTATTTTTGCTTTCAGGAGCAGAACATCGTCAACTTTGTATTACATTTTCTTGCAGCTTATTTTTTTAGGTTTTTTGATGTCTGAATTGATGAAAATATTCTTAAAAAGCGTCTATAGTCCAGTGGCGGCTCGTGCAATCTGGCAACCGTGTATTTTTGCCATTTGAATGTATGCAAAAAGATCGATACTAGGTGAGGCGCTGCGCCTCACCAAGTAATCGATTATTTTACACAGTTTTAAATGGAGGAAATCCATTGTTGCCACATTGCACGAGCCGCTGCTGCTATAGTCATTATCATAGCCGTAGCCAGGATATTGTCTTTCTCTCTCTAAGCCCATTTAAACGCATGTGTTAGAAAAGGACAGAAAGAGGGGCTGTTAACACTTTCAAATCTCGCGCCATACAGCAAGCGCGCATGCGCTACCGCTCTCCGCGCCGCACTATGGGATAGAAGCGACTTCTAGCGCGCAAAAATTCAAAAAATTGAATTTCAAAATTTTGAAATTTTGACCATCAAATCTTGTTCTTGAGAGGTTACTGATGCTAGGAATAACCCCCATTGACCGCAAAAAAAATCTCAATGCAGAAAAAAGTTATCCTGAAGTTACATGTTGATGGGGGTCTAATTTTGCAGTAAAAATCCTGCTCAAGCGCGCTTTTATATTTAATTCGTGGAGCCTTCTCTATTTGCCCGATTAAACTCACTGAAAGAGTATGATAACGTGCTTGAAAAGAGCTTTTTAATGGTATATATACAAGTGTTCATGCCACCTTTCCTCTGCCTTTAGGACACCTTTAAAGATACCCCTGGATTTTAACTCAAAAAAGTAAAATGCCAATTTTCGAAGGACCGAAAAAAAATGAAATGCAGCGAAAAGCAAGTAATTTTTTGCATGAATCGGTAGCCCATAGTGTCTACTTTAAGACATTGTTTCGTTTTTCTGCTACTTTCTGCTACTCCGCGTTTTATTTAATTTTTTGTGTCGCGCGTCAAGCTCAAATTTACGAAAATCGTGAAATACGTGGTCTGACACCGCGACTGGCGACATTGCCCACACCTTATGAAATGATTGAAAATTAGTTTGTACGCGTTTTATGTGTTAAAAAGGCATGTAAGTTACGCTGTATAATAAGATTTTGACTATTGTAGGGTATGATTAAATATCGTAAAATAAACTGTAGGTCGCGCGTTTGGTAAAAGTAGCTACAAACAGGCGATACGACGCGACGTGTAGGTATACATTATTATACTTTTGTACCAAATACTAAAAATGTCATCTTTATAGACCCCGTTTCAGAATTTTTATTATTCCTTTCTTGTGAAAGTTTCGTACCTTATTCCATGTTTCATTTTCAATCGAAGAAAAGTTTCATTATTCATTTTTCATGGCAAATTTAATGACGTGAAACACGTGAAATTATTTTCACCTTAAATGCATCTTTCTTTTTTCATGCCGTTAACCACGATTCTTTTCTAGCTTACATTTTCCCACCTAATCCGCATCTTCCGTGTTACTTTTATCTTTTAATGTTGGAAAATTAATAATCAATATCCATTGCCATCTATTTTAATAATCTAAAAGCAGAACTCGTAGTTATAGAACTGCTTTGCTCAGCGAGACGAAAAGCGCCGAAATATTCACAAAAATTAGGAGAAGTATTGAAAATTGTCGATGACATTATTTTTGTTAAAACTGGCAACATTGGATAAAACATGATTTGATGGTTCAGAGGGGCTCTCTAGAATCCTCTGCGGACTATTATAAACATCTCATTTGGGACATAAAAATATTAAATAACGATCCAATTCTATACATACCTATCTGCTTTCTTGAATTAATTATTAAAATCAAGCCTGAGTAAAACTAAAAATTGAATTTTTTTCAAGAAATATCGATTTAAGTCAAATTTTAATGTCGTATTTGGATTCAGAACGTTAAAATTAGGTATGATACATGTATCATACATCGTATTCACGCGATATTAAGCTCTACTATTTTTTGCGCGCTAGAAGTGGATTCTATCCCATAGTGCGCCGCGGGACCGGTCCACAGTGTTGGTTTTATTAGTGTCTCGGAATCACGCTACCGTTTTTTACTCAGAATTTCTCCGCTCTTTTTTCCTCCGTTATTCACTCTTTTTTCTCTAGTTACGCTATTATTTTCCTAATTTTTTTATTAATCGTTTTCGGTTAGTCAGATCATCGTTTATTTCGTCATATTTTGTTTCTATTCATCTTCATCGCAGATCTCCGCAACTGGGCTAGCCCGCATCTTTAATTTCATCATTTCATCTTCTCTACAAGGTATTTTCGTTTTAGTCATTCTCAAGTTATTTCAGTTTTTTTGTTTACGCTTTTTTACTCATAAACATTTTTGGCGCCCGAACTGGGACGAGTGTTTCGTTAAGCTCGTGCATTTAAAAGTGCGGTTTTCGTTTTTCATTGACTAATTTCTTTTTCTATTTTTGTCGCCATGCGGTAACCGTCTCGAAAGTGACACTCGTTTCTTTTTTCCTCATTCTTATCAGTTGTCATCGAAGTTCAGCTCCTCGTTCATGATCTTCGATATACCCCCCCCCCTCCCTCTCTCCTATCTCGCACACCCATCACCTCCACTGATCCGATCACTCTGACTCCGTGACAATCAGCTGTTTCGTCTCTCCGAGCATCTCACTCTCTCTCTCTCTCGTTCTCTCTCTCGCTCAACTCCCTCTCACTACCAACTACCTCTCTCACTCGTTACCTTTTGTTTTTTCTCCATTCCTCTTTGATCTGTCCTTCGTGATCTTATTCTCAGCTGCTCGCATCAATACTTGCGGAGCATATTACTCGCGGCTTGCGATTCTCAACTCTGTTATTCTCTCATTCACGCATCCTGAAATGCGCAACTCGATTTTCGATATACTCTCGATTTGTTTGTTTTTGTACCAAGTTTGAATACACACTCTGCGATCTCTCACGCATCGATGCTCGCTATTCATCACTCTACGCATTTTTTCTCATTGTTTACGTCTAATATTGTAAACATTAGAGTTCATACATTTTGAATTCCTATATTAATTAATTTCATATAAACTTTGATGTTTTCAACATGGCTTTTGCAAAATTTGAAATACGTATGAATATTATACTTCAACGTTATGAAAATATCAAATCAGACTTGGAAACTTTAAGACCCCCAATTTCGTCTCTCATTCTTCATAAAGTTACGGCGTATAAAAGTGAAATCGAAACCAAACTTGTTAGTTTCAATAAGTTATCTAATAATCTACTAGATAACGAACTCCCTGCCGATTTTGATGCCGATAAATTTCAGGCAATCCAAAATAGCGTACTCAATACACACGCTTTAGTATTGGCAACAATTAATGAATTGATAGTTCCAACAGCTACACCCCCCGCTAGCCCGTCATTCATAAATCAAACAGCGCTTCAAAAAAGGACTTTAAAATTACCGCGCATAGAATTACCCTCATTTGACGGCAGGCAAGATCGTTGGATGTTGTTTCAGAATCTCTTTGAAACCACAATACATAATTCTGATATTTCGGATATCGAAAAATGTCAGTACCTACTGTCATGTCTGAAAGGAGAAGCCTTAGGTACCATTCGTGGAATCCCACTCTCGGCAACAAATTACGCTATTGCATGGGATACCTTAAACAAAAGATATCACAATAATCGTAGACTAACGTCTCTCCATTTGTCAAACTTAGTAGATTTACCAGAAATTCATTCAAACAATATTGATTCCATTCGATCTCTCTTATCGACCCTTAACGAAAATAAAAGAGCCCTTGCTCAGTTGGACTATGATATCGATGACGACAATCTAATACTCGTTACGTTAATTTTACGGAAATTCGATCACTCACTGCGTAAAAGATTCGAGGATCATTATAAAGACAAAGATAAAACTCACCCTCAACTGAACCACATTGAGTCATTTCTTGAGTCAGAATGTTGGACTCTCGAGGCAGCGGTGTCGATAAAAAAGACATCTCTTCCTTCCTCATCAAGCAATACAAAATATAAGGTCTCTCTTGCCGCCTCTTCTAGTGAATCCACTGGGAAATGCTCATATTGCTCAGAGTCTTCTCATAGAATTTACTCATGCTATCGTTTCAAGAACCTTTCACCTGCCGAACGACTCGCGTTCATTCAAAAAATCAATTACTGCTCTAACTGTTTAGGTAATGCCCATAGCTTGAATGATTGCTCCTCCAAATCGACATGTTTTATCTGTCGTCAAAATCATCACACTTTGCTACACGAGGCCCTCTCAATCAATAAATTTAAGGATTCGTCATATACAAATTCTAAATCGTCTAATTATACAAAATCAAAATCTGACCACTCTGTAAAAACATCTCTTTCTTGCCAAAGTTCTGAATCGCACTACGACGAAACCGTTCTCCTAGGTACGGCCATTGTTCGCGCTAAGTCGTCAAGTGGCAAATTAATTACTATTCGTGCTGTAATTGATCCTGGGTCGCAAATTTCCGCCATAACTACAAAATGTTTTCAATCTCTTCAATTACCTCTCAAACAGTTTGAAAATGAAATTTCTGGTCTGGCTCAAACTAAAGTTCAAATTCATGGAAAAACCGAATTATTACTGACCCCTACATTCGAACAATCTCCTGCAGTCTCGGTCTCTGTCGTCGTTTTGGACACCATCACCTCTCCCCTCCCGTCTATTTCACTATCACCGAATTTAGCTCGCTCTTATCTTGGCCTAAACTTAGCTGATCCAGAGTTTTTTAAGACTCGTGAGATTGATATTCTCCTCGGTGCCAATGCTGCCCCATTAATTTTAAAATCTGGTTTTCTCAAGTTTGAAAACAGACCTTCTTGTCTAAATACTATTTTTGGTTGGACAGTCATAGGACCAGCTTCAACTCAATATGTTCCTACCACTATTCCAGTGAACTCACTTCTCACCTCACTTGCCCCTAGCGCTAATCTTGACGTAGACGCTACGCTACGTAAATTTTGGGAGCTGGAAAATATCCCTGAAACATCCAAATCTACTCCAGAAGATGATTACTGTGAAAATTTTTATAGGGAAACGACTTACAGAAATTCTGAAGGTAGATACGTTGTCTCTCTGCCTTTTCGCCAACTCCCCTCTAAATTGAAATCTAATCGTGAAATCTGCATGAAAAGATTTAAATCCACCGAATTTCGTATTAGTAAACAACCGAATCTCAAACTGGAATACTCATCGTTTTTCGAAGAATATCTCGCATTTAACCACATGTCTGTTGCGACAACGCCTGCAGATTATGTAATACCACATCATCCTGTCATTAAAATCTCATCCTCTACAACTAAATATCGTGCCGTTTTTGATGGATCCTGTTCTGATTCACATGGTTGCTCTCTGAATGAACTTTTGCATACTGGTCCTAAAGTTCAACCCAACCTCACTGATATCATCTTATCTTTTCGATCATTTAAAATTATTGTTTGTGCTGACATCAAAATGATGTACAGGCAAATACTCATCGCACCATCAGACAGAAAATTCCAACACATATTTTGGAGGGAAAACTCATCCTACCCTCTAACTGAATATGAACTTAATACGGTCACATATGGTCTCGGCCCTTCCTCATTTTTAGCTCAAAGAACCCTCATCCAGCTCGTCCATGATGAAGGTGATAAATATCCTATGGCATCGAAAGCCATCCTACGTAACACTTATGTGGATGATATTACTAGTGGCGCGGACTCTGAAGAATTAGCTATTCAACTCAGACATGAATTAATACAACTTCTTAAACTCGGTTGTTTTTCTCTCAGAAAATGGTTTTCAAATTCAGCTCAAGTATTAAAAGATATTCCTCCTACTGACCTTGAGCAAGCTAAACCTTTTAATTTCACCGATGAAACAATTTTTCAAGTCTTAGGCCTACGTTGGCAACCCGAATCTGATTCATTCTGTTACTGTGTTGAACCATTTCCTATCGATGCTCAAATAACTAAACGCAGTGTGTTATCCTACCTTGCTAGGATTTTCGATCCTTTGGGCTGGATTTCTCCACTAACCCTATGGGTCAAAGTATTTATCCAACGCTTGTGGAAAAGTGGGCTCAGTTGGGATGAAAAATTATCTCTCGAATTGTCTCGCTCTTGGGATACTTTCACCTCTCAAATTTATATCATGCCTCAAATTGTCATCACTCGTCTGGTTCCGACAACTGAATCTCTCTCAACGCACCTCGTCGGATTCTGTGATGCAAGCACACATGGATATGGCGCAATGATCTACCTTGTATCCCGACTATCCAATCAAATGACTAACTCTGTTAATTTAATTATTGCCAAGGGTAAGCCCAGTCCAGTTAAAACTATAACCATCCCAAAATTAGAACTCTGCGGTGCATTTCTATTAGCTAAACTCTATGATTCTACACTGGACTACTTAGCGACGTTAACCATCAAGGACTATCACTTCTATTCAGACTCATCCATAGTATTACACTGGCTTCGAAAACCAACTTATGAACTTAAAACGTTTGTTGCCAATCGTACAAGCCAAATTTTGGAATTAACTCCCCCCTCCACATGGTACTATGTTCCTACTGCTGAAAATCCTGCTGATTTAATATCTCGTGGTTCTCTGCCCATTCAACTGCAGCAGAACAAACTATATTGGAATGGACCTGACTTCCTCAAGTCCGATGTATGTGAATGGATTAAAAAACCAGTGCCTCACGTTGCTGAAATCCCTGAAATCAAGAATGTGTCAATGTTAGCAAATACTCAGTACAAAATCTCAACTCCTCAGCCTCAATTTGTACTCGAACTTCTCTCAAAGTATTCCTCTCTGATGAAAGTACTGCGCATTTTTTCATATGTAAATAGATTTGTGACGGGAATACCTCAAGAGACTGTCACAGTCACGCCTGATGAAATCAACTTTGCTCTCACTGAAGTTGTTAGATTCACTCAACATCAGCATTATTTGGCTGACATTCAGGCTCTGAAAGAAGGTAAAGAATGCTCTATTAAAATTAGGCCGCTGTCTCCCTTTCTCGAAGGGGATCTCCTCAAGGTGGGCGGTCGACTCAGACACTCAAGCTTATCTCACTCATCAAAATTTCCTCTTCTCATCCCTAAAGATTCGCAAATCGCTACTCTAATCTGTGATTATTATCATATATTGACTTTGCACAGTGGTATAGCAACCACTCAGCACCAGATACAGCGCAAATTTTGGATAATTAACCTTCGCGCATTGCTTAGGAAACGCATTTTCAGCTGCTCGACTTGCTATCGCCATAAGGCTTCTACGATTCAACCGAAAATGGCTGACCTACCCCCTTCTCGTCTCAATACTATTCGTGCCTTTCATACTGTTGGACTTGACTACGCTGGACCATTTATGCTGAAGGAACATTCTCGCCGTAAAGCCCGCTTATTCAAATCATATTTGTGCATATTCGTTTGCATGTCATCTAGAGCTGTTCATATAGAAATTGCGACGGATCTTTCTACACCAACATTCCTTAATGCCTTAGATCGTTTCATTGCCAGACGTGGACTGCCTATCTCAATTCATAGTGATAATGGATCAAATTTTATCGGCGCTGATCGACAATTGAAAGAAGTATCTGAATTTCTACTTAAATCATCATCTGTCATAGATACTCATCTGGCAAATCGTCAAATAAAGTGAATCTTCAATCCTCCTGCTGCTCCCAACTTTGGTGGTCTCTGGGAAGCTGCAGTAAAGTCAACAAAATATCATCTTCATCGAATCCTCAACAATCATTCTCTAACTCTCGAAGAATTTGCAACGATTTGTTGTAAAGTGGAAGCTGTACTCAATAGCCGCCCTTTGTGCCCCATTTCTAGCGATCCTAACGATGGAACAGATTACTTGACGCCTGGTCATTTCCTCGTAGGAACTAATTTGCTCGAACTTCCTCATTCAGACTTGCAAGAAATACCACAGAATAGAATCTCAAGATGGCAACTACTTCGCCAGTGCCACCAACATTTGTGGTCCCGCTGGTCAAAAGAATACCTGCATACTCTGACTCGTCGTAATAAATGGAGCAACTCCTCTCAAAACCTCAAGCTAGACGACGTTGTATACATTACTGATCTTCGCAATCCACCATCTCTTTGGCCGCTAGGACGCATCAAGGAGCTCTACTATGGAAAGGATTCAATCGCCAGATCAGCCAAAATCGCCACTCATGGTACTGAGCTTATTCGCCCTATAAATAAGCTCATTCCTATGCCTCCTCAATAACTTCTATCATCTATTCCCCCCCTTCCTTTTTTTCCCTTCTCTTTTTTTTCCTTTTTCGTATCACTTTCTCTCCATTTTTTAGTATTCACATCGTTGTTTTCCTCGTTCTCCTGAATTTTTCCCTCATTTTCCCTTTATTCTAATAAAATTTATTATTTTATGGTGGGCGGTGTGTTAACACTTTCAAATCTCGCGCCATACAGCAAGCGCGCATGCGCTACCGCTCTCCGCGCCGCGGGACCGGTCCACAGTGTTGGTTTTATTAGTGTCTCGGAATCACGCTACCGTTTTTTACTCAGAATTTCTCCGCTCTTTTTTCCTCCGTTATTCACTCTTTTTTCTCTAGTTACGCTATTATTTTCCTAATTTTTTTATTAATCGTTTTCGGTTAGTCAGATCATCGTTTATTTCGTCATATTTTGTTTCTATTCATCTTCATCGCAGATCTCCGCAACTGGGCTAGCCCGCATCTTTAATTTCATCATTTCATCTTCTCTACAAGGTATTTTCGTTTTAGTCATTCTCAAGTTATTTCAGTTTTTTTGTTTACGCTTTTTTACTCATTAACAGGGGCTGAAGTCACGTGACAACCCCTATAGCTATCCTTTTCTAACTCATGCGTTTAAATGAGCTAAGAGAGAGAAAGATAATATCCTGGATACGGCTATGGTCATTATAACTAGAACTGCTTTTGGAAAATGGTTGAACCGGTTCAAACATGGTTCAGCTAGTGCGGTTCGGTTCGGTTCGCCGTGCGAGCCTTTTTCTGAAAAACGGTTCATGGTTCAAAAATTCGGCGGTTCGGAGCGGTTTTCGGTTCGCGGTTTGGTTCGGTTCAGAGCCCTGATAAAACAGAAGGTATGCTTGTCCTCAATCATGCATATTTCATAGCTTTGTCCTCTGATAAGTTGAACGGACTGTTCTTTTTTGCATGTGAATGTTGGAGCTCATATACTCCATTCGTCACTGAAAATTACTACCCCTTTAACTCATCAGAAACGCTCTCGCTATATCGTTTTGATGTGTGCATTTTTGAGGACGAGATCACCCTCTATATTATGTGTGGTTTTTCCTGAGAACTCCTTAATGGGTCTGTTGCATACTTTTGCTACAGAAAAATAGAACCTTGATTCTTATGTAAAATTCAGCGAAACTAACGATGCGCACATTAAAAACATTCAAAATCCACTCATTAACTCAGGAAATCACTTCAGTTTCAAACAGCCCGCGCTACACTAGACACTATTTACACTGGTATACTACTACATAGACGGAACCACCGTGCATAAGTAAACAACATCGTAACTACAAATTGATGGAATTCCGTTCTAAATACATGAACTATTCGTTGCATTTGGTGTCTGGTCTTTTTGGTTTATCAAAGATTACAAAATAATAAAAGAAATGTACGCATCTAAACGAAACATTCCAATGTTTGTAAGTTCTGTTCATGTTTACGTAAACGAGATGGTTCCATCTATGTAGTTATAAGTCGGTGATAAAGTGTCTAGTGTAGCGCGGGTTGTTTGAAATGGAAGGTGTTTTCTGAGGTAATGAGTGGATTTTGAAAGTTTTCAATGTGCGCATCGTTATTTTCGCCGAATTTTACGTTAGAAACAACAAGTTATATTGCTGTAGCAAAAGTACGCAACAGACCCATTGAGACCTGGAACTTACTCTAGGTTAGAAATATGAAATAAATAACACCATAGCGCATGAAAAATAATCGATTAGTCACAAGACTATAGCCCCTTCAAAAATCGACTGTTAACCATACATTCAGATTGGAAGATTGTGCAGGTGTCAGATTGCTGATTCCGCTTATACAAATGTGGCAGCACTGATCAAAAGGTCAAGGTCATAGGCTAGTTTTGTTTTGATTTGAAGGAATGAAAATTGAAAATTCGTTAAAGATTATCGGTCTAAGTGTGCCTCAACTTCTGAAATGATTACCTCTAGTCAAGGCCGATATTGCGTGATCTGACTATGTATAATATGTGTACTGATAGAACTATATCTAAATTGCAGAATATTTACAGAATAGCGATGAAATGTTTTATTTGCTCGGTGGCAGTAATATGTGCCATAGCGCATATGGGAGGCAAGCTGAGCAATTAGACACTCACTCATTCATATTAGAATATTTAATAGAATATTTCCTGGAGAGGAGGAAGGGGTTTAAAAACTAAATCATATAAATCGTTCGGGATATGACTCATGACAAAGAAAATACAAATAATAATAATAACAACGTTAAAAGTACAAACATCAGTAGTATAAAAATATGAATTTGTCGCTCGAGCTGACAAAAGCTATAATTTTCCAAGAAGCTGTTCACCGGCGTTATTCAAAGCAGCCTTGCGGAACAGTCTAGTCCGAGCAAGCGAACCTAACCGGGACAATTTCTCCTCAAGTGGAACTTCTGGAAACCTAATTGAAAAGAACATTATTGGACGCCGGAAAGTAAGATTATAAATTTATAAGTTTTCAGCTCAATTTCGCGGGTTTTGTTTATTTTCATAATTGTGGATCTTGCTGAAAAAATAGGCACTTACACACTATGGTCTGAAATTATCAAAACGTGGCCGAAACTCGGAAAGTGTATAAATATCTCATTCATTTATCATCTTTTTAGACCAATTTTAACGACACGCAACACTTCAATAAGTAATTTAAACCTAAAAATGTTACCGGAAAATCTTGGATTAAAAGCTTAAAAGGTCAAAAACGATTATTTTTATTCCTTTTTTTCACTGAGTTTCAGCCACTTTTTCTCGATCTCAAACCATTGTGCACCATACGTGTCATTTTCCCGGCAACCATATCAATTGAATTGTCATACTTTAAAGTAAATATTTACAATCACATTTTCAAATCAACTGGATTTTATAGTGAGTCATGCGATTTTAAGAGAAAGAAATCCACATAATCACATGAAGATCTAGCTTTTTTCTGAAGATTGCATTTTTCCGGGTGGAAATTGCAATTGATGAATAATTGCATTTTCCCTTCCTCCGCAAAGAGCAGTGACGTCACGTTCCATCCGGCAACAATGCGACTCCTCCATTTAAACTCATTAAATATATCGACTTTTTAGTGTGCATTGAGCACCCCCTGATTTCGACCGTTTGCACGAGTTTAAATTAATAGAATGCAGTATTGCCAAATTGCACGCGACACCACTGGCAAAGGGTACCTACATTGCTGCCATACGAAATTAGTGGCGGTTTTCTTATCATGCACAGGAATGTAGATGAAGTTAGAACGCGTGATCGGTTAATCTACTTGCAAGGTTTATTTTAGTAGACACATTTAAACTTTCAACCTCATTTTTCTCGAAATCCGGTATCTCTGGTTTCTCAAAATGTCAGGAAGTAAAACTTTTTCCCATCTCTACCACAACGATGGCTTATTTCCATTATACAGTCTAGCTTATATCAAACTCATTATTTCTAACCTGAAGTTAATGAAACATCATTGAAAGGTTGAATTAAAGAAAAAGTTGATCGTTTTACAGCAGACGAAACGGATTTTTTCTAAATTTAAAAAAAAAAAAAAAAAATTGACCCTGCCTTTTTATACTTTTTTCCTGTGGCGAGCAAGTTACAGTGATCGCTGGAAGTTCAAAATAACAATATATAACCGACGTCATTTGTGGGCTAGGAAGGGTTGCTTTCCGATTTAAGTTAATAATGTTGCGCCAAGGCTGAAAAACTGAAAAAGGGACCAAATTGGCATTTTCGTTGGGCAGGAGTGAGTGACAGTTCAGCTGTCTGACTGCTGCTCGGGGGAAAAAAAAATTAAATCTGCAAAGCCCCAGATAGCCTATTTTAAAATTATTCCTTACTTACGTGTATAATCTTTCAGAAAAAAATAAAACGTATAAATGTAAGGTCAAGATATGGCTTGGACACGGTTGTTTGCAAAACCAGAAAACATGTTGCTTTTCATAACTTTTGCTGTAAGCGATTGAATAGTTAATTCTTGAGTAAAATCATGTGAAAATTACGATGAGTAAGAAAGTATTATGAGATTCACTCACAGGCTCGTAAAATGACTTGAACGTGTAAGGCGTGATGACAGAGCTATGCACGTACGTCGTCGTACATACTTACTATGGGAGATCCCTATCTAATTTGATGCTTTCTTTTGTATGTTTCTGTAGAGAGAGTAACAAATTAGACAAAAATCCCCCATGGTATACTTGCGACCCTGCGTGAAGTTCCGGTATTTAACCCTCTACGGGACAGGTTAGTTCTAAAGAACGCAACTCATCCGTTTTAATAGGGAAGGTAGTTAACTGTCCGTACTCGGGGGAGTTGGAATTGCCTATACGACGAATTGAAGGCGACATTAGTTCAAAAGAACGCCACTCTTCCGTTTAAATAGGGAAGGTAGTTAACTGTTCGTACTCGGGGGAGTTGGAATTGCATATACGGCGAATTGAAGACGAGATTAGTTCAAAAGAACGCCACTCTTCCGTTTAAATGGGGAAGGTAGTTAACTGTTCGTACTCGGGGGAGTTGGGATTGCCTATACGACCAATTGAAGGCGCCCGACGAGACCTTGTAAGTTTTTTCATCGATAGTCGCGTTTATCCGGAATAAAGACTCAAATAATGTTCAGTAGACTACATGAGAAAAACGATCAGCATATATTCGGGCTTGGCCCATAAAAGGTTAAGAGCAAATATGGCGGAGCTTTGCAGGCATCTAGGATATTTCTATCTAATCAGTCTCTTTCTCTATAGAAACACTCAAAGGAAAACTAGATAGTAATCTCCCATGGTATGTGCGTGCGCGTAGCTCCGTCATACTGCCTTTAAATTTTAAGTAATTTTGTGTGTCTATGAGTGAATTTCGTGATTCTTTAATGACCTCATCGTAAGTGTTGCTTGTTTATTTACGCATCAAGAATTAACTATTCAATCGCATACGGCAAAAGTTAGCAAGAGCCTCAGTACCTGCAACTGCGCATTGCTAAAGGTCCACAACCAGTAATGTGAGTCGGGGAAATACCCGAAAAAAAATCTGGGAAATACCCGAAAAATGGGTATTTATAATTTCCATATTTTCTTCGGCTTTTAAAAGTAATGAAATAAGATTTTTAAATATATACTTAATTATTTTCAATATTAAACTGAATACCTTTTTTACGGATTTCTGGGGTCGGAAATTTAGAATGGATGCCTTTGAAGTTCGGTAAAAATGTATTTCTACATAACACTATAAAATACCGGCAGTTTGGGTAAATGCTCGGGCATTCTACATCACTGTAACGTGACCACAACCTCTCCGAAACACGTTATAAACTACGTTTCAGAAGTGTAGGCGCAGTTTACCGATAGTCTTTGGCGAGTTTTCAATTTTCATTCTTTCAATAAATAAAAGAAAAAACTTGCCTGCAACTTTGACTTTTTTTTTTAAAGCATTCCTCAATAAAAATCCAACGCTTGAATTCATTTCTATTTTTTGTCAATAAGTAATTAAGGTGGATCTTCAGCGTTTCGTTCCATGTTCTGCCACCACAAGATTATAAGTCCTTCAAATGGAAAAAAAATCATGGTAAACGCAAATAAATGAAAAAAAAAGGCTTCGTCGGAGTTTCGGAAGCAATCTAAGGAATATTTTTAGTACAAACAGTGTACCAAAATGTTACGAAATAAGCGTGAAACTACCCTGGGTGGATTGGAAACCACCCTAAATAGTGGCTACTGGCGTCATGGCGTCTTACGGGGGATTTTCGAAAGTCAATAGTTTCACGCTTATTTCGTAACATTTTACCATACCTACTGTTTTTGTTCTAAAATGTTCCTTAGATTGCATTCGAGGTTCTGACGAAGCTTTTTTTTTTCATTTATTTGCGTTTGCCATGATTTTTTTCCATTTGAAGAACGTATCCTCTTGTGGTGGCAGAACATGAAATTGAACACTGAGGATCCACCTCAAAGAAATATTGCCGGAAAATTTCGAAGATTATTTGTGCACTTAAACTTCTGAAATGACGTCTTCCTCCTTTGCATTGTTTCAGACGATTCAAATCAGCTAATGTAAAAGCAAGCCGCTCTAGAATCGGCACCAAACTATACTGCGTATATACCAAAGAGTATAAGTAATCTTTGGTATAGTAGAGAGTACACTGTACAGTGGACAGCCATCTGTCAGTTCTTCAGTTGAGTTGAAAGGAGACATCAAAATGATGAGTAAAACTGTGCTTGTTTTGACGATTTTGGTCGCGATTTTCGCTGCGTGTGACGCATGGACGGCTCGTCTCTACGAGCACCAGTGGATGAAAGGGACGATGGAACCGCTGACGGGATTTGAGCATCCAGGAGCCTGCCGACCTTTGAGTAACGTCAAAGTCAAAGGGAGGGTCTCCTCTCTTGAACTCATCAAGGAGCCCAGCGGCGCCTGTAGAGCTCCCGTCAAATTTTACAAGACTGCTAACTGTCAACCGGCCACTGATGCCTTCACCGTCCATACCTGCAATCCACAAAATCAGCTACCCAGCAGTTGGGATGATAAAATATTTGCCGCCGGCTGGTAGCTTATTGGGGCTCTTTGTTCTGATTGTGAGTGTTAAGGACTCTGCAATCAGGTGGGATTATATCATTGCCACTCGTTCATTCAACAGCTTTCTTGTAATTTTGTTAAACGCACTTATTAAGTTTGTGCATCAGTGGCGTAGCGTGCAATTTGGCAACATTGATGTAGTTGGTCGATTTGAATCCATGAAAAATATCGAACTAGAGTGTGTTCTGTAAACATCTTCGCATTCGACCTCTCACATGGGTTTAAATGGACACGGTACAACATTGTCGAATTGCACGCTACGTCACTGTTGTGCATAAGTCAATGTTGGAACTTTCTGATGCCCTCATATCGTTACTTTAAAGTGATTTTTCATGGGTATTGACCCTCCATAACACGATGTATAAATTTGCAACAGACTCATAATTAATCCTTGATTCTTGAGCCTATTTGTTTAGGAGTGGGGGCGTCATTTCGGGTTCGGCTTGGGGGGGGGGGGGCAAAAATGTGATGACCCTTTTTTTTTTTTTTTTTTTGCTCATGAATATTATTTTAGACATTCTACAGCCCTGCATATCCTGTATTTAGGCCCTAAATTCCAACAAAACTCATTAATGACCACCAAATCTTAGTTCGAAACTTTTTCTTCTCAAAAAAAAAAAAAAAAAAAAAAAAAAAAAAAAAAGTCACTTTTTTCACTTTTGGCCGACCCTTGGGGAGGCAGTTGCCCCCCCTGCCCCCCCGCAAATGACGCTACTAGGGCGGAGGGTTATGCCCCCCCCCCCTACAGCTCGTCTGAAATGCGCCGCGCCACCAGCGTTGCCATTCAAGAAAAATTAGTCTGCGTTTCCGATTTTTTAAAGCCGGGCTCTTATGGTCCTCAAACCGAAAATGTAGACTAATTTGTCTCAAAAATGTCAACGCTGCTTGCCACCGCAGCAGTGATGATCAATAGTAGTTGGCGCATAAATCCAAGGGTGGACCTTTCCGAGTCTTAATAAAATTAAATGTTTTTACTTGATAGTGAATTTCAGACTTTCTTGAATGGTCTCTTCGCTTTTTTCAGCATTACTTGTTCTTACCATGAGCGGATCCAGAGGGGGGGGGGCACGGCGGCACCACCCCCCCTTGAGGGGGGGGAGCAGTCAGATGAAGAGAAATATAGGGGAAAGCAAAAGAAAAAGAGAATCTAAGTGTGATTCATGTGACTTTCTAATTATTATCTTGATGGGGAATGGGGAAACAATAGCAAGGGTAGGATCTTCCACTTTTACGAACAAAAATTGAAATGAGGTAGTATAAAAATGAGGAACATACGCCAAACGGTTAAAAGATGCCTCAAATGGGCTGTAGAGAAGCTTCAATTTTCATAAGTTTCCGGGGGAAGGAGACCCAGTCCCCATTGACTGGGGGAGGGGGTCCCATATCCCCACTCACGTTACAAAAATGCCCCCCCCCCTTTTGAGACTTTTCTGGATCCGCTCCTGGTTCTTACTAGAGTCCCTATATACTATGAGAGTTGCGCCATGTCAGAATCCCCTTCTGATTGGCTTTCAGCTTTAGGCTGTCAAGAAAGCCCCAAGAGGCAAATGCAAATGATGTAAGGTTTGTTTACTTCCCGCGTTTTCACTCTTTCATTACACATTTGAAGTAACAGTGACCGTGGTAATTACACTATGCAACAAAATTTGACTTTTGGCTTGTCCACGGGTTGAAACCTATTTTTTCTGACTCCTAGTGACCAAAGAAGTCAGAAAATGGCCATGAAAGTGCCGGGTAAATGTGTGTGCGCCCAGGACGCCGCCATTTTGAAAAATCAGAAATTCAGCCAACTTGCTGTCGGTTTTTTGAGGCTAGCGCCCTTAATTTTTACTCAAATGAAAAAAATGTGCATATAAAATGAAAGAACATAAAATTTCCTACAAGATGAGTTACCTTGATTTGTGTTTTGATCAGCAAAAATATTCAAAAACTGAAGTTTTTTCAATTTTATTTTTTAAAAAATCAAAAATTTGACTATTTTTTTGATGAATTTTAGCTCATGCCGTCAAAAATAGAAATCCTAGAAAAAAACAGATTAATGCATTTAAAAGAGCGTTAAAGTGGCTACAAGATGATGTACTACAAAAGTTTTTTGTGATTCTTTTTTGCCACTTTTTAGCCATTAAAATGATGTTTCCCAAAATTCAGTTTTCTCCCTCTATGCTCCCTAATTTAATAACGCGGTATCGTTCAATGACGTCGATTTGGTTCCTCTCATGCACCCTCGGACCAAAATAATCTGTTTTCCCATCAAAAGTGACCGTGAATAATGGTGGAAAAAGCTTGACTCATAACCTTTAATTCCCATATTTACATTAAATGTTTCTACGCATGCATTCAGTTCTTCTCAAATATCCCATGCTAAAAAAAAAAAAAAAAAAAAAAAAAAAAATCATCAGCTAAAGGCAGATATTTTTTGAACTTTTATTTCACACTCAGCCGTTATTTATGGAAAACAATATTGGTTTCAGAAAAATGCATGTTATTATTTGCTCTGGATAGAGCGGATGGGATCAATGATGTGCTGAGATGAAATAAGTGGTGGCCCTGAGAAGAACGGTTTTTAATCGGGTTGGGTATCAGAGTATATTCCAGTGCGGTTATATTTGGGAGAGTGATGAGATTCCTAAGTCCATACTGGTCTAAAAATGAGAGAGTACTTAAAGAGAATTTGAAAAAGTGGCGCGCCAATTTTTAGCCATTTTAGGTGGCTCTGAAAAGAGCCGTTGCACTGTCTGTCGTTACGTATGCACATTGCACATGCAGTGTCCGTTCCTGATGTCCTTCTTAAAATTTAGACCTGGCACTTGGCAGTTACTTGTATAGAAGCCACGCATAATGATGCTTGACTTCAGCCTGCTGTCCAAGTCAAGGCTTCAAATTCACTAAAGCATCTTATAAAAATTCAAATATGTGTGTTGTCAAAAATGTCCTTCCTCAGGGCCACCAAATGAAGTTGAGAATTTCTGAACAATCAAATTACAATTGAGCAAAAGTAAACTAAATCTTAAAAATTGAATATGTCTTTTTTCATTACATCAAAGTGTGAGCAAGGCGGCGGGTGTATGGGGCTATTGGGGCTATAGCCTCCTCCCACACTTTTTTGAGGATGCGGGGCTACCACTTAAAGAAAAGAAGAAAAAAAAGAAGAAAAAAAAAATGATTTTTTTAGCCCTCCCTTTTTTCGACCCCACGCGCCGCCCATGGTGAATTCATGACGAATAAAGGAGAGAACTCCTTCTCAACTCAATTTTCGCCATTATTCACGGTCACTTTTGATGGGAAAAAAGATTATTTTTGGGCCGAGGGTGCATGAGAGGAACCAATCGACGTTATTGAACGATACTGTTAGTAAATTAGGGAGCATAGAGGGAGAAAACTGAATTTTGGGAAAAATCATTTTTAAAGGCTAAAAAGTGGCAAAAAAAAATCACAAAAAACTTTGTAGTACATCATCTTGTAGCCACTTTAACGCTCTTTTCAATGCATTAATCTGTTTTTTTTCTAGGTTTTCTATTTTTGACGGCATGAGCTAAAATTCATCAAAAAAATAGTCAAATTTTTGATTTTTTAAAAAAAAAAATTGAAAAAACTTCAGTTTTTGAATATTTTTTCTGATCAAAACACAAATCAAGGTAACTCATCTTGTAGGAAATTTTATGTTCTTTCATTTTATATGCACATTTTTTTCATTTGAGTAAAAAATTTAAAGGGGGCTAGTCTCAAAAAACCGACGGCAAGTCGGCTGAATTTCTGATTTTTTAAAATGGCAGCGTCCTGGGCGCATACACATTTTCCCGGCACTTTTATGGCCATTTTCTGACTTCTTTGGTCACTAAGAGTCAAAAAAAAAGGTCTCAACCCGTGGACAAAATGGCTGTTGCATAGTGTTATCAATGTTAATTTTTTTTCCTCTGTTTGAATGTTATTCTGGAGAACATCATCTCTTTTAATAACGACCGTTATTGCCGAGAATCAGAACCTAACCTATAAGAGATAGCGAAATAGCGGCAACAGTGCAGATGCAAATATGGTCATCCGCCATTTGCAATTTGCCTCTTAAAGGCTCCATTGATTCGCTTCTTCTTCTTCATTTTGAATGACATGCGCAACTCTCATAGTATATAGTGACTCTCTGTGGCGCACTGAGAACTTTAGTTTGGTGGGGGTTTCACCGTAAATTTTTCATTTTCTGAGGCCTTAGGGGGGGGGGGGGGGGGGGGGTTGAAAGCAATTTTGGCAGAAAATGACCTTTTTTAGCTCAAAATCTTGATGTGTTGGGGGTTTTGACCCTTAAACCACCCCCTTCGGTGCGCCACTGGTGACATTAGTTCTTACAATACTTTGGTGCCGTATACTAACCTCAGTAATTCATCATTCATACGACAAGCAGGAAAATATTGCACATGCTCCATCCAAAATCGATTTTATCGATTCTTTAACGATTTTTAAGTATTAATTACTCGTATTGGAAGGTTCAATTGAAACCTTTAAGATTGGATTCTCCACTCACACTTAAGGTAGATTGCAAATGATTTCTGACGACGACACGTTCAAATGGCGAATATCAAACAGCTCAAAACAATTGTTATTTATTTATTCGATTGCAGGCGTTACTTGAGTCTTCAAGATTTGAATTTGAAATTAAAATTAATGCGCCTCTCGGTTTTCAGACTTGGAATATGTTGATTTCTCTAGTCGGTATATGTTTTGAGTGAGATATAGGACTGTCTGAAATAAGTATATTTTCTGAGCCGAATACTTACTATGATCAATACCAGTTCTCTTCTTACAGACTTCCTCTTTACATCTCCGTTTTTTTATCGCTTGTTTATTTATTTTATTCTTACTCCCCTCCCTCCCAGAGGCGTACCGGTGGCCCCGCATCCTCCGAGGCGCGGGGGGCCCCTAACCTAAGGAGTCCCATGGCGGCCATCAACTTTAGGGCCTCCTGTTTTCATCTGATCCGTGTATATTTGACAAAATATAACATTTGAAAGAATATATAAAGATAGGTAAATAGAAGAGAAACAAATCTGTCATAGTGGCGTAGCGTACAATTTGACAACGTTGCATTGTGTCCATTCAAACCAATGTAAAAGGTCGAATGCAAAGTTGTCCACCGAACACCCAGTAGTTCGATATTTTTAATGGATTTAAACGGACGAACGGCAAACGTTGCCGGATTGCACGCTTCGTCACTGAAATCAGTGTAATCTTACAGTAAAAAGAGCAGGTTTATTGATCCGTCAGAAGTGGTTAATTGGCCTTGCAATTCTCGTGGTATTAAATGAATATTAAAAAAAGGTCAGAAAACTAAATTCAGATTTTTTCTTATTTTCGTGGGAATGAAACAGAATTCAAAAGCTAAAACAGCGTGAAAAAACGTCTCGAGGGTACTCAATTTTCTCAATATTTCAGGGGGAGCCCCTGAATTTCTTCTAACTGGAGAGGGGGTCCTCATAGACCCCCTCATTCATTGAGTAACAATTTAGGGGGCCCCCTACTGAACTTTTGCGGAGGACCCCCAAATTTTCCGGTACGCCACTGCCCCCACCAAGTTATTCAAATCAAATTTCTGTTTCTACAGTTCCTCATTATTGTCAGTACAATTGTAAAGTATAATTTCCACGCTCCCTTTTCGAGTAATCAAATGCAAACATGGTACATGGTATGCGATTGAGCAAAACTTTTAAAAAAAATATACTTTTTCGCAGCAAGGTCAAAAAACGGATCATTCAGATCATTTCCGATCTTTTTCTATAGCTAGTTTGAGCATTGACTCTAATGATATGCATGGTACGCCTGCTTGAACTTCTAAAAATTCATGAACATACTCACGAGAAAATAAACAAAAACGTGAATTCCTATTGCGTATTGTTATTTTTGAATTAATTGCAAGAAATTGTGCAAATTTTTTTTAAAGGCTGAGAAACTTGTTTTTGCTGTAGCGATTAAACCCATGACATCCTATAGCGTTACCAGTGGCGGATCCAAGGAGGGAGAGGGCACGCCCCCCCCCCCCCAGAAGCCTCAAATTTTGCCTTTTTTCAATAGAAAATAGCCCAAAAATGCTTCCACCGACGCGACGCGACGCTTCAAATTTCAAAATTTCGCAGGCGTGCCCCTCCCCCAGAAAATTTTCTGGATCCGCCACTGAGCGTTACCATATGGTCACTGATAATAGAGGGTAGTTTTCTTTTTTCGGGGGTGTTTAAACTAGATCGGCAATCAATCATAGCAGATCATATCAGATTAGAATACATTTAGCATAAGCCTTTATACTGGGCATTCTAGAATTGCAATTTTTTTTTCTAGGTTTGGGGTTACTTTATGAAAGGTTTTTGATGAAAATATAGCTGAAAAAAAATTAAATTATGGGTCTGTTGCAAACTTTTGCTACAACGATAAAAGTGTTTAATCTCATGTAAAATCGCCTGAAAAGTCCATTGGTGGCATCAGAAAGTCATAAAATGCAATAATAAACTCACAAGAGGCGTTTAATGAAATCCAAGATGGCGGAGAAATATCGAGCAATTTGTATGCATGCACCACGAACATCCAAGGATGGCCAACTTTGACAACCTCACTGGAGGTAGAGGTTATGTGTTTGTTTACACGTTGTGATTGGTTGTGATTGGTTGTGATGGATATTGTGAGGTTGGCTATCTTTTGATGTTCGTGGTGCATGCATACAAATTGCTCAATATTTCTCCGCCATCTTGGATTTCATTAAACATCTCTTGTGAGTTTATTATTGCATTTTATGACTTTCTGATGCCACCAATGGACTTTTCAGGTGATTTTACAGGAGACAGATCACTCTGTAGCGCTATAGCAAAAGTTTGCAACAGACCCATTCAGGTTAATGTTATACGAGCAGTAGACGAAACCAAAAAACTTCTTTTGGGAAAAATTTTGAGCATTCATAAAAATATTTAGTAAATCAATCAAGAGATGATACTTTCCTTGAAATTCAATGATCAATTAAAGATTCCCGTTGGTCACACTCAGTTCTTTTCCCCTCTAATCATCTCTCAAACAAGTGAGTGTGTTACAACCGTGACTTTTTGTGTTAAAAAATTAATCGTTTTCCTGTTGTCCACTGTTATCAACAGAGTAAACAAGCAACGTGACATTTAAATTTTTAAGTCCAAGAGTCCCTGTATGTAAATCGATAGCTTTGTTTTCAAGTCTTGCGATTCAAAAAAAAATTAGTTGGGAGAAATTAGAAGCTCCGCAATGTTGCCAATTTTAATGCGGTTTTTAATTTATTGCCAGTTAGGTACTTATTAAATTTTCAAACCAGCTGATGGCTTTATACTTGATGAATGGATCTGTCGCAATAGCAATGAGGCTGTTGAAAACTTTGGCTTTATGAAATTGAATAATTATGATTCTTTCTTGCATAAAAACCTGTGAAAATGACGATGAGTACACTAAAAAAACAGGAAACTCACTCTCAGAGTCGAGCTTAATGGTGGAGAGATGAAGGTATCATGGGACCGTGGGAGATTAATATCTAAATTGAGACATATCACCGTGTTTTCGTAAAGAAAGTGACATCCCTGGTAAAAATGACGACTATACGACTATTCCAAAAACGACTATAAACATAGTTGCCGACTATAATCTATAGTTGGCCAACTATGTTTATAGTCGTTTTTGGAACGGTTATATAGTCGTCATTTTTACCAGGGATAATCGACAGGAATCTCCCATGATACCTGCGTTGAACCGCCATTTCGAACTTTCCGTTATATCAGTTATGTGACCTTAATTATTACTGAATTTAGACTTTCTTAGTGTAATTTTCGTGATTTTCACTGGTTTTTACATCAGATTGGACTATTGATTTGCTCAAAGCAAAAGTTTGCGATAGCCCCATTAAGAGGGTTGTAAAATATCACAGAGAAACATAACGTTAGGAGCATCAACATTTTTCGAAATTGACTTATACAAACTCAGTAATCTGACCTAATTCCAAGATGGCTGCCGTAGAGTGAGCGTTACAATGGAGGAGTCCCACCTAATTTGTTTGCTATTCTGTGAGACTTCACCGTTCCTAGCATAGAGAATACTACCAATAGATGGCCCGGATTCCCACATTGAGACTCGCGCTGTACAACAGCCATCTTTGAATTTGATTTAAACGCACTTTTTAAGTTTGCAAGTTCTTGTAAAGTGAATTATCACGAGATTGGGCTTGTTGCGTACTTTGGCTATATGTACTTTTACTATAGAGCAATACCACACATTGATTCTGTATAACTAAATTCCAGCAAAAAACTATCGAAATTGACTCAATAACTCAGGAAATCATTTCCCTTTTGAACAATCCGTGCTACACAATACACCATTTCTATTGACAAACCTATACTACTTTAAAGGCGGAAGCGGAACCACCGTGTTTTTGCAGACACATCATCGTAACCGCATCCAGTGGCGTAGCGCTCAATAGGGCAATGTAGAAATGTGTCCATTTAAACCAGAGTAAAAGGTCGAATGTGAAGGTGTTCACCGAACACCCAACGGCCAACAGTTCGATCTTTTTTATGGGTTTGAATGGACGAACTGCAACGCTGTCAAATTATACGCTATGCCATTGTAACCATATCAAAATGTTGGATTTTCCTAAAAAATTCATGATTGCATGATGCACTATCGTCCGGGGATGGGGGGGGGGGGGGGGTTGCACAATGAATGTAAACACTAAACAACTGTATACAGGTGACCAGACGTCCTGTTTTTTGAACGGGGCTGAAGTGACCTTGTAGAACCCAAAACGACGTCTTCCAATCAGAAGTCGTCTATCTTCTTGGCTGATTTAGTTCATATGTATAATTGTAATTTATGATGTGATTCAGTATAAATCACGTACTTTTCTAGATTTTGCGCAATCAATCAACTATTTGACTGAGTATAATCTTGCTTGGATGCGGGCTTGATCAAAGAGATTTAAACGAGAAAGTGTTACCAGTTACGAGGAGGCTTTAGACCGTTTTCCCCCACGAGAATCAACGTAAAATACGCGGTTTCCAACATGAATTCAGTGGCAACACGGAAATGAAAGTCATGCGGAAAAGCTATCCTCTCATAATCAGTGTTGGAAATAACACCCGATCTATATAGATATTACTCGCATCTGTTCAAGCTTTTCATCGCGGTTCCGTTCCAGTGATCCTTGAATCATTTATTTATAATCTTTTTGATCTCAACTCTACGAGATACGAGTGTAGATTTTGAATGAGTGTTGATATTTTAGTTGGGTGAGTAGTGCTTCGGGGAGACGGGGAAATGCTGCTTGCTGCGCTTATAGGAACTCGAAAATGCGCTGAAAGACACTGCAAAGCAGTAGTTTTTCTCGGGTATGCCAAACGCTAAGCACGCATGGTACACACACTACATGCAGGGGCGAATTTACATCTCTTGAGACCCTTCGTAAGATATATCGAATTTGAGGCCCCCGAGAAGAGGGGTAGGATGTCTGGGGGGTCTGAGGCCATCCACCAGAAAGAAGGGGGGGGGGGGGGTTTGAGCCGTTTGAGGAATATCGCCCTCATTTTTTTTTTTTTTTTTAAGAAATGCATTGAAATTCAGTTTTAAACTGTTTTTCCAGCAAAATTATTATTATTTTATCTTTTTGCCTATTCTCACTCTCCTATTTCTCTCTTCTCCTTTCTTTTTCTCTTTTTCTCTCTTTCTCTCTTTAACTCTCTTTTACTCTCTTTTTCTCTCTTTTTCCTCTCTTCTTCTTCTTCTTTCCTTCGTGAAGTGAGGCTCTCTCAGGTCTGAGTTGCAATTAAGGGTCTGAAATGGTTCGTTTTTTACAGAGAAAATAATAATACTTGATGAGCTGAGAAAACTGGTGCCTTTGATTTTTTCTAAGTGTCCAGGTTTTGGAGATACACCAGTGTAAAGTTGCTAAAAATCGTGTGCGTTGTGACGTCACTAAACAAAGTTCCCATTTTAAAACAATGTATTTGGGCCAAAATCTCATCTCATTAGAAAACAAAGGCATCTTTGTTCTCAGCTCATCAACTACTTTCATTTTCTTTAAAAAAAAAAAAAAACATAACATTCAGACCCTTGCAACTGCCCCATTGTATATTTTGCGTAATGGTAAATCCAGCCCTGCACATAATCTAGGAAAGACAAACACACTGCGGAGTAGAAGGTAGTTTTTCTCGAGTATGCCAAATGCTAAGCACGCATGACTAGTGCGGCCGTTTTGCGTTTCATCAATGACATTTTTTTAATTCACCGATGATTCCACCGGTTGAGAAAAGATTTCATGCTATAAGTACAGTGGTATGACTACAATGCACAAAAACACTCGCATCTGTAATCTTTCATCAGCCAGTGCGGAGTCGTCGAAGACTTTAAAAAAATTTTCAATTTACCGATGGTTCCACCGGTTGAGAAAAGATTACACAGGTTTCAGTTCAATGTATCACTGTAATGCACGAAAGTACCGCATCTATAATCTTTTCTCAACCGGTGGAGTCCTCGATGACTTTAAAATAGTTGCGAATATTCTAATAATTTAACGGTGATTCTGCCGATTGAGAAAAGATTACAGATGCGAGTATTTTCGTGCAGTACAGTTATACACTGAACCGAACTACGTAATCTTTTCTCAACCGGTGGAATCATCGGTGAATAGAAAAATACCATTGATTTTACGCAAAACGGCAGCTCTGCATGATACACCACATGGCTTAGTAACACTGGCGCAACCAGGATATCTTCCATCTCTCTCATTCCCATTTGAATGTATGAGTAGGAAAAGGACAGAAGGAGGGGGTTTTACCCCCTTGTCCATCCTT
The DNA here is from genome assembly GCA_011764245.1 of Trialeurodes vaporariorum. NCBI lineage: Eukaryota > Metazoa > Arthropoda > Insecta > Hemiptera > Aleyrodidae > Trialeurodes > Trialeurodes vaporariorum. Next base: position 13,982,717 of record VMOF01000035.1, on the reverse strand, counting down.
GTCTAACATACGTTTCTTAATGGAGAAAAGAGAGAGATGAAGAAACTCTCGGTGCGCTACTGCTTAGTAATTGTGTCGTTGCGTATCACGTATCCAAAAAATTCCTCTTGATAGTATCAGAGTCACTGGCGGCTCGTGGAGGTGAGGCGACGAAAATGAGAGGGGCTCAGGATTTTTTTTTGAAACGCTCTTCACATAAACTTTTTTGAAAATTTGATGTTCCATTCATACTTTTTGGACTATTGAAACAAAGGATGATGGAATAATAAGCATTTCAACCTTTATATGTTATTTTTTAACTTTTTTTCTCTCTCCACTTTCAAAAAAATGTGAGGCGATGACTCCCTTTCGCCTCACTTGCCTCACCTGGCGAGCCGCCACTGATCAGAGTGTCTCTTATCAAAACATATACCGGAGCTTGGCTGATTTTGAGGTTAGCTCAGAGAGGTTAGATTTTCCATGGGTGCTCATGGGGGTGGGGGTGAAGGGGGCGGAGCTGGCCCCGTTATCAATAGATTTTTTTTTTTTTTTTTTTTTTTCACAAACCAAATATCGTTCCTCTTGATCTGCCGAACAAGATGAGAGAAAAAAAAAAGAAAAAAAACTTGCAACATAAATCAGAAAAAATTCAATTTGTATTCTAAACTGTTTAGCGTAGTAAAGCGGATCATATTTGTCTCAGAATAAAACTTATTTCCTGTCGGGTAAGGGGCCAAAAACCTGAAAAACTCGGGTGACATCCATAAGCGCCGATGCAAAATTCTGACCACTATGGCCTAACCCCAAAATTGCCCGAATTCCTACATAGTCTACAGATCATTGTGTTTGTGGTCCGCAATGTGCAAAATATATTGGTGTAAAAGGGGAGGGGGCGATGTATATCTTTCCGCAACAGATCAATAGATAATTGATTGTAGATTAACTCGCCCGGCAAAAAAAAATGGACGTTCATCGTCCTCAGCATGAAGTCCGGAGGACATTCGAAGGAAATTTTGAAAAAGTCTTGAATTTGTCTGAAATACCTTCTTTTTACATTAAAAAGGTGCTCAGTGAAGAACTAAAAATTAACGGCCAAATCACGATTTTTTGCCAGGAACTATAGTAGAATTTTTATAAAAATATTGTGAACGGAACCGCGATTCTGCGTTGAAGTATAGTCCACGGTTAATTTCAGAGCATCAGGAGGCGAGTGCAAAAACCTTTTTGAACCCTCGACCCCCTCAACTGAAATCAAACCTAAGCTTGGTTTTTGATTCGTCAGGAATGAAATAAATTACATTAAAATTTCAAGATAATGACGAAGCGCATGGTAGAATGACGATAAAAGGTCACGTGTTAAGGAATAATTCATTGACTACCTGCTAAGAAGAGAGAGAGAGAGAGAGAGAGAGAGAGAGAGAGAGAGAGAGAAAGAGAGAGAGAGAGAGGGAGAGAGAGAGAGAGAGAGAGAGAGAGAGAGAGAGAGAGAAGTAATATGTTTGCAAAACCGTAAGCGATAATGAAACTCACCTGAATGATCGATTAAGTTTTAGCGATCGAAAAAAATGCGCGTTATCAGATTCCTGTATCCTTTTGAATCAGCACATTTTAGGCAAAACGAACGGTGATGTTTCCAAAGCACTTCCTTTTTATTGTAAAAAACGACAAACGAACATCCGTGCGCAAACCAAAATGAAAGACACAATTTTAAGCACCAACACTTTCCTTACTCCGTCACAAAATAACAAATGTTGATAAGCAAAAATACTTTGTTCCACCGCATAAAATTAAAATAATTCCGAGATTTGATCTCAACTCAGGTGACCACCGCCGCGTGAGAAATCGACTGAGGAATAAATTTTTGAATCACTGTCGTAGCAAGGCGTGTCTGACCGCACTTTTCACGTCAACTGCTAAATCAGGAAAAACCCAACAAACAAAAACAAAAACTTTCGTGACTCAGAATACGAAAATCGGAAAGGTGAATTGAATCCTGGACGTGAGACACTATTGTATGAATGATCAGGTAGACAACGAAAATAACAAACAAAAAACCAAAATAAACAAACTTTCACTCGATTTGAAATTGAATCGTTGTGATTTTCAACCGTGAATGAAAAAGAAAAAAGAAAAAAAAATCGGATGAATGATCGTATAAAGACACGATTGAGTATCAAAACGAATTTTTGTTAAAAGTAAACAAAATTTTTTTCGCGAGACGCGAAATTTAGATCGCGGAAAAGAGCTTGCGCGGTTTAATTCCCGCGGCCGTGATGGGAGAGGACGCTGACGCGGCGTGAGACCAAATGAACGATCAAACGAGACTAGATGCGATTGTCCGATTTCGATCTGAACTTGACTTAGAGTGTGCGAGAGCCGATCTAGTTTTTGTTCTTTCCTTAAAGAAGGAAGGTCACGGTACGAGACTCCGAGAGCAGCAGAATGCAGCATTCAGAACTCAGCACATCTAGATTCAGCAGATCGAGTATAAAATCGGTATAATTAAAGAGCTGATTCTGCTGGGTGTAAGTGTGTGAGTGAATATGGAAGGCGTGTGTGGGCGGGAAGTATGGAACAATCGAGCTGTTTTATTTCAAGTCTGTTTGTTTGATACTCTCTTGCATTTTGCTTTGTTGATGATATTTTTGGACTGCCGATTGAGGGAATTGAGGGAGTTGCTTGCAGGGCTGCCGTTTTGCGTATAATCAATGCTATTTTTCTATTCACCGATGATTCCACCGGTTGAGAAAAGATTACAAAGTTCAGTTCAGTGTATGACTGTAATGCACGAAAATACTCTGATCTGTAATCTTTCCTTAATCGGTGGAAACTCCGTTGATTAATTAAAATATCCGCACGTTTTTTAATGTCATCGACGACTCTACCGGTTGAGAAAAGATTACAGATTCGAGTATTTTAGTTTATTCCAGTCATGCACTGAACTGATCTGTGTAATCTTTTCTCAACCGGTGGAATCATCGGTGAATTGAAAAATAGAATTGATTATACGCAAAACGGCAGCCCTGGTTGCTTGTCTGATTCTCTGGAGCACATTGAATCAAACCAAAGATTTTAACCGGCTATGTCAAATTCAGTTATGCTTTTTTATAATGCTAATATTCAATCCGTTGTGAATTATGGTATAGTTCTATGGGGCGCCTCTATAAATTCTATTAGCCAAGAAGTGCTCATAGTTCAAAAAAGAGCCCTAAGATCAATTGCAAGAAAACCATTTAGAAGTTCTGCTAGGGAATTATTTAAAAAATTTAAAGTAATGGCAGTCTATAACATGTACATCTATGAAGTCCTACTCGCTGGAATGAAACCTACCCACACACATAATACAAGGCATATGTTCCATGGAAGACCGCAAAAAAGAAACGAGCATCCAAAATCAGTGAATCAGTTAGCCATCCAGTTTTTCAACACACTGTCACAAGACCTCAAAAAAACTTTCAAAAATGATGGCCCTGTATCTTTTTCAAATAAATTAAAAATTAACTTAAAGAAAACGCCATATTATTCTCTTAAAGAATGTTTTGATGCACCAATCTGATTTTTTGATTACCTATGTTATCTTTCTTTCTTGTATGATTATACATTCAATATTGACGTGTACGATAGCTTTGTGTATTAGGCTCAAATGTATAAATAAAAATTATTAATTGAAAAAATTATTAAATTATTAAAATTATTATTACTATTATTATTATTATTATTATTACTATCCATCTGACGTGCACAGAATGAACAAAAAAAAAGAGCTTTGGTAGCGCTGACAAAACCTTTGGTAGAAAAATGACCCAGCAAATGATTTTAGTAGAGCAAACAAAAGTTTTTTTACGCCTAACTACAGAGATTTTGCTGGGTGAACCAAAAATTTGATCGGCTCAACAAAAGTCTTTCACTGAAAAAGCAAAGTTTATGTACAGCCGGAGCAGCTTTTTAAAATCGCTTCGCAGAGCAAAAGCTCGAGCTGTACCGGAGAAAGTTGCAGGTCTACCGAAACACTACCTCTTTATAGAGTGACAACATATTTTCTTGCTTCGGCTCTCCCAAAGTAGTGCTTCAGGACAACCGCAACTTTCTCCGGTAGAGCTAGGACTTTAGCTCTGCGAAACTATTTTAAAAAGCTGCTTCGGTTCTACTTAAACTTTGTTTTTTCAGTGTTTGCCAAGTCACTTTTTCTCAAAAAGTTTTGTCCGCTCTATTAGAGTGTTTTTTTTTTTCCCCCCCCCCCCCCCTCACCCATGTTGAGGCGTAAGCCACCAATGGACTTTCCACGCAATTTTAAATGAGATTGAACACTCTATAGCGCTGTAGCAAAAGTGCAGTAGACCCATTCGCTAGGTTGTCAGTAGCGTACGCAGGGATTTGTCTTTCTCTCTCTTGCCCCATTAAAACGCGTGTGTTAGAAAAGGACAGAGATAGGAGCTAAAACGTGACTTCAGCCCCTACACTGAAAAAAAAAACATATGTCGATTTTACAGCTGGGGTGTAGCATGTTAGTATGCTGGATTAGCAGGCCTGAGCGGTTCAATTAACACCGGTTTTTGTCAAATTAACTCCTCTGACGGTTAATTTTACAGCACAGATCTGTTGATCCAACGTACTAACCTGCTACACACTTTTTTAACACCCTATATGCTGTAAAATCAACATACTTTTTTTTCTGTGTATTTCTTTCCTTTTCTAGTACATACACTCAAAAGGGAGAAGAGAAAGAGAGACAAATTCCTGAGTACGCTATTGGAGGTTGTTCACCGCGAATGTCTGTTAGTTCGATATTTATAATGGTACCCAATGCGCCACTGGTCTTTATTTGCGAGGTTGCAAACCTATACTTGCCGAAAGTCAATTTTTCACCACACGGTGGTCACAAACAGCTTACGGTGTGGACTAATTTAGACGAGCCTGTCGCGTCGGTCCAAAACCAAGACACACCCAAACTTGGAGTCAATCTATCTCGGACTCTCAAGGATGAACTCTGCCCGCGGAGAGCAGTGGCGGCTCGTGCAATCTGGCAACCGTGCACTTTTACCATTTAAACGTATGCAAAAAGATCGATACCAGGTGAGGCGTAGCGCCTCACCTAGTATCGATTATTTTACACAGTTTTAAATGGAGGAAATCCATTGTTGCCACATTGCACGAGCCGCTGCTGGCGGAGAGCGGTCAAAAATATTCGCTACTGTGACTACCCGGAGAAGTAAATGTCCTCTCAGCACTCTTGGGCTTAAAATTAAATCTTGGGCTTAAAATTATGGATTGGGATTAAAACGCTCCTCTCGATTACTCTCGCTGTTCGACTGATGGAAATTGGGTCTTACTTTTACAGATGTGCTTTCATTTTTTAAGGTAGACTAAAACGTCACAGCCACGTACGAATAGTTTACTACTTTCCAACCCACAACGCAGCGGCGCACTATGGTCCAGAAGTCCGGTTTAGGAAGACATTAGTTTGCATTAAAAATCGCCCAATATCTTGAAAACGGCTCATCTCTGACACCAAAACAGGTAATTACAAAAAAGATAGAACGTAAATCGTTTTAATTTTTTTGTGATAACCATTTTTGATGTCAGATGAGCCGTTTTCAAGATATTGGGCGATTTTAATGCAAACTAATGTCTTCCTAAATCGGACTTTTGGACCATAGTGCGGCGGCTAGTGCAATAGGCAACAATGTTTTTCGTCCATTTGATTCCATGCAAAACAATCGATTCAAAAGTGAAGCAGCGCTTCACCTGCAATCGATTGTTGTTGATAATTTTAAATGGAGGGAAAACATTGTTGCCAAACAGCACGAGCCGCCACTGCCACAACGCAGGGCTGCCGTTTTGCGTAGAATAAATGCTATTTTTCTAGTCACCGATGATTCCACCGGTTGAGAAAAGATTACACAGTTCAGTTCAGTGTATGACTGTAATGCACGAAAATACTCTGTTCTGTAATCTTTCCTTAATCGGTGGAAACTCCGTTGATTAATTAAAATATCCGCAAGTTTTTTAAAGTCATCGACGACTCCACCGGTTGAGAAAAGATTACAGATGCGAGTATTTCAGTTTATCAGTCATGCTCTGAACTGAACTGTGTAATCTTTTCTCAACCGGTGGAATCATCGGTGAATTGAAAAATAGCATTGATTCTACGCAAAACGGCAGCCCTGCCACAACGCTATCCGATTATCCGATTCAAATACCGTTCCTTCTGAAAACTCTAGCGTAGTTCAACGGATGGAAACTGCAGTGTGTCACACTTTCATGAGGTCGGGGACCAAATGATATTGAGGCTTAACGGTCCCCCGAAAAACGCTGAATGGTGCGCGTAAGGTTTTAACCTTCCGAAAGTGATCACCAACCATCTGCATGCGGGACCGTACGGACGTAACATTATTTGGTCCCAGACCAAGAAATAAAACAAGCAGGGAAAATTCCAACACGCAGGTGTTGGAAAAGCGTGCCACTAAAGTCTGTACAGCTTTAATGCTTTTGCTAGCAATGATAATTCATCAAAGAGGAACCATGTGACATGGAGCTGATCTCGAGAAAATTGAGTCCAAAGTTGAAGAGCTAGCATTTAAACAAAAATCGCGGAATTACTTACGTTTTGATTTCATTCAACTACCGTGTTATGTTTTTGCATTTCAACACCGGAAAAGTGGAATTTCCTATGCAGGAAAGGTATTTCCTTAATTCTTAGCGTTTAAAGTGACTTGGTTCCTTTCTTCTTCTTTTTTTGGCATAATTACGAAAAACGAATCTCTAAGAGAAACCAAACGGCAGAGTTGGTTTACACTGTTGATATTTTAAAATCCGTTAATCCGGACTTAAGTCCGTTCCCAATTCTATAAAAGGAACCAAGTCGGAGTTGGTTCCTTACGTGACTCGGATTAAGGTTTAAGAAAAAGGAACCAAGTTCTCATTTTATTTCATCATATGGATAATGACTTCAATGAGGCTCACCAGCTCACTTTTACCTCGAATTTTGACGGGAACTGGTTGTTATTAGAAGAAGCACTTGTTGCTTCGAGATTCAGTATTGCTAGCTCTATCAATCAATAACTCAATTTTATCAAAAATGTAACTCAGTTCTTTTGTGACAAGTGCTGTCCAATTGAGCTTCTTTGGTGAAAAATGATGAAAAAAATAAAAGATCAGATGTATCTAAAAGGAGATGAGTTAAATGCGTTGTTTTTTTGTGTTTGTTTTTTGTTTTCAAAACTTTGGAGGGCTCTAGCTCAGAAGAGAAACATTTGCAGCACATATTCATGTAGGAAAATAAAGCGTATATAGGTATATGTTGACCCCAAAAATACACTCCATAAGTTTGGCACTTAAGTTTTGCAACACCCTATATTCTTGATATTTTGCTCCCCACCACCCTTCACAGAACACAACATATTGACCATGCACATTTTTAAAATCACAGTTTGACTGTAGAGATATTTTCTTTTCCGCCCCCTTTCAACGAAAAAGGGGAAAATGGATCGCCTGTCTTTGATGTTCGTCGTATGCGCGTGCACAGATTGTTCGGCTTTACGACTGCCATTTTGGCTTTCTTTCTAATGCGTTTTGTGGGTTTATTAATGGATTTTATGACTATTTGATGCCGCCAATGTAATTTTCAGGCGATTTTACGTAAAAATCAAAACTCTATAGCGCTGTAGCAAAAGTTTGCAACAAACCCATTGAAAGCTGAAAAGAGAAAATTATTTGATAAGGCTCGATCTTTTTTACCCACATAAACTATAGACAATAGATATTTCTAAATCCCTCCACCTTTTAAACGGCTTGTTCAGGGATCAAAAATGAGGTTGCGTTCTTTTGAAGTCAAAAAGTGTCATTTTCGGAAAAGCCGTGATTCTAAATAATAAACAGTTTTTTTTCTTCTTTTTTTCCGTTTTAGGTGCTGTCAGCACTTATTGCGATTGTCACGATGTAGATATGTAATATACATAAATGGAACACTTGCGAATTCATGAAAAAATAATCCTTTAAGAACTAACCATTTCAGGTGCCCTTTACACGTCAAGCATTCTAGGGGTATAGATTAGTAGGTGTGGAGGTTTAAGACGTTTGTGGATTTTAATTCCCCCTCCCCCATTTATTTCGTTGAAAAGTATCGAAAGTTTGCAGTTAAAACTAAGCCATTATTCATTATAACGCATTGTAATGTTATTTTTTTTCTGTTGCCGTCGGTCGATATCATTTTTCGTGTTGGAAAAGCAAAGTTCCATATGGACCTATAATTTCCAAAATTTGAAGAAGCTTCCAGTAAAAAATGCTGTACACGCGAGAAACTTTTTAGGATCGGTAAATAAGTTATTCCAGAGTCAATTCCGTAGCCGCAGCGAGGAGGCTGTCCAGGGGTGGAAGACACGTGACAGCCCCTCTCACTTTTTAGAGCTATTAATGCGAATTTTACCCCCGTCCCTTTGTTCTGGTTTTTAAAAAACCCTTTTTTAAACAACAAAACGCCCAAAATTTCCTCAAAAATCCCTTGATTGCATAGACGCTCATATAGGGAATTTCAATTTGCCGATCCCTCAGAATTTCAAATGTTTCCAATTACCAAGACCTGTTTAGTGTGACGTCATGAAAAAAATTGGTTCCAAAAACAGGCTCCGCCTCACTCGCGCTCTCGTGGGTTTTCCCATATGAAACACGATCCAAAATTTTCAAATACAAGTGCTAGTAAACAACATGCTCTTTGCACCAGTTGTGTTTATCACACCATTGGGTTCCACGCCCCTTATAAAAATTTCCGATTGTTTCAATGAATTTTCCGATAGGATATATATTCCCGCGCTTTTTTTTCCCATAGAAATAATCGAAATGCCATAGAGACAATCGGAATTCGTGTAGATTCAAGCACGCTGACTATAGAAACGATAGGTCTGATGATTGAAATAAGGCGAAATCATCTATGGTTCTATTCTTACAGTTTTAACAGCCACTTTTTTCTCAGTGATAAAAAATGAGCCCGCTACCACAAACTTTTTGAAACATCGCGCATCAAAATGCACAATCACAGTTATATCGAAGAAAGTCCTATGTTTTGTCCTTGTCACACACTCACAGTTTCTTATGAGCACAAAATTCTAGGATATAGGCTCATCAGCACCATCACGACATGTGTTATACCTCGAACAATAGCTTCGATACGAAGAGAAGTTGGAATGATTGAGTGCCATGGCGGTGATACTCCCATAAGAGACCGTGAGTAAGACGAGGACAAAACGTAGAACATCTTTCGGTATAACTGTGATTGTAAATTCGCTTGTGAGGAATTATGTTAGAGTGAAAAGATACTTTAAAATACGTGGAATCTAATGATGCAATAAAGAGCTTGATTCAAAATGGGGGTTTTTCTCCCCCCCCCACCGATTTTCCTGAAACTTTGTATTTTGATAGTACTTGATATAAGTAGTCTTTTTTTTTCAAATAAAGTTTTTCCAAAAATAATTAGGGGGGAGTTACAGTGTTGCAAAGTTGCACCTTTCAAAAATTCATAACTTTCGCGTAAATCATTCGATTGAAACGCGGTCTTCACCAAAAGATGCGGATTGTAAAGCACTTTCATTCCATTTAAACAGAATTCAATTTTAATAATTTTTGACTTAGTTATCGTCATTTTTGTGATTTTTAGGCCACTCAAAATCTACTTAAAGTGAAATAAAAAAAAATTATATTTTTTGATTTTGACCGAGTTGAAATATGTTATTCCTCTTTAAATTCTGCGTAAAATGAGCTCAAGCAGAATGCAGGGCGATTTTCTGTTCCAGAGTTATGCATTTTTTAGTAAGCGAAAAACGAGTTTTTTAGGGTACCCATGAGCGTTCGATAGAGAGGCTCAAGTCAAATAAATGGAAACGGTATTTTTGATTTTGATCAAATTGAAATATGTTATTCCTACTTAAATTCTGCGTAAAATGAGCCCAAGCAGAATGTGGGGCGATTTTTTGTTGCGGAGCTATGCGCGTTTTAGTAAGCGAAAGTCGAGTGTTCTATGGAGAGGCTCAAAGACGTGGGTAGCCCGGGTAGCCTCAACCACTCGACTTTCGCGTACTAAAACGCGCATAGCTCCGCAACAAAAAATCGCCCCACATTCTGCTTGGGCTCATTTTACGCAGAATTTAAGTAGGAATAACATATTTCAATTTGATCAAAATCAAAAAATACCGTTTCCATTTATTTGACTTGAGCCTCTCTATCGAACGCTCATGGGTACCCTAAAAACTCGTTTTTCGCTTACTAAAAAATGCATAACTCCGGAACAGAAAATCGCCTTGCATTCTGCTTGAGCTCATTTTTCGCAGAATTTGAAGAGGAATAACATATTTCAACTCGGTCAAAATCAAAAAATATCATTTTTTTTATTTCACTTTAAGTAGATTTTGAGTGGCCTAAAAATCACAAAAATGACGATAACTAAGTCAAAAATTATTAAAATTGAATTCTGTTTAAATGGCATGAAAGTGCTTTACAATCCGCATCTTTTGGTGAAAACCGCGTTTCAATCGAATAATTTACGCGAAAGTTATGAATTTTTTAAAGGTGCAACTTTGCAACACTGTAACTCCCCCCTAATTATTTTTGGAAAAACTTTATTTGAAAAAAAAAGACTACTTATATCAAGTACTATCAAAATACAAAGTTTCAGGAAAATCGGTAAGGGAAAAAAACCTCCATTTTGAATCAAGCTCTTTGAGAAAACTGTTCTTTAACTAGCATGAATTTGCGTTCAAAAATTTGGATCTGATTTCTTATAGGTAAATCAACGAGAGTGAGACATAGAGCATTTGTTTGAAACCAATTCTGATCGTGACGTCATCACTAAACAGGTCTACTTAAAGGGTATGAATGAGTCCCTCTCTTTTCTATACCCCTCCCGCTCTTTATCAATACCTCGCCGTCACTTCTTTTCGGAACCCTCGTCAAATAGATTTTGACACATTTTCAAGTCTTTACCCTGCGCGGCCCGACCGCTTAATGCACCGTGAAGAAATCTTGTGACCGGTGGAGCCCAAAGGCGAGGGGCAAAGAGGGTTCCTGCGGGAGATGTTTCCACCCCCCTCCTGCCTTGGAATTTTGATTCATAGGTTGGCACAAATGACTTAGGTTGCTGGACCTGTATGGAATTCTCGTTCAAAGGAATTCGACTTTGACGCTTAATAACTTATTGAAATTAACAGGAATACCAAAACTTTTTCAATTTTAAGAAAATAGACGCCGAGACCTCCTGGATTGCAGCAATAAATTAACGATTAATGAAACCAGTTTTAAGAAAACACGTTTTTAATTTTTCAAACCTTTCCCGCCAAGGTTTTGCCATAAGCAAAGCATGCAACCTATATATTAGATATAAAAATGAAAACAAAAAGCGTACCGTATATATACGGCACGCTTAATAAAATAAAATAAAATAAAATAAAACGGAATAAATTAAAAAATCGAGGACGACGGAAAAGTCAATCATCAATAATTACTAGATGTGTCGGATCAATAATAACAAAGAGGCAGTCCAAAACCTGCAGAAAGGTAAAAAGTTAAGGCATCTACTGTTACAGTTTATATTCGAAATATGGTTTAGAAACGGCATTTTTAACCATTGAACCATTTTAACTTTTTAAATACATCTATATATTTATGTCGCAGGCAAATCGCAATCTTAGGCAAATTGCAATCGGCTTGTAATTTGCCTAGGCAAAGAGCAAGCCGCTTATCCCTCCACTGCATGATTTTTTTTTTTTTTTTCAAGCAAATGTGGATTTTTCAATGTATTAGGTGGTCAAATACATGGGAAAAATAGTGAAAAAAATAATTTGACGGTTTTTTCGGTCAAAATTCTCTTTTTCTATTTTTTACTCGTTTTTTACAAGTGATATAACACCATTAGAAATGGCGGGAATTTTTTTTATTTTTTTTTTTTTAAATTTTCAAAAAAAAAAAAATTACTTTAATTGGATTTTTCAAAATGCCAATGCCGGAAACTTTATAAAAATAATCAAAATGTGGTCAGTTTGGATACGGGGGAAAATTTTCCCCCCCTGACATGATTTCGATCACGAACCCTTCACTGCATGATGTTTTCTTTCAGCCATTTTTTTTTTTTTTTTTTTTGTGAGCTCAAAACATACCTTCTCCCGCGTTGACCCACCATGCGCCAAAGGTATATCTCAAAACCTGTATTTTATATGAGCGTTTGAAGAATTTGTTCCACCGGTGGAACTTCATATGCAGTGAAGGGTTATTTACCTACTATCGGAAAAAATTCAGATCAAGTGTAATGGTGACTTACAAAATAATTGTATCGATATTTACTTTAGCTCATTTGAAAGCTAATAAGCTGACAAAAATAATGATGCTATTACATCAGATTTGGTACATTTTGATTAGTTCTCGGCCTACGGTGTTTTAAATGAAGTTTTTTTGAACACTGTATACAATCGCATTGCTTTAAAAGTTCATATAAAAAGAGAACCAGTTGAGAAAAAAATTAATTTGAGGATATATGTACGATCGTTAGCTTAATTTATTAGCTTTAGAATGAGCTAAACCAAATCTGGATACAACTAATTTGTATGTTACCATTACGCTTGAACTAATTTTTTTCCAACAGTAAATAAGCCGGCTTGCTCTTTTCCTAGACAAATCGCAAGCCGATTGCGATTTGCTTTCGACATTGATAAGGGGAATCTACCCCTCTTTTTATTACTGGCTGGGGGGGGGGGGGGGGGGGTGTCGGTGAGTATTTCCACACTTTCTCAATAGCGGCTAGTTTAGAGTAGGCGTCTCGGTTCGAATTTTGGTGCCAGGCGGTCTCTAGGGGATGGGGTTATTGGAATACCTCAAAAGCAGGAGGGGGATTTAGGAGTCCTTCGACGACAAATTTTGAAGAATAAAAGGCTCAAATCGTGCGATTCTAGAGGGTTTAGTTCTCTTAATTCCCTTCCGTGAATCAGTTGATGAGCCGCTGCCTCACATGTTTCACCCGGCAAGCTTCATGTTTGATGGGAAAAATGTGACGTTGCCAATTTGTACGCTACGCCAACGTACCACGGAATGGAGCTGTTGCAAACTTTTGCTACAGGCTTATTAATAGTTGATTATGGGGTAATACCCTGTAAAAATAACGATTAGCACACTAAAAAATCACGAAATCCACTCCTAAACTCACAAAATGCTTTTAAACGCGAGACCGTCATGGCGGCCGGGGCCGCGGTTTGCATTGGGTTTTCCTATCTTCAATCAGCGCCATCTACAGGAGGTAGTCTCGCAACACCACACAAGAAGAAGAAGAAGCACACAATTGCCATAAGAAAACCGCGGCCTCGGCCGCCATTACGGTCTCGCGTTTAAAAGCATTTTGTGAGTTTAGGAGTGGATTTCGTGATTTTTTAGTGCGCTAATCGTCATTTTTACAGGGTATTACCCCATTATCAACTATTAATAAGCCTGTAGCAAAAGTTTGCAACAGCTCCATTAACTCAAAAACCAGTCTAATGATCAATAGTGTCCGCTAACAATCGATTGTGAGAAACCTGCTTCACAAATTACAGTATTCATATGATCTTAACTTTAATTTCTTTTTGTAGCCATTCTCAGGTATTATAAGTGTCTCGATCTTGTGAGAGGCGAGTCGAGGCCAATATAACAAAAAATTCCACTTCACGGGGACTTGTCTAGAAAAGTAAATAAAGAACCAAAAATAAATTTCCTTTGTATCGTAAAACATTTTTTATACACATTTGGTCCGATCATTGAACGGATTAAATTATTCGTGTAAGCGGTAAGTATGCGAATACAAACGGGGGAGAGGGAAATTGAAGTAAGGGGGTTTTCCTCGTGTATTTCAGTAAGTATACTTATACTTTTACAAAAGGACGCCGAGAGTTTCGAGTTCTACAGACAGTGCTTTAAATAAAATTTTATTTTTTCCTCTCGTTTTATCGCTGAGTGGAAACAATTCAAAAAGCGCTTGACGGAACACAAAGAAATTTTGATAAAAAAAACAAACAGTAAAACAATCCTTTTCCAGAGTTTCAGAACAGTGGCGTAGCGTGCAATTTGGCAACGTTGTAGTGTATCCATTTAAACCCATGTAAAAGGTCGGTTGCGAAGGTGTTCACCGAACACCCAATAGTTCGATCTTTTTCATGGTTTAAATGGACGGACTGTAACGTTGCCAAATTGCACGCTACGCCACTGTTTTCCAATGGTTTAAATAGAGAGAATGCAGCGTTGCTAGACATCGCGCGCCTCACCACAGTCTTTGATGTCTCGAGTAAAAGCACAACAAAAACTGTAACCCTCAAATTAGCTCAGTGGTTGAAAGCAAATAATAATCTTCAAATCTTAAATATAAAACCTTTCCAAAGCAGCTAAGAACGAGTTTGCCTTTGAAATTTTGTAGGATTTAAAATTTAGCAACTTATTTTCACAATCTGGTCAGAAAAAAATTAAACATACAATATTTGAAAGAAATACAGCAAATCAGCACACGCATATACATTTGATCCGCAAGAAATAGGGAGATAGTTAAATTCTGATGTGATTAATTTTATCCGCAAAGTAGTATAAAAACGAGAAATTCAAAGCGAAAATCCGTACATTCAAAATTGCACATACATATGTATAGGACAGCTACGTTAGGGCCGCGCTATGCATTCTTCTTGCTCTGCCAAACACCTGTGAGATAGAAGTATCATTGGGCTGTGTAAATAGCATTTTCAACCACAAGAAACCGTTTTACGTAATAATGGTTTATTCATACAACGCCATTCCCGTTAGAATAGGTATACTTAAATTGAGTGTTCGATTTTTGGAGCACATCAAGTAGTGAAACAAAATACCAAAAAGTCAAGGATCATAGAAATCAAAAAATAGAAGAATTATTAAATTTAGCATATAATGACCGATCCATACCTTCAAAATAATAAATCAATTATTGATCGAAGCGCGAAGCCTGAACCACATTTTTAATTTCGAATGTTCAATCATGCAGAAATGAATCGAATTTTCTTTGATGGCATTTGGATTATATGGTGCATTTCAAACTTCACGTAGGTAAGTATATTTTTTTGCGATTTTAAGAGCGATCCTGACAGTTAACTATAATCATGAATAAGTAAATATAGATGTCATGAAGCAACAACTCGAAAAAAAGAAAGAATCCACGTGATTACTATTACATTGAAAGATGAAGACTTTTTCGGACATATCACTTACCTCATGAAACAGAACATTTCATTGATTCAAAAAGTTCTTTTTAAATTTTTAAAAATGATAATTGAATGCTGAAAAACTGCACAGAAAAACACGTATAGGTATTTAACTATTTTTTTTTGGTTAACTCTATAAAGTAACTTTGTGGTTAACTGTTCCACCAAACGTATGTTTTGTTTACTTCGTTAAAAACAGTGTTTTGTTTTCATTCTTTAGAACCCGGCATAATCTAATAGAGAGGCCGTCTTGCACTAATACATAAACAAGGATTTTTTCATCTTATCAAAGCAGCGCGGGGTTAAGACGATCATATTGATTAAATTTCAATTATTTATTTTTAATTGGTTTCTATGAATTGGAGCACAGACCTTATGACCAACAAGATTATCACTTTCACGCTTTTAAATTTTCACGCACTCGCGTTGAATTAGATTTTCTTCCAATCCTGCTTGAGAGGACTTATTGTTATGTTGCCTCATTTGGAAACTTATTAAAGTTAGGTTTTTATTGATGTGTGTGTTCTCAAAGTAGGTGATTGTATGTGTCGATAAAAATCGATGAGAATTAATGATTAATGAAACATGATAAGAGTTTAAAAGCAAAAACTGTCATTTTGAAATTGTCTACATGACATGCGGCTATGTTAAGGCGAAATTATATGTATGTCTCTCACATCCTCCTCCACGAAACATATAAACATAACTTGGGGTAGAGGTCATTTAAGATGAGTTTGCCGACAGTGTTTGCACCGACAGCAATCGACATAATACTATAGAATAAGAAAAGGAACAGAAGCGCAACTCCCATAAGAGGCAATGGGTCACTCGGATAGGCTTATTGTTAGCTTTGCTTAGCTGGTTTAGTACGCCAGGAACCATTTTAAAAAGCCCGCGCGGCGTGGAACCGATGTCTGAACCTGACATGGAGCCTGAGAAAACATTATAACTTTGTCTTTGTTTACATGCTGGTGGACCAACCACCATACTAACCAGGTCAGCCATGACACCGTGACCCAAACCGGGTCACAGTTTTGCTTCTGTTCATCTTCTTATTCTATGATAATACCACAGAATAATACAATCAGAACGGAAACTCTGTCGGATTTTGAAGCAAATTCATTCCGCGTCCGCCGTGTTGGGACATTGGATGTTTACATGTGGATTCGCGCGCGAAAAAAAAAGTATAAGACATGATCCACAAAATTTTCTTTCTGAAATGCCAAGAATAAAAGTAGAAGTGAGGCCGGAAACTAGGATTTCTTTCCAGAATTTACAGAAATAAATGAGTTTCAACACAAATCAACCACGTCCGCCATGTTGGGATATAGGACCACCGCGTTGCCTATTGGGGCCGTTAAATTCCAAACTTGCTTCCATTGGCTCTTATGGAAGTTTCCGTTCTGATTGTATTATTCTGTGATAATACTGCAAACATATTAGACGGAACCACCGTGTATCTGTAAACAACATATCGTAAACTACAAAATAATGAAATTTATTTCTAAATATATGAAATATAATATTGGCTGCATTTACTGTCTAGTCTTTTCTGACTTATCAAAGATCACAAAATAATCCAAGAATTGTATGCATTTAAAGGAAACATTCAAATGTTTGTAAGTTATGTTGACGTTTACATAAACCTGGTGATTCCGTCTAATGTAAGTAGTTGTAGGTCGGTGATGAAAGTGTCTAGTGTAGCGCGAGATGTTTAAAATGGTTGTGATTTCCTGATTTAACGAGAGGATTTTGAAAGTTTATAATGGGCGTCGTTATTTTAGCCGAATTTTAAGTTAGAATCAATGTGTCATATTGCTGTTGCAAAAATACACAACAAATCCATTTTTCATATTTTTTTTCTTCATAATATCAAACGAGAAAAAATTCGAGTGAGCCCCAGTGAGATATGTCCATTTAGTACCTTTGAAAAAATTTATCCAGAAAAAAAAAAAAGTGGGTGCAACTCCATCGCTGAGGATTCACCGGAGTGCGATAAACCTTTAATTGGCTCAAACAATCAACGTGGATATGATATGTGTGGGAGCGATACACAACTTCGAGTTATTTACCCCTCCCTCTTTTGATTCATTCGTCTCCACAACATCAGACTAAAGTATGTTTATTGTATCATAATAAACCGTAATTATCTGCCGCAAGTTCTGTGTGGAATTCACAACTAAAAAAAAATATGCTCTCTTCATCGCATGTCTAAAGGCGCACGCCACGCCATGGAAAAGAACTTAGAGAATTACTCGCGCACCACATGTTTGAAAAACAACGATATTCGCACATTGTTTCTAAAAAACGAGCGAAGATTTTTTTTTTTTTTTTTTTTTTTGCCGTGCTTGGACCTTGGCGCAGATAATTTTTGAGATCATAATTCATAATCGTGGCTTTATGGCACGAACTCAGATTTCGTTTGACCCCCAGATTTTCAATTACTGAGTCAATATCGAGTCAAGTATATAGCGAAACTGTCATGTCTGTGCACCAGATTAACGGTATTAAAGTTTGTGTTACATGGACGTTTGGATTGTTTCCAGGACATTGACAATTTTACGTGTGTGAAGGAGGCGTTTTAGCCATTCTTCAAATTTCTGAGCGCACCTACAACCTACAATGACAGAAAGAAGGTTTCATAAATCTTCACACGAATCCTTTAGTTTCGAATTTGTCAATAGCTAGGAGGGATTGGGATCGTATTTTTTTTTTCTTTCTTTCTACTAGTTTTTAGTGCTACTGGTTCCTCAAAGTAGCTCCAAAGTGGGTATCAAAATTCACGTGACTTTGGCCCCCTCTTCCGTCCTTTTCTAACGCATGTTTTTAAATGGGAGGAGAGAGAAAAAGTCAATTCATGATAGGTGTCAGGGATTCGTAGCCGGAGCCACTGTCACAATGGGTCTGTTGCGTACTTTTGATACAGCAGCACGACACATTGATTATAACGTAAAATAAATTCGGCAAAAATAACGATGCGCACATTAAAAACATTCATAATCCACTCATTAGCTCAGGAAATCAGTTTCATTTCAAACAACCCCGCTACACTAGCCACTTTTATCACCGACATTTCACCGTAGTTCCGTCTATGTAGTAGTATGCCGGTGGAAATAATGCTACCAGTAGTGTAGCGCGGGCTGTTTGAAATGGAACTGTTGCAAAATTTTGCTGCAGCGATATAGAGTGTTAAATCTCAAGTAAAATCACGTGAAAAGTCCATTGGTGGTATCAGAAAGTCATAAAATGCAGTATTAAACTCACAAGAGGCGTTTAACTGAAACCCAAGATGGCGGTAAAATATCGAGAAACCTGTGTGCACGCTCCGTGAAAATCCATGATGGCCAACGTTAACAACCTCACAGCATCGGAGGTTATGTGTTTGCTTGCGTTATGATTGGTTGTGATCGATGTTGTGAGGTTAGCCATCTTGGATGTTCATGGTGCTTGCATACAGGTTGTTCGATATTTTACCGCCATCTTGGATTTCAGTTGAATGCCTCTTGTGAGTTTGTTATTGCATTTTATGACTTTCTGCTGCCTTCAATGGACTTTTCACGCGATTTTACATGAGATTGATCACTCTCTAGCGCTGTATCAAAAGTTTGCAACAGACCCATTGAAGTGATTTCCTGAGTTAATGAGTGGTTTTTGAACGTTTTAAATGTGCGCATCATTATGTTTACCTTATTTTACGTAAGAAACAAAGTTCTTTAATTGCTGTTGGTGTTATGCTCCAATTGGAAGGTGCACCTCTCCTAGAGAAAAAAAATTAATGATTAATACTTTCAGACCTGAAATTAAGTAGATTCAATAACTAACTCAATTTTTTTTTAGCGCAGTCAGAAAAGTTCCAAAGGCACGAGCCGCCACCACCCTCCTGGGCTGACGAATATTAACGATGAAAAGATGTAATGATTATTTATACATGGGAGAGAATATTCTTCGAATAATTTAAACTAGACAGAAATTTAGATAACTTAAATATTATTTAACCATATAAAAACATTCTTAAAATTTAACAGCCCATCTTATGATTAACAAATGTATAATTCATTTAATAATACTGTCTGCGCATAACGTTTTTATGCCAATCTTGTGAAAAAATCCTATATTTACAAAAACGATTGAGCCTCTAAAATGAAACATTAACTTAATACAAAAATACTTCATGCAAAATTACAGAGAAATCTTCAGATTCCTGCAGGAAAATTATCTTGAAAGTTTTCTGAATCCTTAAAAAATATCAAATATTATTTTGTTTGTAGACAGTCAAGACTTCAAAAACGTCTTCGGTCCTGGATAATTCAACTCTACATATGCAAACTATTCAAACCAAGAAACTCATGTACACTGAAAAAAATCAAATTGTTAAAGCAACAATTCAAAATTTGCTGATTTAACAAAAATAGTTAATAAATCAACCTCATAATTACAATTTGATTTGCTGGTTGGGCAAAGTTAGTTGTTAAGCTAACAAAATGAATTGCTGATTTAGCATTTGAGTTGTTAATTTAACAAAATTATAAGTCAATTTAGCAAATCATTTTGTTCTGTACTTTTTTAACTATTTATTTTTTTCAGCGAAGACTAGTACGTTCCACACGTTGACTTGGAAACTTCGAGCAGCTTGGCGCCGCCGATATGATCGACAGGCGTATGGAACCAAGAGACGAGTACTCCGACGCCTGGTGGATCCGTCCAACAACAATAACTTCCGATCAGAGCGAGGGCGAGGTCATCATTCGTGGCGGGCATCCATGTCAATCCTTTCATATCCTCCGCCGCGATGCTAACGTTGTTGTTGTTGTTGTTTCTTCCTCCTCCGTTGCCATGGAGACGTTCAAGACGGAGGAGTAATCGACTGCTTTGACATTGCGAGTTGTGACTCCGTGACGTCCTCGTTTGATTGGTCGATTTCGTCTGCACTTGCTTGTTCTCTGCCGATCTGTGGACAGTTATTGTAATTTCGTTCATTATATGTATACACGAAACTGCAGATGAGAGATATTTTAAACAGCTGTAATTTATTCAGCATTAGTGATGGTGATATTTATTATTAACCAGTGGTGTATTCGGAGTTATGGATTCTGCGGCCGCCACCAAATATTTTATGGGGCTGTATAGTAACTTCGTCTAGGGTGCTTCCTCGAAAACTTTGGAAGATTATTATATTTACATTTTAAGCGTGCCGTATATATACGGTACGCTTTTTGTTTTCATTTTCATATCTAATATATAGGTTGCATGCTTTGCTTATGGCAAAACCTTGGCGGGAAAGGTTTAAAAAATTAAAAACGTGTTTTCATTAAACTGGTTTCATTAATTGTTAATTTATTGCTGCAATCCAGGAGGTCTCGGCGTCTATTTTCTTAAAATTGTAAAAGTTTTGGTATTCCTGTTAATTTCAATAAGTTATTAAGCGTCAAAGTCGAATTCCTTTGAACGAGAATTCCATACAGGTCCAGCAACCTAAGTCATTTGTGCCAACCTATGAGTCAAAATTCAAAGGCAGGAGGGGGGTAGAAACATCTTCCGCAGGAACCCTCTTTGCCCCTCGCCTTTGGGCTCCACCGGTCACAAGATTTCTTCACGGTGCATTAAGCGGTCGTAAATGTGTCAAAATCTGTTTGACGAGGGTTTCGGAAAGAAGTGACGGCGAGGTATTGATAAAGAGCGGGCGGGGAATAGAAAAGAGAGGGACTCGTTCATATCCTTATAAGTAGACCTGTTTAGTGATGACGTCACGATCAGAATTGGTTCCAAACAAATGCTCTATCTCTCACTCTCGTTGATTTACCTATAAGAAATCAGATCCAAATTTTCGAACGCAAATTCATGCTAGTTAAAGAACAGTTTTCTCAAATTTTATTGCACCATTAGATTCCACGTATTTTAAAGTATCTTTTCACTCTAACATAATTCCTAAAAGATCACAAGCGAATTTACAATCAAGCGAATTTACAATCACAGTTATACCGAAAGATGTTCTACGTTTTGTCCTCGTCTTACTCACGGTCTCTTATGGGAGTATCACCGCCATGACACTCAATCATTCTAACTTCTCTTCGTATCGAAGCTATTTCTCGAGGTATAACACATGTCGTGATGGTGCTGATGAGCCTATATCCTAGAATTTTGTGCTCATAAGAAACTGTGAGTGTGACAAGAACAAAACATAGGACTTTCTTCGATAAACTGTGATTGTGCATTGATGCGCGATGTTTCAAAAAGTTTGTAATATAGCGGGCTCATATTTTATCACTGAGAAAAAAGTGGCTGTTAAAACTGTAAGAATAGAGCCATAGATGATTTCGCCTTATTTCAATCATGAAACCTATCGTTGCTATAGTCAGCGCGCTTGAATCTACACGAATTCCGATTGTCTCTATGGAATTTCGATTATTTCTATGGGAAAAAAAGCGCGGGAATATATATCCTATCGGAAAATTCATTGAAACAATCGGAAATTTTTATAAGGGACGTGGAACCCAATGGTGTGATAAACACAACTGGTGCAAAGAACATGTTGTTTACTAGCACTTGTATTTGAAAATTTGGATCGTGTTTCATATGGGAAAACCCACGAGAGCGCGAGTGAGGCGGAGCCTTTTTTTGGAACCAATTTTTTTCATGACGTCTCACTAAACAGGTCTTGGTCATTGGAAACATTTGAAATTCTGGGGGATCGGCAAATTGAAAACCCCTTTATGAGCGTCTATGCAATCAAGGGATTTTTGAGGAAATTTTGGGCGTTTTGTTGCGAAAAAAAGGTTTTTAAAATCCAGAACAAAGGGACGGGGGTAAAATTCGCATTAATAGCTCTAAAAAGTGAGAGGGGCTGTCACGTGTCTTCCACCCCTGGACAGCCTCCTTGCTGCGGCTATGGAATTGACTCTGGAATAACTTATTTACCTATCCTAAAAAGTTTCTCGCGTGTACAGTATTTTTTACTGGAAGCTTCTTCAAATTTTGGAAATTATAGGTCCATATGGAACTTTGCTTCTCCAACACGAAAAATGATATCGACCGATGGCAACAGAAAAAAAAATAATATTACAATGAGTTGTAATGAATAATGGCTTAGTTTTGACTGTAAACTTTCGATACTTTTCAACAAAATAAATGGGGGAGGGGGAATGGGTCTGTTGCAGACTTTTGCTCCAGCGCTATAGAGTGTTCTGTATCATGTAAAATCGCGTGAAAAGTCCATTGGTGGCATCAGAAAGTCATGAAATGCGATAATAAACTCACAAGAGACGTTTAATGAACTCCAAGTTGGCGGTAAAATATCGAGCAACCTGTATGTATGCACCACGAACATCCAAGGATAGCCAACCTCACAATATCGATCACACCCAATCACAATGTAAATAAAACACGTAACCTCTGACGCTTTGAGGTTGTCAACGTTGGCAATTCTTGGATG
Organism: Trialeurodes vaporariorum; assembly: GCA_011764245.1. Classification (NCBI taxonomy): domain Eukaryota; kingdom Metazoa; phylum Arthropoda; class Insecta; order Hemiptera; family Aleyrodidae; genus Trialeurodes; species Trialeurodes vaporariorum. The sequence continues at coordinate 13,960,085 of VMOF01000035.1, read as the reverse complement.
TTAAAGGTGCATGCATACGGACTGCTCGATACTTTACCGCCATCTTGCATTTCATTAAACATCTCTTGTGAGTTTATTATCGCATTTCAAGACTTTCTGATGCCACCCATGGACTTTTCAGGCGATTTTACCTACGATGAAACACTATTTATCGTTGTAGCAAAAGTTTGTAACAGACCCATTAAAATCCACAAACGCCTTAAACCTCCACACCTACTAATCTATACCCCTAGAATGCTTGACGTGTAAAGGGCACATGAAATGGTTAGTTCTGTATATTAAAGGATTATTTTTTCATGAATTCGCAAGTGTTCCATTTATGTATCTTACATATCTACATCGTGACAATCGCAATAAGTGCTGACAGCATCTAAAATGGAAAAAAAAAAGAAAAAAAAAACTGTTTATTATTTAGAATCACGGCTTTTCCGAAAATGACGCTTTTTGACTTCAAAAGAACGCAACCTCATTTTTGATCCCTGAACAAGCCGTTTAAAAGGTGGAGGGATTTAGAAATATCTATTGTCTATACTTTATGTGGGTAAAAAAGATCGAGCCTTATCAAATAATTTTCTTTTTTCAGCTTTCAATAGGTTTGTTGCAAACTTTTGCTACAGCGCTATAGAGTTTTGATTTTTATGTAAAATCGCCTGAAAATTACATTGGCGGCATCAAATAGTCATAAAAGCCATTCATAAACCCACAAAACGCATTATAAAGAAAGCCAAAATGGCAGTCGTAAAGCCGAACAATCTGTGCACGCGCATACGACGAACATCAAAGACAGGCGATCCATTTTCCCTTTTTCGTTAGAAGGGGGGGGAGAAAATATCTCTACAGTCAAACTGTGATTTTAAAAATTTGCATGGTCAAGATGTTGTGTTCTGTGAAGGGTGGCGGGGAGCAAAATATCAAGAATATAGGGTGTTGCAAAACTTAAGTGCCAAACTTATGGAGTGTATTTTTGGGGTGAACATGTACCTATATAAGGCTTTATTTTTCTACATGAATAAGTGCTACAGATGTTTCTCTTCTCAGCTGAAGCCCTCCAAAGTTTTGAAAACAAAAAACAAAAAACAAACACAAAAAAACAACGCCTTTGACTCATCTCCTTATAGATACATCTGATCTAAATTTATTTTTTTCATAATTTCTCACCAAACAAGCTCAATTGGACAGCACTTCTCACAAAAGAACTGAGTGACATCTTTGATAAAATTGAGTTATTGATTGATAGACCTAGCAATACTGAATCTCGAAGCAACAAGTGCTTCTTCTAATAACAACTATTTCCCGTCAAAATTCCAGGTAAAAGTGAGCTGGTGAGCCTCATTGAAGTCATTGTCCATATGATGAAATCAAATGAGAACTTGGTTCCTTTTTCTTAAACCTTAATCCGAGTCACGTAAGGAACCAACTCCGACTTGGTTCCTTTTATAGAATTTGGGGAAAGGACTTAAGTCCCGATTAACGGATTTTAAAAAATCAACAGTGTAAACCAACTCTGCCGTTTGGTTTCTCTTAGAGATTCGGTTTTCGTGATTATGCCAAACAAAAAGAAGAAAGGAACCAAGTCACTTTAAACGCTAAAAATTAAGTAGGTACCTTTCCTGCATAGGAAATTCCTTTTTTCCGGTGTTGAAATGCAAAAACATAACACGGTAGTTGAATGAAATCAAAACGTAAGTAATTCCGAGTTTTTTGTTTAAATGCTAGCTCTTCAACTTTGGACTCAATTTTCTCGAGATCAGCTCCATGTCAAGTGGTTCCTCTTTGATGAATTATCATTGCTAGCAAAAGCATTAAAGCTGTTCAGACTTTAGTGGCACGCTTTTCCAACACCTGCGTGTTGGAATTTTCCCTGCTTGTTTTTTTTTTTTTTTTATAAATATACTCTGTTCAAGATATGAAGAAACTTGGCGAGTCAGGTAGAAACGCACTGCTTCGCAACGCGGCACTCATAGTCACCCAAATCGTTGAGTTTTAGAGCCGTGTCGGTCACTGGGGCTTTGTCCGACTGGACCCTTCTTCGGGAAGTGGCAATACCGAGAATCGGCTGACTTTGAATGAATGTTATCGGTGCAAAAGTCAAATTAGAAACGGTTACAGATACGACGAAATGGATGAAATGTATGGCCATAGATTCATAATTCGTCAAAACTAGTCGAAATTGACACCTCATCTAGGTACCCTCGGGCCTCGGACACTTATTTTTTTTTAAAAATCCATCTATGAGTGTACCTTGATTGAATGCCGTGTGTACCATTTTAGATACGTGTACAGATACGACGAAATGGATGAAATTTATGTCCATAGGGCCACAGTTCGTCAAAATATAGTCGAAATGGGTCTGTTGCAAACTTTTGCTACAGCGATAAAAAGTGTTTACTCCAATGTAAAATCGCCTGAAAAGTCCATTGGTGGCATCATAAAGTCAATAAATACAATATTAAACTCACAAGAGGCGTTTATCGAAATCCAAGATGGCGGCAAAATATCGAGGAATCTGAATGTATGCACCGTGATCATCCAAGGATTGCCAACTTTGACAACCGCACTGCAGGTAGAGGTTATGTGTTTATTTACGTTGTGATTGGTTGTGATGGATATTGTGAGGTTGGCTATCACTGAATGTTCGTGGTGCATGCATACAGATAGCTCGATATTTTGCCGCCATCTTGGATTTCATTAAACGCATTTTGTGAGTTTATTGTTGCATTTCATTGCTTTCTGATGCCATCATTGGACTTTTCAGGCGATTTTACGTTAGATTGCACACTCTATAGCGCTGTAGCAAAAGTTTGCAACAGACCCATTGACTCCTATCATTACCCTCGGACATTTATTTTTTAAAGAATTCATTTGAGGTACACTCATAAATGGATTTTAAAAAAAAAAAAATAAGTGTCCGAGGGTAATGAGGAGTCAATTATTACGACTATTTTGGACGAATTGTGGTCCCTGTATGAGCATACATTTCATCCATTTCGTCGTATATCTGTAACCGTTTCTGATCTGACATTTGTAAAGATAACATTCATAGTCAGCCGATTCTCGGTATTGCTGCTTCCAAAATGATGGTCCTGTCGGACAAAGCCCCATTAAAAGCGACACGGCTCTAAAACTCAACGCGATTCGGTGCGATAATGGGTGCCGCGTTGCAAAGTAGTGCGTTTCTACCAGACTCGCCATGTTTCTCCTTATCTTGAATAGAGTCTAATTTTACCCGCTCTGAAAAAAGTGGAAGAGTTAATTTTACGATGGTTCCTATATTGTGCAGCAATTTGGATGCGGTCAATACTTACAGTGCGGTGGTTAAATGATACATAATATTCTTGACTGCAGTAATGCGGTTAGTATTCAAGATGGATGGCTCTTTGTAACCATCCAAATTGCAACAAAATATAAGAACATTCTAAAGGTAAAATTTACGCTTCCACTTTTTTCAGTCCAGACGTAATTTTAGACAGTATTCATTCAAAAATTCCCAAAACGTAATGCTCTCGACGCACCGAGAGCCCTGTCTCATCACCCAACACTAAAAAACCCAAAATATCCGCAAGTTTTTTAAAGTCATCGGCGACTCCGCCGGTTGCGAGAAAAGATTACAGATACGAGTATTTTCGTGCATTGCAGTCATGCACTGAATGTAGCTGTTGCAAACCTTCGCTACAGGCTTATTAAATAGTTGATTAAAGGGTAAAACCCTGTAAAAATAACGATTAGCGCGCTAAAAAATCACGAAATCCACCCACAAACTCATAAAATGCTTTCAAACGCGAAACCAAATGGCGGTCGTTGCCGCCTAAATCTTATGGAAACTTCTTCTTTCTATTGAAAGCTTCTTCTTCTTCTTGTGTGGTGTCGCAAGAACATCTCGTGAGGATGGAGTTGATTGAGATAGGGAAACCGAATGTAATCGGCGGAAACGGCCGCCATTCTGATCTCGCGTTTGAAAGCATTTTATGAGTTTTGGATCGTTATTTTTACAGGGTTTCACCCTACAATCAACAATTAATAAGCCTGTAGCAAAATTTTGCAACAGCTCCACTGGACTGTGTGACTTAACCATAGTGGAATTATCGGTAAATTGAAAAATGCGATTAAATTTACGCAAAACGGCAGTTCTGCTCAGAATATTTCAAAATTGTATAGCTCACCTGTAAAAATCATTGTCTTGAGCGAAGAACGGGTCTATATCGTCGACGTTCGGTGGGTGATGGTTTCCATTGATACTTCCAAAATTGTTATTGTTATTGTTGATATTCGCTCCGAAGTTGAAGTTGTCGAAACCCCCCGCTCCAGGATCCGTGTTGAAACCGGGTATCGGTGACGGCCGCGGGGAAGTTATAAGTTTTTCCGGCGCCTTTGTCGTGGTGCTCGAGACGGGGACATATGAGTCCGAATCGATTTTGAACGACGTAAAATCATCATCATCATCGTCGTTGTTGGATCCGATGCTTTTGATCTCGTTGCTTTTGGCCCGATTTTTCCGCATCTCGTTGATGATTGCCATCGCAGGGATGATGGCGAAAGCTACGACCCGGGTCAGAAAGGCAGCCGCGCGACCCAGGCTGAACCCGCGCGACACAGCTTCGACCTGACGCGAACTACCCCGATTCCAGAAGAGTGCTTCCGCCGTGGAGTTGAACACTTCCGGCGGATCTTCCGTCGATGAGACTTCGGTTTCCGTTTTGTTACCATTACTGCCGTTTTTGTTGTTTTCACTGTTGTTATTATTATTATTATTATTATTATTACTATCGTTACTACTGGTGTTATTTTTGACATCGATGGTGGTTTCGTCTTTTGTCCGTCTGACACCTCTTCGGTTATTTTCGGGCTTCTCCGCTGCTATTTTTTTCTGTTTGAGCGTGAAACCGTAGATTTCAGCTGCTCCTCTCTCAGAGCTGATTCGAACGCGGCCTGTTCCTGGCAAGGTCCAATTTTGCCCCTGAAACAACGCATGGTATCAATTAAAGAGTGACGAAAAGGTCTGATAAAAAAAACAAAAACAAAAAACAAACAAAAAACAAAAAAACTCAGCGTTAATGAGACATAAAATACTATGCCGGTTGGAGGGCTCGGTGTCAATGTGTCATATACCTATACCACATCATTTGAAGGCTGATGAGCCATGTGATACAATTAGAGAGCATAACATCTATGGCTCAAAAGAATTGACGTGGTTCAGGCAGATCACCGAATATCTTCCAATTAGAACGGTAAATAATTATTAACGGGTTTTTTGTTTCTTTTGTTTTTTTCTATTTTTCTGAATTATTTGATTTTTTATTTATTGAAGTATTTATTCACATTCTCATAGGATGGAGGGGTCCCACGGAAAGCATGCCTCAGAAAGTGCAAAAAATGTCATAAAATAGCAAAAAATGGTTCTAATTAGTTGTTATGGGTTATTTGCTCTACTAACAGATTTTAGGTTTGATGATTGGGTCTATGGTAAAGTGCTGAGAAAATGACGAAGTATGAACCAAGATTTTGCCGTTTGAAAAAACGACTTAATATGACGTAATTGTTTTTCAAGGGACTAACCCGGTCTCTTTGCATCACTCAGAGATACTTTAAGGGAACGTGCGCGCGTAAGCGCGGCGTAACATCACCCAAAAAACGAGCAGTAAAAAGCCACTTAAAACCCTTTGAGACACGCATTATAAAAAAGTCGTCACATCCAACTTGGATCCGCTTCATTTGAACTATAGTTGAACTTTTCTCGTCTAAATTGACGTGCATCCCTATTTTTTCAAAATCCCATAAGACTCCATGTTAAACCCTGTAGACATATGTATGTACACTGTGACCGAAAGGGTTAAACAAAAAAATTGGATCCTTAAATTAGGCAAGTGATAGTGTTTGGTGCATACCAGTGGCGAAGCAACGTGTAGCATTCTCTCCATTTGAACGTATGGAATATGTCGAATTCAATAGCCATCATAAATCGATTCCTTTTAGTTCGATAGTTTTTATGAGTTCAAGTGGCCCAAGTTCAACGGTGCCAAATTCCACGCTTCGCCACTGGTGCGATTTTAGCAATCGTCATCATCAATTATGGCAAGGATTAGTTTCTCCTCAAAAGGCCCATGATATATTGAAAGTTTTTACGTTAAATGCCCGTTATTTTCAATTTTTGGAAAATTACGTGTTTAGTATACAGGGTGTTGAAAAACCGTTCCCGAATATTTCAGGGGCGGATTCTACAGGTCAAAATAAGACTTTTTTTCACAAACATGTGCCCGAAAATGCCCCCTTTTTGAGCTACAGCCCCCCAAAGTTTTAAAAAATTGATGGTTTTTTTTGGAATAGCAACCACTTTTATGAACCAAGTGTTCTAAAAATTGGTGTCTCGTGATAATTTTACGTGTAAAATCCATTAATGACCTCGAGAAATTCAGAAATTGAATCTGACTGTACTTTTCACGCAATATTGTACCTTTAACGGCACGAATTTTCTGTTACGGATTAAAAATTTGAAGAATAATTACCGAAATCAGATGCAAAAAACTCTTAGAAAGATTTTCGGTCCTCTTTGTTTCTTTCGATACGACGCGTTTTAAGCGAGATAATCGCTGCCCAGTGTAGCAATGTCAGCGCTTTTACCATGAAAAGCGGCAGTGAGTATGCAACCCGCCTCTCCGCTGCTTCTTCGGGCCGGCCGCTATGGTAAAAGCGCTGACTTTTCCACACTGTGCAGCGATTATCTCGCTTAATACACGTCGTATCGAAAGAAACAAAGAGGACCAAAAATCTTTCTAAGAGTTTTTGCATCTGATTTCGGTAATTATTCTTCAAATTTTTAATCCGTAACATAAAATTCGAGCCGTTAAAGGTACAATATTGCGTGAAAAGTACAGTCAGATTCAATTTCTGAATTTCTCGAGGTCATTAATGAATTTTACACGTAAAATTACCACGTGACACCAATTTTTAGAACATTTGGTTCATAATAGTGGTCGCTATTCCAAAAAAACCATCAATTTTTTAAAACTTTGGGGGGCTGTAGCTCAAAAGGGGGGCATTTTCGGACACATGTCTGTAGGGAAAAAAAGTCTTATTTTGACCTGTAAAATCCGCCCCTGAAATATTCGGGAACAGTTTTTCAACACCCTGTAGGTTAGTAGATTAGTAGGAAGCTACTTTGAGGATTTATTTAATCGTCTGACGAGACCTAAAGAGCAGAGACAGGGTCGCCATTGTGACACATCCATTAATTGCATCCTAACGTTTTTTTTCAAACGCGGACTGTACCATCAGTTGATATCAAAGCAATTTGGCAACCATGCTTTTTGCCATTTAAACCTATGAAAAATAGTCGATTTCTATAGGGTTCAATGAACCTTGATCATTTTGCATAGATTTGAATAGAAACGCAGTTGTAGCTTTTGGATGTAGTTGCCAATTTTACGAGCCACCATAGGCATAAAGGCTGACATTGAACGGACCACAATGGATTTGTGACGTCACAAATAACTAGCACGGTTACCAGTACTAGTGCCATTTTTTCGGCATCTTAGGTGTGATTTCTTTTCTCAGACTGGATTATTCTTATCATGGGCTCTTAATCTGGCTCTAAGATGTGTAGATTAGAGTGTTCGATTTCTTTGTTGTTTTTCTTCGTAGAATATAAGTTTTAGTCTCAGAAAATTCTTACCCGATGCTCAACATTTCCCGAGAGAGATTTGAATCCTGTTATATGGAGAGTCCAATTCCCAGAGGAGCCACTCCAGTCTTGGCAAATGTGTCGCCATTTCCCGTCGCCCAACTTGGTCGCCGCTTTCATGACTAGCTTATTCTTGAGCCACAACTTTATTAAGCTTCCGCCATTTGAGACCCACCACCTGAGAGCGCCCTCAGCACTCGCTGAATCACCTGTTCAGAATTGGACAGAAAAAAAAAAATAACGACCTTAAACTTAAAAATAAACTATATGCGTGATCAAACCTTTCTGCATCGGTAAGCAAGCATCTAAAACGACATAATGTGTCCGCGACATTCACCATCCATCAGTGTTAATTTTACTTTTTTAGTGTTTTAGAATAATTCTACGCCGATAATTTCACTTCATCATTGCTATCTTATGTATTTTGAGACGCTGATTTCAAAAATACTATCATTTTTTATTAAGCTGGCTTAGATTTTACGTAAATTCGAAATTACGTCTTCTTAGCAAAAATTTCGAAATTCTGGAAAAAGTATGAGTTTTGAGTAAAAACTAAGACCGAATTTGAAATCAGCGGGTCAAAATACATGAAAAATCCGGCGGGAGGGGTGAGAAAGGGGTATCTTATGATGAGAAAACCTGCTTTTACGTTCATGCCAGCCAGACACACTATGTCATTAAGGCGTAACACTCATAGGTATATGCTTAAATTCATGGAGTTTTAATTTTAAGGAAATTGAACGTTTTGAATACACTCAAAAAAGTCGTGCAAGATTTATTTTGATTTAATAGGATAAAAATTGAAAATTCGCCAATGATTATCGATAAGATCCGCCTCCACTTCCAAACTTCATATCGAAGAGTCTTTCGAAGATTTCGCGAAGTATTCAGTAAACCATTTCGTGGGTGATTTTCCTCTCTTCCAAGATGTATTACTTACAATACCTTTTTTTGCGTGGTCTCTTGGTCTACGCGGAATAAACCCAACGTTTAAAGCAAAAAAGAAGGATGCGGAATAAATTCGTAAAGCAAGTTTCACCTTGCGGACGGCGCTGGCCTCCATAATTTGCATACTATTTAAATGTACTTATGCAGACGCATTTTCTTCTTTTCTCTCTCTCTCTCTCTCTCTCTCTCTCTCTCTCTCTCTCTCTCTCTCTCTCTCTCTCTCTCTCTCTCTCTCTTTTTTTCGTACATTTTTTGTATTCTCACGTTTTCCCTGCATGCGCATTAAATTTACTGGTCATTTACTGGTTGAGGTTTGAGTTGCAAAGGCGTCAACTTTAATATATGAACCGGTCAAACTATTTTAAGATACCTTCTTGAGCACAGAGCCATACCACTAGCGCAGGCGCAGCGGATCCAAAAAAGTGCCCTTCTCTCTCTTTTCCCATTAGAAGGCATGTGTTAAAAAAAGATAGAAGAGGGGACGAAAATGACGTGACTTCACCTGATCTGTCCTTTTCTAACACACGCATTCTAACGGGGAAAGAGAGAGAGAAGGATAGATGCTTGGCTCCGCCTGTGCTCAGTGCTGCCGCTTTTCGCGTATTGAATGGAATTTACAATCCATCGATGACCCAACCGGTTCTGATCCATCAATTAGGCAACTATGCATTCTTTCCATTTAACCTATGAGAAACAATCGATTCTTAAGGGAGCCATGATCCTTTTACTAATCGATTGTTTTTTATACATTCAAATGGTAAGGACCCACAGCTGCTATAAATTGCTGGATCCGCCTTTGAGCGATGGAACCAAAGATCAACGATTGAAACTAATATTCCTCAACGAGCTAATAACAATAACGGGGCTACGCCTTTGTTTTAATTAAGTTCTATCCATGGGCGGATTCAGGGAGTTGTCTTTCTCTCTCTCCTCCCATTTGAAAACGTGCGTTAAAAAAGGAAAGAAGAGGGGGCCAAAGTCACGTGATGGCCCCTTCAGCTATCCTTTTCTAACACATAAGTTTAAATGGAAGGAGAGAGAGAAAGACAATTACCTGTATCCGCCCATGGTTCTATCTCAAAGTGTGCGACAGCATGGAAGATCTGATTCTTGTTTGATTACATCATTTTTGTTTTGTTTCTTTGTTCTGAATTTTAAATCAACATAGTAATATATTCAGTGAAAACTGTCCATTATAAACGAAAGTGCGAGTGGTTTAGAGTGGCTATCTCACTATCTGGACACAGAGTTTTGATAAAACTATTCATATGAGAAAATATTGCTTGTTTTTGTCAAGTGTCAGTTTATTTATCGTGCAATTTTTTCAAAAGAAACAGTTATATCGAATTCTGTGTCCAAACTGCCATTTCTAAAACACTATTGTACTTTCGTTTAAAACCGACTTCAAATGGATTGGTCACAAATTCATTGTAAAACAAAAAATCCGATTCGAATTCGAATTTGTTTAAATTTTAAAGATTGAGAAAATGCGGCAAAAAACCGAGCCTGTGTGAAAATGTCTTTAAGAAATTTCCATGGCGGCTACCTGTGAGGTGTTTCAAAAGCGCGTCCTAGAAAACCCCTGTATGCGTTACAGCATTGTTAGCATTCCTTTTAATGACCTTCTGTAATACTACTCAACTGATATAAATAATCTTTGCTTCGCAATCGGTGAAATCACTGGTGGATTGTAGAATGTCATTAACGGTTGTCCACGGCAGCTCTATTTCAATGAGGGTTTCTTGAATGGAAATCGTGAGTGATTCGTCATTCCGAAGCGACGCACAGTGAAACAATTCAATAGGAGGGGACGGGCATGGAATATATTACTAAAAATGAACATTTGAATGTTTCTACCGCCAAAAAACAAACTATATAGGGTGATTCTTGAATAGGAAATTTTATACAGTAAAACCAATGGAAACCGTTTTCAAACTTATGAATGGGTCTGTTGCACACTTCGGCTACAACGTTTTAAAGTATCAATTCTTATGTAAAAAGCCGAGAAAATAACAATGGCATCATCAGAAAACACTGAAATTCAGTATTAAACTCACAAAGTGCGAAAAACACTAGACACTATTCACCCCTGTATCTTTCCACCACGTGCACGATATTTCGCGAAATTAGCGCGGCACATTCAAATAATCACGGCCGACTGTCATCATAGCTGACTTCATCAACAAATAAACAGTAAACACTGACGGCATCTGCTCGAATTCTTACGTTTCAATATCCTCAATTCCTCACAAAAGGTTGTGAAAGGTACGGAGACCGATATTTGTGTCGAAAACTTATCAAAATGAAACAATAACTCATAGGAGTTCCAAGAACTTCGATCATCATGCTTGGAACTCCTGTGTGTTATTGTTTCATTTTGATAAGTTTTCGACACAAATATCGGTCTCCGTACCTTTCACATCCTTTTGTGAGGAATTGAGGATATTGAAACGTAAGAATTCGAGCAGATGCCGTCAGTGTTTACTGTTTATTTGTTTATGAAGTCAGCTGTGATGACAGTCGGCCGTGATTATTTGAATGTGCCGCGCTAATTTCGCGAAATATCGTGCACGTGGTGGAAAGATACAGGGGTGAATAATGTCTAGTGTTTTTCGCACTTTGTGAGTTTAATACTGAATTTTAGTGTTTTCTGATGCTGCCATTGTTGTTTTCTCGGCTTTTTACATAAGAATTGATATTTTAAAACGCTGTAGCCAAAGTGTGCAACAGACCCATTGCGTAATAACAAAGATAGACGCATTTAAAGTCGCCACGCCGGCGCCGTGTCCATCTTTTCCCATTGAGTAGCTCCACAGTGCGACGTCTCAAAATTGCCGATTTAATTTTGGATGGAGCGATCGGTATGTTTGATTTAAATCGACTGATTATGCATCTGAAATGATCTCATATGCCTTTGATTACCTTCAAGTATGACATTATGAGAGGAAATGGTGGTCGATATTCTCACCTCCACAATAAACGACTGCACTCGTTTTGCATGCTACAAATAAAACTTCGGTCGTTATAGCTATAGGGACGCATTCAAAATAAGACAGTTTCCGCAAGAATGATGCTCGTAAAAAAAATGCAAGGTATCCGTTCTTTCTATAAAACTGATTACCATTTTATTTAAATTGCAATTTCTTTGAAATACCACACTTCTTGTTTCTTGCAAAGAGTGAGCGTCTCAAAATATGCTAATAAGTTTTCCTGACGCACTAAAAAAAAACTGAAATCTGGTTGTACACCCTAGGATCCGTTAGAACCAAATCACTTGAGGACTCGTATGGCTCGCGAAGTAAAGTTATGTAGCACGAACTTCGGGAAAATATTCCATGAAGAATGAAATTAGACTTTTCCGCTGTGAATAGCTGGAGACTCGTCGATTCTAATGCTTTTTAGTGCATTCAGTGTGCATGACCAAAATCGCACCTAAAAGCTTTGTAATTTTCTTGTAATTATTTCGAGAAATAGATGCAGGAAAATTGTTTCTGTCAAAAAAAAAATGTCAAAAATTTGTCGCTGTATATAATTCCATCCATGAAAGCTAGGTAGCAGGACAAGCAGACTTGCATACAAGACTTGCGTCGACATGGGGCTCTTATATACTTTTGCTTCATGCAAATGAATAACAAAATCTAAAGTAAAAACCGACGTAAAACACGAAAGCCACACTAAAGGAGTCTAGAAAGTAATAAACTCAGAAAACAGCTGTAACGCCGATCGTAATATTGGAGGTACGCTGGACGCTGGTATCACCGAAGGTTCCTGTCTAATCTGTCGTTTTTTCCACGGAAACACATAGATTTGTCTCAAATTAGATAGAAACTCCCATGATACTCTGCCATTAAGCCCGATTCTGAGAGTGAATTTTGTGATTTTATAGTAAGCTCATCGTCATTTTTACAGGTTTTTATGCAAAAATCAACTCTTCAATCCCCTCAAAATCAAATAAAATCTTGCTTGCTTCTTTTCCGGATACCTGCTCTCTTACTCGGTCTGAAGAGTCTCCCAATTCTAGCATTGATTCTTTTCATCTTTTTAAAATCATTCTTGTATCATGCTACAAAAAATGTATCGATTTATCAAAAATTACTCCACAACCCAGTGGAAATTTATGCGCTGTAAGTGACAACTTCTTGTTAGTAGCAAAAGTTTGCTAGAGCCCCATTCGACGCAACCCACGATACATACAGAGAGATCATAGTACATGGTGATCATGCGAGGGTGAGAGAGATAGTTTGTTTGCTGTGTTAGGCTTAAGAAACTTTTCCACCGGCTGATGTCATCATGAAAAGCCACTGCGTCGCAACCAGGATCTCTTGTATCTCTCTCATTTCCCCTTTGAATACATAAGTGGGAAAAGGATAGAAAGAGAGTGGTTTTTGCCCTTCTCCATCCTTGTCTAACATACACGTTTCAATGGAGAAAAGAGAGCGATAGATAATTTCTCGTTGCGCAATGACTAAAATACCTTCTGTAAACCGTGTTGTGACGTCATGGGGTAACACACCAAGTCACTAGACAGCTTCGCCTAAGTATATAAATGTTGAGGATGCTGTGTAAAACTACTTTCAAAAGTGCGTGATGTTACTATAAACCCTCTTTATCTGAATTTAATTGACTTAATAACAACTAAATCAGATTAAGATTGACGCAGGAGAGATGTGCTTGATATCATCAGTATACCAGAACTGTGTACTCGAAATTGGATGTAACAAAATTTGTAAAAGCCCGTGTGCATGGAAGCTCTTTTTAAACACAAAACCGGTTTATTCTGCGAAAGAGAAAAAACTTCCGACGAACGATTTTTTATTTTTATTTTTAAGTGCCCCCCCGACGCCCCCCGTGTCGCGTCGTGTGAACCCTCCCTAAACGCTTTTTCCTCTTACTCATCATGCTGCGATTTGCGACCTTGACCATCAAAGAATGGAGAAGACTAAGGAGCGAGGAAGGTCAAATATGTATATTATTGTAAATGTAATGGTCAAAGATCGAGAGAAGCACATTCCTTTGGTTCGTTTGCGTATTTCTCCCAACATCGCGATTTGGAGCGTTTGCGTATTTCTCCCATCATCGCGATTTGGAGGCCTCTCTCTCTCTCTCTCTCTCTCTCTCTCTCTCTCTCTCTCTCTCTCTCTCTCTCTCTCTCTCTCTCTCTCTCTCTCTCTCTCTCTTTATTGCGACGAATCTTTCACGAGTAGCAAACTCCAACATTGTTACTGTTTCCTGAATATTTATTTCCCTTTCTTTTAAAAACTGGGTCTTTTGCACGCACTTTTACTAATGCAATCTGGAAAAAGTTACGTAACTGCTTTAACAATGGGGCAGCTTGCAAACTTTTGCTACAGGGGAATGAAGAGTTGATTCTTGCATAAAAACCCGTAAAAATGACGATGAGTACTTACTCATAAAAAGCACGAAATTCACTCACAGAATTGAGCTTAATGGTGGAGAGACGCAGGTACCATGGGAGATTTCTATCTAAATTGAGACATATCTCTGTGTTTCCGGAGCGAAAGTGACATATGTATAATAGACAGGAATCTCCCATGATACAGCTGCGTTGAGAAGCCATTACAAGTCTTGCCGTTGTAGCTGCAGTTATGTGAAGTAATTCCTGAATTTTAGACTTTCTTAGTGTGGTTTTGTGATTTTCGCTGGTTTTTACATCAGATAGGACGATCCCTTTGCTCACGGCAAAAGTTTGTAAGAGCCCCATTAAGCCATTCTTAGGACAAACCACGTATAACGAAAAATGCTACTTTGAGAAAAACGAATGATTAAGTGTATTTTTAATTCTAAAGCAGCGATTTGTAAAAACTAAGTGTCATTAAAAAGGGCAAACTCTTGTAAATCATTATCCAAACGGAAATATTTAGAAAGAAATAAATGATCGAATTTTTCCTAGATTACAGATCAGTCAAAATGTAATCCAAGTAAAATTCGATTATTTATTCTGTGGATCATTTATTTATTTTTTAATTTTCTTTTTTTTTCTCTTTTTTTCCGAGGAGGCCGAGCATTGGTCTGTGGACTCCACATTTGAATAAGGTGGCTAAAAGAATTGAATTTAGAATAGCTTACTCATCGGGTGGTAAGAGAAGAGAGTTAAATTAGAGGTAGTATTTTCAAGTTTGAGCCACGTGCACACGGTGAAGTCTTCGAGCAAATCGGCTTCCGTTGAAAACTGCAAAACCTGCAATTAAGGAAAGGAATGAAACGTAAGTAAACAAATTAGTTTAAAACACACAAACACGGAAAAAAAAGGCTGGTAAAATTTACTATCTGTTTTTTCTGATATTTCTCAATAGGACGATTCGTAAGGTTTACGGAGAAGGAATAGTAGCCGAAACGGAATCATATGAGAGCAACTTACGGCAACTGAATAAGATGTTTTTATGAACAATGGAAAGCTTCAGTAGTACAATAAAACTCTATAAATCCATAACATTTACACAACTTTGAGGTGTTATATGAAAAACAAGAGTCCACATAACACTTATATATAATTTTCTCTTTATACTAGAAACCCCAAAATTCTATCGTCATTTATTTCCAGTGTAGAGTAAAACTGTTCAATGGGTTCGTATTCTCACGTAACGCAGACAGTGCTTTAAATCTTTCTGGGTTATAACCTCAGCCTCAGTTATATAGCACCAGCGGATCCAGAAAATAGTCCTTCTCTCTCCCTGGCCGTTTGAATGCAAGTGTTAGAAAAGGATAGAAAATCACAGAACTGCCCTTATAATCTGTCCTTTTTTAACGCACGCGTTCTAATGGGAGAAGAGAGCGCGGATAGCTTCCTGAATCTACCAATGAGTTTTAGAATCTTCCCGGGAAATGTAGATGCGGTCTATTCGCAAAAGAATGAATGTAACGCCTTTGCTTTTGACGATAGGGAAAAAGAAGTGTCTGAAGCGAATTGCAAGAATGACAACATTACGACCGCAAACATAATTGCATTTGTGACGCGCACTTTAATTGAATCACACTTATTACGCGAGGGTCCGTAAACCTTCGTCAAATTGCATGGATGATGGATATCAAGAGCAATTCACTGTTTCTTGTTCGTGCGTAGGTTTATTCTCATTATCTTCGCCAGCGTTTTTAAAAGTGTTTATAAAAAAGTGTAGCTGCGTGTTTGTAAAAAAAAATTCAAGTTGTCAGATTTTGCCACCCAGTATCCCTGAATGGGGCTGTTGCACACTTTTGCTGTAATCGATTCAAGGGTCGATTCAGATGCAAAACCCTAGGCCATACGCCACCATCACGCTCGTGTTTTTAAACGGTTTGAAGGAGTCTCGGAGTGAATTTTGTGAGTGTTTAAAGCTACCATCGTTATTTTTACAGGTTTTTGTATCTGAGTCGACCCTTAATCCTTTATGGAGCAAGCCCGAGTATACTCATTTTTCTCCTCTGGTCTATCCACATTGTTCTAGTATCACGATGCCGAATTAATGCAATTCTGGAAATCGGCACTTGCAAGGAGAGGTTTAGGCGGGCGCCTGCAATTCTTTGTATAGGCAATTCCAACTCCCCCGAGCACGAACAGTTAACTACCTTTCCTTTATAAATTAAAAAGTGGCGATCTTTTGAACATAAACCTGGTCTTTAAAGAGTTAAATCGCTCACAGCAAAACTATGCACTGAAAGAAAAATCGCTGAATTAGTTGCAAAGTATGGACACCACTTAAAAACTGTTAGTTTGATTATTTAAAATAGTTTAAAAATAGTTGAATGAACGTGGCACGGAGTTAATTTAATTAATTTAGATAGTCAAACCAACAGTTTTTAAGTATGGTGTCCATATACTTTTGAGTATAAAATATAGTTAAATTTAGCATTTTTTTTTCAGTGGGTGCAACAACTCCCATTATGAATTTGCGATGTAATTTTTTCGTACAACTAAAGGGGCGGGAGGGGGAGATTTTGGGGCTCAAGCCCCCTCCCCACTTTATTGGAAGGGGGGTAAAAAAAGTGTTACAAAGGAAAGGGGAAAAGGAAAAAGGAAACAGAGAAAAAACATAAAAAAGAAAGAGAAAGAAACATAAAAAACAAAATAGAGTACCTATAAGGAAAAGAAGTAAAAGATGAACTGAAAACAAGGACGAAACGATAACAACCAAACCGTGAAAGTTCCCTCTTCGCATCCTACAGTTTCCTGAACCACTTTTTCAAACAGCAAAAAAAAAGTCATCAATTTCCGACTTTTTAAACCCCCCTTTTTTTACCCACAGACCGGTACCACGTAAAACAATTTATATTTTTACTCTCTTTAAAAATTCCTATAGCGCAACACAATAGAATTCCAGCTAAGGTTTTCTGTTGATAAATGGTGTATCGAATCTTATAGGTACAGAAGTCTGCAAAATAAAAATGAGTCCTTTAATTAATTGAAAAAAACTAAAATCCGCTCCTCAAACGCCGAAAACTTAGCTTAAAGTTCAGGTAGACAAACTGTGTATATGTGTATGTAATTGCAGTCGGGGATTAAGAATGTCAGATGAATCCTGGATCGAGGTATGTGCGTTTATTATCGTGGAATTTTGTTGTGATGGTTCTTCCCCGCCAAGTCTGCGCCAAATTCATTGACGCTGGAAGATTGCGCTTGTTTTCCCGTTAAGAGGCCAACATTTGCATGAGGAAATGCTCTAACGAGAGAAACGCATTAAACCTGCTTTTGTTTTGAAGAATAAGTTGATATTGATTCATCGATTTTCTATGCACCGTTTTAGTGATTTGATATATTTCGTGGAACTAGCACTTGCATTTGTTTAATTTCCATACATTATCATAAGACTCTAGGCCAACAACCAACAGATTAAACTATTTGTGATTGAGACCTCTGTCAAATGCCGATCAAACAAGAATGAGCACATCTCCATCGCGATCCGTTCAGTGTAAAACTGTAAACCGAGATGTGTATTATTAAAGGCTCCGTTTATGGACTAGCGATTTGCATTCCTTTTGCAATTCACAGTTATAGAGAACAGTGCAGTTTCGCCAACAACGTTGCAGTGGCGGTTCGTGCATCGTGTCAACAATGTATTCTCTCCATTTAAACCCATGTGAAACAATCGATCCTCAGGAGGTGCAATTGCACTCCCAAGAAATCGATACTTTTGCATAGGTTTAAATGACAAAAAGCATGGTTGACAAATTGCACGAGCCGTCGCGTCGCACTATGTGGTATTTGACCGAAAAAGTTGGCATAAACTGTTTCTACTGTCCAAATAACTTGAAATTTGGTATTGGGGAGGGGGGGTACTTTTTAACGGTGAATTCAAATTTTACGTCAGTTTTTCACAATTTGAAAATCCAAGATGGCCGCCGACAAATTTTTTGACTAATCGGTCGGCAGCCATCTTGGATTTTTGAATTTTGAAAAACTGATGCAAAATATGAATTCAGCGTTAAAAAGTACCCTAGGATACTGAGTTTCAAGTCATTTGGACGGTGTTGCCAAATTTCACTCTTGTAGCGATGTAGCCCTTTTACTTACAACACGTAAAAACGAGAATTTCGTGCAAAAACGCAAAATTCGAACTAATTTTCCCGGAAAAGCCGCATTTTTCCGCAACTTCTGACTTCAAGGCCTATTAGTAGGCACTAAGGACTACCATTTCTCATATATATACCCGCGGGATGTGGCAGGATAATTGAACTTAAGTTCTCTTGAAAATCAGAAAATTTACGTTTTTAGCTAAAAACTTTGAAATAGCAAAAAAATATCAAATTCAAATTAAAATTGGATAAAATAGGCATAAACTGATTGTAAATACCTTCAGGAAGACGATCCGTATACAAAAATTTTGTTCTGACTTCATTTGAAACACTTTTTTTTTACTTTGATTATAGTCTCGTGCTGAGGCTAAATTTAATGGTGGTAAAACTGATTTTTCCCCTGGTGGATTCTAGTTAAATTAATCTAGTTTATAACCGCTAAATACAAGTTTCTAATGCAAAAATCTATGTAGATTCCGAATATCACAACAGTTTTTCCCAATAGCGACTCTTTTTTTTTTTAGTTTATGCCAGCTTTTTTGGTCAAATACCACATAGTGCGTCGCTGCAACGTTGACATCATCAAGGGCACGGTGCATCACTGGCGTGGTGCAAGGAGCTTGTCATGAAACTTATACGCAAATTTTAAAAAAAAAAAAAAACAACAACAAAAGCAAAATCAAAAGCAAAAAACAAAAAACCAAAAAAAAGAACAAAAAAACAAAACAAAAACAATAATTAAACGAGGCTGGATATCTGATTAATGCCCAACGATTAAACGCTCACGGTAAAAGCTATTCAAAAACAAGATATCGTCAAGCGCCTTCAATCGGGTGGATAGGCAAAATGAACTCAGTGGAGCAGGAATATTTAACGACCTTGAACAGTACGTGGCGAGGCGTGCAATTTGGCAACGTTCCTTTTCCCCCATTTAAACACATTTGAAAGATCGAAATGCAGGGTCATCGCCGATGACTGGAGCGTTCGACTTTTTTGGTGAATTTAAATGGAGAAAATACATTGCTGCCAAATTTCACGCTTCGCCTTTTACCTTGAACTCAATTTAATTGATCGATCATTGTTTTGTCTCACTTACCTCGCCGTGAAAGGGTTGAGGGTTGTTAATGAAAATAGTTTGAACAAAAATAATAATAATATTAACAATTTAGGAGGTTATGGGTTTATAGAGTTTGTGCAACAGCCCCATTGTTTATCGAAATCAGTGGCGTAGCGTGCAATACGGCAACGTTGTACTGTGTCCATTTAAACTCATGAAAAAGATCGAACTGTTGGGTGTTCGATGAGCACCTTCGCATTCGACCTTTTACATGGGTTTAAATGGACACAGTACAACGTTGCCACATTGCACGCTACGCCACTGATCGAAATGAGATTCATGCTTTTCTACTTGAGCTGGGTAAGAACTTTTGAGACAAAAACTATATTGCGACTTAAAGGCGGAAAAAAATCCGGCAACTCTTGATCACTAATAAAATCGTGCTGATGATAATTGAAGATTTTACTTGAGCGCATCTAATAAAATAAATGACGTCACGCAAGTATAACTCAGATACGTAGGAAGTATTTGTGAGCACCTGATGTCTAGTGTAGTAGGTACGTGATAATTTATATGATTTCTCAAGCCTCATCGCAGACACGCGCGCGCGCCGCGCAGCCTCTTGGCCTCACGCTTGAGTACTCTCATCAAATTTCAATTTCCCGACGTAAACTTAATTAAGAAAATTTTCCTCTTGATATCGTCTCATTTTCATGCAAACCATCAAGAAACCAGAGGCGATCTGATGTCGTTTTGCGAAGAGATGAAAAATATTTTTCAGTTGTCTAAGCTTATTTACTCAATGTTGCCAGATTTGCCTTTAAATTACAAACTTTTATATTAAGTCAAAAGGAAAAAGAGTGAAAGAGAGAAATAAAGAAAAGTTCCTAGAACCACATGTACAAGACGACCATATAAAGCCCGCCACTTTGACATCAATGCGGCGGATTAAATTGCATGTGTTCTTCTTATGTATAGTTAGTTCCATTATAACTGAATACCTTTAAAATTATTTATTTCCTTTATTTTTGCATATTTCCTCAACAAATTTTCGCCTCTCTCAAAGAGGTGGAACAAAATTATTACGATTTTTCACTAGAACAGAAAGACGATTTTGCAAAGCTATACTTATACATAACATTACCTTGATATGCAGTTTTGCTTTTGTTAAAAAACTCAAAATATATTAAAAAATGAGCTCTCGAAGCATGCTCAGTCGAAATAACCCCGTCGAATACATAAAGGAATGAGCAATAAATAAAACAGGAAGGGGTGAAATTCTGGAACACAAAGTTTCATTTTTCATTCCCTGCTAAAAATGACCCGGCATAGAACAGGCTGACATCGGGCTGGCATCACCCTGATCCGCCGGATCAGGCTGAGATCAGCTGGAGATCAGACTGAGATCAGCCTGATCTAGCAGATCAGCCTGGTCCCCCGAACTGAGACCAGGCTGACCTCAGGGTGATCCAATAGATCACCCTGATCTATCACATCAGCCTGGCCTTGGTAAACTGAGATTGGGCTGACCTCAGACTGATCCAATAGATCACCCTGATCTATCACATCAGCCTGGTCTTAGCCCGACCAGTGAGATCAGCCCGAGGTCAGGCTGGTCCGCTACATCAGATGGTCCTTGGTCCTTTGTGACTGTCTGAACTTTTTCTATCTTGGCGAAAACAGAATTTCTCTTTTCGGAAGGGGGTGGGGGTGTTCCCTAGAAATTAAAAAATATTTCAGTGTACCAACGTCTCGGGGTCCGCAAGGGAACTGGGCCGCAGGGTTAAGTATAAACTTAACGGTCACCAAATTATCCCTGGTAAAAATGTTAGCACCATAACACCCTGAGCACCATGGAAATCATGGTGCCATGGCGCTGGCACCATGACTGACGGTGCTCGGCTCCATCATGCTCATGGTGCTGGTGGTGCTATGTTGCTGGTACTATGACTGATGGTGCTGGAGAAAGTGTTTAACAAAATCAATTACATAACCTCCAGGCACCACAAAAAGTCAAGAAGCCATTACATAACTTCCAGGGGCTGGATAAGTGTAATATAATCAAAAACCTAACCTCCAGGCGCCAAAAAAGCTCAAGAATCCATTACATAACTTCCAGGGGCTTCAGAAGTGTAAAGGATATTTACATAACCTCCAGGCATTAAATATGCTCAAGACTTAATTGAGGAGCTAGTTGGAAAAACGGCCTTAGCCGGCTAAGGCCGTTTTTCCGGAGAACAACTTTTCTGAGAGAACATAGGCTCGATAATATCTCCACATTTCATGACCGTACGTCAAAAATTGAGTGAGATATGGGAGTTTATATGAGAAGAGGTTGCCACTTCTGCTGGCGACTATAATGACCATAATGGGGAAAATTGAAGATGGTGAAGAGGATTCGGACAACAGTGAAAGCGAGAGTGAATACGAGGACGAATAATTTTATATTCTTTATTTTCTAATAAATTCGCCTCTTTTTTTGCAGATTTTTGGTTGTTTTTTTTTACATCTATCATGTAGTACATATGTTCCATACAGAAAGTCGTTCTCTGGAAAAACGGAGTTAATACTCAGCGTTTAGTGAGGACTTGTCTCTGTGCAACAGGTCGTTCTATGGAAAAACGACCTTAGTAGACCTTTCGCATTTATCCAATTTCTTCTTTACTATACAGCCAAAGCATATTTCAGCTGTACCAACTTCAACCTGAGGGTATGGATCAACTTTTTTGATCCAACCCAAGCCTGATTCTTCATCTATGTTAGATTGGCACTAAAATAAAAACTTTAACAGCCGTTTTCTCGAACGCGATTTTGCTACTTAGGCCGTTTTTCCCGCTACCTCCTCAATTACATAACTTCCAGGGGCTGGAGAAGTGTAATGAAATCAATTACATAACCTCCATGCGCCACAAAAGCTCAAGAATCCATTA
This sequence comes from Trialeurodes vaporariorum, assembly GCA_011764245.1. Classification (NCBI taxonomy): domain Eukaryota; kingdom Metazoa; phylum Arthropoda; class Insecta; order Hemiptera; family Aleyrodidae; genus Trialeurodes; species Trialeurodes vaporariorum. The sequence goes on along the minus strand of VMOF01000035.1, from coordinate 13,937,968 downwards.
CATAACTTCCAGGGGCTGGAGAAGTGTAAAGGAGACCATTACATAACGTCCAGGCGCTAAATAAGCTCAAGAATCCATTACACATTTTCCAGAGTTCCAGTTCAAAATGAAGTAAAATCAGTGTGACTCCAGCATGTGCTAGCAAATACCTATCGATCACTTTGAAAAATATGCTTTCACCTGACTTGCTTGATATCACGGCACTCAAACTCATCAGCATTGACCTGACATATTCTAGATAATAATAGAGAATCCATACTAGAACATAAACCGATCTATTTAAAACACTCTTTCACACTCTAGGAAATTAATCGTCTGTCTTAATTCAAGTAAACGATTGTAACGTGCGTTATAAAACTTAAAAAGCGCCGGAAATGACGCAACGCAGCGCAAACTGACAGTTAAATAAGTCAGCAGACTGTCACGAAGTCACTTAAGAAGCTTAATTTCGCGTTCCAAACTATCTATTGGCGCAATCGGCTAAGTCGCTCTCTAGGACAACCATCCGGGAAGCACGGGATCGATTCCGAGCTGAAACGCTAATTTTTGCATATGATCTCAGGCTGATGTCAGCCTGATGTTGATAGCTTTGGTTCAGGCTGAGGTCAGGCTGAGATCGTTTAAATTACCAGTTTAAACTGATCACAGCCTGATGTCAGCCTGTTCTATGCCGGGTCATTTTTAGCAGGGTTTTCATTTTCAAAAATTTTCATTTTTCTTTATAGGAATGAATTCCCATTACTCAAAATGTCCGAAGATGATAAACCCATTTGCATTGTATTGGTGACGATATATTAGTATTAGAAACACCGTTGGGTCCGTTTTGACTTTAAAATTTGATGACATTTTTCATACTCATCGATGATTTTATCGGTTGAAAAAATAAACTACAGTTAAGACTATATAAGTTTTAGATCTTTTATAGTCATTCTGCTGAACTAAACTGTTCATACTATAATGGGGCAGTTGCAAGGGTCTGAAATGTTGTGTTTTTTATAAAGAAAATGATAGTACTTGTTGAGCTGAGAACAATGGTGCCTTTGATTAGACGTAATCGTCGTAATAGACGTAAAGTTGTATAAAATCGTGTGTGTAGTGACGTCACTACGCGGAATTCCCATTTAAAACAATGTATTTCGGGTAAAAATCTCATCTCCGGAACAATGGGACTTGAGGAGAAACCAAAGGCATCTGCTCTCAGCTCATCTAGTACTTTCATTTTCTTCATAAAAAACTCTACATTTTAGACCCTTGCAACTGCCCCATTATTGAGAAAAAACACGGGGGGGGGGGGGGGCTTAAATTCGTCAAAATGAATGCGCCAACCTTATCCCCGGATCTTCAATTGTGCAATTCTCAATGTGGGTTACCGGTGAACAAATTAAAATTACTGTCTCCTTCCAAAAAGTGAATCCTTTTTTAGGAATCATTTGTTTGAGCCTCTCCGATATTGAATGATGACGACAGATTTTTATTTGAGGCTCTATTTTGATGGCGTGCGCTTATACATATACTTTTTTGTCGATCAAAGTTGATTTTAAGGTACAGAGGGTCGAGCGCCAGTCGGCATGGACCACTTGAAAAAAATTGTGACAAGTTCAACTGATCGGAGGAGAACCGGTGAACGACATCTATACTTGCATTGTTTACCTTTACTCATTGTCAACTACAGCTATACCGACCGACCGCGGCGTGAAAGCGCAGCACAGTGGTGAACGCTGCATGGAGACGTTGAATTTTCATGAACATTAAAAATTTTAATGGAGCTCTTGCAAACTTTTGCTTCAGGGTCATTATTTTGTAAAGGGTGAGACATTCAGGCGACTTTGAAGTCATTTTTGTCAACTTTTTACTATTTTAAATGAAAAAACTATCCCGAAGATGGAAAGGTCTTAACTTCTAGAGAGTGATAGGATTTTAAATTTAAAAAAAAAGTCTATCCAAAGCTGAGAAAAGAGCAATATAAGGGTGTAACGGGTGGGGCAGAAAATGGACAAGGTTTTTGAAGCACTTCAAAAAAAGTTGAAACTCTGTGAGTTTTGAAGCGATGAAAATTATGAAAAATATATGTCTAAGGTGAGGGTATAAGCTTTGATCCTACATAAAGTTTTTTTCATTTACAAAATTATTTTTCTCTAAAAAATTAAAAAGTAGCGTAACAGGTGGGACAGTTAGGTTATGTAACGGGTGGGACGCGTGTGATTTCGTCATTGAAAATACGCATCAAACCCGCTGTAACATCAACACGTTAGACCTTATTAGATTTAGATAATATTTTCGTCTCTGGTTGCATTTTAATGCAAAACAAGTCTGCTAGGCACTAATTTTTAAATTTCAATTTTTGCATATCATGTTCACTTTACAGTAGAATGACCCTGCAAGGGATTGAAGGGTTGGTTCTTGTATAATATGAATGTCATCCACGTTGATCACGTGTAGTTTACCCATTAGAACGAGCGACGCTCTAGATAATTCTCAGTATGACTCATTGATTGAACTGCTTGAACGCCCACTGTGCGATGCAGTGAGTCGATGCGGGCATATTATGATGTAGTACCGTTGTTTGTCATTCATAGTTGCCAAATCGATCGTGAGAAAAATAAGTGCACCTACTCTGTCGCCCCCTATTTACATTTATGTTGTTTTGTTTTTGTTTTTTGTTTTGTCTTTTTGTTTTTTTGTTTTTTTTAGGAGAAGGTTAAACAATTTTTGTACCTTTGACGAAGAAATCGATTTGGCAAGAGAGATTTTACTACATTCAAGCCGATGAAAATTAATCCAAATGCTTTCACGAGTATCGATTATTTAAGTAGACTTAAATGGAGTAAAATCACTGCTTCCAAATTACACGCTTCGCCACAGTTTGATTGCATTTGAACCGCTTTTCTGTTCGATGACTTTGAGTGCTGAACGCAAGACCCTTGAATTTCGCAAATGTTAATGTGAAGTTGAAGAAAACTGTTCGAATCGTCGATTCATATTTTCGAGGTATTGTTCTACATTTTTGAAGAAGAAAAAAAGAAAAAAATAGTGAAATTATTTTGCCAGGATTAACGATTTTCACCTTAAGTATTTTTAAAAGTAATTTCAAAACAGAGAGGGGTGGGTGGGAGGGGATAAGGAAACTTTGGAATTTCCACACAAAAACACAGCACTAACTCATGAATGTTAGTATGAATTGAATACTTGAATCTTGAAAATGTGAGAGAGAAAAGAAAAAAAAAAGTCAATTTACAGTAAAATTCGCACAATCCAAATGGTCTAAGCTTACAGATGCACTTTAGGTTATCTGATAAAAACTTAATGAATTGCAGCGAGCTGCCCCGCGAGGTAACAACATTTTTCCTAAAATCTGGCAACTCTAAAAGCAAGCGTTTTTGAAAACGAGTTTTGCGGTTGAATCTGCTGCTGACAAATTAAAGGAGTAAGAAGAAAGGTATATTGCTGAGGATTGTTGAATGAATGGAATCATTTGGTCATTGTTGCCAGGTTCTCCTATAAATTACCAAATTTTTATATTGAGTCAGATGGGGGAAAAAAGGACGATTATCCGTAAACTGGCCACACTGCCTTTGGTGTCCGCACCGTAGACCGAAACATGGAATTTTCCGGACATAATTTTTAGAAATCAAAATCAAGCTTAAACAATAAAAAGCAAGATAATATAAACATTTGTGAAACCAATTATTATAGCAGAGCTTAAATGAGTCAATTTGCATGGTTTTTGCAATTAAATATCAACATTAAATTGTTTTTCAAGCGAAAAAAAATAACAACTTTTCCATGTCCGGAAAAAGCAGTGCTTTGATTCAGTGTGCGCAAGATCGCCACCGTGCGACGAACGATAAACAATGGAGTGAGAATAAATCAAAATAAATGACAATCTGTGTCGAATCCATCCGCCGATGTAAAAACTCGTTTCAATTCATTTTTACGATAAACGTGCAGCACTAAGGTTAGGTTATTGAAGCGTTCCAAATTTCATAACACCAAGGCCGACACAAATATTGAAGAATGAAAGAAGAAAAAACAATAGATATATAACGAGTTGGAGTAGGTGTGTCAGAAGTAAATGAACTTGACATAAACAGAGAGAGCTAACGGAAAGTTCAATTGTTTGATTTCCTTTCAATGTTTTTAGTTTCATGTCGGTGAAAGTGCCACCGATTCACCATTCATGCGGAATAAGTAAATAAGCATAAGCATGACGATTTACAAATAATATTCCTTTTTGAGCCTTGTGTCCCATTTTTTTCATCGCTGTTTATTAACGAATATGTGTAGATGTAAATTTGTCTGAACTCTATACCTACGATTATGTTTCTCGAGTACTAATAAAATCCATAGGTACAGTGCGCTACGCTACGGGAAATGGCGGATCAGTGGCGTTTCGTGCAATTTGGCAACCGTGTTTTGCCTCTGTTTGAATCTTTTATAAACAATCGATTGTTTAACATAGATTGAAAAGAAGGCTAATCACTGTTGCCAAAGTGCACGAGCCGCCACTGTGATGTTGCTATATATTTTACCGTCGATGAAAGTTTGATTTTCCAGAGATAACCTTTTTTTTGTATGGAGCTCCCATAAATTCTTCAGTGAAATTTACAAGCGGTTTTGCTCTTACGCCATCGATAAAAGTGAAAGACCCTAAATGAGACACCTTAAGCTTTATCTTAAAAGATGACATTCGCATATAAATAAAAGTGAAATCATATAAATGGGGGGGGGGGCAATTTTTTTCGAAAGTTTTGATTCAGTAGGTAAGTTACTCATAATCTTATTCACCCACAATTTCTTTTGAATGCAAAATTATCAATCTAAATCCAGGCATTGACTAAAGTGTCATATTTTTGGGCACGTGTACGTCATGGCATTTTTTGGAGTAATCATCCTAAAGACTCGTGATACGCCTTGCCTAGCGCCACTCAGGGTCCAAAAGTCGTCGTCCATCTAACGAATAGGTGACATGGGCGTAAGGCGATTTTATCAACTTTTCGAGAGAGTAAAAACAAAATTAACTAACTCCAAGGTGTGAATGACTAACGTCTATATGTTTTTCGTTATAACTTGAAAACTATTAAAAAGTTGGCATTTTTTTTTATATCACAAAGCAAAAGAGCGTCATCTTTTACGTGGGAATCGATGAAAAAGTCAATTTTTCATTCTTTCGATTTACGCCTTTACGTCAGATAAACGCCGAATTGTCAGTTCGGGCAGATCAAGAGCGACCAATAGTTTGAAAGTTCACATTTAGTTTATTTAAGCCCGTGTAAAGGCCCTATTCCACCTGAGACTTTGGTCCCCGGATCTAGCGTCAGCGTCAGGAAGATCAGGTGGAGGAGCGAAGATCCGGGATCTAGCGTCAAGTCGCTAGAAGTAGGATCGAATCCTACTTTTTTGGCTTCTAGTGCAACGTTGAGCTCCCGAGTTACATCAATATCCCTGTGTCATCTTTAATTCGGCTGAAAACAACCAAGACAACCATCATCTGCGGTTCTTATTATTATTATTATTACTTCTTTGTATTTGTTCTTTGTTTGTTTGTTATTACTTCTTTGTTCTTTGTTTGTTTCTTTGATTCTTTGTTTTGTTTGAAAAACGCAAACTGCAACCAATACAACGATAATAATAATAACGAAGACCACGTGAAAAATGACCGACGATTTCGGTAAACAAATGAGTGGTGAGAGGCGCCGTTTGCATCGGAGACGCGCGTCAAGTCGCATAGGTGGAAGGGAGTTTTCAGCTTCTTGACGCTAGATCCGGCGACAAAAGTCTCAGGTGGAATAGGGCCTTAAAATATCGATTCCAGGAAGTGCACAATGCACCACCCTCAATGTTTCGACCTTTTTAATGACTTTAAATGAACCAGGGTGCAACTTTGCCAACTTGCACCGCCATCGCCACTGTGCAAAATCTCATCTGTGCCGGAGCTTGATGATCCGGCCCAGAGGACCAAAAAATGTTGTTGTTCGATGTTGAGTCAAAAAATGATTCATTGTTGGATGTTGATGCCAAACGATTTTCGGACCCTGTGCACTCAAAATAATTTAACAAAAAATTACCTGAGGCTCATTTCCGAAGAATTTGAGTTTCCTGAATCCAACGGGTTCCTCAGCAGTGACGTTAGATCGGCGAGCTCGATTTCCACTCTGATTGCTATCGGACGTAGATGGTGTGAGTGAGATGTGTGTTGGAGGGTCATCAGGGCTCCGAACCGAAGTAGCGTTGCTTTTTGATATGGACTCGGCCAATGACCAGCCTGATTCATTGGCAACAAGGATGATAACAATGACTACGATGGTAATCTTTGGATGATGATGAACCGAGATAACGTGACGTAATGACTGCGACAGTGGCGCTTCCTGTGTCTGACTCGAACTGCGACGCCCCGCCGTGTATCTGTATCTCGGTTTCCGGTTCCGGTTGACCGCCGCGGCAGTCGCAGGTAATGCAAACTCCATTGTCCTCCTGCTCTCCTTCCTCCTCCTCCTTCTCTTCCTTCACTTTTTAGTCCTGGAAAAAGATTACGAAATTAAACGGTGTCAATGCAATGCGATAATCAATTGTGTAATATACTTAAACGAGACCTGTAAATTCGCATAACGGTCTAAATGGCAAACAACGAAAATTGAGTTTGTTAAGGGAGACCGGGGCAGAGTTTAAAGTCGTTATATTGCAGACATAGGCGGACCGTGACCAGAAAAAGTGAGGGGCTAAAAAGTGATGACCTTTTTTTTTTTTTTTCTTTTTTTGCTTCTCAATTAGTCTCAAGTGATGATTTTTTCCCGATTTTTAGCCCCTCCGCCCAAAAAAGTGGGGGACTATAACCCCCCCCCCCCAGCCCCTGATACGGTCCGCCTATAATTTCAGATGAACTACGTGGACAAGCGCTACTCTGGTGAGGTACATTGGTAGAAAGGGAGTGGCTCATCTGTTTTTGAAGTGTCTCCATGATAAACAGCAACAATATATTTGTTTATTCTGCTGTATTTTACTCATTTTTTACCTAACAAATTATTTATACCAATTTATTTATTCCTTAAATGTGGCTCTTGCAAACTTTTGCTAGGGGGAATTGAAGAGTTGATTCTTGCATAAAAACCTGTAAAAATGACGATGAGTACACTGAAAAATCACAAAATTCACTCTCAAAATTGGGCTTAATGGCATGGCGGAGAGACGCAGATATCATGGGAGATTCCTATCTAAATTGCGACATATTTCTGTGTTTCCGTAGAGAAAGTGTAAAATTAGGCAAGAATCTCCCATGGTACCTGCGTTGAGCCGCCATCACAATCTTGTCGTTAAAGCAGTTATGTGAGTTTATTACTAAATTTTAGACTTTCTTATTGTGCTTTTCGTGATTTTCGGTGGTTTTCACAACAGATTGGACTATTCATTTTCTCACGGTTAAAGTTTGCAAGAGCCCAATTTTACCGAGGCTTATGATATACAAGGTTTGTTTTTCTTTTTCTCCTTTCATTTGAGCACATATGTTAGAAAAGGACAGCAGCTAAAGGGATCCATCACGTGACTTTCTCCCCTATCTCCAACACCCTTTTCTGAAGGAGAGAGAAAGAGAAATTCCTGCATCCGCTCATGGCTGGCGATACGATTTACTAATAAAAGTCATCTGAAAGTACGTTGAGTCAATATCTTGTTAAAGTGCTTACAAAATAAAAAGCCTTGAAGAAATTGCACGCACTGGCGGACCCAGAAAAGTGTCCTTCTCTCTCTCTATCTGGCCATATACACGCATGTGATAGACTAATTAATTGTAAGATAGAAAGAAGGCGGGCGAAAATCACGTGACTACTCCTGATCTTTTCTTTTCTAAATCTAAAGCACAAGTTTTCACTGGAGAAGAGAGAGAAGGGTAGATTCCTGGATCCGCCAATGATTGAACGAAGTCAAATCAGTTGTCTAATTACATTTGCTCGAGAGATTTCTATTTACATTTCAAAAACCTGATATTTTACTCCGATTAAAACTAATTAATTGATCAGAGTTCAGATTTTTTTTTTTTTTTTTTTTTTTTTTTTTTTTTTTTTTTTTTTTTTTTTTTTTTTTTTTTTTTTAAGGAGAAAGGGTATTTTCTCTGAGGCTTATTCTTTAGTGTAAGTGTACACACATTTTATGAAAAGAAAAAAAGAAAATTATTTTAAGTACAGTGACGGATACGAAGCAAAGATAAAGTACTAATTGCTCGTTTTAATGTTAATATTTTCCCTCTCAATAATCCATGCATATCTAACGAGTTTTAACTTAATCGTTTTTGAAACGAAAAAAAAGATAGTTGAAAAATAAATAAGAAACTAAATAAGCGTATCAAAGCTGAAGCAATAAATATATTCTTGAACATGAAGTTCATGACTAATTCGCAGTGGAACAATAACAAGTATCGAGGTTCACAAACCCCACCCTTTTTTCAACCTTCACAAACCACTCTTGACTATCATTTTATTAATTACCTCGACAAACGCTGTTTTATCATAAAGTAATAAAACTAAAACAATAATTGGGTAAAGATTAATAAACGAAAAAAACTTTCATTCGCAAAACTTTTGTGAAACTTTTTTTTTTTTGCATTATTTTGTAACCAACATTTTGTGAGTTTATTAATCCGTACCAGCTTGGTTTTTTTTTGGGGGGGGGGAGGGGTGATTTTATATTCAGTCACACCAGTGATCAGTTTTTCGTAGTCATCGGACCATTGTAGGAAAACGATGCGTCCGTGTATTCTGATGAATAAGTCGACCAGCTATTGGTTCATGAATCAAAATTTCCCAAAATTATGGTGGTTCCGCAGGAGGTTTTCTAAGGCACCAAATGTCTGCTTCTTATCCGTGATCCTTCGTGTGTAGTTAAGATGTAAAAATGAGACTCTAAGTGAATAAGCAAATATAATCAAGAGGGAAAGAGGAAAAATGAATGGGAAAAAATAGTTAACAAGAAGAAAGGATATCGTGAAAAAATCGAAGGAAAATTAAGATAGTTAGGAAAGGAGGAAAATTTTTAATGAGGCAGAATTTTAGAGCGAAAATGGGGAAAAAATTGGATTCTGAGAACGTTTCAAAACGTTCTTGAGCCCCCCGGGGGGTGACAGTATAAATACTCCGTGTTCCTTTATAAACCCTTACTACTTTGCTGCCAGTGTTGTATCTCTATCAGATTAGCATTTCCTAGATACGCCCAGGAACAAAATTCACGCTAATACTTGGATTATTCGTATTTGTATATTTTTTGTCCGTTGCTTTCATAATACGAAGTGTTTAAAAAACATGCTTCAAACTTCGGAAAAATGTTTTTTGAGTCAATGTTATTTTAGCAAGCCCAGATGTAAATTTATTTTCTAAGACCATGAGTCCAAAACAGCCCCCCCCCAAAGTTTATAAGACATGGTGTCAGACTTGTTAAAAATGCTACTATTTTCGACACAAAGGCAATTTCGGTATTTTGCCGAACAAAAGAATGTCCAAGGTCTTACATACAAAATCAAGAACGTCCAAGCACTTTCATGAAGATATCACATAAACAAACCTGGCCGAATCGTTTGATTTCAAAGTCTTTGAAACCTAGTTTGTATACTTTTGTCAAGAAAAACATCAATTTATTCATGATTTTAGATTGTAAGCGAGCATCACCAAGGAATTTATGTATCAGTGGAACACTTTTCGCCGAAAAACTTAAACTTGACGAAATTCGAGAGTCTTTTGGTATACGTTCTTTTTGCATAAATATGATTTAAGACATGTTAATAACGGAGCTGCGCAGGTATCATGGGAGATTCCCATCTAAGAGACATATCTCTGTGTTTCCGTAGAGAAAGAGACAAATTAGACAGGAATCTTCCATGATGCAGCTACGTAGCTTCGCTATTACGATTTACAGCTGTTTCCTAAGTTTATTACTACACAGACTTTCTTATTCTGATTTTCGCTGGTTTTTACATCAGATTTAAGTATCTATTTGCTTATAACAAAAGTTTGCTAGAGCCTTTTTAGGAAAGTATCATGTACAATTTGATATCACGAAAACTTTGAATTTTGAAAATTTGAATTTTGCAAATTTGGAATCATGAAAAATTTGAATTTTGAAACTTTCAAATCATGAAAAATTTGAATTTTGAAAATTTGAACTTTGAAATTTGAATCATCGTGTATTATAGAAAAGTGGGAAAATCAGGGAATTTGAAAAATTAAACTGCTAGACGTGCCCTGGCATTGCATTTATATTGGCCAATCGATCATCATGATCTAGTCTTTGAGCCAGAATCGATCTCTCGAATGACAACATCGACTCACCTCTCACCGGTCACGTTACGTTCGCTACTGCACGAGCGACTCCGTCCGATTCGACGCAACGGTGGCGCAGCACACTGTGGTCTGAGATCGGAAAAAAATGTCCAAAAAAAAACCAGTAGACAAATTAATCGAAAATCATCGTTTTTGACCTTTCAAGCTTAATTTGAAACTTTTCATTAAAATTCCCAAGTTTGAATTAAGCTGTTGCACACTTTTGCGATTTGCGATTTAAGGGTCGATACAGGGGGGGGGGGGGGAAATCCTCACAAACGAACTAAAAACTCACAAAATCCACTCCTGAACTCATGAAATGCTTTTAAATTTGCGAGCGTAATGGCGGCTTTAGGCACTAATACAATTGGAGACTCCCATCTAATCGAACTGAAACTCCATCAAGAAGTGGCCTATTATTAATCAGATATGTGAATCACAACTCTGACGGTGTCTAATTACTCTGTAAACCTTCCTTGTCAGCATAGAGAGAATGACCAAATCAAGACTGGAATATCCCATTATTTGTGCCCCGCCATTATGCTCGCGATTTTTAAAGCATTTAATGGGTTTAAGAGTGGATCTCGTGAGTTTTTATTGCCACCATTGTTATTACTCGAGGTTTTTATATACCCATGTCACGACCTTTAAAATTTCATATTTCAAAACAGCCCCATTATTTGTTCAAAATGTGTTCTGAAATTAAAATTGGTCTTAAAACTTTGTATAAATATGATAAATCAACCCTTTAAGGACCAGGTTAGTTCAAGAGAACGCCACTCCTCCGTTTATAAAGGGAAGGTAGTTAACTGTTCGTACTTGATGGAGTTGGAATTGCCTATAAGACGGCTTGAAGGCGTCTGACAAGACCTTATCTATTGTAGTGCGCTCATCTATGTATATATTCGCGTTTATCCAAAATTAAGACTAAATAAATGTGAAATAGACTAGAGGAGAAAAACGATTATACTCGGCCCATAAAGGGTTGATTAGAAATTTAGAAATTTCATATTTCAAAACAGCCCCGCATTATTTGATCAAAATGTTCTCTGAAATTAAAATTGGTCTTAAAACTTTGTATAAATATGATTAATTAACCCTTTAAGGACCAGGTTAGTTCAAGAGAACGCCAATCCTCCGTTTATGAAGGGAAGGTAGTTAACTGTTCGTACTTGATGGAGTTGAAATTGCCTATGCGACGGATTGAAGGCGCCTGACAAGACCTTATCTATTGTAGTGCGTCCATCTATGTATATTCGCGTTTATCCAAAATGAAGACTGAATCAATGTGAAATAGACTAGAGGAGAAAAACGAGTATGCTCGGCCCATATAGGGTTAATTAGAAATTTACGTTCTGATTTTTGGCCAGTTTTTGAAGATCTTGGACCATCGTGCGGCGGCCGCACACCCGAGCGGTTTTCTGCGCGTGCTTGCTGCGTTCTGCATTTATGAACAGATCATGCAGAGTGAGTGCGTTGTACTCATTGCGAGAATTTTAAAGGCGGCTGAATAATGTGTGAAAGTGTGTGAGTCCTCGCCGGGTGACTTTGTGAGGGTGGAAATGGACGGGACGGACACGCGTGCTGCGAATACGAGTGGGTGAGAAATTTGGCATTTCATTGACACATCGTGGTTCGGTAATGGGTCTGTTGCATACTTTTGCTACAACAATATAGAACCTTGATTCTTATGTAAAATTTGGCGGAAATAACGACGCGCACATTAAAAACGTTCAAAATCAACTCATTAACTCAGAAAATCACTTCAATTTCAAACAGCCCGCGCTACACTAGACACTATTTGCACCGGTATACTAGTACATAGACGGAACCACCGAGCATAAGTAAACAACATCGTAACTACAAAACGATGGAATTTTCTTCTAAATACATGAACAATGGGTCTGTTGCAAACTTTTGCTACAACGAGAAAGAGTGTACAATCTCGAGTGAAATCGCGTGAAAAGTCCATTGGTGGCATCAGAAAGTCATAAAATGCAGTATGAAACTCACGAGAGACATTTAATGAAATCCAAGATGGCGGTAAAATATCGAGCAATCTGTATGCATGCACCTTCAACATCCAAGGATTGCCAATGTTGACAACCTCACAGCCTCAGAGGTTATGTGTGTTCATTTACGTTGTGATTGGGTGTGATCGATATTGTGAGGTTGGCTATCCTTGGATGTTCGCGGTGCATGCATACAGGTTGCTCGATATTTTACCGCCACCTTGGATTTCATTAAATGTCTCTCGTGAGTTTCATACTGCATTTTATGACTTTCTGATGCCACCAATGAACTTTTCACGCGATTTTACAAGAGAATGAACACTCTGTAGCGCTGCAGCAAAAGTTTGCAACAGACCCATTGGCTGCATTTGCTGTCTGGTATTTTCGGTTTATCAAAGATTACAAAATAATATAAGAAATGTACGCATCTAAACAAAACATTCCAATGTTTGTAAGTTCTGTTCATACTTACATAAACGAGATGGTTCCATCTATGTAGTTATAAGTCGGTGATATAGTGTCTAGTGTAGTGCGGGCTGTTTGAAATTGAAGTGGTTTCCTGAGTTAATGAGTGGATTTTGAATGTTTTTAATGTGCGCATCGTTATTTTCGCCGAATTTTACGTAAGAAACAATGAGTTATATTGATGTAGCAAAAGTACGCAACAGACCAATTTAAGTCCTTATAGCTAATACCACAGTATACTACATTCAGATCGGAAACGCTCATAGAAGCCAGTGAAAGGAAGGTTAGGAACATGGGCGCCCACAGAAAAATTTCCAAGGGAGGAGGGGGCAAAATTATTGAACCCCAACATCGAAGTCGACCTTTTTGTACAAAAAAAATGCAAAAAAAAGGCAACATGCTACATTCCCAGATAGCACAACTGGCCGTTGCTGACCCACTGTGTGGTGAAGTGACGATGCTTGATACCCCGTTCCAAATGAAACCTCCGTGATTACTTAAACGGCGCTTGATTCGAAGAAGAGCACTTCCAGCACGCGTTTCCCTATGCAGATATGCCCTTTTAGAAATCATCGATTCACTTATGAGCCATGACTCCACCGGCACTCGAGCTGGGAGTTTCGAGCAAAACGCAACGTGTTATAGCGTGCGTGCGCGCGAGCGTGATCAGATTATGCTCAGCGCTTACTGATCGCCATTGGCGGATCCAGGAATCTATCCCTCTCGCTCTTCGTCCCATTTAAAACGCATGTGTAAGAAAAGGACAGATTATAGAGTCAGTCACGTGTTTTTTGCCCCCTCTTCTATCCTTTTTCTAACATGTTTTCAAATGGTCGGAGAGCGAGAAAGGAAATTGTCTAGATCAGCAATTAAGAGCTAATCGCCCTCGCTCTCGTGGTATTCGTGTGCTGGTAGAGTTGAATTTCCTGACTCCTGTGCGCCGATTTACGATCGCGTTCATATAGTAACAGATTGTCGTGCCGCGGCTCTGCGCAAAGGAACTCGGATGCGAAAAAGATATCCGGGCAGTGATGTAACCTCTAGCGTCACACATTGGTGTAGAACAAAGACTCAATGGGCCGCTTTCATGTATCAACAGAGTTGACATTCGAATTATTGACACTGAACTTATTGAACAAAATGCCGAGGAACTTGCAATGGGCAAAATTTCATTGAGAATATTGAGATCCGTTCATTGTTAATCGAGATGATTCGAGCGTTGCAATGTGTTCAAACATACAAAATACAACGTATAGCCAAATTGCTCGCATCGGTAGAGCTAGGAATTTTTTCTAAGGGTGGGGGGGGGGGGGGCTGAGAAGGCAAAAACTGGTGACTTTTTTTTTTTTTTTTTTTTTTTTTTTTTTTTTAATCCCTGATAACTCTGACCATCAAGATCCTTAATGCCCCTTTTCCTCTTCCTATCTAGGCAAATTTTGGGGGAAAACACAGTTTTTGCCCCTTAAATTCTCCATGAACGTTGAAATTTTGAGATGTGGCCAAATCACATGTCCAAATGGATAAACGTTTTTGGTTTCCAAAATTGTCGGGGGGGGGGGGCGTTGAGAGCATCAGAAAGTTCCAAACTTGACTCACAAACTCAATAAATGCGTTTAACAAAATTCCAAAATGGCGGTCGAATGAGGGGGTGACAATGGGAGAGTCCCCTCTAATTGCAGCTTTCTATTCTGAGAAAAATTATGCATCATAGAGAAAACTGCAAATTGAAAATTGGAAGGGACTCCTCCACTGTCACGTGCTCATTCGACCGTCATTTTGGAATTTTTTTTAAACTCATGTATCTAGTTATTGGGTGAATTTTGAGACTTTTTAATGCTTTCAATGTGATTTTCACGCGATTGTTTATTAATATTGACCCTCCGTAACGCTGTAGTAATGGGCAACCCCATGAAATTTTGGTTTTTTCGTTGCATCCAAAATGAACCATTCTTCGAAAATCCAGAGAAATCGTTCTATTTCACCCAGTGCGTGACGCGCAATGACCAGCACCGTGCGCGAATGACCTGATCTAGCCTGGCGTCATTAATTGTTACTTACACAGACGTATAATTTTACTGTCGCTCGAATTTCCACGGTCCATCGATGTCCGGGTCTGTCGTGCTAAATTTACAGCCAAAATTTGGGGATCATTAATCATTCCTATTTCTATCTATAGGTATATCTCCACTAAGCGAATTTCTAGATTGATGGCACTTGAACGATAGACCACCGTGAATCCAAATCTGGTTGGCTATGATACAGTAAAACCGTTGCTTCTATTTGGCAGGAAGTATATTCTTTGATTCAATCACTAAAACCATTTGTAAATGACAAACGGTATTAATGAATCGATACATACATCCATCTATTGACAGCTCAAATGCATAGCGACCATTTCAATTATTTCCCTCAAGAGTATTTTTACTTAAATATGAAAACTACATTTGTTCTACTATACTTCGGATGGTACAGTCGTATGGTATAGATTTCTAGAACTCTCCGAAGCTATGCGCCGATGTGCAATTTGGCAACAATGTTTGCTATCCATTCGAATCCATGTAAAACAGTCGATTGTTGGTGAATCAGCGCTTCACTATTGAATCGATTGTTTTACACGGAGTTACTGAAAACATTGTTGCCAAATTACACGAGCCGCCACTGCTATGCGCACCGGTCAAGAAAAAATTCCCTTAGAACATTTTGTACTGTGGTTTATCCAAAGTCAGGGTCGGACTGGCTCTCTAAATGTTGGGCCGCTCGGTCAATTTGGGGGCCCCTCCCTCCATTTTTGGGCCCCCTTCAGACCATTTTTTAAAAATTAACTTAAAACGAAGCAGTTTTTACGCTATTTTTCAACTGATAATTAAAGTTCTCTGTTTCTTATTTTTTAGTTATTACGTAGACTTATTAAAGGATCCAGATCGCAGTGGGCTTCTCTTGGTCTTTTTTAAACCCACCCAAATACCAGCTAGAGCATATGCTTGGCTACGGCTTCTAGTCCAGGATAAAGTAACTTAGTATCTTCGGTGGTGGAGTTAGATATTCATTCTTGGGGGGGGGGGGGGGTAAAGTGACGCCAATGTTTTCTCGTGTCTCATTTACCGGGGGGTCTGGGGGGTATGGAATACCCCCAGGTGGTGAGGGGGGGTCCGGGGGCCCTCCCCCGGGAAATTTTGAAAATTTTACGTCCTAAAAACCCAATTTTAATGAGTTTTTTAGGGTTTCATTTGTGAGAGAACCGAGTAATTATCTATGAGATAGAGATAACATTTTAGCAAGTTTTGATTTTGAAAAGAAGGAAAAGAGGAAAACTTGATTTTAAAAAATATAAGACATAATGGTAGACTCCTAAGACTCGCCTCTCGCTTGCAATTACACGAATTGTCATTTTTTCGTTTTTCTTGCCAGTATTTATTATTTTCTTCCCAGTTTATTCTTTCGATACTTTTTGGGGGACTAAGGGGCCCCATTTTGACCCGACCGGGGGCCCCGTTTTTCACCCGATTGGGGCCCCATTTTAATCCATTCGAAAGCTCCTTTTTTAAACGTTCGGGGGCCCCAGATTTTCCACATGTTGGTCCGCATCTTGGACTATAGAGTGGACTTGGCCAGTCTCGATGCATTTTCAATCCTTATATTAAGCAATCTTATAATTAGCTTACAATGGTTTTCCTTTAGAGTAATCTATTTACTGTCTTCTTTGATACATTATTCTTTTTTTCATTCCTAAATTTTTCCATTTTATCCATTCGGGGGCCCCATCGAAGGCCCCTGCGGGGCCCCCTTGGGCCTCAAAAAGCGAAACTTTAGGCCGCGATCGCGGCCTAGCGGCCCTGGCCAGTCCGACCCTGTCCAAAGTCCTTATAATCTTATAAGTGTAGAGAGCTAAGACAAATAGTGAAACCATGGATGCTTTTTTGCACATTTGTTTACATTCTGCTGAACGTTGTTGTGGTTTGGCTAGATGCAAAGGTTATCTACACAGTGCCGTAGAGTTGCTATAACGCTGTAATCTTTCACACCCTTTGATGATCGACATCTATTTACGATTTTAAAGATTATTATGGACATTCTTGAGATGCATCATGACTAACATTATTATAGATTCATCGACAGTTAACTATTTTATCTGTAAAACACTGTGAGGACCTCTGTTGCTAATACGAGTATAAACGAACAAATAGTAAACAAATGTGCAAAAATGCATCCAACGACAGTGCCCGTATAGAGTCTAAAACTCGGTCCACCAATCAAAGGTTGACAAATGACAAACCTTACCGTCGTAACTCTCTAAATAAAGAGTCTCCAGATTTATATGCACGCATACAAACTGAGCATATTGCTACACATTTGTAATCTTTTCTGCACTAGTGCATCGTTTCAGGGAATTCTGTAACTCTATAACTCTACCTTCCTCTATCTCTTTTCCTATATAGGTATGCTGTGCACTCATACATATTTATTTAAGTACTAGTAAAGGATACTGAAACATAGTATGCTATTCGCAACACACTAAATACCATTTAACACATTTATCAAGTGTGTTGCGTATTGCATATATTGACCAGGGTATGCAACACGCAATACGCATAATACACAATATACCATTCAACTCATTTATCAAGTGCACTGTGTGTTGCATTTCTTGACTATACGGTTTGAAATACTCAATACGCAACGCACAATACGCTATTCAACACATTTATCACGTGCGTTGCGTATTGCACATCTTGACCGGGGTATGCAATACGCAACACATAATTTACCATTCAACACATTTATTATCAAGTGCGTTGCGTGTCGCATATCCTGACGTGGGTATGCATACGCAACACGCAATACACTATTCAAGATTTTTTTACTCTTTGGTCCCCACTGGCATCTCCGGCCTGTAACACTAACATTTGGTGCTAACTCTGATGATATTCGTAGCAATTGATCGATTATTCGTTTACTCCGGTCAGTGTTGCCAGATCGAGGGTAAAAAGCCGTATCGTCCCCATTTAAATCGCAATGTAAAGCGTACGGCTTGTTCACCCCAATCTGGCAACACTGTCTCCAGTTCATCAAGCTACCCAGCTTGGACTTGTATACCCCTACTTTTTCCGTACTTTAGAGCAACTTTTTGGGTGATTCTTCACTTAGTTCACCTACCGAATTCAACCTTCTTCCAATCACCCACTAAAAAACGTATCAGACTTGATTTAGGTCAAAAATGGTACACTGATGGGAGCGCACTTACCTCGAAGTTATGAGCAATGGACTGGATGCTGCGGGTAAAAGCTTTAGTATCCGATAACAGCAAGGTACAAATGGAATCATGACGGATCTAAAAACTTAGGAAGACCGCTATAACTGGAACCGTGAACAGCACGATAAAAATAGCATTGGTCCACTAACACAAACACAACACACACACACACAAAACCGACGAGTGAACAAAATAACGTCACCGAAAATCCACGAGAAGAGAATTCAGATTAAATTAACTTAGAACCCGCAAAAAAAAGTCACCCTCTAGCACGTCATAATAAAACACGTCAAGAACAGAGGTGATTCAACTCTGCGTAAAAAAAACACGTGACGAGAACGAAAACTTTTTTTACTTTTCACTTTTTAAAGAAAAGAAAAGCAGATGCGCTCTCGCGGGTGGAAGAGACTCGATCATCAATTAAAACACGTTGTGATATCAGGAGGATACGTCAAAAACACACCCGAACTGAAGAAAAGACAAGGGATTGAAAAAAAAAACTGAATTTGAAAACAAAAAACAAAAAACAAAAAAAAACAATCTCGTTTTTATGGCATAATCACGTGAAGAAAACGAGAACCGTTCGAAAACACGATTCACACGAAAGAAGCATCAAACACCCGCAAGCCAAAACAAAAGCATGTGTTGAAAACGATGAGTTTCATCTAAAACACAAAACTCCCGCTCAAGCCGTCAGCCAGTTAGTAATTACGCGATTATCAAAGGGACGCCACACCTTACACACTTTGCACACCGCGGTAGAGCACGTTAGTATACATATGTATCTTAAGAAGTCGCGATACGGCCAAACCGACGGAATCATGCAATAGGTGCAAGAATAGGAATGTAATCAGACGGTGAAACGGTTTCCATTGCTCCCGGGCCCCCCCCACCCTCTGCTTCTCCCCCCTTTCAGGCCCCAAGATCCAAACGGAACACTCTGTACGAGAGAGAAAGTACTTTTTCACTTTCGTCTGTCCTGTCCGTCCGTCTGTCTGTCTGACCGTTTATGTCCGTTCGATCCTTGCGTTGGTTTCGTTTGTTCGTTAGTTCGTTTGTTCGTTTGTCCGTTCATGTGTTATAATCGATCTCTGAAAAATAAAGTGAGGGTGATGAGAGAGGGGGGGGAGAGAGAGAGAGAGAGAGAGAGAGAGAGAGAGAGAGAGAGAGAGAGAGAGAAAAACTCCTCGATCTTTTCTTCGACTGTGACTGCTCGCAAGTCGGTGCGGTTGCTTCACGAATTAACTGTGTTGCCATTTTAGAAGCATGTTTTATTATCAGGATCGGGTGTGAATTGGAGGTATGACAACAGACCTCCGACAGGCGATGGAATTAGATCCTCAAAGTAGCCTCTAAGTGAGCAACCGGTGATTGATGTGTGTCGTTCACCGTTATAGTTCGACGGCTCGAAAACCTTTGATGATCATCAACGGAGAGTAAACAAGAGTCGCAATGGGTCTGTTGCAAACTTTTGCTACAGCAATGAAAAGTGTTTATTCCAATGTAAAATCGTCTGAAAAGTCCATTGGTGGCATTATAAAGTCATGAAATACAATATTAAACTCACAAGAGGCGTTTGTTGAAATCCAAGATGGCGGCAAAATATCGAGGAATCTGAATGCATGCATCGTGATCATCCAAGGATTGCCAACTTTGACAACCTCACTGGAGGTAGAGGTTATGTGTTTGTTTACGTTGTGATTGTTTGTGATATGGATATTGTCAGGTTGGCTATCCTTGAATGTTCATGGTGCATGCATACAGATTGCTCGATATTTTGCCGCCATTATGGGTTTCATTAAACGCCTCTTGTGGGTTTATTAATGCATTTCATGGCTTTCTGATGCCACCATTGGACTTTTCAGGCGATTTTATATTAGATTGTACACTCTATAGCGCTGTAGCAAAAGTTTACAACAAACTCATTGCATTGAGAGCCATCGTGATCAATGCTTATAAGAGTCGGATTCTGAATTCTGATTGGCATGGAAATGGAGGGAAATGCGTGCGGGTCCAAAGTTTTTTCAGTCTAATGGAAATTAACAAGGGGTTTTCGTTCCGGGCCGTTTATCTCGAAACCTGTGCAAAATTGCCCCGTCGAAATTAATTCGAGTCAGCAATTTAGCAAAATTTTCTCAACAAATTTATAGGTCACAAGTACCAGTTTATTGCAAATTCGAGAAGACTGTCTCAGTTGAAAAGTACACATAATAGTGCCTCAACACATGTCAAGCATGTAAACACACTGTTATTTGTACTTTTCAAGTGAGACGGTCTTTTCGAATTTTCAATAAGCTAGTACTTATGACCTATCAATTTGTTGAGAAAATTCTACTAAATCGACTCGTATTAATTTCTTTTGGGTACTTATGCATAGGTTTCGAGATAAACTGTCCGGAAAAAAAAAAAACCGTGTTAATTTCCATAAGGCCAAAAAAAGTTTGGACCCACGATTACAAAAAATCAGAGGCCAGCCCGCTATTTCGATCCCTGATCTGCTTGACCACGCAGGCCTTCTATTCAATTGTGACTCTTGTTTACTCTTTGATCATCGACGTTGTTGAAAATTCATCAATCATTAGGTACGTGGATGTAGAATCCATGAGAAAAACGATAAAATGTCACAAAAATCAAAACTAAACTGTGGTTTGTTTGGTCCTTTTTCCGTTCATGTGATATAATCGATCTCTGAAAAATAAAATTAGGGTGAAGTTTGGTGGAGGGGGGGGGGGGGGGGGGGGGGTGATAGAAAACTCTCCGATCTTTACTTCGACTGTGACTGTCACAAATTAATATGTAAAATCCAGTGGCGTATCACGCAATTTGGCAACGTTGTACTATGCTCATTTAAACCAATGTAATAGGTCGAATGCAAAAGTTTTCACCAAACTCTCAATTGTTCGATCTTATTCGTGGGTTCAGATGGACGAAGTGCAACGTCGCCAAGTTTCTCGCTACGCTATACTGTTCAATGCTCATGTATCGCGCGTAGTGTTTGAATGGCAATCTATAGTACTTATGTTGAGAGAATGGGACAAAGAATTAATATATCTCGATGGTTCTTGCCAGTGGCGTAGCGTGCAATTTGAAAACGTTGCATTGTGTCCATTCAAACCAATGTAAAAGGTCGAATGCGAAGGTGTTCACCGAACACCCAGTAGTTCGATCTTTTCAATGGGTTTAAATGGACGGACTGCAACGTTGTCAGATTGCACGCTTCGCTACTGGTTCTTGCGCGGAGTCATAGGTGGTTACAAGAATTATAACCAAATTAATTAATTATTAATTATTAATTATTGGGTGGGTCTTTCTCTCCCTCTCCCTGGCCTTTTGAACGCATGCCATGTGTTTGAGAATGATAGCAGAGGGGGCCATCACGTGACTTTAGCCCCTATTTCAGACCTTTTCAAATGCACGCATGCAAATGGGAGGAGAGAGAGACAGACAAATTCTCTACTTTCCCATTTCTTTTGCTTGGATCTGCTGTGCACTCATACATAAGTATATCTTTAAATACTAGTAAAGGATTCTAAAACCGAGTATGCTATACGCAACACACAAAAAACCATTCAACACATTTATCAAGTGTGTTGCGTATCGCATATATTGACCAGGGTATGCAACACGCAATACAATAATGGGTCTGTTGCAAACTTTTGCTACAACGATTAACCCTTGTGAGCCTAAGGGGGGGGGTACATTTGTACCCCAGGCCAGTTTTTTTGACGCCATTTTGTCAAAACCGCTCAAAATTTTTTGGGACTTCATGACATTTTAAGTTAGGATACTTAGACCACGTCTACCAAATTTCATTAATTTTTATGAATTTTTGTCGATATTATAGAAATTTAAAGTGTTGGGGTACAAACACATGCCCCCCCCCCTTCGTCCTGCCAGTTTTAAGTTTGGAACCATCTGTTACAGTGAATTTTACGGAAATTTTATGTAGATTAATAACATTAAGTCAGATCATTGAAAAAAATTGGAAATTTGTCAAAAATGGAAAAATAAGATGGTACCTCATTTCATTTTTTCCATTTTTTTCATTTTGACATTTTTTTTAAAAGTAGGTGTAAATTTGGCAACATAGCAAAAATTTACTCAAATTTCACATAAATTACTCTCTTAGGGTACTAAGTACATAATCCATCCATTAAAGTTTCAAAATGATTGATACTGACTGTGCTGCATGAAAATATCCTTGGGGTACAAAAATACCCCCCCCTTAGTCCTTTGTGTTACCGAAATACCTTAGGATCCCAAGGGTTAAGAGAGTTTCATCTAATGTAAAATCGCCTGAAAAGTCCATTGGTGGCATCAGAAAGTCATAAAATGCAGTAATAAACTCACAAGAAGCGTTAAATGAAATCCAAGATGGCGGAGAAATATTGAGCAATTTTTACGCATGCACCACGAACATCTAAGGATGGCCAACCTCACAATATCGATCACAACCAATCATAACGTAAACAAACACATAACCTCTACCTCCAGTGAGGCTGTCAAAGTTGGCCATCCTTGGATGTTGCTCGATATTTCTCCGCCATCTTGGATTTCATTAAACGCCTCTTAAGAGTTTATTATTGCATTTATGACTTTCTGATGCCACCAATGGACTTTTCACATTATTTTATTTAAGATTAAACAGTCTTTATCGCTGTAGCAAAAGTTTGCAACAGACGCATTCCACCTATCAGCGGAGTGGACTTATCCACATCTTCAGGCTGATATACATATGTATAGAGGAAACAAAGTGTTTTTCTGACCCAACTTGCATAGATCTAATTTTTCCGACTCTCCAATTGCGCTTTCAGAGCTGTCATATTTTTCCACTTTTTCCTTCTGCACTTAATACAGAGACCGTATAGAGGGGAAATTCAAACAGAAGTCACGAGGCAAAATTGTAATATTCAAGGTCTTGATGTTTTCATCCGCTAGTTTCTCGCTTCTTAACCCCAGCATCTAAATATGTCCCCTCTCTTCATGCCCTCTCTTGGGCAATGAGACGGAAATAATGATCTTTCAATTTGCTCTTGTCATGCTTGTTTGAAAGAGGCACTTTTCGTCGTTTTTTATCCAAATTCAAAATTTATATTTATATTAAGGGCGCATATAATCAATGAACTATTCGGCTACATAAGTATCAAAATAACGAATGAAATAAAATGGGGTAACATTCAGTGGCGATCTGTGCAATGTGGCAACAACGAATTCTCTGCATTTAAACCAACGTAAAATAATCGATCTTCATGGGACTCACTGAATCCTTCAGAAATCGATACTTTGGTATAGGTTCAAATATGGTTGCCAAATAGCACGAGCCTCTACTGGTATTATTGCGTGTGTACAGCCATGCAATTATTTTACATGAGTTATAAAACAAAATCGAACCTTGCGGTCAGAAGGTGTTTAAGATTTATTTTTCTGGAGAAAATATGTTTGAAAGTTTCAAAGTGATTTTTTGATCCTTTATAGTAGATAAAAATGGGATTTGATTTTACCTAGATTTCCTATACTTTCAAATATCAAAAACCAATTTGAAACTTTCAAACCAGTTTTTCTCAAAACATAAGTATAACTTTTCTTACTTGCCCTTTTCCTGGAAGGGTATTCGATTAGGTATAATACATTCAATAGAACATGACACATCAAAAGTATTTGGAAAATATTTTCCGTTCATCACAAACGATTCAAGCTCGGGTTCTAAAAAACAGTCGCGTAGCGTGCAATTTAGCAACGTCGTAATGTGTCCATTTAAGCCCATGAAATAGATCGAACTTTTGGGAGTTTGGTGAACACCTTCTTATTCGACCCTTTTAAATGGACACTATACGACGTTGCTAAATTGCACGCAAACGCCACAGCTAAAAAACATCAATTAAGTAAGAACTGTTCCGTTTTGTATGCATGAAATATAAGTTTTAATTACGGAAGTATCTCTACTATTAACGTTGCACTGATGCGGTAGCGATACTTGCTACTAATACTTAACCCATCGTGCCTAATGGTCAATGGAACTTTCTCCTGCATGCTTTTAAGTCTGGATGAGGTCGTATACGCTGCAAATTGTTATGTTGTTAATTGTTTGCAATGTTGTCAGGTGTTAAGGAAAACCCATAATTTCCTTTCAAATGCTGGTATGATCTGCAACGTCATTATTATTGATCGATTGGAAAAAAATCGCCACGCGCTACTTTCTTTATTCATAACTGAGGTTCCGGAACGAAGCTAATAAACATGCTTTAAGGGTGACTCCGATGGTAAAAGGACTTTTCGCTGATGCTGAAAAATTTCATAGAAATCACATATCATTCGATAAACTCAAAAATCATTTTAAACGCACGATGGTAATATCGGTGTTGGGCGCAAATAATGGGAGATTCCCATCTAATGATACTAATATTCTATCAAGAAGTGGCTAATAAGAAACGACATTGCCACCAGTTGTCACGGTTACCATTATAATCGGCTGTTAATACCACTCTTCGCGTGACTAACTGAATATAGCTATTCTGCGAATTAGCCTTCCCAGCATTGGAAGAGTGACAAAATTAAGATGGAAATCTCCCATTATTTGTGTCCAACACCGCCATTATGATCGCAAAGTTGAAAGCATTTTGCTGAGTATAGGAGTTGATTTCGTAAGGTTTTAATAACATGATTGATATTTATGGAGGTTTTTACATCTAAATCGACACATGGGCGGAGCCAGCAATTTGGTAACTGCGGATTCTTCCCATTTGAATGTATGAGAAACAATCGATTCTTGAGGGGGCCATGGCCCAATTTTTAATTGATTGTTTCTCATACATTCAAATGGGAAGAATCCACAGTTGCCTAATGGGGCAGATGCAAGGGTCTGAAATGTTGCGTTTTTTAAAAAGAAAATGAAAGTACTTGATGAGCTGAGAACAAAGATGCCTTTGGTTTCTAATGAAGTCCCATTGTTCCGGAGATGAGATTTTGGCCCAAAATACATTGTTTTAAATGGGGATTCCGCGTAGTGACGTCACTACACCCACGATTTTTTGCAACTTCACACGAGTGTTTCTCCAAAACCAGGGCACTTGGGAAAAAACCAAAGGCACCATTGTTCTTAGGTCATCAAGTACTATCATTTTCCTTATAAAAAACACAACATTTCAGACCCATGCAACTGCCCTATTGCTGGCTCAACCCACGAATCGACACCTGAATCACGCTTGTAGCGAAAGTGTGCAACAGCCCCATTGCCGGCAGGTTGAACTTGCCAAAAGAAACATTTGTTTGATGGAAATATTCATTAGTTTAGTAGCTTTAAAATTTCGAATGATGCATTGATGCAATTTATTTGACATTTTTCGGCGCGCCAGAGAAAAGTCCTATCACCGTAGAATAACCTTTAGGACATAGGAATGAAATACCATATACCTACACGAGGTAAGTGCAGTTCGGCAGACTTTGAAAAGAGTCATAAAAAATCAAAAATACAAATCAAGTTTCTCGCTATGGAAGTCCCATAAGGAATACGAACAGAGTGATAAGAATGCTTTGAAACCCCTAATTTCAGATCAGAAGAATCGTTAAACATATGATAGTAATACAATAAAAAAAATTAAAATCTCAGATTAACATCAGTTTGCGACCTTAACTGTAGTCTTGAATTTGTTACAGTTTTATTGAATGTATCCAGACAAAATACCACAACTTGATTTTTAGCCATAAATCTCAGTCTTTTGTTATACAATCTCTCTTTAAATAGCTATATGTACTTACTCGAAGTCGTAGTATCTCATTAATGGAAAAATCTCGACATACCGCTGAAGGTCCCAATTTGATTTCATCAGAAATGCCCGTGAAATTTGTTAAAAATAATTTTTATCGCATTCAATTCCTTTTATGTTATTTTCATTTGATAGCTCTGAAACGCCGCCTTTGTGAAGTTAGAGTGCTAAGTTTTACGGCCGGGCTTTTAATGTAGTTATACCTGACAATTTATTCATTTATTTGGTTTCTTGAACTTTGATTTGATACGCCGCGCCGTGCGGTCTCTTCACAAGGCACGCAACAATAGGTTGAGGAAAATTGCACAAATAACGAAAATTAATGCTGTTAAAGGTATGCAGTTGTAATTGAGTTATGTTAAAGGGCAATGCAATTTGATCCACCTCACTGTTGTAAAAATTTCAAAGTGGGTTTTAGCCTTCATGCCATATTCCACGTTTATATCCTCTCTTGCAATGAGTCTTTTGCACACTTTTACTACAGCTATTCAGAGGGTTTGTGATGTACAATCGGGTGAAAATAAGCTTTAAAGCATTAAAAAGTCTCAAAATTCACTCACAAACTCAATAGATGCGATAAACAAACTTCCAAGATGGAGGCGGAATGAACGGGTCACAGTGATGAGAGATAAAAAGAAAATACAAACAAAACAAAAATCAATTTTCATATAAGTAATCGTAAGAATCATATAATAATGTATTTAACATGAGTTTGTTCACGCACGGTCTTCAGTGGCGAAGCGTGCAATTTGGCAACTTCCTTTTTTCCCATTTAAACACATTAGAAAGGTCGAAATGTCTGGTCATCGCCTATAACTGAAGTGCTCGACTTTTTTGGGTAAATTCAAATGGAGAACATATATTGTTGCCAAATTTCACGCCTCGCCTTTGACGGTCTTGGCATCAAAGTTAGTTTTGATAAATAAATAACTTTTCTCAGCATATAAAGTTACGATTAGATGAGACTCCCCCGTTGTGATCCGTTCAATGGACCGACATCTTTAGATTTTGATAAACGCATTAGTTGAGCTTGTAAGTGGATTTTGAGTGTCTTAACGGCGCTTTCGCAATGTAATTTTCACGCAATGTTACGAAGAAATTGGCCCTCTAGAACACTGATGTATAGCAAAAGTTTGCAACTGGCCCACATTTCACTAGTCGTCGTGTATGGCTGTTCATATTTAAAGAATTGGTGGCTTTTTTTTAATTTGGGTTAATTTATAAACGATTTTGCGTTTTTTTTTTTTTTTTAATTTTGGTCTATTTTACTGATAGCTAGTCTAATTTTAAGCATACACTTCGTGTATTTTAAGGTTGTGGCTTGGGACATAATAACTCGTAACAATGTCCACCGACCTAACGATCAAAATACATGAAACATGATGGAAAATGATGAGGAAAATAAATAAGAGGCTGCTGCTCTAGGTGAATGTATAGCTTTTTGGTGTGTGGACATTTGGCAACGCAGTGAAATTACGCTTCGCGAAACTTCCTGGCTTAATAATTTATATTCAACATCGGAGCAAGCGCATCCATCGCTAACCATTGTGTGCTCATCGTTCTATGATTAGCTTACGTGTATAGGGTTTGGTGACTACGTGTAAGCCAAATTGCATAACCTCCCCCATCATTCGTGATCATATATTGAAAAATTCTTAATCTTGACTCGCGTAGGAAGCAGGAAGATTGTGTGATGATGTCAAAGAGTTTTTATTGCTAATGGGTCTGTTGCAAACTTTTGCTACAACGATAAAAAGTATGTCATCGTATGTAAAATCGCTCGAAAATTCCATTCGTGGCATCAGAAAATCATAAAATGCAATAATAAACTCACGAGAGACGTTTAATGAAATCCAAGATGGCGGTAAAATATTGAGCAACCTGTATGCATGCACCACGAACATCCAAGGATAGCCAACCTCACAATATCGATCACACCCAATCACAACGTAAATAAACACATAACCTCTGAAGCTGTGAGGTTGTCAACGTTGGCAATCCTTGGATGTTAAAGGCGCATGCATACAAATTGCTCGATATTTTACCGCCATCTTGGATTTCATTAAACGCCTCTTGTGAGTTTATTATTGCATTTGATGATTTTCTGATGCCACCAATGGAATTTTCGAGCGATTTTACATACGATGAAACACTCTTTTATCGTTGTAGCAAAAGTTTGCAACAGACCCATTGTAATCAGTTTCAAAATCTATTCGTCTAATCAGATTGGAGTCACCTCACCATGGAAGCAAACAATAATAATCCACTGTTCACGAGAGTTTACTCAGAAGTGAAGCTTCTTGGCTCCTTGGCTCCTTGGCTAGTTCATACCTCACACAAACAATGGATTGTCTTCACTTAAACCTACGTAAAATAATCGATCCTCATAAATCTTTGATAAATCGATGCTTTTGCAAAGGTTCATATGAAAAAAACATAGTTGCCAAATAGCTCGAGTCGCCACTATAAACAGAGCTCTAAGAGAAAGAAAAATCAGGAGAAAAGTGTTCATTGATTGTAAAAAAAAAAAAAAAAAATCTGAACAAATTTATTTAAATATGAGGTATAAAAATTCAAAATATTATTAGACATATACCTAGTTTCATTTTTAGAAACACCTAACCTACTTATAAAAAATAGTGTAAGTACATTGCTAAAATACAAAGCTATCTCATCAAATTTTAATTTAAATAAAAATCATAATTAATTAAAATTGTAATTTAAAATTTTGGTTTAAATTTTTTTATATGATTCTCTGTACTATTGATTTAACTTTGATTATAACCTCTGATTCCATAGAATCGGTACTTATTAATTATTTGAGAAGTATTTCCTTATTTTCGTTGCACAGCATTATTCGAGTGCCAGGCCAGCGTTGATTGACACGTTCACTTTGCCTTCTTGTAACGGTATTTGGACCATTCTATAGAAGAAGAAACAATTTTAATTATAAATTAAAACATGCAAAACAGTTTTAATTATTAATCAAAACATGCACACACAAATTTGTTCAAATATGGACTAAAAATAGTAAATGTGCGACTGCTCGCGCACTTGGCGTGATATTGGTGGGGAGATATACTAGAACCTAGTGCAGCCGTTTAGGTATATCCCCGTTTAGCTATAATGACATTCTTAATTCACCGATGATTCAACCGGTTGAGTATAGGTTACACAGTTCAGTTCAGTTCATAACTGCAAAATGCACGAACATACTCGCATCTGTAATCTTTTCTCAACCGTTGCAATCGCTGTTAAATAATTAAAATAAACGCAAGTTTTTAAAAGCCATCGACGGCTCCATCGGCTGAGAAAAGATTACAGTTGCGAATATTTTTGGGTATTACAGTCATACACTAGACTGTTCTGAGTAATCTTTTCTCAGTGGGTGCAATCGTAGTTAAATAATTAAAAAAACGCAAGTTTTTAAAAGTCATCGACGGTTCCACCGGCTGAGAAAAGATTACAGTTGCGAGAATATTTTCATGCATTACAGTCATACACTAAACCTGCGTGTAATCTTTTCTCAACCTGTAAAATCATCGGTAAATTGAAGCATGTAATTAAATATACACGGAATGGCAGCTCCGATAGAATCTCCACATTTTTCTATACACATCTCAAATTCGGACAAGCAAAAAGGGAAAAATCTCCGCATCTAAAATTTTATAGACTCGACAAGAATTTGAAAATGCCGATTCGTGTTTATGTCTATAAACCTGCCGCAATTTATCTTTATTTTTCTACGCACAAACTCAAAGCCCCTCCCAATCACTGTCATAGATGATATTTTATATGTTACACGTATAATCAAAACATACAGGAAATACCTACCTCAATGTTCTGAAAACGCTTGCGTCTTCCTATTTCCCGAGATTAGCGCATCTCTTCAGAATTACGACACACGCGAATAAGTTTTGTTTAAATTTTACTTTTGGTATACTTCATAGAAACAAGCTTGGGTCTCTTTTTCGTTTAATAATATATGAATCGTCTTGTAGGGGAGATCACAGCATCGCCTTGACCAATGGGGTATGTCTGTGAGCGCGAATGCATAGCCATACGGTGTGTTCCAATTTGTAAGTTCTCAACCAATTTTACGAACGCGCGCACGTGCGGATGGCTCTTTTTCGAGAGGTGTATCATAGGTAGAGCCAGCAATGGGGCAGTTGCAAGGGTCTAAAAGGTTGTGTTTTTTGTAAAGAAAATGATAGTACTCAATGAGCTGAGAACAATGGTGCCTTTGGTTTTTTCCTAAGTGTCCCGGTTTTGGAGATACACACTTGTAAAGTTGTAAAAAATCGTGGGCGCAGTGACGTCACTACGCGGAATTCCATTTAAAACAATGTATTTTGGGCCAAAATCCCATCTCTGGAACAATGGGACTTAATTAGAAACCAAAGACCTCTTTGTTCTCAGCTCATCAAGTACTTTTATTTTCTTCATAAAAAAACACAACAACTCAGACCTTTGCAACTGCCTT
Organism: Trialeurodes vaporariorum; assembly: GCA_011764245.1. Classification (NCBI taxonomy): domain Eukaryota; kingdom Metazoa; phylum Arthropoda; class Insecta; order Hemiptera; family Aleyrodidae; genus Trialeurodes; species Trialeurodes vaporariorum. Next base: position 13,907,696 of record VMOF01000035.1, on the reverse strand, counting down.
ATTTGGCAACTGTGCATTCTTTCCATTTAAATGAATGAGAAACAATCGATTAGAAGTGGGGCCACGGTCTCCTCAAGAATCGATTGTTTCTCATGCATTCAAATGGAGAGAATCCGCAGTTGCCAAATTGCTGGCTCCGCCCATGAGGTCTATGATATACCATTGAATTCGAAATCATTGTTTACGATGTATGTACCATTGAAATCTAAATTGATAGTTTCAATACTAACTTTCCAGCAGTTTGGATGGTTATAAATTAACCATTTGATCGCATGAATATTAACCGCATGACTAAATAGATTGTCTGAACAAAAAAGCTGCTTTAGCATTTAAAATGTTAAAAAAGTGTCCGACTTGTTCTAAATGCTGATTTTACAATTTTACATTTTACATTGAAAGTCTGCGGTTGCAAACTCTTGAAACATACTGTATGCATACAACCGATCATCAATTTTGCCAATCTTCTCGGTGAGTACCCACCTACATTCTCTCGAGTAAAATAAGCAAGGTTAACCGGTTGAATGTTTTAGAGTCCAGTCGGCGCAAGTCGTGCGTCGTTTTAAGTTTACGCTCATTGGAAACAGGAGATTCCATTACATTAAAGTCCCATCAGACTCCGAAGGAGCGATGAACCGCCTCGATATACATAAATACAAAGTGGAAGGCGTGTTTCCGGAAGAGGAAGAGGCGGGCGGGGGAAATACGCTGTATACTCGTAACTCGTGCGGTCTTTTTTTCTTTGCAATTTTTTCCCCTTTTGGTTTTAAATTCACTTTTTTGTATGCGTGTGTTGTGTCTTTCCATCGTACGTTTTTATATTTCTGTTTGGAGTTTTTTCCCTCTCTTTTGTTTTTATATTCGCTCTTTGTATGCGTGTCTTGTGTCTGTCCATCGTACAATTTAATTTTTTATTTATTAATTTAAATTATTTGTTTTTGTGTTTGTTTTCCACTTTTACTTTTAACTATTTTTTTTCTTTTTTTCTTCTTTTTTTTTTGCATTCCGATTCTCTCTTGCTCTCTATTCTTAAAAGAAATGTCTCTATTTAAAGTTTAAAACCTGTATACTATAGAGAGTTGAGACAAAACAGCCGGAGGTCTTTGGCGGATCCAGAAATTTTTCCTTCTCTCTCTCTCTTCTCTTATTAGAACGCGTGTGTTAAGAAAAGGACATATTAGGTGCAGTCACGTGACTTTCGCCCCCTCTGTAATCCTTTTCTAACAAATATTCGTTTTTATGGTCATTGAGAGAGAATAAGGACAATTTTCTGGATTCGTTACTGCCTGCTGGAGTTGCCATTGGAGGCATTGGATCCCCTGGACCCCTCCCCTCCACGTTGGATATTACACAGTAGCGAGGCGTGAAATTTGACAACGATGTACTTTCTCCATTTAAACTCACTGAAAGAATCGAATGCTTCGGTCATCGGTGATGACCAGATGTTTCGACCTTTCTAATGTGTTTAAAGGGGAAAAAAGAAACGTTGCCAAATTGCAAGCCTCGCCACTGCTATTACATTGTTTCGGATCCGTCTTCGCTAGAGCATTTTTAAGGTGCGATCTTTAGGATACGTTTAAGAGATTTAAAACCGAACTTTTACAATCAGTTATACGACTTGAAGTTTTTCTGGAACGACCTTCTTTGAATGGTCAGTTCTTTTGAAAATCTGTTTCTAACCTTTCACTATAGCTGCATTCTGATTTAACTGATTGCACAGAGATCTGTTGTTGTAGGGAGATTGTTCGCCTCCTAATTCTTCAGGCAAGGCCTTTGGCTCGACGAAAGCGTGCAACGATTTCATATTTTTTCCATGAATTTTTATCTGAAAAAACAAAAAGTGGTCGGAAAAATTATTTTAGTGACAGGCCAGCAGCGAATTTTCGCTAAGTTCACTAAATTACTGAAAACTTTAGTGATTTTTAAAGTATGTGGCTTGTAATGTAGAATGGAGCTTTTGCAAACTTTTGCTGAAACCAAATAAATGGGTAAATCTGATGTAAAAACTAGCGAAAATCACCAGAACCGCAATAAGAAAGTCTAAAACTTATTGTTCTACAATAATAGACTCGGAAAACAGTTGTAACGGCGGGATGGCAATGGAAAAGCTACGCAGGTGTCGCAGGTATCATAGGAGATTCCTGTCTAATTTGTCACTTTCTCTAGGGGAACACAGAATCATGTCTGAAATAAGATGGGAATCCCCAATGATACCTACGTAGCGCCGCTATTCAACCCAATCCTGAGAGTGAAATTTGTAATTTTTTAGTGTACTCATCGTCATTTTTACAGGATTTCATGCAAGAAACAACTCTTCAATCACCTATAGAAAAAGTTTGCGAGAGCCCCATTTTACTGAAATAATTAGCAAGGACAATAAAAAATTTCATTATGTTTCACCCGTTTCGGGCTTTCCGCTCCGATCCTTCAATTATCTCTTAAGGGAGAAAAAACATACAATGAAGGGGGAGGGGAGGTTCTGCGTCAATCTTCGATATCAAAGATACATTGTAAACAGTACAAGATTTTTGCTTCAAAATTCGCTGGTTTAGAGGTGGGAGGGGGTGGATTGGTACCTGACCCCTCCCCCCCCCTTCACCCTTCTGGATACGTCCTACGTACCCACCAGTCACTAGAAACATATTTTAAATCCGAATACGACTTAGTGCTGCATAATACTGCAGCCGCTATATATCATACATCAGGCGCTGAAAAACCAACTTTTTTATGGAAAAATTGACCAAATTTGGCAACAGTTTAGAGTGTTTGCCGTCGGTAAAATTCACTTAGTCATTCATAAGGGTCTCATTACGTCCAAAAGTGATCACCTACATCAATTTTGACCGAAAATTATGGGTTTGAACTATTTTTGAAATTTGTCAAAATTCGTGAAGTTTTACCCAAAATTCCAAAAATGATGCCTCCACAGGCAATGTATAGGATTCGATTTAAGGGCTGAAATTTTTTGAGCTCACTATTGGGGTCGAAATGAATGGGAAAATCCCTGGGGAGCGTGACTTTTGAAAAAAAAAAGCTTCAAAATGAGGACCCCCATACTGCATAATGTATCACGGCCCCTATATGATTCACTGGTTCTCGGTGAAAATGTCACATTTTAAAAGTCCAGTATGAAATATGTCCTACAAAAAACTTTCTTTGAACAATGTCCGCTCTAAAATGCCCAATGCACGATTGGTCCAGTATGAAAAAGGCCCATAAAGAAGAATGTCCAATAGTAGATTTTGCCATGAATCTGGAAACCGCAGGGTGTGTAGTTTCTCATTTTTCTCCGTTCAACATGTTTAAAGTTGGTGGCTCTCCAAAAATAAAAGACTATTGACTTCTTTATTCTTGCTTTATAATGTATTTAGGCCAAAATTGTGCAAATTTTCATTATTTTCCTCTCCTTGTGTTTCTTAGAAAAATTTTAACGTGTTGAATTACATGGCATTTTGGTTACAAATTATTTTATGGGGCATTTATATATGACGGACAGCTTGTACATTGGACATTTATTTAGTATGGACAAATTAAAAATTGGACATTTATCGTGGACATTGTTGCAATGGACATTTCTTGTTGGACATTTATCGTGGACATTGTTGCAATGGACATTTCTTGTTGGACATTTTGTACATTGGCCGTTTTACGTAGGACATTTCTACCTAACACCGATTCTTTATACATATATGCAGTGATGGTTAAGTTGCGGGACAACAGCACGAAAGAAAAAACATCCCGGATATTTATACCGTGGACAAACGTTAATGAAAATTTATTTCAGTGTGCGTTCAAAATTTTGAAATGCAACATCATGCTCAGCAAACGATTGTATAAATTACGGTAGCTTGTCCCAGAAAAAGATTGGATTTGATACTTCTGTGGTTTTCACAAAAACATCAGGTTTCATCCTCAGATAGGGCAACCTGATTGGGTAAGGACCAGTAAGAAGCTGATGTTTTTATTCAAACCTATTGTTGTCAAGTCCAATCATTCTTGGGACAGACGAGAGTACCTATATATGTAGAGAGTTAAGAAAATAAGAGGGTAGTCATTAGTCAACCTCTGATTGGTTAATGAGTTTTAGGCTCTACGGACGCCGTATGCGATTTGCACATTTGTTTACATACTCTTTTTTACGAACGAAGGGGTCCAATGGAATTTTACGGATAAAAGAGTTAAATGTGGACGAATTTGTGGAATTTAATCATGATGCACCTCAATTAGGCGAATCAGGCGAATTTTTGCGATCGAATATCATAAACAATACCAACCTAACTACATATTTGAGGAAACTCAATTGTGTTTTTAGATTTGTTTTCGGGGCATCGATGGCATCAATTCGATTTCGAATTCACCTCCGGACTTGAATTTTAAATTCAAAATCGAATTGATGCCATCGATGACTGCAAACACCGAAAAAGTTCAAAAAACACGATCTAGTCTCGTGTCATTCATACACACTGATCACAGTGCACCACTGGCGCAACCAGGATCTCTTTCATCTCTCTCATTTCCCATTTGAATGTTTAAGTAAGAAAAGGATAGAAAGAGGGGGTTTTATCCCGTTGTCCATCCTTGTCTAACATACGTTTCTTAATGGAGAAAAGAGAGAGATGAAGAAACTCTCGTTGCACTATGGCGCAACCAGGATCTCTTTCATCTCTCTCATTTCCCATTTGAATGTTTAAGTAAGAAAAGGATAGAAAGAGGGGGTTTTATCCCGTTGTCCATCCTTGTCTAACATACGTTTCTTAATGGAGAAAAGAGAGAGATGAAGAAACTCTCGTTGCACTATGGCGCAACCAGGATCTCTTTCATCTCTCTCATTTCCCATTTGAATGTTTAAGTAAGAAAAGGACAGGAAGAAGGGGTTTTATCCCGTTGTCCATCCTTGTCTAACATACGTTTCTTAATGGAGAAAAGAGAGAGAGAGAGAGATGAAGAAACTTTCGGTGCGCTACTGCAGTGCACTGTGGTCTGAGATCGTCAAAAAGTGGCCAAAATCAAAAAGTAAACTCATCAATTCACCATTTAAAAACTTTCAAGACCAAATTTAATCACAAAGAACGTTTTTAAAAAGTAATTTAAATCAGGAAATGTTATATGAAAGTTTTACTTTAAGCTTAAAAGGTCAAAAACGATTATTTGCGATAGCTTTTTTTTCACTGATTGATCCATAATGGGTGTACTCTCATCACAAATGCTATTCGATATCGAGCAGATTTCCAGGAGGCCGATCATTTACTTCATCGTTAAACCGATCGATAAAACTGTCTACGAGTGATGCTATTGGTCGAAAATTGTAAAACTTGGCTGTTGCTTTGGTAACCATCGTTAAGAGTCTCGTTTCATAAAGGCTATTCGCATGAGTAACCTTTAAAAACGGACACTATAACGATGGTTACCATAGCAACAGCCAAGTTTTACAATATTCGACCAATAGAATCACTCATAGACAGTCTTATCGATCGGTTTAACGATGAAGTAAATGATCGGCCCTCAGGTAGAAAATGTAATAAATATGCATATTACCTACATAGTTTTCGCATAGCGGATAGGTTTATAAATAATCACCAACGGAGCAGACCATAAGTGTAAAGTCAATACAATGAATAATTGCAATAAACGTCAACTGCTCAGTGAATCAATACAAGCAGACGGCAAGTGGGCTAGATTTCCTCGACTAACTGACCAATGGAGGAGAATCGAATACATTGATATAATTGAGGCAGACCTTTTGAGGTTCTGACCTGAGCATGTATTCTAACTATCAAGGAAATTCTGTCGATAATCTCTCTTCGAGGAAAAATACCAATTGAGATTCATGTCAAATTGATATGCATGAAAGAGTAATGCATTCATCCATTTTGCAGTTTTGCAGCTCAGTTGCTTGTCTACCTGCTCATAGTTTTGACGTTAAAATTAGCTGGCAACAGCGGAAAATAAGCTTTCATTTTTACCAAGGTGTTTTGCAGTTTATTGGACAAAAATAATTTCGTTTGTAGTAAAAGTGTTTATTGGATTTGATTTCGATTTCACAGTCAAGATTGTTTCTTCCTCACCAAAAATGAATGAAATTCAAAAATGCTGGTTGATATTGTTACAACTTTCCAATATCAGTAACGTTTTCCTCACCTTACAGCAGAATATTGGCTTCAACAAAGATTTTTGAACCGTCTGAATTTATTTTGAAAGTATGTCACACGATTATCAAGGGCTCAAATCAAGAATCCCTCCTCATCGTCGATGTTGATTCAAAATTTGAATTCAATCCTCTTGTCCAGGCTCTAAACGCGCTGTCGATTCCTGTGACCATTGCAGACTACGAAAATAATTTGGAAAATTTAAAGTACGTGCGAAACAAACGTCCGATAAACGTCCTTTTCCTTTTGAACGACTGTTACGATATTCTTAGTTTTATATTGGATTCTGTGTCTGATCGTGATAGAATGGTCTCAGACAATTTCGAAACATTCTCTCTAACTGACGACAGTAAAAATCATCCTAAACCACTCGTTTCAGGGAAGTTGCAAAACTTTTGCCTTTCCCACAATGACGAGTATCGTCTGAGGAATAGAAGTGAAACGTCTGACGTCACCATGAAAGTTACAGACGAAGATTTGAAGGACAATTCATTTTTATCGGACTCTCTTTTCGATCATACTGTCAGATTGTGCAGGAATGATATTTTGAATTCTCAGAACCATCTGATTTTTAAAGTTAACCGTTTTGTATCAGACTGCAATCTTAGGTTTGTGTTCAAATTCATCTGGCGTTTTTTCAAAGGCCGTCGAACTATCATTTGCTCACAACAAATTTGCTACAAATACGATGCATTTTCTGAAGCACTCAGTAAATTCGAAGGCGAACATTTTGACGATTTCTTTGACTTTTCGTGGAAAAATATGAATAGAAAGAGGTTTGTTGCAATTCTTGGCCAACCTGGATTTTTCAATTTCGATTCGTCCTTTTCACTTGATACGATGTGGAACGAGATTGCAATGGATTCTACACGAACGATGATTGAAGATTCGAACGGTGTCATTAGTTTCCCAATGAATTTTTCAGAAGATTTCATACCGGGTGGAATTATCTTCAATAATAAGCGAGGACTACAACACGATGTTGACTTTTACGCAGAACTGTACGATGTACGAAGCTCTCACGAAAAAATTCCAGATTTTGATATAACAATGGCTTTTGAGACAGCTTACTCTTGTTTCAGTGTATCAAGGAGTGGATTCATGCCACAATCCTTGGTTGTTTTCCAGTGTTTTACACGCACCGTTTGGACCTGCATCGTAGCCACAGTTGCGATTTTCCTTTTGACTCAGCGCATGTACGACCGCTTTTTGGTTAGCATTTTGAAACTTGTGTTTTGTAAGAAAGATAAGCACCTAGATGTAGATACATCAACGATTCTTACGGTGTTACGTTATTTCATCAACATGAGTCAACACAACTCACATTTCGAAAAACTCATCTCGGGTAGAATTTTATTCGTAACGTTCACATTTTCAACCATGATTATCGCATCAGTTTTCCAGAGCGGAATGTTTACTTTACTCAGTAAGAGAGTGCGTTATCCTGACACTGATACTATCGAAGAATTGAGGGACTCTGGATACCTAATCCAGTCAGGTAATTTAAAGATGGACTCATCACTGATTTCAAACTATTCTCGATTCTCGTGGGTTAAAGATAGATTGGTTGACAGTTATCAATTTCACATGAGGAATCTTCTGGCAGAGAAATCTTCAAACGACGCTACTGGTATATTAAGAAAAGTAACTGGAGAAGATCAGGACTATGAAAGCGTTTCTAATTTCATAGAACACAGAACAGTTGAAACGTGGCGTACTTTAAGATCAACCTTGAAAAGTGATGCTTTTTTGATGAGCATTTCGCACTTATCACAGAGTCGTAAAAACTTCCTCTCATGCACTCAGCAGGCCTTGGATTTTGAAAAAGAAGGAGGATTTCATCACGTCCAGGAATGCTTAATGACGTACCCAGTTATGTATTTGGTCCCGAAGTCTTCTTTTTACTTTGATTTATTCAATACGAAAATGAATCAATACATGGAATCAGGGCTAGTAGGCTTTTTGATATCGGTTCACACTACCTGGATGCTGAATTCACCTTATCAGGAGGAACCTGACGACTCCCTCCGGACTTTTACATTAATCGATCTACAGATAGCTTTTATAATCTTCATCGCAGGATCGATAGCAGCTTGTGCTGTTTTCATTGCTGAACATTTGACCCATGCATTTAAAGACCATTACCGCCTCCGATTCTCGGAAAGGCACTCTACAATTTTTATAGCCAGTATGAGGAAGAGAGTAGTAAACTTGCTTAGCTTTTTTGATCAAAATTAGAAAAGCATTGGGCAAATTTGATATGGATTAACAGGAATGTGGAAGTGATTGGATTCATCTTTTCTTAAATTAGTTTCTTTTGTTCTTTTCGAAAAACTTCGAAAGTGTTTTAGTTCACGATCCCGTGTTCAGAAAAAATTGTAAAAAATTATAAAAAGGCAATATCCGACTGAATCTGAAAATAGTTAACGGTGCGGGTATGAGTCAAAAAAAGCTGACCTATGCTCATGCCGCGTAAGTATTCGTAAGTAGACTAAATGTTTTCCTTAATTGTAAAAAAAAATACTTACCCTTTTTCTGAACTTTTCTTTTAGAAATGGCTTGAAACAGTTGTACAGTGCTTCGAAGAAGAATGGATTGTTGACTATGTGAATTGCTTTAGTTCGCACTGGAAACGTATCCTGCAAAGGACAATATTCAGATGAAACTTCTGTTAAATTATTTAATTTGCCTGGCCTAGTATCGAAATGCGATATTCAGTTTTTTTGGTGCGTTCAGCCTTGATTTTTAAATTATTGTCGATATATTTTTTATAGACATTCTTTAGATGGTTATCTAGTTTTTGACTTTTCGGTATCTTAAAAATAAATTACTTGACCTGCACTTTGACTTAAAATCACCAACTTAAAAGTGATAACCCTAGATACTCCTTCTTTATTATGTTTTAAGTAGATTCCATGAATCTACTTATTGCGGAGGGTGCGATGTTGGATTTTTCGGGAAATTTTATCAAATGAGCACGTTTCATGGTCCCCTGAGTGAGAAAATACCACTCGTTGAAAATTGTATATATATATATATATATATATTTATATGTATGTTTCAGCCAGTTTTACCGTTTTTATGTACCACGATCCTGTTCGTAATTTTTGGGTTTTGTTCTTGAAATTTTTCTCAACTATTTGTTGGGTTGATTTCTTGGATGAGTTCGAAGATGGTGTAAATCCGATTGTTAGTTTTCGCGCTATGGGCCGTGTTTGAGTCGTGAAATGTGTTTTTGACGTTTGTTTTTAGGAGTGTTTGTATTGAGCGTTTTTTTTGGGAAAATTTATGTTAACCGTTTTGTTACGCAACTTTTTTACTTGAGTCATTTTTTTGTGTTTTGCGTTGTAAGCGAGTTAAAGTGATGTGTTTTTCGGGTTTTTTGGCAGTGTTTTTATATGAAGAAATTGTTTTTTTGGTTCAAAAATTTCAGTATATATCGTGGAGGATGTTTTTAGTTCATATGCTCCATCCCTTAAATTTTCCTTGTGTTTTACGTGTTTTAGGAGCTATTTAGTTTCTTATGGGATTTTACATGTGAAAGACAAGGATAGAGTATTGGTATAATTGCTCGTTCTTTGTTTTACACGTGCACTGTTGCTTAGGTACGTTATTTATTTATTTTCTTGTTTGATCAGCTGCTCTTATTCAGATTTATTCCTCATTAGCGTTACAAAGATTACACATTTTTCTATCTTGGTACTATAATCTTTTTCTCATGGGTATTTTTATTTAAATGTTGAACAGCTGATAAAAAAAAAAAAAAAAAATGAATAATTCAAAGAAAATCATAACATAACCTATTTATTGAAATTTGTGAAAAACTTATATAACCTAGCTTTTATTTCTCACTTGCATTGTAAAGATTACACATTTCTCTATTGGTAATATAATCTTTTTCACAATAATATTTGGATTTTGAGCAGCTGATGAAATAAAAAAAAAATTTAACGAAAATTATAACCTATATGTAAATTTTTGAAAAAATGATGTAACCAAGCATGGAATCTACTTCGTCTTACCGGCCTGCCGGGAGGCATTTTTTTATTAATATCAAAAAATTACGAGTGATAAAATTGGGGGGGGAGGCATTCATTTCAGTCAATTCAGGGTTATTCGGGGATATCTCTTCGTGTTACCGGTTCGATTCAAATGGGGATTCTGGGGGTGGAGGTTTGATCTCCTTGACCCCCCCCCCCCCCCAATTACGCCACTGAGTTATATCACACATTTTAGTAATAAATATTTCATTAATGCTTCTGTTTAAATTATTTGAAATAGCTAGGCTGTTATTCAGTTCCGAAGCCTGTAAATTTTGCTTTCGGTATTTTTAACCTCATAGGAAAGATCTATTTATTGGATGGGCGCCTACAGCGGTTAACATAATAAAATTCGACGCTTTACAAAATAGAGAACATGCAAAGTTGCCAAACTGCACGTCACATCACCGATATACGAGTATGATTATCATAATTACATCACCATAAACAAGCCAACCAACAAATGTCCATAATCCGCCAAATGTAATGACTGTTCTCTGTCATTACGATATATATGTATATATATATATGGTTCATATTTACCTGAAGCGCGTTGATCACAATCCAGACATTACGAGGCGTGAGTAACCGCATGTGATTCAGCGTGTATCCGGCTAAATCTATTATCAGGATAATACCCGCAATTTGAGCCTTTGGATCTTCCATGAGGAACTGTGCACTAGTCGTTAGAGCTGAAAATATCTCTTCTGCCGTTAAGTAACTTGGATTCATGTTCCCTGCAAAGCAACAATTTACTTATTATCTTTTACTGTCATCCTCTTTCCGCACTTTTTATTCCATGATTCTCCGTATTTTTGTTATATGTAGCTCAAATAAAAGATGCTGTAGGATACTACTTTACTCTATTTTTTACTATTTTTCCAAACAATCCCCTATTTGTCCATATTTTACCTTATTTTTTTTTTTATTTGTTTTCACTAGTTTCCCAAATATTTCCCTATTTATATCTATTTCCTCTCATAATGGGGCAGTTGCAAGGGTCTGAAATGTTGTGTTTTTTATAAAGAAAATAATAGTACTTGATGAGCTGAGAACAAATATGCCTTTGGTTTTTTCATAAGTTGGAGACATACACGTGTAAAGTTGTGACAAATCGTATACGCAGTGACGTTACTCCGCGAAATTCCCATTTAAAACAATGTATTTTGGGCCAAAATCTCATCTCCGGAACAATAGTACTTAATTAGAAACCAAAGACATCATGGTTCTCAGCTCATCAACCACTTTCATTTTCTTTATAAAAAACACAACATTTCAGACCCTTGCAACTTCCCCATTACCCTATTTTCCCCTGTTATTTCCATAATTCTCAAACGCAACTGGAGCGGGAGGACACTGCAACTCCCTCCCACATTAATACAAAAAAACCACTTCTTTACTGTATATTGTAGGTATGTATATACATTCTTTATAGAAGTAGATGCAAATATGTATAGTACACATATGCTTCACTCGTATCAAAAATAGGTACATCATACTGTTTTATTTATTTATTCGTCGTACTGTATGCACATACATCCATATTCATACCATCATCATATAAACTACTGTAAGTACTTACATACTGTGTTCATTGTTTTCGAATGTAAACACGCCGAAGCTCATTTACTCTGTCAAGGAGAAGAAAGAGAAGGAGGGTTCCATTACTGGTTATATACGTAAATTTAAATTGACTATAAAAACGAACAAAAGCAAAGCATAAATGGAGCTGTTGCAAACTTTTGCTACAGGCTTCTTAAAAGATGATTATGGGTTAAAACCGTGTAAAAATAATGATTAGCGCACACAAAAATCGCGAAATCCACATCCAAACTCATAAAATGAGCAATGGTGGCCGTTGCCGCCGATTACATTGGGTTTCCCTATCTCGCTCAGCTCCATCTTCACTATAGGTTCACTCAATGGGGCTATTGCACACTTTTGCTATAAGCGATTTAATAGTCGATTATGCCGTAAAAACCTCAAAAAATAACGATGGCGGCACTAAAAACTTCCAAAATCCACTCCTAAACTCAATAAACGCAGTTATTTGCGGGAGCGTAATGGTGGCCGAAGGCACTAACGATGGGAGATTCCCATCTAACAATTCTGAAACTCCATCAAGAAGTGACCAATAAGAGACTACTTTCATTTGACACCGGTGTCACTTGCGGTGTTGCGGTACCATTCATCGGATGTGGATCATCACTCTGATGACTAATTACTCTGTGAATCATCCTTGTCAGCATAGAAAGAGTGACGAAATTAAGATAGGAATCTCCCATTGTTAGTGCCTTCTGCCACCATTACGCTCGCGCTAATAACTGCGTTTATTGAGTTTAGGAGTGGATTTTGGAAGTTTTTAGTGCCGCCATCGTTATTTTTTGAGGTTTTTACGCCATTATCGACTATTAAATCGTTTATAGCAAAAGTGTGCAATAGCCCCATTGCCATAAGATTTAGGCGTCAACGGCCGCCATTACGGTCTTGCGTTTGAAATCAGTTTAAGAGTTTAGAAGTGGATTTTGTGGTTTTTTTAGTGCAGTAATCGTTATTTTTACAGAGTTTTACCCCATAATCAACTATTTGCAAGCCTGTAGCGAAAGTTTGCAACAGCTCCATAGCAATCGATTTTGATTCGATATAATTCTCGCCAGAACGATACATTGTGTCATTGACTCGAGTGGATCGATCTTGACCAGAGCGCATCCCATTATTCAAACTTCGGTCGCACTTCCGTAGAAGGATCTGTTGTCTGATTTCAGGCGGACCCAGGAATTTTTCTTGCCCCCCCCCCCTAATTGAAATCGGGCGTTAGAAAAGAGTAGTGGGGGAGGTTATCGCAAAACTTTGTCTCCTCCTATCTCCGTCTATTTAAAACAGGTGCCCTTAAAAATATACACACACAAAAAAAGATAAAACACAACTTTCTGAATACGTCATGCACTATAGTTGAATTTTACTACCTGGCAACAGCGCCGGATGCGCAGCAATAGCAGTGTTGCCAGATCTGCGGCTTTTTCTATGTGTTTTTATGGAAAGAGCCGCGAGCATTGGCGGATCCACGAATATGCCCTTCTCTCTCTTCTCCCATTAGAACGCGTGTATTAGAAGACGGCAGATAAGGAGCAGTCACGTGATTTTCGCACCCTCTTCTATCCTTTTCTAACACATGCATTATAATGGGAAAAGAGAGAGAGGAGCCAATTTCCTGGATCCGCTAGTGGCCGCAAGATCTGGCAACACTGAGCAATAGTCACCAGTCGTTTTCCGAGGGTCAGTGATCCATAGCACTTTGTTTCAGTCAACAAAGTAAGCAGATTTGTGCATGAATTCAAATTAATTGCAACTGCGCTTTACCAGTGGCATTGAAGAAATCACCATTTTAACTCGATGGAGCTCCACGAAGATGAGTTTCTTTACAATTTGATGGCCTTTATTTATTGTTTTATTACTGTCGAATGTGACTGAGTTGCAAAACTTTTGATAAACAGGTGAATGCAGTGTTGAAGCGTGCGTTATGGCAACGTTATGTGCTATATCGTCCATTGAAACGCAGAAAAAAGATCTAGCTATCAGGTCTGTGGCAGAAACATTGACAATCAACCTTTTTCATAGGTTTAAATTGGAAAAATACAACGTTGCCAATGTTCACGCTTCGCCAGTATGAATGGCGAGTGTCGACTTTTACAAGCCGCCTGCAAAACTTGACAGGAAAAAATTTTAAAAAAAATTATGTTGACAATGGGGCTCTTGCAAACTTTTGCTGTAAGAGATTGAAGAGTTCATTCTTGCATAACATCCTGTAAAAATGATGATGAGTATACACTTAAACATCCCAAAATTCACTTTCAGAATTGGGCTTAATGGCGGCCGTGAATACTCAGCCATAAGTGATCGAAGATGTGAAAACGTTTAGTAAGATATACTTGGTTACTTGAAATACTTGAAGTTTCAAAAAACAGAGACGCAGGTATCATGGGAGATTCCTATCCAAATTGAGACTTATCTCTGTGTTTCCGTAGAGAAGTGAGAAATATTAGACAGGAATATCCCCCATGATACCTGCGTTGAGCCGCCGCGCCATTACAAACTTGCTGTCATTACATTTAGCTGAGTTTCTTAGTAAATTTTAGACTTCCTCAGAGTGGTTTTTGTGATTTTCGCTGGTTTTTACATCACATTCAACTATTCATTTGCTCACAGCAAGAGTTTGCAAGAGCCCCATAGAGGCTTAGAGAGCCATAGAGAGTTGAGATAAATTGTTGCAGTTTGGACCATTCTTCACAATTTTAGATGAACTTAATTTTTTTGGGGGTCAAAACCCCCCAGGCCCCAGCCTCCCCTAGAGGGCCCCCAGGGGGGCTATCTCAAAAATTTCAAATGGCAACCCCTATCTTGTGATACATCGTTTGAAAGAACGTAAAATTCGAAGACTTTTGGCGCAAACCGAAGGTCGATATCGTTTTCCGTTTTCGATAAATCGAAAGTCAAAGTTCGATTTTGACCTATTTTCAAAAAATCAGAATTCCCATTTAAAAAGTCGGAATTTAAAACACTAGGGATCTAAAATACTCTAAAAAGCAAGAACTTTTCAGAAAAAAATACGGGTTTGCCACAAATTTGGTCAAAATTTGGTTTTAGAGCCCCCCCAACCGTTGTCAAAAAAATTGCCCCTCAAGGGGTCTATCTCAGAAATTCCGAGGCACGACCCCTATCGAGTGATACATTACTCACAAGAGCGCATTAAACTGAGCATTCTGGCGCAAACCGCAGGTCAATATAGTTTTTAGTTTTCGATATATCGAATGGTGAAGTTGGGTTTTTACCCACATTGTCAAATTTCGATACATCGAAAACTGAAAACGATATCGACCTGCGGTTTGCGCCAAAATGCTCAGTTTAATGCGTTCTTTTGAGTAATGTATCACTCGTTCGGGGTCGTTCCTCGGAATTTCTGAGATAGACCCCTTAAGAGGCAATTTTTTTGACAACTGTTGAGGGCCTCTAAAACCAAATTTTGACCAAATTTGTGGCAGAACAGTATTTTTTTCTGAAAAGTACTTGCTTTTTAGAGTATTTAAGATCCCAAGAATTTAAATTCTGACTTTTTAAATGGGAGTTCTGATTTTTTGAAAATGGGTCAAAATCGAACTTTGACTTTCGATGTATCAAAAACGGAAAACGATATCGACCTTCGGTTTGCGCCAAAAGTCTTCGAATTTTACGTTCTTTCAAACGATGTATAACGAGATAGGGGTTGCCATTTTAAATGTTTGAGATATGGGGGGTTTTGATCCCCAACAAATTAAGTTAATCTAAATTATGAAGAATGGTTAAACTGCAACAATTTATCTCAACTCGTTCAAAAGTTAGACAGGGGGGGGGGGGGTACATCTGTTACACCCTGTATAGGGAAGGCAGTGGTAGTTAACTGTTCGTATTCGGGGGCGTTGGAATCGCCTATACGATGAATTGAAGGCGCCAGAAGAAACCCCGTCTTCTAAGTTTTTTCATCGATAATCGCGTTTATTTGGAATGAATGGAGACTGAAAAAAAGCGAATCATACTTTGGGAGAAAAATGAAAAATTTTTAGTGGTGCCATCGTTATTTTCGGAGGTTTTTACACCAGAAGCGGCTTTAAATCGCTTACAGCACAAGTGCGCAACAGCCCCATTAGTCTCTTGCGTATTGCATTATGGCGCGTTCTCGTGGATTTTCATCAATACCAGTTTTATAAAGTTCACCGATCAACTCATAAAGTCATAAATGCATTTTTAATATATACGTAATTTTAAACAAAAAAAAGGCACTGTTAAAATAATCACCAAGTTCAAACACCTTTGCCACCAATAACACAATCTAATAATTGATCTTCAAATCAGAACGCATTATTAACCGCAAACAGGCAAATGTTTCCTTCCAATGTGTGAATTATATATTGAAGTGTAAGTAATCGATCCGTTCGCTAGATTCACACACAGAGGAAAATCTATACAATCGATTATTCACACTATCAAGTTCTACATCCAGTCTTAAAAGGTATTTATTATTGTATTTGGATTTTTGGCATTTGATCTTCAAAGTTCCGGTTTGTTTTTTGTTTAATGTTGGTTCTGACAATTCCTACCATGCACCTCCCACTTTTTCTTCTTGTTTCAATCTCGACCGAGTCACCTGGAATTTTATTTCTCTGGGTCTAGGTCAACGTCTTCTGTCTAAAGACGAGAGATTCCGCTAATTACTTGTGTGAAGAACGTAATTACATACCTACCTACTGGTTAACTACATCATTGTTATATTTTTATTAAAGAAAACAATGACGCTTAGTTATCTTCCATCGTGAGACATTTTTTAGTCGACTGTAAAGAAAGTCGTGACTTGAATCCATCATTTCACAAACATAGATTCTCACTACTATTGTTCAGTGTTTTTAGTGTCAAACTGTCAAGTTGTCATCTTAAAACGGGTCATTTTTTTACTTGCTTTCTAGCTTACTTTGTGAATGGCCCTGCACGACATTCGATCTTAGCCAATCTTTTATAGGTCAGCGTAATTGAACAAGAAAGCTAGCTGCCTTTTTTGTAAAATTAATGACATTATTTAATTCACCGATGATTCCACCGGTTGAGAAAAGATTACACAGTTCACTTCAGTGTATGACTGTAGTGTACTGCACTAAAATACTCTGACCTGTAATCTTTTCTCAATCTGTGCAATCGCCGTTGAATTATTAAAATGTCCGCAAGTTTTTAAAGTCATCGACGACTCTCGAGAAAAGGTTATAGATGACGGTATTTTCATGCATTACAGTCATCAACTAAACTGAAGCGTGTTACCTTTTCTCAACCAGTGGCATCATCGATGAATTGAAAAAAAAAAAAAAAAAAAGAGGTTCATTGCGTCAATGTGTCAAATCTTACATCTAACGTATATAAAAATTCAAGTTAAAAGTGATGCTATCCATTGGGGGGGGGGGAGGGGGGTCGAAAGGTGTGCTGAGGGGAGGGAGCTGCGGCACGCAGCAGCAGTGGAACGGGAAGTGTTAAATAAGTGTAAAGTTAAAAGGTCAGGTGTTACAAAGAAAAGAGAGATAGACAGAGTGCTTCGGAGAAAGAGAGGGAGACATAGAGAGAAATACTACAATCACAACACTCATAAAACAGTTGCGAGGGTCATTGACTTGCATTTCATTATTCTCTTCAACTTTTTTCGTTCTCCCTCGAGTTCGTTTGACTGTGCGCAATAATTTATTAATTACTCATAATGCTGTTTGATGATGGGAAAATAATAATAAAAAAAAAAAACCGCAGGCCGTGCTTGGCGTGCTTATTGCATTTTCAATTTTCCGACAACCCTTCGCTGGCATTCTATCATGAAATATTTCGAGTCCTATTATTTCAGGCATAAAAAAGTGTGTTTAGAGGGTCCATACCCCCCCCCCACTCCAACCTTCCCCTGCGTGCTACTTTTTTTTTACTACTGGGGCACTTGCAAGGTTCTGAAATGTTATGTTTTTTACAGAGAAAATGATTGTACTTGATGAGCTGAGAACAATGGTTCCTTTGGTTTTCTATTGAGTGCCCCGAGTTTGGAGATACACGCGTGTAAAGTTGTAAAAAATCGTGTGTGTAGTGACGTCACTACGCGGAATTCCCATTTAAAACAACGTATTTTGGGCCAAAATTTCATCTCGTGAACAATGGGACTTAATTAGAAACCAAAAGCATCTGTGTTTCCAGCTCATCAAGTAGGTACCTACTTTTACCTACTAGTACCTACTTTTATTTTCTTTAGGAAAATCACAACATTTCAGACCCTTGCAACTGCCCCATTAAAGATAAAAAGTTGAAATTTACGGGATGTTTATTATACCTTAGTAGTATAAACTACTGCATTTATATGTACAATTAATTGTAAAAATATACTATAACATAGACATAAAATTATGTTCATCTTACTTCCTCTCAATATTAAGATGGATCTTCCTTGAGAGTCTCGCTTTTCCAGTATTGAGTGGGGCACTCGGCTGTAAACATGCCACCTCTCAGATGGTATAGATATTTCATAATACTTCGGGTATTTCAGTCTCATTTCATAATATTGTAAAACCTAAGGTAGAATCAGAAATAAGGCAAAGGAATTAATATGAGAAATTGAGCGTAAATGAAAACAGCGCAGTGAAAAAAATATGAGGATGATCGGTCATCTTCCATTTACATATATTGCATAACGTTCGTAATAGATCCTTTTAATGAGACGTCACAAAAGAAGTAGATTCAAATAAATATTCTATCACTCGCTTTCAGTTGGTTTTCCATTCGAAAATGGATCCATATTTTCAGTTGCTAAATGCTACTAAACTCGTTCCAAGTTTTGGAGAAAAATCAAAAGGCAGAAATGATTAAAGAAGAAGTCATCTGATCTACTCATACTATCTTACACGACGAAGTTACTCCTGCAATATTTCATGTATGCAATTTCATCTCCAAGTTGTAGGAAGAGTTGCGCGAGGCAATCCCTGCGCTCATGAATAGCTGTGCTGCAGTATGGCGCTCAAGCGCTCAGTAACGACTCATCAGCAAGAATTATCAGTGTAAGTAAGTACACACTTATTCAACCATCATAAGTAGACTGTTTAAAATATTTCAAGAAATCGTATCGATGACCATTCGTTGGCCACGGGTTCCGTAAACAAACTCCGGTTCAATGTAATTCCTCATAGCGTTTAAATTGTAAAACGCATGGTTTCTTCGTTCCATTAGTGGCAGCACATTCATTGTCTTGCAATCTGGCAACATTGCATCCAGTGCATTTAAAGTCATGAAAAATGTTGAAATATTGGGGGTGACACTGCTCATTGTTAGTGCACTCCCTGGAGACGATATTTTACATTATTTCAAATGGACGAAAAGCAACGTTGCCACATTGCACACACCGCTACTGGTTGCCAGATCGCACGAGCCATAGCGTCTTTAATTAAGGACGATGAATTAATTTACTCGCTAATCGAAATCTTCTGCATGACTACTAAATAGGTGTTTGTGCAAATCAATGTTGGACAATTCTAAGTCTTCAACAAAAAAAATTTAGATGAGAAATGGGTTTTCCGCTTCAAATTTGAATTCATGAATATTAATCACGAAACACGCCTCATGAATGAATCAGCTTTGCAATTCGATTGCAAAGAAAATGAGCGAAGCTTTTAAATAAAAAATGTGATTTGAAAATTGTTTCCTCTGCTGCTCACCATTCTGAATGCCTTGTCGACGTCATGCTTCCTGGCTCGTAGAAAAGCTAAGAGGAATGGATCGTCGGTCCTAGGATTCAAGTTGGGCTCATCTGAAACGGACAAAAAGAGGAGATCGTTTTATACAGGGTGTTTCACGTAACCTGCTCACTATGGTTTTCTTGAACGGGTGGCGATAAAAAAATCTGGAAAAATCGGTTTTATAGTGACTCGGACCTGAAGTTTCATTTAAAAATACTGCCACAACACAAAATTTGGTTTTTGCGGGGTTTTCAGGGGGGACACCCCCCCTGATCTCGAGATTTTCAAATAGCAACCTCTATCTTGTAATACCTCCTTTGAAAGAGGGTAATATTCTAAGCATTTTGGTTTAAACTGGAAGTCAATATCTTTTTTAGTTTTCGAGATATCGAAGGTCGAAGTTCGATATAGGACCAATTTTCGAAAATTCCTAACTCCTACAAAAATAGTCGTAAAACAAAAAACTGCATGAAAATGCTCTACTTGATGAGTACTTTCAAGAAGAAAATACGAATTTACAATCAAATAAACCGGAAGTCGACTTTTAGACACCTTAACTTTTTTTCGAGATATCGCAAGTCAAAATTTAAGGTAGGAAACTTTGACTTGCGATATCTCGACCGCGAAAAAAGGTATTGACTTCCGGTTTGAACTAAAATTCTTGGTTTTTTTTGTGCTTTTGAATGATGTATCACACGATAGGATCTGTTTTTTACAGGGTCGAACAATGGTCTAAATCAAACTTCGATTTTCGATATATCGAATTAAAAAAAACAATATTGGACTTTTGATGGCGCCAAAATACACAACTTTTTACGCCATTTCGAACGAGGTATTAAATGATAGGGGTTGCCATTTGAAAATTTTGAGAAATGAGGGTTTTCCCGCCAAAAATGTTAAGGTGCCTAAAAGTCGACTTCCGGTTTATTTGATTGTAAATTCGTATTTTTTTCTTGAAAGTACTCATCAAGTAGAGCATTTTACTTGCGCAGTTTTTTGTTCTACTACTATTTTTGTAGGAGTTAAGAATTTTCGAAAATTGGTCCTATATCTAACTTCGACCTTTGATATCTCGAAAACGAAAAAAGATATCGACTTCCGGTTTAAACCAATGCTTAGAATATTACCCTCGTTCAAAATGAGGTATCACAAAACCCCCTCGAGATTAGGGGGGTGCTCTCCCTGAAAACCCCTCAAAAACCAAATGTTGGGTTGTGGCAGTATGTTTAAATGAAACTTCAGGTCCGAGTTACTATAAAACCGATTTTTCCAGATTTTTTTATCGTCACCCGTTCAAGAAAACCATAAAGAGCAGGTTACGTGAAACACCCTGTATATCATCGTATCATCGTATCAACGTTTTACCATCCTATACCTATACTCATGGGTGCCCTCAGAAAAATTGCCAGGAGAGGGCAACATTTTTAAACATCAATGAAAGGTCTATGGGACACCACCCAGTGATATGCAGGTTTGGAGGATCCGACCCCCCCCCCCCTCCAAAAAAAGAGAAAATATTCAATTTGTCTTCAAAAGTGAGATGTTCACGAGCTGAGTTTCGCCTTCAAGGTTCCAGATCGGCCATTCTTCATACTCCTCATATCTTGCAGGCGAGAGGCCATGTGCGTGCAGTTGCCGGTTGGGGTGGAAGAGCCGTTGCAGACCAGCCCCACACTCACACACATAACTACGGCAGTGGTCGCTTAGAGTCCCTTGATGGAAATATTATACAGGGTGCACCAGACCACCCGGACAGGACATTTATATCGAAAACTACGGAGCCAAATAATTTCAAACAATGGTCAGTTAGGGAGCTGACCCTTGATTTTTCATTTTTTATATTTTTGAAAGCCCCCGATAGTCCCCAGGGCCTTTGGTACTATTTGGGGGGCTCAAACAAATGTTGCAAGTTACAAGGCAAAGCAACTAGCTCGCGAAAATCTCGCGACAATCTTTAATTCATCGATAGTACATAAATTCTAATAATAATAAATTTATTTAAACGCGATTGTGACCGTAAATATAAAATGAATTATAATAATATAATATACAGGGTGTTTCACATAACCTGCTCACTATGGTTTTCTTGAACGGGTGACGATAAAAAAATCTGGAAAAATCGGTTTTATAGTAACTCGGACCTACAGTTTCATTTAAAAATACTGCCACAACCCAAAATTTGGTTTTTGGCGGGTTTTCAGGGGGGCACCCCCCTAATCTCGAGATTTTCAAATAGCAACCCCTATCTTGTGATATCTCATTTGAAAGAGGGTAAAATTCTAAGCAATTTGGCTTAAACTAGAAGCCGATATCTTTTTTCGTTTTCGAGATATCGAAGGTCGAAGTTCGATAATGGACCAATTTTTGAAAATTCTTAACTCCTACAAAAATAGTCGTAAAACAAAAAACTGCGCATGTAAAATGCTCTACTTGATGAGTGCTTTCAAGAAAAAAATACGAATTTACAATCAAATAAACCGGAAGTCGATTTTTCGGCACCTTAACATTTTTTTCGGGAAAACCCCCATTTCTCAAAATTTTCAAACGGCAACCCCATCTTTTAATACCTCATTCGAAAAGGCGTAAAAAGTAGTGCATTTTGGCGCAATCAAAAGTCCGATATCGTTTTTCTAATTCGATATATCGAAAATCGAAATTCGATTTAGACCATTTTTCGACCCTGTATAAAACGGATCCTATCGTAAGATACATCATTCAAAAGAACATAAAAAACTAAGAATTTTAGTGCAAACCGGAAGTCAATACCTTTTTTCGCGGTCGAAATATCGCAAGTCAAAATTTAAGGTAGGCCCTAACCAAAGACTAAATTTTGACTTGCGATATCTCGACCGCGAAAAAAGGCATTGATTTCCGGTTTGCACTAAAATTCTTCGTTTTTTATGTTCTTTTGAATGATGTATCTTACGATAGGATCCGTTTTATACAGGGTCGAAAAATGCTCTAAATCGAATTTCGATTTTCGATATATCGAATTAGAAAAACGATATCGGACTTTTGATTGCGCCAAAATGCACTACTTTTTACGCCTTTTCGAATGAGGTATTAAAAGATGGGGTTGCCATTTGAAAATTTTGAGAAATGGGGGTTTTCCCGAAAAAAATGTTAAGGTGCCGAAAAGTCGACTTCCGGTTTATTTGATTGTAAATTCGTATTTTTTTCTTGAAAGCACTCATCAAGTAGAGCATTTTACATGCGCAGTTTTTTGTTTTACGACTATTTTTGTAGGAGTTAAGAATTTTCAAAAATTGGTCCATTATCGAACTTCGACCTTCGATATCTCGAAAACGAAAAAAGATATCGGCTTCTAGTTTAAGCCAAATTGCTTAGAATTTTACCCTCTTTCAAATGAGGTATCACAAGATAGGGGTTGCTATTTGAAAATCTCGAGATTAGGGGGGTGCCCCCCTGAAAACCCGCCAAAAACCAAATTTTGGGTTGTGGCAGTATTTTTAAATGAAACTGTAGGTCCGAGTTACTATAAAACCGATTTTTCCAGATTTTTTTATCATCACCCGTTCAAGAAAACCATAGTGAGCAGGTTATGTGAAACACCCTGTATAGAAATGAATGGGATTAAAGAAGCAAAGTAGAGACTTTAACTTACTTAACAGTAGTTTCCTTAGTTTGTCTTTATTAATTTTAGCTTGGGCATGGTCTTCGTGAACCTCAACCTCTGCTCTTTTCAGCCATTCCTCGCTCACGTCAAACGGGTTTTCGCGAGGTTCACAAATCGTATCCAGTGTGTTGGGCATTAGAGGGCTTGTCATTAGCGCCTGGTGATCTGAAAGTATGCAATATCAAACTGTTTATCATTGAATGAAAGAGGAAAAAAACGGAAAATTGTTAAAACCAATTTCTGAAATATGATTAACTGCAGTAGCGGCCCGTGAGATTTGGCAACCATGCATCTTTCCAACTTAAACTTAGGTAAAAAATCGATTCAAGCGGAGGCTGCCAGCCTCCTCGAGTTTCGATTGTTTTCCATGTATTTAAATGGGATAAAAACACTGTTGCCAAATCGCACGAGCCGCCACTGAATTGGAGAAAGTGGACGTCTGACTAGGAGTTCGCTATTTGTCTCATGCATCGGTGGGTTAGAGTCACCCAAATTTTACTGTCACTCTTGTTGAATTTGCAGGAATGGGTCTGTTGCAAACTTTTGCTACAACAGTGTTGAGTGTCTCATCGTATGTAATATCGCCCGAAAAGTCCATTGGTAGCGTCAGAAAGTCATGAAATGCGATAGTAAACTCACAAGAGACGTTTAATGAAATCCAAGATGGCGGTAAAATATCGAGCAATCTGTATGCATGCACCTTTAACATCCAATGATTGCCAACGTTGACAACCTCACAGCTTCAGAGGTTATGTGTTCATTTACATTGTGATTAGGTGTGATCGATATTGTGAGGTTGGCTATCCTTGGATGTTCTTGGTGCATGCATACAGGTTGCTCGATATTTTACCGCCATCTTAGATTTTATTAAACGTCTCTTGTGAGTTTATTATCGCATTTCAAGACTTTCTGATGCGACCAATGGACTTTTCACGCGATTTTACATGAGACTGAACACTCTATAATGCTGTAGAAAAAGTTTGCAACAGACCCATTGAGGCGATTCGAACCAAAATCGAAAAGATTCCTTTCCTCGAATTCTACATCAATCTCATCTGGGCGATTCTACGTACGTGTAACCTACAAATGCATCTTAAAATCTATAATATCTTGAATCTTGTTACTTTCGACAGTTTTGGTCGTGGAGCCAACTATATTAAGTAATGGGGTTCTTGCAAACTTTTGCTATAAAGCAAATAAATAGTCCAGTCTGATATAAAGACCAGCGGAAATCACGGAAACTACACTAAGAAAGTCTAACATTCAGTAATAAACTCACATAACGGGGCTATTGCACACTTTTGCTATAAGCGATTTTATAGTCGATTATGGCGTAAAAACCTCAAAAAATAACGATGGCGGCACTAAAAACTTCCAAAATCCACTCCTAAACTCAATAAACGCAGTTATTTGCGCGAGCGTAATGGTGGCCGAAGGCACTAACAATGGGAGATTCCTATCTTAATTTCGTCACTCTTTCTATGCTGACAAGGATGATTCACAGAGTAATTAGTCATCAGAGTGATGATCCACATCCGATGAATGGTACCGCAACTCCAAGTGACACCGGTGTCAAATGAAAGTAGTCTTTCATTGGTCACTTCTTGATGGAGTTTCAGAATTGTTAGATGGGAATCTCCCATTGTTAGTGCCTTCGGCCACCATTACGCTCCCGCAAATAACTGCATTTATTGAGTTTAGGAGTGGATTTTGAAAGTTTTTAGTGCTGCCATCGTTATTTTTTGAGGTTTTTACGCCATAATCGACTATTAAATCGCTCATAGCAAAAGTGTGCAATAGCCCCACTGCTACAACGGCAAGTTTGTGGTGGCGATTCAACTCAGGCATCATGGGAGATTCCTGTCTAATTTGTCACTTTCTCTACAGCACTACAAAGATATGTCTCAATTTATATGGGAATCTCCCATGATATACCTGCGTCTCTCCCCCATTAAGCCTGATTCTGAGAGTGAATTTCGTGACTTTTTTAGTGTATTCATCGTCATTTTTACAGGTTTTTGTTCAAAAATCAACCCTTCAATCCCCTATAGCAAAAAATTGCAAGTGCTCCATTCCACATCAATCTCATCTGGGTGATTCTGCATGTAACCTATACAAATGCATCGTAAAATCTGCAATATCTTGTTGATTTCGACAGTTTATTTTAAGTAATGGGCTCTGGGCTCTGGCAAACTTTTGCTAGAGGGGATTGAAGAGTTGATTCTCGCATAAAAACCTGTAAAAATGACGATGAGTACACTAAAAAAATCACGAAGTTCACTCTCAGAATCAGGCTTAACGGCGGAGAGACGCAGGTATAATGGGAAATGCCTATCTAATTTGAGACATTTGTCTGTGTTTCCGTAGAGAAAGTGACAGATTAGACAGAAATATCCCATGATACCTGCGTTGGACCGCCGAATACGATCTTGCCGTTAGAGCAGTTTTGTGAGTTTATTACTAAATTTTAGACTTTCTCAGTATGATTTTCGTGATCTTCGCTGGTTTATACATTAGATTGGACTATTTATTTGATCCCAGCAAAAATTTGCAAGAGCCCCATTGCTGTTAAGTTAAATAATAATAGAAATAGGCTCGTTTGGCACAATCCGTGATATGGAAAATGACACAGTGCACATTCTATTGTCACAAATTTTGATTTATTCATAGGTACAGCTATTTTATCAATACATTTTTATGACGGTAAATATTTT
The DNA here is from genome assembly GCA_011764245.1 of Trialeurodes vaporariorum. Taxonomy (NCBI): domain Eukaryota; kingdom Metazoa; phylum Arthropoda; class Insecta; order Hemiptera; family Aleyrodidae; genus Trialeurodes; species Trialeurodes vaporariorum. The sequence goes on along the minus strand of VMOF01000035.1, from coordinate 13,881,890 downwards.
ATCTTGCATTTTTATATGAATTTTGTTTTACCTTCCAGCACAGACTTCTCCCCCCCCCTCTCAGGTAAAAGTTGCAAAGCCGCGCGCCCCTGCTAAGACCCATACAAACGTATTACAATAAATCATGAATCTTTCAGCCGACTTGATAGCCGCATATTATGAGATTCATCATATACCTACCTATTTTTTATTTTACAAGGTTGATAACAAAAATTATCTAACCTACGGAAATGCATCCATACTTACCTATGAGTTATAACTAAAAAGGAGTGATGTCATAATATAAGTCTTATCTCAAAATGAAGCTAGCGCGGGGACAGTTTGTTTGCTTCCTATTTTTTAACCTTAAAACAAAACGTATATTACTAATTCAATTAAAACTGGCTTTGAATGAAAAGGCGAGTGGCAAGGCAAGTGATTCACTAAGGTTATCAACGGATTCTCTCCATTTAAACCAACGTAATATAATCGATCTTCAGATAATTCTGAATCCCTGCGAAATCGATACTTTTGCCCAGGTTCAAATGCAAACAACATAGTTGCCAAGTAGCACGAGCTACCATACTGCTTGTTTCTGTCGTGTGAGTGAACCATAGCTGTAGCCAGGATATTGCCTTCTTTTTTTTTAGCCCATTTGATCACATGTGTTAGAAAAGGACATAAATAGGGGCTGAAAGTCACGTGACAGTCCCTCTCTTCATCCTTTTCTAACACATGCGTTCAAGTGGGCTAAAAGAGAGAGAGAGAGAGAGAGAGAGAGAGAGAGAGAGAGAGAGAGAGAGAGAGAGAGAGAGAGAGAGAGAGAGAGAGAGAGAGAGAGAGAGAGAGAGAGAGAGACAGTGTGTTTTGGCTACGGCTATGGAGTAAACCTTCCACAAGAGGAAGTAAGTCAATTTTTGTGCCTGGATGGGCCACTCCGAAACACTTCCATCTTTATTTTAACCAATTTAAAAGGGATTTGTCACAAATTTTAATTTATGGTTAAAAAAAGAATGAAACAAATCGAGCCCGTGTGTTAAATGTCCGTTAGAGATATCTATCACGGTTGACTCCATAAATGGCTTCGAACAGTATTTCAAAGATCGTAAAATGCTCAAATATATCTATTTGAAGTTTCAAATGCAATACCCTGGTAGGTTTATATTGCTGTTAGTACTCTAGTAGTAAAAATATAAGAATGTCACGAAACAAAAATTCGTAAAAGCACAGAATTCTATACAATCAGAGTGGAAACTTCGGCTCATCTGAAACATTATCTTCTGGTCCACCATCTTGAGAAGTTCAAAATAATCATAATGCAAAGCCATATGAGAGACAGAGCCAGAGATATGTCCGCCATCTTGACAATTCACCAAGTTAGACCGGAAAAATGTTTCCATCGGCTTTTATGGAGTCTCTATACTGATTGTAATAATCTGTGCTAAAGTATACAAACGGTGGTTACAGAAAATCTTCTTGTTAGGTACTCTTTAGTTGATATATTCGCATATTTTTCTTTAAACGGATGCTTGCATATCTATTTTTGTTTTCTTTTTCTCTCCACATACTATAATGTAATTAAATTCAAATGAACTTTCATCGTTTTCTCGAAAATTTAAGGAGCAAAACGGGATATATTTTTCTGTTCACTAATGCCACGCCAATAGCGACAGTAAAATGTTTAAGGAACTTCAAATTTATGAAGGATGTAAAAAAACCAAAGAGGAAACCCTAAGAATTTTTTACTTGGTTCTTGTGTCAATGTAAGCTCGGGCACAATCAAAACAATCCCATTCATAAAATACCTATAAAGTTAAATTAAATAAAAATTATTAAAAATTGTTAAACTGTTAAAAATTGTGAAAGAAACGGAAAAACAAGTGGTAAAAACTTTGACACCCAGGTGACATACCAGAGGAGAAGAAACAATCCGAACGCACAATTAGTTTTCACTGTGACTCGATAAATAAAAATAAATCATTTCATTTTCTTAACCAACTCAGTATGGCTAACTATCTGGCGTTGCGGGGCTCTGTTTTTGATAAGTCCGCAATCCACGCGCTCCTGTAATCACAAATCGCCGATGATCTGGCGGGGAGAGAAAAGTAGGTCAATTTCGAGTCTATACGAGATAATCAGCGTGTCGCTAGTACAATACATACAATCAGTAGGTAAAAGTCAGTGCTCTCTCATACTGATCATGAAGGAGAAAAAGACAAAATTAGAATTCGGTGCGTTATCTATTTAAACATGGTGTTCCAGAGATGGCTATGAAAATATTCTCAACGTGTTCCAATCATAATCGGTACATCCTGCAGTCATATCCATCGATCTATCAATATTCAAATTATCGAACTTCTAGAACTGTGTATTAAAGTGATTCCATGGCTCGTGACCAAGGCAATCGATTAGTCGATCGATTAATGGTCATTTCCCGGACTCTGTGAAGTTTTTTTGTAAAACCAGGATTGTCAGCACCTGGAAGTAGATCTAACAAAGATATCTGTTAAGTTCGGATGCTCGAATCCGGAAAATAAGGACGTAACTATGGGAATTCGGATTTCGCTGTGCGATACGATAAATCGAACAGCGATTGTGCGAATTCCCATAGTTACGTCCTTATTTTCCGGATTCGAGCATCCAAACTTAACAGATATCTTTGTTAGATCTACTTCCAGGTGCTGACAATCCTGGTTTTACAAAAAAAAAAAAAAAAAAAAAAAGCACTCCACAGAGTTCGGGAAATGACCATTAATCGATCGACAAATCGATCGCCTTGATCTTAAAGCAGCTTTGAAATGAATCGATCCTGCGGGCCGATTGTTTACTTGTTCGATAAACCCATAGTTAAGACTAGCTACCCTGTGTATATAAAATTCTTGCCGTGTGATTAACAACGAGCTATATAGTGATAGAGAGGATTTGTGGGACGTGATATTGAAACTTTACGAAGTGAAGCCATGATAGAAATCTCTTATGGGCGTTTTTCACAACAGGCTCGGTTTGTTTGCCTCGTATTTTTTAACCTTTAAATAGAGCTGTTGCACACTTTAGCTATAAGCGATTTAATAGTCGATTAATATGGTATAAAAACCTAGAAAAATAACGATGACAGCACCAAAAACTTCCGAAATTCACACCTAATCTCTTTTATAAACGCTTCTACTTGGGCGAGCGTAATGGTGGCTGAGGGCAGTAATTATGGGAGATATCTATCTTAATTTCGTCACTCTCTCTATGCTGACAAGGATGATTTATAGAGTAGTTAGTCATCAGATTAATGATCCACATCCGATGAATGGTACTGTGACACCTAGTGACAGTGGCACTGGTGTCACATAGAAGTCCTCGCTCTTATTGGTCATTTTTTGATGGAGTTACAGTATTGTTGGATGGAAATCTCCTGTATTACTGCCCTCAGCCACCATAACTCTCGCGCAAATAAAAGCGTTTATTGAGTTTAGGAGTGGACTTCAGAAGTTTTAAGTGCTGCCTTCGTTATTTTTGGAGGTTTTTACACCAAAATCGAATATTAAATTGCTTATAGTAAAAGTGTGTAACAGCCCCATTTTAAAGGTGCAGCGTTATCACTCGATAGGTAACAATTGAACCATCAAAAATATATACATAGATAGGTACTCGAAAAGTACATGCTGTGGAGTTGAATTTCGTTTTCTTCCAATTTTCCTTTAGATCAATACCAGTTTATACCTATCCCGCATGCTTTTTGCAGGAAAACTTACACGAGATGCGAATATAGATTTTTCGTGAACCATGATCAACTATATCTTCAAAATTAATAATTATCCATGGAGATTTATTTTTAACACATCTCTCTTTTCGAATAAAATTCATAGGTAAGACAGAGTTTAAATATGGAAATAATGTATAGCCGTAAGAGAGTCCAGTTTTGTTTACATTAGGTAATTACATGTTATCTTGTCTCATCGTTATAGGTTATTTACTGAGCAGGTCAAAGGTTGGCGCGTGGATTCTAGATTCTGATTACATCCGTTTATTTTCGAAAGCGATTTGATTGTTCAGTGATTAGATGATTAGCTGCTAAGTACATCTTACGAGTCGGCGCGTGCAAGTTTGACTCAAGTTCAACTTACGAGTAGACTCCAGTGGCGGAGCGTGCAATTTGGCAACGCTGCTGTTCGTCCATTTAAGGCCATCAAAAAGATCGAAGTATTGGGTGTTCGGTGAACACCTTCACATTCGATCTTTTACTTATGGGTTTAAATAGACAAAATACAACGTTGCCAAATTACACGCTACGCCGCGCCACTGGTAGGCGCATGCAAGCAAGTCTTCAACAAGCCAACATGGTGGAGGGCTCTCAAAACCAGGGCTGCCGTTTTGCGTATAATCAATGCTATTTTTCTATTCACCGATGATTCCACCGGTTGAGAAAAGATTACACGGTTCAGTTCAGTGTATGACTGTAATGCTCGAAAATACTCTAATTTGTAATCTTTCCTCAATCGGTGGAAACTCCGTTAATTAATTAAAATATCCGCAAGTTTTGAAAAGTCATCGACGACTCCACCGGTTGAGAAAAGATTACAGATGCGTGTATTTTAGTTCATTACAGTCATACACTGAACTGAACTGTGTAATCTTTTCTCAACCGGTGGAATCATCGGTGAATAGAAAAATAGCATTGATTATACGCAAAACGGCAGCCCTGCTCAAAACTTTACAGGTGCTTTGAGGCATCGCTCATTACGTTATACTGATCGCATTTTGAAGGGAGCAGTTGCAAGGGTCTGAACTCTAGTGTTTTTACAAAGAAAATGATAGTACTTGCGATAAACTGAGAACAATGGTGCCTTTGGTTTTTTTCCGTAGGTGTCCCGATTTTGGAGACACACACGTGTAAAGTTTAAAAAAACCGTGTGCGTAGTGACGTTATTACGCGGTATTCCCATTTAAAACAATGTATTTTGGGCCAAAATCTCATCTCCAGAAAATGGGACTTAATTATAGAAACCAAAGACATTTTTGTTCTCAGCTCATCTACTTCTACTTTCAATTTCATTATAAAAAAACACAACATTTCAGACCCATCCAACTGTCCCATTAGTCGATCACATTTGAAACGTTGATTTCAAAGTTGTTGAATTTTCAGGGCAATACTTGATCAACTTAACTACGGAGATATTTTTTGATTAATTGCAGCATAATTATAGATAGCGGCATCTTTGCAAAAACGACACTCTCTCGCCTGTTTAGTGCTCCGGAGTCCTAAAAGCGCAAGGGAATAAAATAGAGCTGCTATATAAGATAACTATTCCTGCACGATGGCACTGGTTTTGCATGAAGCGAAAATTGAAGGCGCAAAAGCTCTAAGAAAACCACAACCTATCTCTCACTGTCAGCTCGCTCTCACCTGCTGCGCGGCGCAGTGCTCCTAAATACCTAAAAATGCACAAGGAAATTAATGGAGCTGCTATGAGATAACTATTCCTACACGACGGCACTGGTTTTGCATGAAGCGAAAATTGAAGGCGCAAAAGCTCTAAGAAAACCACAACCTATCTCTCACTGTCAGCTCGCTCTCACCTGCTGCGCGGCGCAGTGCTCCTAAATACCTAAAAATGCACAGGAAATTAATGGAGCTGCTATGAGATAACTATTCCTACACGACGGCACTGGTTTTGCATGATCCGAAAATTGAAGGCGCAAAAGCTGTGGCAAAACCACAACCTCTCGGCTCTCACCTGCGCTAAGTAGGTGCGCATATATATTCTGAACGACAGAAAGTCTAGTCTACTTTGACCAGAATAGAACTAGAATGGTACTGTTGCACACTTTTGCTATAAGCGATTTAACAGTCGATACTCGTGTAAAAACCTTGACAAATAACATTGGCAGCACTAAAAACTTCCGAAATCCACTCTTAAACTCAATAAACGCTTTTATTTGCGAGGGCGTCACGGTGGCCAGGGCGCAATAACAATGGGAGATTCCTATCTTAGTTTCGTCACTCTTTCTATGCTGACAAGGATGATTCACAGAGTAATTAGTCATCAGAGTGATGATCCACATCCGATGAAGGTACCGCAACACCTAGTGACACCGGCGTCAAATGAAAGTCGTCTCTTATTGGTCACTTCTTGATGGAGTTACAGTATTGTTAGATGGGAATCTCCCATTGTTACTATCCTCAGCCACCATTACGCCCGCGAAAATAAAAGCGTTAATCGAGTTTAGGAGTGGATTTCGGAAGTTTTTAGTGGTGCCATCGTTATTTTTGGAGGTTTTTACACCAGAATCGACTATTAAATCGCTTATAGCAAAAGTGTGCAACAGTCCCATTGCACAAAGGAATTGATGGAACTTGCCATGAGATAACTATTCCTACACGACAGCACTGGTTTTGCCTAAACCAGAAATTGAAGGCGCAAAATAATTACCGGCGCCGTAACAAGGGCACATTGAGTCACGATTATTAGGGCTTCCGACCTCATCCTTCTTTCGGAATGTTGGATGGAGGCCTGGTTTGAGTGCAGTCCACTTTCTGCCTCTCCGTTCACCAAGGTCCTTAAAGGCCCCTGACACCTCGAATCAAAGGTCTCGTTTGTAAGTAATTACTCAAGAATATCAGTTACGGCCCGTAATTTACGGGACAGTGTTGGGAAAATAAGATTGTTAAAATGGGAAAATAATTCCGCGATTACTGGGTAATCGATAGTCGTCAAACCTTCGGTTGGTAATTGAATGTAGTATCTATAGTAGTAGACTTTAAGATCATTTCGATTAGAACTAGTTCTTCTGCAACTAATATGATGGATGACTTGTAAAAAGTCAGCCCTGATTAATAAATACCGTAAAATCACCTTCCAGAAAAAACGACGATTACGATTACTCGATATTCTTGTAATCGATTACCACCCCCGTTTGCTCAACTCTATATGTAATGGGATGCTCCTTAAATCTCAAGGGAGTCCTCTCAAATCAATGTAAGAGCTATTATGGGGGGCTTTTTGGGGTAAAAGTCAGGCGTGGATTTACCATTGCGCAAAATACGCAATTGCGTAGGGCCTCAGACCAGGGACCTGAACCGAACCGAACCTTGAACCGAAAACCGCTCCGAACCGCCAGTTTGCTGAACTGTGAACCGAACTGCTAATCGTTTTTTCTAAAGTTGTCGAACCGCGAACCGAACCTGGAACGAACTTTTAAAATTCCGGTTCGAACCGGTTCTCCAAAAATGAACTTCATTGCAAAGCAAAGGTATTTTTACTGTGCTCCTTGGAAATATTTCCCTTTTAATGTAGAAAAAAGATTCACTCTTGACAACCGTAACAAAGTATACAGATTCCGCCTGAAAAAGTAAGGTGTATTCCACGGTGACAACATTTTTTTTCCTGACGTACTTTTCCGTCCCTCGGACCTACATACTTACGATGACGAGTTATTGCTGTTCACCTTTTTTTCCTTCGCATATATGGTCAAACGCCCCTGGCCGGCCTGGCGATATACAATTTCCGTTATCTTGAAACGTCCTCAAAACATCAGTAAAGTTAGAATCTATTGTTGACGTTGTATGTATGCGTTCAAACATTCTTACACTCACACCAACATTCAGAAGGTCCTATTTACAGCGTGTTTTGGGTCCACGATGTCATATGTGTATGATGTGTCCCGTCACTTACTCACGCAAACGTAAGGATTCCTCCATTCACTGTCAGTTTTGGTTCCACAGCGATGTATTTACTATGTATGCGTGCAAACATTCTTACACTCACACTAACATTAAGCAGGCTCAATTTACAGCGTTGACGTTCGACATTCGAGATCTCGAATTTGAATAACGATATCGACCTCCGGTTTGCACCAAAATGCTCAGTTTGTTACGCCTTTTTGATTGATTTATCACTCACTAGGGGTCTTCTCTCGGAATTTCTCAGACAATCCCCCTTGGGGGCCAAAAACGTTGAAAATGTTCGGGGACTGTAAAACCAAACTTTGACTAAATGTTTGTTGTAATTGAACTTTTTTCTGAAAAGGGCTCGATTTTTAAAGTATTTTAGACTCCTTGTTTTTTAAATCCCTACTTTCCAAAGAGGAGTTATGATTTTTTGAAAATGGGGCAAAATCGAACTTTGACCTTGGATATATCGAAAACGAAAAACGATATTGACCTTCAATTTGTATCAAAAGTCTTAGAATTTTGCCTTCTTTCTGATTATTAAATAAAAAATGGGGGTGCCCATTTGAAGTATTGGATTTAGGGTGGTGGTACCCCCCTCCCTGGGGGTAATTCGTCAAAATTAGTTGATTTGATTATCTTTCTGTGAATCCTTTTACACCGACATAATTGTTCAGTGTTTTCCTCTTTAGTCGGCCATCTTGGAATCTGCTTTTGATTTTCGCGCCACTGAAGATGACGCGGGAAGTAAGTCGAGCATACCTGTTAAAAATAAATACCTTGGCTTCGGCTGGAGTCAAGAAAATCAGAGATTTTAGCGCTAATTCTTTAAGGGGAGTGGGACAGCCTATCTCAGCCCATGTTAAACCTTCAATGTTTAAGGAACATTTTCTGAGGGACTACTCAACCGATTTTCAAAAACTTTAGCTTGTTTGATTCGTGTTGTTACCCTCTTCACTTTAGCACGGGGTTTTTTGAAAATCTTAAATTTTGAGAATTTTACGATTTTTTGAAATTTGGTTCCAAAAATGCATTATTTTTTGGTACTTGAAAATTCACAAAAATTCAGGAAAACAAAATTTTGAAAAAAGCCCGAGTTAAAATATGAAGGGCACTATGACAAATCAAATGAGCCAAAGTTTATGAAAATCGGCCCAGTGGTTGCTGAGAAAATGTACCTCTTGTGTGAAAAAAGACAAACTCGGGGAAAACACAATTTAAAAATTCCGGAAAAAACACTTTAAATGCAAAATGCACAAAACACTGTTTTTCTTTTTTAAATGAAATTATTCTTACAGAGTAGACTACTCATCAGAAATAAGTGAACTCGGTCTTAAATTAAAGCTGGTGATATATGGAACAGCTTTAGCTGAAAAAACGAATTTTTAAAATTTTGACCGAAATCCTTGTCCCACTCCCCTTAATTTTTGGAAGTCATCTTTGAAATTACAAAGGAAAACATCCGAAGTTTTACTCTTGAAACAACATGTATAAAGGGCGTGCCTAAGGTGTGGTGGTGGCGCACAGTGGAGTGAGTCAATCAATGGCGAGGCGTGCGATTTGGCAACGTTCCTGATCCCCCATTGAAGCACTTTAGAAAGGTCGAAATGCCTGGTCATCGCCGATGACTGGAGCGTTCCATTTTTTTGGTGAATTTAAATGGAGAAAATACATTGTTGCCAAATTTTACGCTTCACCACTGAGTCAATGGGACAGACCGAACAAGGCGCAAGTGGCGACTTTAAATGCGTTTATCTTTGTTAATATGCAACGCGGACGTTTGAAATTTACTTCATTGGTTTTATCAATCAATGGGTCTGTTGCAAACTTTTGCTACAGCGCTATAGAGTGTGCAATCTAATGTAAAATCGTCTGAAAAGTCCAATGATGGCATCAGAAAGCAATGAAATGCAACAATAAACTCACAAAATGCGTTTCATTAAATCCAAGATGGCGGCAAAATATCGAGCAATCTGTATGCATGCACCACGAACATCCAAGGATAGCCAACCTCACAATATCTATCACAACCAATCGCATCGTAAATAAACACATAACCTCTACCTGCAGTGAGGTTGTCAAAGTTGGCAATCCTTGGATGATCACGGTGCATACATTCAGATTCCTCGATATATTGCCGCCATCTTGAATTTCGATAAACGCCTTTTGTGAGTTTAATATTGTATTTATTGACTTTATGATGCCACCAATGGACTTTTCAGGCGATTTTACATTGGAGTTAACACTTTTTATCGCTGTAGCAAAAGTTTGCAACAGACCCATTACGAGTTATTTTACTTCTGTATTTTAAAGATATTTTGTACTCTTAAAATATTAACTACCGTGCTTATTTTTTCCCACCTCCAATTCCTTAAAATTTCTTGTGGGCTCTCTTTTTATGAGTCACAATCATACTTTTTTTTCCAAAATAAAATTTCATACCCCTGACCCACAAAATCGAAGTGGCTACTGGACATTTTATTTCAAAAATCTATAAGTATTCTTTCTGAAGGTTATTTTTGAATCTGATGAATAATAAAAACGTACCCCTTCTAATTGAACGTCACAATATTTGCAATATTAATTTCTTGGAGCTACTTACACCAGTGGCGTAGCCAGGAATTTTTCTGGGGGGGGGGGGGGGGCCGGGGTCCGAAAATTGTCAGGGGGGGGGGTCCAAAGATACTAATTTGGTAAAATTGGTCTGAAAACGCAATAAATGACCTTTTTTTAGGACAAATTTTCGTAACATGGGGGGGGGGTCCAGCCCCTTTGGACCCCCCCATTGGCTACCACACTGATTTACCCAGAGAATTGACCGCTGCATCGAAATTTTGAATGTTCACGATCCGTCATTGTGAATAGGATAAGTGTTGTCACTCTGTGCCTTGGGTTTTCCATCGCGGGATAGTGAATCGTGATGTACGAAGATAATAAGCGGATCAGCCAGCCTCGAAGTCCTTTTAGCATATGCAATCTCAACAAATTGGAGAGAATTTTAAGTTTACTTGACTCTTTAAGCATATTTTAAGGTCAACTTATTGCACCTTGATTTGAGTTATACTGCGACCAAGCTGCAGGATTTTCTGCACGAAATATAGAGTTTAAATTTACTAAAACCGCAAGTTTTAATGTTCCAATTTACTCGGGAATTTCGATTGCAATTTTGGATAGCGATATTCATATTAAGCTGTGATATTGTTACTGAGTTGCTGATATTTCTTCAATTTGTTTTCGTTTTTTGTTTTGTGTTTTGTTTGTTTGTTCGTTTTTTTTTTTTTTTTGGGGGGGGGGGGACTTTGGCAGGAATCAATATGAATGTAAGAAAATTTGTAGTCCGCGTACCGTGAACCATTTGCACCGCGTCCATCCTTAAAATATGTTAGGATACGCAATAGGTTTATTATTTCATATAAATGTGCACCTCGTCTGTTTTTCTAAATGGGGTGCGGAAGAATCTGGAGCGTAAGTTATACTTCGGGCAGGCAATTATTTCTGTGTTGAAGAGATCCAATTCTAAATAATTATGCAAAGGTATGAGCTTATGATAGACTTTGGATATAGTCAACAATTTTTACTTAATCGCAACTTGGAACTGAGACGCCATCAGTGGCGGCTCGTGAAATTTGGCAACAGTGTCCTCCTCACATTTAACCAATGTAAAAGAATCGATTCTTTTACCTAAGTTTAAATGGAAAAATTGCATGGTTGCCAAATATCACGAGCCGCCACTGGACGCCATGAGAGATCTTGAAAACCAATCTCATTGTATTTTTACAAAAAAAAACAAAAAAAACAAAAAAAACAACGACAGCAACAACATCAACGACATTACGACTACCACCACTATTAACTTTAGAAGAGTATGCTCTCGATAATAATGTAATACAGTTCTTTTTGCAGTGAATATAGAGGTTTGCATAGTACTTATTGCATATTCCACGTTCCCAAGTTTTCTCAAATACAACTCCAGCAGTGCTGAAACAAAAGACGCCTTCATTCTTTAACTTATGTAATTTCATTGCACAAATGTTTTACTAACTGCATTCTTTAAACATTGAAGGCATTTTTATAGAAAAACGGCTCTAAGGCAGGGATTCGGAGCCGGCTCCGAGAGCCGGCTCCCAGAGGGAGCCAGCTCCGGTTGGGAGCCGGCTCCGAAGAGGTTTTGGGAGCGCGGCTCCCGTTCGGAGCGGCTCCGAGTTGGAGCCGCGCTCCCGAAAGCTAAGGAGCCGGCTCCCAAAAGCGGAGCTGGCTCCCTCTCGGAGCCGGCTCCGAAGAGGTTTTGGGAGCGCGGCTCCCGTTCGGAGCGGCTCCGAGTTGGAGCCGCGCTCCCGAAAGCTAAGGAGCCGGCTCCCAAAAGCGGAGCTGGCTCCCTCTCGGAGCCGGCTCCGAAGAGGTTTTGGGAGCGCGGCTCCCGTTCGGAGCGGCTCCGAGTCGGAGCCGCGCTCCCGAAAGCTAAGGCGCCGGCTCCCAAAAGCGGAGCTAGCTCCCTCTCGGAGCCGGCTCCGAAGATTTTTTCAGAGCCAGCTCCCGTTCGGAGCGGCTCCGAGTGGGAGCTGCGCTCCCGAAAACACTTGGAGCCTGCTCCCAACCGGAGCTGGCTCCCTCGCGGAGCCGGCTCCTTGTGGAAGCCTGCTCCGGAAGATTCTTTGGAGGTGACAATTGGGATTCATGCAAATCAATAAAAAAATTAATGAATAACTAACAAGTAAGTATCAGATATTATAGCAACTGCCTTGCCGGTAGGAGGGCGTAATCATATGGTCTATGATTTGGAAAAAAAAAAGTTTTTAAAATTGTTTTTCTAGAGCTCTATTATCAAGAGCCGTTATCGGGACCACCGATTTTATTGGTTGCCTCATGAAGGAAAATCGATGGCTGAGCCCATAAAGACTTGTATAATGCAGGATTTTTGGGGGTTTTTTTTTTCATATTTTTTATGCCATTCATAAATTTCATGAAATTTCACATAACATTTTTTAATTCCATTTGCATAATTTCGCGCATAGTTTTGTGAAACGTGTGCATAATGTTCAGAATTTGGTGTTTTGTTAACCCTACGGAACAAACAACAAAACCGTTCTATTACACTATGCAACAAAATTTAACTTTTGGTTTGTCCACGGGTTGAGACCTATTTTTTCTGACTCCTAGTGACCAAAGAAGTCAGAAAATGGCCATGAAAGTGCCGGGAAAATGTGTATGCGCCCAGAACGCCGCCATTTTGAAAAATCAGAAATTCAGCTGACTTTCCGTCGGTTTTTTGAGGCTAGCGTTCTTAATTTTTACTCAAATTAAAAAAATGTGGATATAAAATGAAAGAGCATAAAATTTCCTACAAGATGAGTTACCTTGATTTGTTTTTCGATCAGCAAAAATATACAAAAACTGAAGTTTTTTAAAAAATTTTTTTTAAAAAATCGAAAATTTGACGATTTTTGGATGAATTTTAGCTCATGCTGTCAAAAATAGAAATCATAGAAAAAAACAGATTGATGCATTGAAAAGAGCGTTGAAGTGGCTACAAGATGATGTACTACAAAAGTTTTTTGTGATTATTTTTTGCCACTTTTTAGCCAGTAAAATGATTTTCCCCAAAATTCAGTTTTCTCCCTCTATGCTCCCTAATATACTAACGGTATCGTTCAATAACGTCGATTTGGTTCCTCTCATGCACCCTCGCACCAAAATAATCCGTTTCCCATCAAAAGTGACCGTGAATAATGGTGGAAAAAGCTTGACTCATCACGTTTGATTCCCATATTTACATTACATGTGTCTACGCATCCATTCAGTTCCTCTCAAATATCCCATGCTTTAAAAAAAAAAAAAAAAAAAAAAAATCATCCGCTAACGGCAGATATTTTTTGAAGTTTTATTTCACTCTCAGCCGTTATTAATGGAAAACAATACTCATTGGTTTCAGAAAAATGAATGTTATTAGTTGCTCTGGGTAGAGCGGATGGGATCAATGATGTGCTGAGAACAATAAAATAAGTGGTGGCCCTGAGAAGGACGGTTTTTAATCGGGTTGGGTATCAGTATATACCAGTGCGGTTATATTTGGGAGAGTGATGAGATTCCTGAGTCCATACTGGTCTAGAAATGAGAGAGTAAAGAGAATTTGAAAAAGTGGAGCGCCAATTTTTAGCCGTTTTACGTGGCTCTGAAAAGAGCCGTTGCACTGACTGTCGTTACTTATGCACATGCAGTGTCCGTTCCTGTCCTTCTTAAAATTTAGATCTGGCACTTGGCAGTTACTTGTATAAAAGCCACGCATAATGATGCTTGACTTCAGCCTGCTGTACAAGTCAAGGCTTCAAATTCACGAAAGCATCTTATAAAAATTCGAATATGTGTTGTCAAAAAGGTCCTTCCTCAGGGCCACCAAATGAGGTTGAGAATTTCTGAACATCAAATTACAATAATTGAGCAAAAGTAAACAAAATCTTCAAAATTAAATATGTCTTTTTTCATTACATCAAAGTGTGAGCAAGGCGGCGGGTGTATGGGGCTATTGGGGCTATAGCCTCCCCCCACACTTTTTTGAGGATACGGGGGTAACACTTTAAAAAAAAAAAAAAAAAAAAAAAAAAAAAAAAAAAAAAAAAAATTAGCCCTCCCTTTTTTCGACCCCACGCGCCGCCCATGGTGAAATTCATGACGAATAAAGGAGAGAACTCGTTCTCAACTCGATTTTCACCATTATTTACGGTCATTTTTGATGGGAAACAGATTATTTTGGTGCGAGGGTGCATGAGAGGAACCAAATCGACGTTATTGAACGATACCGTTAGTATATTAGGGAGCATAGAGGGAGAAAACTGAATTTTGGGGAAAATCATTTTACTGGCTAAAAAGTGGCAAAAAATAATCACAAAAAACTTTTGTAGTACATCATCTTGTAGCCACTTCAACGCTCTTTTCAATGCATCAATCTGTTTTTTTCTATGATTTCTATTTTTGACGGCATGAGCTAAAATTCATCCAAAAATCGTCAAATTTTCGATTCTTTAAAAAACTTCAGTTTTTGTATATTTTTGCTGATCGAAAAACAAATCAAGGTAACTCATCTTGTAGGAAATTTTATGCTCTTTCATTTTATATCCACATTTTTTTAATTTGAGTAAAAATTAAGGACGCTAGCCTCAAAAAACCGACGGAAAGTCAGCTGAATTACTGATTTTTCAAAATGGCGGCGTCCTGGGCGCATACACATTTTCCCGGCACTTTCATGGCCATTTTCTGACTTCTTTGGTCACTAGAAGTCAGCAAAAATAGGTCTCAACCCGTGGACAAAATGGCTGTTGCATAGTGTTATCCACCGGTGTTTTATGGTTGATGAAATGATGACGCCATTTTCTTGAAGCGGAGGAAAAACAACCAGTGCGTAAAAAAGAGCCGCTGTGAGACATGAGGGCTGGAGAAATCCGTTGCTCGAAATTCGACTTCTTTGCGAAGATACAGCCGCCGAAAGATCCCGCGCTGACGTCATCTGCTCCAACCGCACGATGCGGTACCATTGCGCCTAAAATGGGAAACGCAGTGCAGCGTCCGCGCCGTTCCCCCTTAGTTAGTGACGTTATTGGCACTTCCACGTAAAAATCGCAGAGGACCAAAATTAAAGAACAGAAAATTTCCTTTCTGATTGTGTTATGTTTTATCTTGGGGATTACTTTTACTGGCCTGAAAAATGCAAAAGAAAACAATAAATTGCCGCTTTTTTTTAATTCTAACTCACGAGTATTTTTTCCTTTAGGTATTCCTTGACAACGGCCAATTATTGATGAACACGATTCAACACGTAAAACTTGCGACTATATGCGTTTCCTGGCCGAGAAATATCATTTTCGGTAAAATTGAGAATTTCAAGACGCCAAATCAGAAATACGCGAACCGAGTCTACAAGTTTGCCCCTTTCGTTCATATCTCAACAAAAAATAATTTTGAAGAAAAAATAAAAACAGAGTTAGGTATGATGGAAATTTTCTGTTCTTGAAATTTTGTCCTTAGCAATTTTTGCGTGCGAGTGCCGATAACTTTTCAAACTGAGGGGGAACGGCGCGGGCGCTGCGTTTCCCACTAAGCGCAATGGTGGTTGGAGCATATGACGTCAGCGTCGTATCTTTCGGCGACTGTATCTTTGCAACGAGGTTTAATTTCGAGAAACGGATTTCACCATCGTTCATGTCTCACCTTCCTCTATCGATTCCCATACTTAACTCAACTACGATTTTAGGATGTCCATCCCTTTTAAGCTATTGCGCAAAATTTTCAACATTTTCCAGCGAAGGCATTACATAAATGGGGTTCGGTAGATTCAAATTTAAGAAACTTGAAAAAACAGACTCAGAGAGGCTGGAATCGTCAACACCCAATGGGCATGATATTTCATAAAATGGAGGCTCTGGAACTGGGAGAGAGAACATACCTAAAAATTAGCTTTAGAAAAACCTTAATTTTTAAAATTTTCTGAGGGAGGACCCCCAAGACCCCCTTCAATCGATGGGGGTATTTCGGCCCTTAGACCCCTCTCGCATTTCAAAATGGCTGCCCTTAGAGCGGTCCTGAAATCGCCCCTGGCAAGATGTGGTCGATATACGGGATTTATGATTTTGAAAGTATAACGTACTACATAAGAAGCAAAGAAAAATCCACACAAAAAATCCATCCGCATGTGCAAATTACATACAGGGTGTTGATTAAAATATGTACCATCTCGAATTTCTCGCGAACGGCTTCGAATTTCATAAAACGCCGAAACACGTCTAAAATATTTTCGAGGGGGACATCTTTTTTGAGGGTCGCCGATTTTGTGGGCCCCCCACGACCCTAAATCCCATACTTCAAATGGGGACCCCCAATTTTTATTTAATATTTGGAAAGGAAATAAAATTCTAAGACTTTTGGTGCAAACCGGAAGTCGATATCGTTTTTTGTTTTCGATATATCGAAGGTCAAAGTTCGATATGGACCCATCTTCAAAAATCCGTAACTCCCCTTTGAATGGTCCAAATTGAAAAAACTTTGGGTCTAAATTGCTCTACAGAGCAAGGTCTTTTCAAATAAAACCACGCATTTTCCAAAAAAAATTATTTTAAGGGGGGTTTTGGGCCCCTAAATTTTTTTGAAAATTTGAAAATTTGAAGAGGCTGTAAAAAAGAAAGGACTTCAATTTTCAAAAAACGCTGAAACACGGGTCCCATTATTTCAAAGGATACCCCTTTTCTTGGGGTCGGTGATTTTCAGACCCTACAGGAGGGGGCGGGGGTGGGGGTCACATTCCTCAAAATTTGAAAATTTTAAATGATAACGACCCAGACCCCTACTTTGTGATATGTCGTTAAAAAGATCGTTACAAGCCGAACATTTTGGTGCAAACCGCGGTTCGATATCTTTTTTCGTTCTCGATTAATCGAAGGTCAAAGTTTCATATCGTTCATATCATACATTTGGTCGATATGAAACTTTGACCTTCGATTAATCGAGAACGAAAAAAGATATCGAACCGCGGTTTGCACCAAAATGTTCGGCTTGTAACGATCTTTTTAACGACATATCACAAAGTAGGGGTCTGGGTCGTTATCATTTAAAATTTTCAAATTTTGAGGAATGTGACCCCCACCCCCGCCCCCCCTGTAGGGTCTGAAAATCGCCGACCCCAAGAAAAGGGGTATCCTTTGAAATAATGGGACCCGTGTTTCAACGTTTTTTGAAAATTGAAGTCCTTTCTTTTTTACAGCCTCTTCAAATTTTCAAATTTTCAAAAAAATTTAGGGGCCCAAAACCCCCCTTAAAATAATTTTTTTGGAAAATGCGTGGTTTTATTTGAAAAGACCTTGCTCTGTAGAGCAATTTAGACCCAAAGTTTTTTCAATTTGGACCATTCAAAGGGGAGTTACGGATTTTTGAAGATGGGTCCATATCGAACTTTGACCTTCGATATATCGAAAACAAAAAACGATATCGATTTCCGGTTTTCACCAAAAGTCTTAGAATTTTATTTCCTTTCCAAATATTAAATAAAAATTGGGGGTCCCCATTTGAAGTATGGTATTTAGGGTCGTGGGGCCCCCCCTGGGGGCCCCCCAGGGGGGCCCACAAAATCGGCGACCCCCAAAAAAGATGTCCCCCTCGAAAATATTTTAGACGTGTTTCGGCGTTTTATGAAATTCGAAGCCGTTCGCGAGAAATTCGAGATGGTACATATTTTAATCAACACCCTGTATACAGCTTTCAGTCAACTTGTTTGTAAGCAAGTACCGAGGTAAAAGTCAGAGAGTATAATATGTTACTTAATCTGACCGAATTTAAGCGCGGAGATGGCAAAATTATGGGCTCTCGGGATTTTAATTTTTCAAAATTTTCCCGGGGACCCCCGGACCCCCTCCTTATACCAGTGGCGGCTCGTCAGGTGTAGTTAGTGTAGTGGCACTACACCTACTTTTTCAAGTTTTTTTTTTTTTTCATTTCAAATTTTCCAAGATAATGGTCGCTCTTAATTAAAAATTACTGGATTTCGGAGAAATTAAAGGGGGAAAAGAGAAAAAGAAGTTGTAAAGAGCACCGAATTATAAGAACATTTGTATAAGAGCAGCGCAACAAGAAAGATGAAAGACGCGATCGGAGAGCACGATTATACGCACTACGCAGCAGCAGTCGGGCTCGCTCGGGTAGTGGAGTTCGAGTCAACCACACGGTTGTCATGACAACTGCGACTCGCCCATGTATGTATACGCTACTCGCTCCAGCGCTGTGACTCTCTGTCAACATGCGAGCAAGTGTAGTGGGGGAATGAAACTCCACACCATCAATATGTTAGGAGTATGCTCTCGGTAGTCTCGGCGGTGTCCGGAAGTTTCGGCGCGAAAATTTCGGCGCCGGAAATCTCGGCGCAAAAATTTCGGCGCGGGGATATCTCGGCGCACGGAAATCTCGGCGCGTGATTTTTTTTCAAGTGGTAAAGTTAAGTAACGTCGAGTGTTGTTAGTACTTGGATTGATTATGGGGAGACCGTTTTTTCAAGCTGTAAAGTTAAGTAACGTCAAGCGTAGTTAGTACTTGGATCGATTATGGGGAGACCGTTCTTTTTCTTCAGTAAAATCATAATATTTTCAACTTTTCCTTCACACTTATCCAGGCTTAGGAGTGGCCAAGAGTTTTTTTAAGGGCCCCCCCCCCCTAAAGAACACTCTTGGGCGTGTTTAAAAAGTTTTTGTGATGGGTGTAGATGGCCCTTTGTCAATTTTTTAAAAATGTGCTCAAAGAGAATGAATAAATGATAAATATGTGGCATATAAATAGGTATTGCGGGTGTATACTGCCCTTGTCGAATAAATTAGAGACAATTTAATATTGCAAGTTGTGAGCAATTCCTCGAAGAAGATTCCTCATTTTGAAGGAAAAGTTTAAAACATTATGAATTTTCTGAAGAAAAATAACGGTCCTCCCATAATCGATCCAAGTACTAACTACGCTCGACGTTACTTAACTTTACAGCTTGAAAAAAAACGGTCTCCCCGTAATCGATCCAAGTACTAACTACACTCGACGTTACTTACCTTTACCGCTTGAAAAAAAATCAGGCGCCGAGATTTCCGTGCGCCGAGATCTCCCCGCGCCGAAACTTCCTAGATTCAGTCTCGGCGCCCCCGCGCCGCCTCAGTCTAGAGTCCCTATATACTATGAGAGTTGCGCCACTGCTGAATCCATTTCTGATTGGCTCTCAGATTTAGGCTGTCAAGAAAGCTCCAAGAGGCAAATGCAAATGGCGGAGGGGTTGTTTACTTTTCGCGAACTCGCTTTCATTGCATTTTTGAAGTAACAGTGACCGCAGTAATTTTTGGGAATTTTTCCTCTGCTTGAATTTTATTACGGAGAACATTATCTCTTTCAATAACGACCGTTATTGTCGAGAATCTGAACCTAACCTATAAGAGATAGCGAAATAGTGGCAACAGCGCAGAGGCAAATGGCCATCCGCCATTTGCAATTTGCCTCTTGGAGGCTCCATCGATCCGCTTCTTCTTCTTCATTTTGAGAGTCTTGTCGCAACTCTCATAGTATATAGGGACTCTACCTCAGTCCCTCAGGGCTCAGTCTATGAATTTGCACTAATTTGGCGCTTGCATTTATAATTAGCTTGAGTTGTTCCATATTATCGAGTTATTGTTGTCGTTTTCAGCCCCCCCCCCCTAAATTATGAATCCCGTAAATGATGTAGTTTTACTATTGATGATAAAAAAATATGTTTTTATTGCAGGTTTTGCTCGAAAATTTACTTATGTTTTGCATGTTTTTACTTTTTTAAGTTATTCGCAGGGGGGGGGGGGGATTTGTTATTACTATATTGTCGCAGGAGAACTTTCGTGCCACGAAATAGTTAAACAAGCGAAAAATTAAATCTGAGGCAGGTCAAATTTTCTAAAACTTTCCGCGGGAGGCCCCCCCCCCCTACTGGGAGCGTCCACCCAGACCCCCACAACTACACCTAATTTTTCAGTCACGAGCCGCCACTGCCTTATACTGGGGGTGTCCCCCCAGACCCCCCTAGGGGGTGGCACTAAAGCGTTCCGCCCCGGGTGCCACTGAGCCTTACTACGCCACTGATTTTACACTGTAATAGAAGACTCGCTGTATTTCTGCAGCCATGGGCGCCCGCAGAAAAGTTTCCAAGGGGGGGGGGGCAAAATTGTTGAACTCTTACGGAAGGTCTAGGGACCCCCCCCCCTCCGTAAGAAGAAAACCCCTTTTTTTCATCCAAAACAGTATACAATTATCAAGCCACTACACAGAATTTCGAAGTGTTTGGTATTATGAATAAAGAGACATCATTCAGATGATAATGAAAGGAAGAAAAATGTGAAACTCTACTGTTCCTTGCAAAAAGTGAGTTTAAATTGCAAAATAAACTAATCGTAATGTTCGTCAGCTATTACCCCTTTGATCAACATTTCAATTTCTTTTCTTTTTATTGTGAAATTTTGACTATTTTGAATTCCAGGGGGGAGAGGAGTGCCCCCTCTTGCCCCCCGCTGCGGGCGCCCATGGCTGCAGCAAAAAATTGCTAAGTCCCCATTGCGATGTTTCCAAGTTGTAATCTGTAAAAATCTCCCCTTGATACCTGCTTTCCATGAACAATATCTGAAGATAATATACAATCACACCCTCCACCCCCTTAATCATTGCTTGCACAAGCTTTTTTTATTCAGATGATACCTAAAATGCTATAGGTTATTCACAGATTCACACCGCTAATTAATTTTACAAGATATTTTTGAAGTCGGTACTTAAAAAGGTAATTTAAAGTATTGTTAACTAAAGGTTACTTAGATTTTAATTTTACAGTTTTTAAATAATTTAAGGGCATGTATGAATGTATGTTGTTTGTGTGTGACGCTCGTCACTCTCGTTTTGTGCAGTCAAAAAGTGGTAGTAAACATTGACCGATTTTATCGAAACTTCACAGAAATGTTTGTCATAGCATTAAGAGAAACTGCCGAAAATTTGAAAACATTTGGCGAAGAAATTTCAAAGTTATCGAGGTTTTAGTTTTCACGCATTTTCGGTTTTTATCGAGCTTATTAGTCGTTCGGTGAGACTGGTGAGAGTTCGCCGTGCAACGCGGTCTTGGGCTCGGGTCTCGGCAGCAGAGCTCTCCTCCACTCCCCTAGAGTCCCTATATACTATGAGAGTTGCGCCATTGCTGAATCCATTTCTGATTGGCTCTCAGATTTAGGCTGTCAAGAAAGCTCCAAGAGGCAAATGCAAATGGCGGAGGGTTTGTTTACTTTTCGCGAACTCGCTTTCATTACACATTTGAAGTAACAGTGACCGCGGTAATTTTTGTGAATTTTTCCTCTCCTTGAATCTTATCACGGAGAACTTTATCTCTTTCAATAACGACCGTTATTGTCGAGAATCTGAACCTAACCTATAATAGATAGCGAAATAGTGGCAACAGCGCAGAGGCAAACGGCCATCCGCCATTTGCAATTTGCCTCTTGGGGGCTCCATTGATCCGCTTCTTCTTCTTCATTTTGAGAGTCTTGTCGCAACTCTCATAGTATATAGGGACTCTACACTCCCCTCTCCTAATTCCATGCTCTCGCCAGATCGTTGTCGCTCGAGTCGCTCCAACATCGCCTCGTTCACTTCAACTTCACGCACATTCAACTTCTTCGGTGGAATCCTCCGACTTCGGTGGAATCCTCATTTCTCTGACTTCGCTCACTTTGCACTTAATTCTCACAGTCTCGTCGTTGAGTCCTTCTTGCTGCAGAGCGTTTGTTGTATTTTTCAAATTCTCTACTTTCGTCGCTGTAGCGGAGTGTAGCCTGGCAAAATGTAATGGATCCACTCTGAGTGTTTCTAAATTGACAAGTGGAAATTCACTCGGCCATGGTGCGTGGTGCTAACAGCGTCTAACAAAGAGTACAGAACTCCACAACCAGCGTATCGGTAGATCTATTTACACAGGAAGAGGAAATATTGTCATCTATATAATAATAATAATAATAAAAATATTCGAAAAGGTTCTGTCGCGAACAAAGATTAATTATTATTCGATAGTAGGAGATTGGTCAGAATTCGCGTGGTTTGTCACCCAATGTTGATCAATTATTATCGATGTATCGATTTTTTTGACCGATGACCAAGGTTACCGTTTGGCGTAATTTTCATGGAATTCCTAGATTTATCGGTGATTAAAAATATTAAACAATTTAGTTAAGCAGTGGAAGACGAAATCGCATGAAATATCTTATCTGCAATTGTTTTAGCCACCGGTGGATTCACATCGAATCTTGGAATTCCGTGAAATTCATGCCAATCGGCAACCCTGCTGCCAATAATCCAGATGCTGAAAACCAAGCAAGTGTTTCGTTTAATCGAACAGTTTACGTATAATTATATCGATCGATCGGTCACTAACTTACAAGCTGATGATCAAGACTCGCGTTAGATCGATCGAATTTTATAATACTTACTTATATCGATTGATAAAATTAAAAATATTCGATATTCATAGTTTTTCGCGAGATTCACTTATTCATGTCTTGAGATCCATAGTCTATGCTTTGAAAATCGATCGATAGCCAGTTGTTGATCTAGAAAGTGGTTTGGGGGGGGGGGGGGGTCGCACTGTAAATTTGAGGTGTCATTGGCAAGGTTGGGCTATTTTCTGTTGAATAAAGGCCCTGGTAAAAAAAAACCTCAGAGAACCTCAGAGAATCCTGAGGGCACCCTCAGGATTTCTGAGGGCCTCTGAGGTTTTCTGAGGGCACCCACAGAATCTTTGAGGGCGCCCACAGAATCTTTGAGGGCACCCACAGAATCTTTGAGGGCACCCACAGAGCACTTGAGGGCGACCACAGAGCGCTTGAGGGCGACCACAGAGCGCTTGTGGGCGACCACAGAGCACCTTGAGGGCGACCTCAGAGCACCTTGAGGGTGACCGCAGAACGCTTGAGGGCGCCCACAGAGCATCCCGTATCTTTTGAGGGGCCCTTACAACTTTAGAAATTCTGATCAGAAATCTTCGAGGGTGAGCTTCAATCATTTTGAAGACGACCGGAACCAGTGGTGCCATTTGGGGGATGGCAGGGGGGCAATTGCCCCCCCCCCCCCAAGGATTTTCAATGTGGCCGAAAAATCAAGTCAAAGATTTTTGTTTTGAAGATGCACGTCAAAAAAAAAAAAAAAGGTCATCCAAATTTTTGGAGCCCCCCCCCCCCCAAGGAAAAACTGAAATGGCGCCCCTGACCGGAATAACATTTTTACAGGACAACAAACTCGCACTCAGACTTTCGAATCCTAAATGTTTTAGAGGTTATTTTCAACATAGTAACTCGTGTATTTCGGCAACATTGTTTTTATCCCATTTCATATGATTCCATGAAAAACAATCGATTGCTTACCATGTATTCCAATGGAGGTAAAACATTTTTGCCACACATGGCACAATAGGCACCTTAGGTTAAGTAATTCATAATTTAAAAAAAAAAAAAAAAAAAAAAAAAAAAATCTATGGGTTTTTTTCAATGTTTTTTCTTGAGCATGTTCTTTAGGGCCTATAGGTCAGAAAAAAAACAAAAAATAATTTTTTTATCGGCTGGATCCATTTTGGCACAAAGAGGGGTAAGGGTTCAAGATCAAACAAATTCCTGATTAAACCAATGCATTGACCGAGAAATTCTCATATTATTAGATATAAATATTATTATTATTATTTTCTTTTTAAATCAATTAAAACCTATAGTTGTTAAAAATATAATAAATAATTTTTGAGGTTAATGTTATTGCACTGAACAAGTGTAATTCAAGTACTAAAGTCAGGGCCCTTACTCATTAGAATATTAAAACAAATTAAAATATCTACAACAAACGAAATTTTTCTAAGTCCCATTATAAAAACCTTAGCTGCAAAAAAAATATCTAGGCCCTCAAAAAAGTCCGAGCGTAATTTGAAAATAAGGGATCCGAGGGCATCCTCAGAAATCTTGAGGGAATGCCCTCAAAAGTTTCTGAGGGCGCCCTCAGAGAATTCTGAGGGCACCCGCAATATCATTATATTGAGAAATTCTCGCCCATCTGTCATCGCGGGCAATGTAGCCTAGTGGTAAAGTGCTGGACCATCAATCGGGAGGTCGTGGGTTCGAACCCCACCACGGGCAAAGTTTCTGTGTGGACTCCAACTTCTCCGGCTTGGCAAAAGGTGTAAAGTGCATAGCCTTCGTGATAGGAACAAGAATTTCTACAGTCAATTTGACTAGGCTTTCCTAAATTTAGTTTTTTAGTTACACAGAAATACTTGATGGCCTTTCCTCAGGACCTCAGGACCTCAGGACCTCAGGACCTCAGAAGTCTGAGGGTAATTGGAACATGAGGTCCTGAGGGCACCCTCAGAAATCTTGAGGGCGACCTCAAGATTTCTGTGGGTGCCCTCAGAAATTCCTGAGGGTGCCCTCAGAAATCCTGTGGGTGCCCTCAGGACCTCTTGTTCCAATTACCCTCAGACATCTCTGAGGTCCTGAGGTTTTTTTTTTACCAGGGGGCAAATTCCAGTCTTCTGAGGGGAAGGGGTACATCCTTCTGACCCCCCCTCCTCTCGCTCCACCTCTTTCAATAACCTCGTATATTTAATTACTCTTTTAGACACAACGAAAATCGATCGATAGCTCAATTGTGGTATCCAAGCGAGAAACGCATGAAATTTACCGATTTTTGTGACTTTTTGATGTATCGAAGTATTTCTTAATTAGAGATGAAGAACCTACGGTAAATGCGTCTGCAATCGATTTTTTGGTGACTCATATAGAATTATTTGGATCGGCAGAGTTAGTGACCGCGCTATACATAAAATTGACTGTCGAAATCGTCAGAGCTATTGGAGAGAAAAGCTGTGCATTGCACACTCCGATAGAAAAGCCCCCCCCCCCTCAAACAAACAAGAAAAAACAACAAACAAAAAACAAAAACACGCCTCTCTTAAAAAAATGGCAATGCAGAGTCGATCATCGATTTAATCCGATGTCAACAGTGTGATTAAATCGTTGATTATCACCCTGTATAGCTGCAGCGGACTCCCTGTAGACGGTTTTAAGGAGTGTCTCCACCTGCGAAATTAAAAGCGCGAATAAACTGATTGAGCCAATGAGCTTCTTTGTTGTCGATACATCGGACTCGACCTATCAACTTCAAAGCAGCTCATTGGCATTTGGCTCAATCAGTTTATTCGCGCTTTTGAATTCGCAGGTGGAGACACCCCTTTAGTGCGAAGTCAACGGTTAGCCAACAACCACAACAATGCACTCATCGGTTGCAATCGGTTGTGATAAAACTCGCGTAGCGTTTCAAACTATCTCACTCACTCTCCCGTGACCCCCATGTATCTCTCAGGTTTCGGTTTCACCTGTAATCTTTGCCGATACAACTCCAAATTACATTTGATTTTTTCCTCACATAAATAAGTCTTTATTTCTGAGCCAATTTGGCCCGTCTATAGCTTAAAAAATCGAGCAAAAAGTTACGCAGGTGCTGACAATCTGTTTTTTTGTCTGTTCAGAGAAAACAGCCGAAAACCGTCAAAAGACGGCTACTTTTGGAGCCAGCGACAAGTAACGCCATCTATCGGATTAAAATCTCCGGGAGTTTGCCATAGAATCACCTTAATAGACCTGTTTAGTGTGACGTCACGAAAAAAATTGGATGGAAAAAAATGCTCCATCTCACTCGCTCTGGCGCGGCGGGTTTTCTCATGAGAAACAGGAAAGTGCTAGTAAACACCAAGTTCTCTCAGATTTGATTACATAATTGAATTGCACGTACCTTAAAATGATATCACGGTACAACAACATTTTCAAAACATAATGCATTAATAATTTACAATCACTGATATTTCGAAGAAAGTCCTATGTTTTGTGCTTGTCTAACTCACAGTTTCTTAGGGGCACAAAATTCTAGGATATGAGCCTCACAGGAACCACCACACGACGTGTTATACCTCAAACAAGCTTTGATACGAAGAGAGGTTTTTGATGTTTGAGGGTCAGGGACCAAATAGTGTTCGGTCCCGAGCGTAACTTACGCACGGTCACATGACCGTGCGTAAGCTCTCTGATTGGTCGAAACCGCACGCAAGATGCACGCAATTCAATGCTCGGGACCTAACATTATTTGGTCCCTGATCAATACCGCCTCTACTCATACCATGCTGCTTCTTTTGAAAAAGCGGGGTTAGCTAGGGTTCGTCTTGGTACATGTAAGCTTGTGGAAAGCTTATGGCGTTATCGAGGTTTTGGTTCGTTTTTTGAAGTTCAAACAAAATTGAAAAAGTACGTCAGTAATGAAAGTTTATGGCTTCCTCAAAGCAGTATAAGAGTTGAAAATCATGTTTTGAGAGGATAAATCTCGATTTTGCATTTTACCAAAATGTCATTCTCCATAAGCGTACGTATACCAAGACGACCCTAACCTCAAAGAAGCAACTTGGTATGTTTAGAGACGGTATTGGTCTGATACGAGACCGTGAGTAAGACAAGGGCAAAGTATTGGATATAACTGCGTGATTGTAAATTCACTTGTGATCTTCCTTGAACTATGATGGCGTAAAAAGATACTTTAAGGTACCTACGTGGAATTTAATGGTGTTATAAAATTTGAAAAAACCGGTTGTTTACTAGGATGAATTTGCATTCGAGAATTTTGATCTGATTTCTTATGGGTAAATCCCCGAGAGTGAGGGAGATAGAGCATTTGTTTGGATCCAATTTCTATCGTGACAATGTCGTGACGTCATCACTTAACAGGTCTGAGACCACTGGTTCCACTGCGGGTTCCAATGCGGTTTTCTCGGAAACGGCTGCGAATTTAGAAAAACGGCCATACACATTTCCAATGAAATCTCGGACGACCCTTGGGGGGGGGGGGGGGGGTTAATTTTTTACGGGAACCCCGGTGAGGGGCGGGGGAAGGGGTCTCCCCCTCCTTGAAAATCGGACTTCTCCTACGGCAGCCTTTTTTTTTTTTTTTATTTAAGTATCTAGAAGAAGATTGAAAAAGAAATTTTGTGGACCAAACCGCAGGTCAATATCGTTTTTCGTATTCGATATTTATCGAAAGTCAAAGTTCGATATAGACCAATTTTCAAAAATTCATAACTCCCACAAGAAAAGTAAGAATTTAAAAAACTAGGTGTCCAAAATACTCTAAAAAGTAAACGGTTTTCAGAAAGAAAAAAAAATTACAAAAATAAAGTTAAAAGGTTTTAGAGCCCCCCCCCCCAAATTTTTAAAGGGACCGTAAAATTGTAGTTGAGTTAAGTACGGGAATCGATAGGGGAAGGTGAGACCAAAGATTACTTATACACATGGGCGCCCGCAGCGGGGGGCAAGAGGGAGCACTTGCCCACTTGTGGAATTCAAAAAAGTCAAAATTTCACGGTAAAAAATGAAAGGAAAAAAGGAAATGCAATGTTAAACGAAGGAGTAATAGTTAACAAACTTCATTATTTGTTTATTTTGTAATTTTAACTCATTTTTTGCAAGGAATAGTAGAATTAAACATTTTCCTTTATATCGTTTTCGTCTGCTGTCCCTTTATCCATCATATCAAACACAACAAAATTATAACTACCTACACCTATATACCATGGCTTACAATAAGGGGAGGCTCAGAAATCGCCGCCTCCGATTTTGAAAACAATTGCATGAAAATGTGGCTAAAGTAAAACTATCAGACCCGTGTTTCTCACTTTTTGCCAATAGGCCTTCCTAATGCGTCAGGAATTTTTTGAAAGTTGTCAAAATTCACATAAATATTCGGAACGCTCTCCGCTCGGGTTTTTACGTCAATTTCGGCAACTTTCAAAGAATTCCTGACGCTTTAGGAAGGCCCATTGGCAAAAAGTGAGAAACACGGGTCTAATAGTTTTACTTGAGCTACATTTTCGTGCAATTGTTTTCAAAATCGGAGGCGGCGACTTCTGAGCCTCCCCTTGTTAGTATGTACACCATTTGGATGAAAAAAAAAAAAAAAAAATCCCCCACTCCCCCCGGGGGGACGCCGGCCGTGATACAACCGGGCGTATACAGAGAGGAGCATATAGATTACAGAATGCTGGTTCGAAAAGATTACTTTTCACACTTTACCTGTGTTTGTTTACAGAACTGAAACAAACATGGAACATGGAACAGTTTTGTAATGGACGACAGGATGAACATGGAAAAAGTAATCTTTGCGAGCCAATCTTTATGAGATCCCCTATCCGTCTGTATGCCCGGTTGCATCTCGGCCGGAGTCAATTTAACAAAATTCGGGCTTATGCTATATCTGTATGTATAAGTTATCTTTGGGTGAGACATGATCGATGGTATGAAATCCGTTTTTGTTCTTAGGTACTGTCGCGTAGCAAAGCACCTTATGCTATCGTCGCTGTCTGTATATATGTGTATATGTGACGCTGGACGCTTTCGTTTTGTACAGTCGAAAAGTGGCAGTAAATATCAATTGATTTTCACGAAACTTTGCAGAAACCTTTGCCACTTCTTCAAAACGAACTGCCAAAAATTTGGAAGAATTTGGATCAGAAATATCAAAGTTATTGAGGTTTTAGTTTCACGCCTCATCTGTATTTGTCGTACTCTGCTCAGTCGGCAGTCGTTGGTTCGCCATAGAGAACGTTCGCCACGCAGCGCAGCACGATGCGATGTCGATGTCGCTCGGCACGGACGAAATCTCTTCCTCACTCCGACCATCCATCCAACTCCTCGCTTCGCTTCGCTCGTCACCAACGAACGTTGCTCGTCACCGACCATCCTTCCCCGTTCCCCACTCCTCGCTTTGCTCACTCTCCGTCCTTCCAACTTTCGGCGGACTGATAGAAGTGGGCCGATCAAATGTGCGCCTCCCTCACCATTTTTCTAACGTAACGTCACAGAATAATACAACTAACGTATGTGAAACCGAATCACCATCTAAACTTGATGCAACCTCGCAGCCAGTTATTCAGTACTAATGCAGAAAATCTTCTCGCGTGACATTAGTTTTCGAAATTTGTCTTCCTTGCGAAGATACAGCCACCGAAAGATCCGGCGCTGACGTCATCTGCTTCAATGGCTCCATCCGCATGATACGGTAGAGCTCGTTTCAGAAGTGTAGGCGGACCAAAATCATAATCTTCGGCGAATTTTCAACTTTTATTCCTTCAAATCAATACCAATTTTGTCCCTGACTTTATTCTTTTGTGTTTAAAGTTTTCCTCATTGAATAGTGAACACTCAATTTCATTTTTATTCATTTTCATAGAGATATATCAGAAATAATGTTGACAAATTCCAAAGATTATCGGTCTAGGTCCGCCTACACTTCTGAAACTACCTCTACCATTGCTCATTGCATTGCGGTATCTAAACAGCGCCTGCGCCGTGGCCGTTCCCCCTCAGTTTGTAAATTCTCTGGGACCAAATAATGTTAGGTCCCGAGCATTGAATTGCGTGCATCTTGCGTGTGGTTTCGGTTTCGACCAATCAGAGAGCTTACGCACGGTCATGTGACCGTGCGTAAGTTACGCTCGGGACGTAACATTATTTGGTCCCAGATCAAACTCTCGACGCACAGTGGTTACTACTAGGTAAAAAGTCGGGTTTTATACTTCAATTCCTCTATTTTTGGGTTTAAACAATACCGTCTCTACATATCCGGTTGCTTCTTTGGAAAAAGTGAGGTTTGGTTTCGTCTTGGTATATGTAAGCTTATGGAATGCTTATGGCTTTATCGGGTATTTGGTTGGTTTTTTGAAGTTCAACCAAAATTGGAAAAGTACGCCAGGAATGAAAGTTTTGGGCTTCGTCTTTTCCCCAAAGCAGTAAAAGAGTTGAATATCGTCTTTTGAGAGGATACATCAGGATTTTGCATTTCACCTATAGTTCATTCTCCATTAGCGTACGTATACCAAGACGACTCTACCACGTATGCCAAGACGACTCTACCGTCAAAGAAGCAGCTCGCCAGCTTGTGGTATGTTTAGAGACGGTACTGGTTTAACTCTGTTTAAACCTCCCTCAGAAAAGGCGGAAATGTTAAATGTTGCAGCCATGTGCAGCATGAGCGAAAGATATGGTAAACTACGTTAAATTTTCTATCTTTGAAGGCCACAACAAGAGCGAGTACAAGTGGGTACATCAAAGAAAAACTCCATCGAAGTTAGAAAAGCATGAAAATTGGCCCAAATTTGAGAGACTGTTTATTTTTTTAATACATTGAGGGACTTAAAATTCAACTTTGATGCAAGAAATCCTTTTCATAATGGTGGGAGAGAGGGGGAAAATGCCGATCAAAATTATCGACGCACAGTTGTACGGCGAATTAAAAAAGAGAGATTGACGAGATTGATCAACCGAAAAACAAGATTTTGTACCAAAAAAATGAACTTTGAACCTATGTCGTAAGCATCGTAGGCAGGTTTAGAGCCAAACGGACATTGATTCGGGCTTATCCAGACAACCGTAACAAGACAATCAAGCCATAAAGCGGATTTTTTTAAGTGAGTTTTGCCGAGCTAGAATACTCACATCGATTCACAGTGGCGGCCCCTGCCCCTTTTGAGTTCTAAAGTGGTTGTGCAAATGTACAGGCTCACTGGCAGGCTCTATCCGACTTTAGACCCTCCACCACGGAGAAGTAATACAGAGAATTAGGCTGACTATAAAGTTTATCTATGGGCAAAAGAAAAATTAGAAACGGCCACAGATACGACAAAATGGATGACATTTATGCACGCAGAGCCATAATTTGTCAAAATTAGTCGAAATTGACTTCTCATTACCCTCGGCCTCGACAACTTATTTTTTGAAATAATTCAATTATAATCCACTGCACAGGAAGGGATTTTTTTAAAATTAAATCTCCGGAAGTGTTGAGGAGTTAATTTCGACTAATTTTCACGAATTATGGCTCTATATATACGGGCATACATTTCATCCATTTTGTCGTATTTATTTTGTTTCTAATTTGACTTTTGCACAGATAAAAATTCATAGCCAGCCGGTTCTTGCTCAAATCGCATGATGAAAATTATTGATAGTGAATTTGAGCTTTTGACTATCATTAAAGAACGCCCAAACAGTATAAAAAGGTGAACGTTTTAGGCACTTTTTGTTTCAGTTTAAAGTAAGAAAATTTGAAATTAGTCGAAGATTATTGGCTAGGATCCGCCTACACTTATGGAAGAATGTTCACCTATATCTCAAATCATTATTTTGCGCTTTTTCGACACCCCCCCCCGGCTATACAGAGGGACGGCAGATATTTTAAAAATATGAAAATTTGATTCTTCTCCAAATGTTCGTATTTCGTGCAGTACCGGTCTGGCTTGGATGGCTGCGTGGCGATATCCACTTTTGCGATTGGAGGGGGGACCGGTGTTTTTCTTTTTCTTTTTTGTTTCTCATTTTTCTTGAACCCTTCCTCCATACAATACAAATAGGGGTAGGGCTTACGAAATTATGACCTTTCTTTTTCTCTATTTGAGCCCTTGCCGAAAAGAGGGGGGGGGGGGGGGGGGTCGGACCCCCAAGTCCCCCTTCTCGGACCGTCAGTGGTGAGGGCCCAAAAAATGTTTGGTACGGACGGTCCCTTGTTATCGACCACTAGTTGCGAATCCTAGCTTCTGATTGCCTGCATAAAAAAACAAGGTTATTGCCTTGTTATTGTCTGTTAAAAAACGAACAATTTTTAGGCCGAAGGCTTCACTGGCTTTCTGCCGGACTTTGGAACGTTTGGAAATGCACAAACAAACATGAAATCATGCATGCCATGAATTTAACAGCACAATTTGACGCGATAACGGTAAAATATGTTCTCTAATGCATTAACGTATAGTGTGACTTAAAATGGAGGAAAGCATTGTGAAAAACTCCAACTGGGGACTTTGGGGGGGCATCCTCTTGTTAGGGGGGTCTGCCCCCTGAAAATTTTGATGATTTAACTCTCATAGAGAGCAATTTTAAGACGTTTAAAACATCGGAAAGTCAAAACAGTTATTTACCAGTTTCAATATTGCTCTCTTTTAAAATAATAAATAATGCAAATGAAAATAAATCGCGATTTTTGCTGTCTTCGCAATTCCAAAGATCTTAGTCGGTCGAAAAAAGGATCCAGAGAATCAAGTCACATTAAAACACTTGAAAGAACATGTCATCTCGAAACTGAAACGTGAAGAAGAGACTGTCCATACAAGAAATCTCACGCAACTAGAGTTACTGCAATAAAGTTGCCTCTGCGTACCACATTTTGCCGAAAATGGGAGCTTCCACATAATTCTAGCCAATACCAATAAGGAATTTTCCTGATTTTTATTTGAATCCAGAATAACGCGTTTTAAGATGATTGCGCATTTACAAATTGCCCTAGAAAAGATGTCAAGAGGTGGTTCGATTCTCCTGGGATGTTATTAGCTATTTCTCTGAGTAATTGACAAAAAGATCTACCCAAAGGGGGGGGGGGGGCAAACGATGGGCTTATGGGGCCCCCTGGACCTCTTGCTCCGGGCCTGGTGAATGAGGAAATGGATAAAATCATAATATTCGCAGGGACCGGAATCGCATCGGTGATTGTAGATGTAGAGTTCGTAAAATCTCCAAGGGGCTTTCAGTTTCAAAATAAAGGGGTTACAGAAAATGGTACTCAGTTTTGTGCATAATCCAGGGGGCTGTGGCCTTGCCCATAGAGAGTTAAATAGGCCCTATCACGTCCGCAAGCTGCATCGAATAGGACGGGAAAAAGGCATAGGAAGGAGAGAAAAAAGTATGGAAAAGAGAAGAAGGAATTAAAAGGATGGAAAGAAGAGGGTAGTAATTGTGCAAACCAATAAAATGGAGACTCCTTGAAAGTAGACGGAAGGCCCCAAATGACCATAGTATAAATTTGACGATTTCTGCGGCTCAGAGGCCATTCCTTAAGAAATTTCGGCAATTAACATAGCTAAGACATATCTTCAAATATTCCTTTGTGTTTTTAGGAATCAATCTATCAAAATTTTCCGACTGGAAACGCTGTAAACAGCATTTCAGGGCCAAGTTTGTAAAAATGTCCAACTATATTCTGAGCGAAAATTGGCAACAATTTCTAGTGAGGAAATTTTCGCAGTAATTTTTTATTTTGCAAATACCTTAAATATTTTTAATAAAATGCTCTGCTGTACTACGAGGGTCATTTCAAAAGTAATTTTCCCTATTTAATATCTCGGCAACGAAAATAGGTAACACAATTTCGTAAAAAGCATTCAACGTTTACTACTCTCACGGTTTTAATCGTCTTTACACAATTTAAATCCGACTAAAATTAACAAAATTGTGTCCATTTTTCTGCTACCACCTACCGTCGCTGCGGGTCCAAATTATTACATAATTCAAGCTAGAATATACACAGTCTTGAGTCTATCCATAAGTTCTGATAATCGCTATTTTGCCAATAGCAGCCAAACGACTGAGAATAAGTATACAACACTATACATACATATTCTGAAACTAGACAAAAAATTCTACAAAACCATGCTATTTTCATGTGCCGTAAGCCCCTGTACTTCCCGAAATAAGCACTGATATATGTCAAGGTCGAGCTGCTGAATTTGGCGCGAAAAAATTACTAGCTATGCCTGGTTGAAACTGAAGTTTTAGGCATCAAATTTTCGGGGGAAAAACACACAACAATCAAGGTTTTGTAGAATTTTTTGTCTAGTTTCAGAATATATGCAGTGCTGTATACTTATTTTCAGTCGTTTGGCTGCTGTCGGCAAAATAGCGATTAACAGAACTTATGGCTAGACTGTGTAGATGGAAACCGAGCCATATCAAAAAAGAAGAAAAAGAATGTGTAGAGGTGGTTTTAAGTTTTAACAACTCTCAACGGAGCAATTTTTCGACGTCTTCTCCACCAATATCCAGAAATTTTTTGATATCGCGTTATCAGATTCTGCCCTCACTAAAAAAAAGTCCTTACTTTGCTTTCATTCTAAGATTTAACTACTATTTTGACTTCACCGTCGATATCGGTAAAGAACACGTCGAAAAATGAGGTGAGATGCTGCGTTAAAAGTTGTTAAAACCACCTCGACACATTCTTTTTCGATATGGTTATAGGTTTCCATCTAAGTATATATTCTAACTAACTCGGATTACGTAAAAATGTGGACCCGCAGCGACGAATGGTGGTCGTAGAAAAATGGACGCCATTTTGTTAATTTTAGTCGGATTTAAATTCTGTAAAGACGGTTAAAACCGTGAGAATGGTGAGCGATGAATTTTTTTTTTATTTTATGGAATTGTGTTATCTGTTTTCGTTGCCCAGACATTAAATAGGGAAACTTATTTATTTTGAAACGACCCTCGTATAAGTTTTATTGTAAAGAGGCTATATTTTCAATCACCTCTGAATAGAAATGGAGTTTTCTGCCAAAAAAATTCCAGTTTGAGCAAATATAGCTTTAAAAAACTGCAATTTAAAGATTTTTAAAATTGTTTTGCAAACTTTGACGTAGGCGTAGCGTGTATGGAGCTTGGGGGCCCCCACTTTTTTTCAAGCCCTAAAAGCCTCCCCATTTTTTTCAAGTCCCAAAAGCCCCCTTTTATTTTCTTTTTCTGCGTGAAAAACAGTAGTGGCAATAGTGGCTTGAATTTAAATACGGAAAAGCAAGGAAAAAAAAAAAAAAAAAAAAAAGTTCATCACCCCCCCCCAACTTTTGACACCCACTCTACGCCTACGATCTTTCATAAATACGTTAGGTTTTAGAGTTTTACATAAACTTTAGCTTTATCGTGCTATGTGGAAGCTCAAACTACAAAGTTTCCGATGATTTTTATTGGTAGGCAGGGATTAGGAGAGGAGCGGAGCCGAAGCTGTGGCTCCGAGTTTGGCGGCTCCTGCTCCGGGAGCCTGGAGCCGAAAAAAAAAAAAATTAGCTCCAGCTCCCAGAGCTCGAAACCACAATGGGCTCCTGCTCCGGGAGCCGGAGCTTGGAGTCCTAAAATCCCGCCTCCTGCTCCGGGAGCCTGGAGCCCCAAAAAAAAAAATATTAGCTCCAGCTCCCGGAGCCCGAGGTTAAAAATGGGCTCCTGCTCCTGGAGCCGGAGCTAATAAATTTTGTTTGCTGCTCCAGGCTCCGGGAGCCCGGAGCCCAAAAAAATAAACATTAGCTCCGGCTCCCGGAGCCCGAGGTTAAAAATGAGCTCCTGCTCCGGGAGCCGGAGCTAATGTTTATTTTTTTGGGCTCCGGGCTCCCGGAGCCTGGAGCAGCAAACAAAATTTATTAGCTCCGGCTCCAGGAGCAGGAGCCCATTTTTAACCTCGGGCTCCGGGAGCTGGAGCTAATATTTTTTTTCCCCGGCTCCAGGCTCCCGGAGCAGGAGCCGCCAAACTCGGAGCTACAGCTTCGGCTCCGCTCCGCTCCCAATCCCTGCTCTAAGGTTAAAAATCGGGATTGGAAACTGTAGAGCATTCATGGATTTAGCAATGTAATAAAAGTTGAACGACAAGAAAGAGAAGGAAATCAATTAAAATCGAAAACCAACCAACCAAGCAAACCAATAGTTTTGTTGCTCTTGTTAATTAAATTAAAATTATCCGAACTGACGATGGAAGAGTTTCAAAACTTTTATCTAATACTTTAATTTTTCATCAAGACAAATCACTGATTGTGACAGAACAGTTCTTTAAAGGTTGACTTCAGATCAGATTGTTGCCAAATGTCCATGGATAATACGTCACTTATATTCAAATACTGGATTTTTTCATGATCAGATGAAAAAGCCGGCTCCCACGTAACTTCATAACTAGGGTTTCTAAACAAAAAACAAAAAAACAGAACAAAAAATAAAATGAAATAAAAAAAATTTAAGCTGTTTAAGATTTGACAAGAAATGTCCAGTGTCTATTGCACAGCAAATAGTTCGATCTTTTTCAGGGGGTAAAATGCAATTTTTCAGATCCACGACGCGCCACTTGCTAAGTTTTCAAAATGTGAGCTTCAGCAGGAACTATCAGCTTGTCTACGGCCATTGGCAACATCGATCTTTCGTGAATATTTGGTTCCAACAGGATGGACAAACAGTTCTCTAAACGTCTAAATGTACAAGAGATGTCTGTAACGAAGCTAAGCTACACATACATTGAAGAAGTCTGAAACAAACCCCATGTTGAACTTAAGTTACCTCCATTCCAAAACTGCTGCTACGGATTGATTGCTTAATATAAAAGATAAAAGAGTAACCATTTCTCTAGCATCCTGCATTTTTTTTTCGTCACGTTATTTTACACTTCCCTGCCTATTTCTGTTTTTTGCACAGAAATTGTAAAAAAAAAAAAAAAAAAAAACAAAACAAAACAAAACAAAAACAAAACAACAAAAAACAAAAAAAAACAAAAAAACAAAAAAACAAAAACAAAAACAAAAAATAACAAAAGCAAAAAACAAAAATCTTTTATTCATACTATATAAGCCCAAATATTATTCAATTGGCTCGGAACTTAAACATTCCGGCCTGAAGAGTAAGAAAATTCGAGGGATAATGAAAATTCCTCACTCACATTTTCCAAAAATATAGCATCTTTAACGTGAAAAATTATGATTTTAATAAAATTCTTAACCAAAATTGATGGCTGATGGTTCAAAACATCCATATACAAATTATAATTGAGCTGACACGTAGTTGCGACGTTCTGATATTTTTCTAAGACTTTAACCGCAGCTCAACAGCAATTTTCGTTTTCGATATACCGATGGTCAAAGTTAGATATGGACCCATTATCACAAAGTTAGAATTCCAATTTAAAAATTCTGAATGTAAAAACTTAGGAATCGAAGCTACTCTAAAAACCATACGCTTTGCCGAAAAAATATGATTTTGACAAATTTTTAGGCATAGTTTGGTTTTAGAGAACTCAAACCCATTGAACGTGTTTGCCCTCCAGGGGGACTATGTGACAAATTCCTCGAGACAACCCCTATCAAGTAATACATCAATGGGAAGGGTCTTATAAAAAGTGGCGTCATTTGGGGGTTGGGGGGGGATTTACCGCCCCCCAAGGATTTGAAGTCAGGCCCAAAAACGGAAACGAAGTATAATAATGAGCAAAAAAAAAAAAATCATCAGATTTTTGCCCCCCCCCCCCCCCAATCCGAACGCGGAATAACGCCCCTGCTTACAAACAGAGCATTTAGCCGCAAACCGAGGTCGATTTCTTTTTTTTTCACATTCGAGTTATTGAATTTTGTAGATCGACTTTGCAGATTCGCTACCGCGAATGCGAAAAACATGATTGTGATGTTGTAAAATTTGTAATGTTGTATTTGTATTGTCCTTTTCATTGATGTCCTCCCATCGATAGGGATCGTCTCGGGGAATTAGCCCCTCTGGATGGCAAAAACGTTACAAATGTTTGGGGGCTCTGAAACCAAATTTTGAATAATTTTTTCCAAAACCATATTT
Source organism: Trialeurodes vaporariorum (assembly GCA_011764245.1). Taxonomy (NCBI): domain Eukaryota; kingdom Metazoa; phylum Arthropoda; class Insecta; order Hemiptera; family Aleyrodidae; genus Trialeurodes; species Trialeurodes vaporariorum. Next base: position 13,844,267 of record VMOF01000035.1, on the reverse strand, counting down.
TTTTCTGCAAAGCACTTGGTTTTTAGAGTTTTTTTGAATCCTAGGTTTTTCCTTTCCTAAATTTCAACGAAAATTATAACCTATATTTAAAGTGAAGAGCTGATTTAACCAAGCATGGAATCTACTTCGTCTTACCGGCCTGCCGGGAGGCATTTTTAAATTGGAGTTCTGATTTTTTAAAAAATGGGTTCAAATCGCACTTTCACATTCCAAATATATGTAACGAAAATCGATATCGAGCTGCGATTAGCCCCATAAGTCTTAAATTGTACGTCCATTTAAACGATTTACCACAAGATAGGGAGTGCAATGAGAGAAATTGGAGTTGAAACCCACCCACAACACCCTATCGGTGGGAGGGGGGAGGGGGGTCATCGAAAATAGCCCCCTCAGATAGCGCCTCCGATATTAATAAGAATGGTCCAAACGGCATCTTTTTATCTCAGTTAGAAAAAAAGTTAAGGGAGGGGTGGGTGTTATTCTTCAATAACTTTGTACTGCCCTGTACGTTTGTTATTCCATTTAAATTATCCAATAAATCTGAGATTTAAATAAATAACTCAATAGCAACTCGTTAATTTAAATACGATAGGGTGATTTTTCTAGTAAATCTATGGAAAATTTTCACGATATTCAGGGGATTCAAATAAACCCCCAAACATATCGATACTTTTGCTTAGATTCAAATGAGAAATAACAATAATATATATTCACTGTGATGCAATCTGCTTCTCTTAGACTTCATTGACATTGGTTTAAATGATTGGAAAGTATCGTTGCCATATTGTGAGGGAAACTCGTGAGTCAGTCCAATAATGGTGGCTCGGGACAATCGATATTTTAGGTACAGCGCTGCAGTAAATACACGTCGTCGGTCATCCAACGAAGAGGCGTTTATCTTAGCATTGACCGGGTTTCATACTCCTAAACTCCGAAATTGGGACTTCGGAAAAAAGAAGAGAAAACAAATGGCTAGACGCTTCTTTTTGCCTTCCTAAATATTTATAGATACTCTAATTTTGTTTTAATTCAAAAGTAATATCAAAAGTAATCACCCCGATTTGGCAAAGTTATTCCACATGTTAGTCATTCTAGTAATCGTCTGATCAATCAAGCCTCCCGGATCTACGTGGCTTCCTTTGTTTAAGTCCCTGCTTAGAAGATAGCTTACCTCGGCACCATGACCGGCTCCTAAATGAATGGTAGACATGAATTAATACATGCTTACGTTACAAAACCGATAAATAAGATAAAAAACATTTATATGATCGGTGAGAAAAGCTGTTTCATTACCTTAACTTCAGAGCGCTCATATAACTCGAAGTCTTTGTGAGCCAAAATGATCAATTTTATTTTTATTTATGACTAAAAGAATAATGAAAGGATAGGACCAGAAGGATAACGATAGAATAAGAATGAGGATGAGGATAGAAGGACGATGAAAAAGTATGAATACATTCTTATAAAAAGAAATGTTGTGTTTGAAAAATGGTTGAACTGGAGGTTAAATACACACCATGAGAGAAAATAGGATAAGAAAAACAATAGGATGAGAAAGAGGATGAAGAGAGAAGCAAGAAGAAAAAGTATGGAATAAATATTTAGAAAAAAAAACATCTGCTTTGAAAATGTTTGTAGGTAAACAAAAACTTGTGAAAGTTAAAGGCACACACCATAAGTGTAATCACAAGTTTAAAAATAAACCATAAGTCCACCGTGTAAGTCTTTGACTTACACGGTGATCCAAATGCTCCAGCATAGACCTCATGACTTACTGCTGTACTGATAAGAATAATATAAATATGACATCCCTATTGATGTATCTCTGTATCAAGTGCAAAAGAGGCCTAAGGAGGCAAAAGACCCTAATGGGTTTGTATAGATATATGGTTGAGACTGTCTGAACTCAATATGGTGCAAAATTAGATCTTTAGGTTACTGAAGATTGTGCAATGTTGGTTAGAGCACCTGCCTAATGGGTTTATATAGATATGGTTGAGACTGTCTGAACCCAATATGGTGCAAAATTAGATCTTTAGGTTACTGAGGATTGTGCAATGTTGGTTAGAGCACCTACCTCGCTGATTAGAGCGCAGCAATTTTTTCTCGATCATTAACTTTCTGAGAGTATCGTGAGGTGTATCAACAGAAAAAAGGTAAACAAATACTGGATTCTGGCGAGGTTTCTCCTTGAGATTTTGAAGGAACAAAAATAATGGCATATCAAAGAGAATATCGCCGTAAAACTGTAAAAAGAAAAAAAATTGATTTATATTAAGCGACGTAAGCCAAAAGTTCACCGTTTGTAAGGGTAATAAATTCTCTTAAAATATTGGACAGCTTCAAAAGCCACCAATGTTTTAAATTTAATTTGAGCATGCTTACTATATACTTTTCGTTACTTTTTTCCGTATCACCTCTTAAACTCAATGGTTGGTGTTTCGTTGTAGTGACCTTAATCTATTACTGTTGGAACTCGTAAATAATTTGTTTATCATTCGGCCCCCATTTGAAGCGGCGCATTAGTATCGATTGTTTGGAGATGCAATAGAACCTTCTAAATGTCAATTTCTCCCCCCCCCCCCATAGGTTCATATTATTAAGACCTCATAGTTTTATATTGATAAAGTATTACAGGGAACAAAAGTAATGCATTGCACGCTAAAATCACGCATCTCAGAGCTCAATGCTAGATTTTTCTAATCAGATTGACTCTAATCGGGCAAAAAACACTTAAATCAGAGCTTTCTACCATGACAGCTTCGAGCCCATAGTGTCATGGGATTTTCATGGAATTTTCTTTAAACATCTCCTTTTCAAATTTTAACAAGATTTAAACATGGATTTTGAGTTAAAAATTGATTTTATAAGGTGGCGATTGAACAGGAATGTAACATAAAACTATGCCTATTCCAGGAGGTCGATCCTCTTAACTCATAATTATACTGGATAGGAATGGAAAACGGTGCTTGGTGGAGACGAGATATGTGATTATCGACATTCTAATCAAAATACAGAGTATATTTAATTGGTTATTGGAAAGTCTAGAACATGTAATCAACAATTAAATACAATCCTTGCTTTAATTAGATTTTGCAACGTCTTGACTCTCCACGAATAACCATTTGCCATTCTTATACTGTCTTTGCAAAATTTGGACATTCCTAGGATCGACCTCCAGCAGGCACTTCTTGAGGACTTCTAGGTCTGGCATCCTAGGCGACATTTTAATAATATCTGTGGAGGCTAATTGTGTTCTATTATAAATTTATCAATAGGTCGAGTGTTCCGAGAGGTAACAGTGACGGTTTGCGATTGATTAAGAATAATTGTAAAGGAGAGTAATAGTCTATACCTAAAATTTTCGGACCACGGGTTGCCTCACAACTTTACACTAGTGAAATGATTGCAGCTACTATGAATAAGCTTATGTGTCTGGATCACCTAAAATATGGGTCTTATGGTAACATTCGGTTTTGCTAAACTCGAACGTCTACATATCTCACACAATCCTATACAATCATTGCGAAAACAGCCGTAAAAGCCAATGGCAACAAGATTGAAAATTTACGGTCAGCAACTGGCAACCGTGGCTGCTCTCTCTTCAAGATGGTGCATGTGCTTTCCGAGCTTATGTTTACAATCAGGATTGGCACCCAACAAATCACAATTCGGCATGTTGCGGGGGATTACCGAATGATGGTCACTTTCCAAGATAGCGGACCCGCAGGGGTTAAGAAATTAAGAAACTGAATTCACCATCGTTCATGTCTCTCTTCCCTCTGTCGAATCCCGTCATTAACTCATCTACAATTTTTATGGTGTACATCCCCTTCAAGTTTCTGTATTGACTTTAGTATTCTGTGTCAATGTTTTTCTAAATTCGAGGTTTATACGTTTCCAGAGTTAATATTTCAAGGATAAGAGGCGGCTCTCAACCTGATCGAGATCGAGAGAAGAGAAAATCAGAGACCTGAACTATTTTTATGCGTGGTTTATCGGTTACCGCTTTATGAAAAGTTATCAACAGATATTAAAGCCATGCTGACGTAGTTCGTTTTCCATAAGCAATAAAAAATTAAATGAAAAAGCGGCCAAATCTGGTAATTTATACAAACATTCACGATTGATCCAGCATCCCTCGCATAGTCAGTTTTAGCTTCTTTGAAGTAATGCTTTTTCACTCTATTTGCAAGCGTTGAAATTTGCTCAGTCGTTAGAGTAGGTGGAAATTGTAGGTCCTCGAACACAAGACTCATATTAGCATAGAGATCTTCAATATTGAAAGGCTGCTTATTAAATGCTGAAGAAAGGATTCCATTATTTAATTGACTGTGTATGATTCACAGAATTGAATGTACGAAGAATAGGTACAGAATCACTATTTTTATAGACTGAATTCGTTGTTAGTTATCTCGTCGAGCAATTTCCAGTGTTTACTTCACACCTCTATTACCACTAGAATAAAAAGTGCGGGTCTCCATATCTCGGCAAAATTGAAATCTGCCCAACTTTTTTATTCACTACACCTAAGACATGAGAGTGAGGTCATAATACTTTACCGTTCCTAAGGTATCTCCTTGGCACCTCCCTACCTCATCAAGTGCTAGTGAGATTCTAAGAGAATCAAGGGAGGGGGATAAAATATGTTCCTCCTTTCTTTTTACCTAAAGCACTGATGATTGTTCCTAACGTCAAGTATTATATTATATTATATTATTAACTCAGCATCGAATAAATGGATCATTTCGTCCAAGAATTTTTCGCAATCCAACCTCAAAAATTATTTTCACTTTCTTGTAAATTGCGAGACCTTTGGCATTCTTTTTGTCCTCGACTACAATATCACTCTGCACCTCTCCACCCCGCACAGTGCGTTGTTCAAATGGACGAAAGTGACAAAAATCAATAACTTCTAAACGGAAAGAGGTATTAGGATGGAACTTTGTATAGTGTGTCCCCTCGATGGGTACTATTGCACGGCACAATTGAATTTTAAAAGGGTCCCCTTTTGGGGGCAGAAGGGGGGTCGATTTATACGTATTTTTTTTTTTAATTGGAGATATTCAGGTGGTGTACCTCTTGAAATGGTCCATTTAGGTAGGAAAAACACCAATTAGAAGGAATTTGAAGAAGAATTTTTTCTCATAGCCTATAAGAGGCCTATACTTTATAGTGAAGGATTAGACAAAAAATGGAAGTTTTTGGTCAATTTTGGGAGAATTTGCCGAGCTGTGATCCTTCAAACAGAACATTTCGTCCCTTTAACTCAATTCTACACCGTTAGCTCATATTTGGGCAATTTTGAAGCTCAATAGCACAATATTTGAGCCATAATGACGCAAGACGCTCGAAACTTGCCTATTTCCGAGCAAATTATTCAAACCTTATCAAACAGAGCCAAATTTCAGAAGCCACCAAATTCGTTTTAGAGGAATCGAAAACAACACAAGAGTGCAGCTGTACTTCTGCTATTAATGTGTTAGATTTCAGTGTTGACCCTCTTGTTTAACATTATATTATTGGAAAAAATTAAATCAGATATTTGGGAAAAATACTGACAAATAGGGGAACAAGTTTTATGAATATTTCCCGTTATCTACTCAATCTCTCCATATTGACCTTGGAATTTTAACAAATAGGCCTACATAATGTTTTTAGGAAGGTTTGATAACAGACGGCTTCAGCATTATGGTACATACGCATATTTACGCTATCTATTGGGTGTGGGTGTTTGCTATAGTGCAGTAGGCGGGCATCAGGTCCAAATAGTAAAATTGTTGACTTGCAGAGCGATTGTGTCAATTATAACCAATTCTGCCGAAGCAGTGTCATCTCCGACATCATGGACTATTCTATAGTAAAGCACTATTTATTTTGATTTTTTTTTAGATAATAAACCATGCTCTTTTTTGTTTTATAAGGCCACATAGTGTACCTGTCAATTTATTTACATTTTAATGCTATTTCTCAACTTTTATGGAACGGCATAAAAGAAATTTCCGCAAAGTTCCGTGAAACTCTAAGTATATCCAGGAAAGCTCAGTATTACGTAATGTTTCAGAATCCTCCAACCCTTACTGCAGCCACCTGCACTCTGCAGCCAGCCGCGCCTCTAATATACGAATTTTCGTGATTATTTCGGACTCGTGAAAATGGCGAAATGAGGTGGCACTCAAATGAGATTTTTTTTTTTTTTTTTTTTTTTTTTTTTTTTTTTTTTTTTTTTTTTTTAACCGTCCTTGATAGTTGGAAGGGGATGTCTGGAATGAAAACAAGCTAAAAGGCCATAAAAGACCGACCACCATAACTTTCGAAAGTTGTGTCCTCACAGAGCCAATCAGCATTGATCTCCAAAAGTCTTTTCGAGGATCTGTGACTGTCTTTCCATTTTCTCGAAATTTTGCCGGACAAAACTTTCGAAAATTGGGACGATTGTTCTTTCATGGCTTCTGAACTTGTTCTCACACCAAACACCTCCTCTGAACCACACAGGACGGCCTTATTTTTGGAATTACCTTCGATTGTGTGCCGTCTCTCAAATACTGTTCTGAATTTATCCAATTCCACAAATCTAAAAGAAATCACACTAACTCGTGCAACAGGCGTGGTGGCAGGTGGTGGCAGAAACGGTTTCAAGATTCTAAAACATTACATGATCCTGAACGTTCCTGTATAAATAGGTTTGCGGTACTTTGCGGTACTTTTTTTTTTGTCACTCCATCAAAGTTGAGAAAAAGCATTCAAATGCAGATAGATTGACAAGACCACTTTAAGTCCATGACAAACACATAAGAAAAGGGTTTAAAAATCTGCAAAAATCAAAATAAATAGTGCTTATCTAGAGGGATGATTAGCCAAAGAAGTCGGAGGTGTCACTGCTTCGGTAGGGTTAGAAATGTTATGTTGCGTATCGGACGAAGTTGCGGTGCGAGTCGAAAAATTTCTACTTTAAACCTAATGTCCGCCGACCGCACCGGAAAACCCCCAAGGGGTAGCGGACAAAATGCGTATCAATGCTGAATCTGTTGTTGTTAAACCTTCCTAAAAACACTGTCTAGGCCCATTTGTTCAAATTCCGAGATTGATTTTTCGATTTTTGTCCATTGCTCAACGCACTGTGCCCCGGGTCGAAGAGCGCTTTGTTCACAATCACGGTGAATCACGATACAAGGTGATAGATTTTCAGTTCCAAACAATACAAAATTCAATGAAAATCGACGAGTTGCATAAGCAAGATTGTTTTTTTGGGACCGGTGACTTATTTCAATGAACTTACTCATGGAAGAGTTCTACTGTGCATAGAGTTCCGAATCCTCGAACTATTGGTATACAAACAACAAATCTGACGATGTTTAATGTTACCTACTAGCGATCCAAAAGAATCCTTCATGAGAGGTGATCCCTGTTATAAAAGGTACATCCGCCAATTGTCCATTGACGATCAGCTCATACGGATCAGAAGATAAAAATCTGTCCTCACCAACACTTTCAATGCTCGGCACGAAACCCCAACCATATCCTTTGATCCTTCTTTCTACTGGAACGACTGAGTCTTGAAACTGTACGATTTTTTCGGCGGGCACCGCCATAAGATAATTGAGCAGTTCTTCTTTGCTCGTTCCATTAAAGC
>VMOF01000035.1:13549979-13836134 GCA_011764245.1 Trialeurodes vaporariorum | reverse complement strand
ATGTAGTTGTCCTCTAACGTTAATAGGTTCTTTTAAATCAAAACATGGTACATAATTTTGAGACGCCCCTAATATTTTTACTTGTTTCTTGTCAAAACCTTTCACATTAATTCAACATTGTGGCCCACAGTGATGGCACAAGTGGGGGGGGGGGCAAAAAGAGTGGCAATGTGTATGTGTTGATACCTAATGCGACTAACTAATAATGTAATTAGTAATGTAAATAATAATAATAATAATGATAAATACATGGCTCTGGCAGACGAAATCAAAGCTTTGTGGAAGTTGGAAAAAGTGACCATCGTGCCCGTTGTTCTCGGTCTCACTGGAGAAATCCCCAAAAAACTATTCCGCAGCCTTGATGTACTAAAGCTCAGGACAAAACTGTACCAACAACTACAGAAAGCTGCTCTTCTCGGAAGCTGTAGAATTATTCGTCGGGTTCTCGGAGACGAACATCATTCGTAATTTTTTTTTTTTTTTTTTTTTTTTTTTTTTTAAACAACAGGCCTCTCCTTTGTACTGAGCTACCGGGAGAGGGCTTAAAGCCCAGTCTTTTGAAAGACTGTGTCAAACAAGCACAATAATAATAATAATAATAATAATGTAATATTACTAGGAATGCTTACTTTAAATCTCAGGGGACCAATAGGAGGCTCAGCGTACGGTATTCCTCTAAAGAAAAAATATTCTTTTCCATTGCGCGTTGTGTCAATGTCTCCACGCAATTTTCCGTAACTTGTCCGGACGATTGCATCCTTTTCTATGACATTACCATTATCATGGGGTTTATTTTGGGGTGTTGATACCTGATTGTCCTGAAAAAAAAAAGATATCAATTTGAATTCTTTACAGATTCTGGACCTTCCGATCCCCCCTCCCTCCCCATCCCTTGACAATTTTCAGACCAGGAAAAAAATAGTATACCTATTTAGAAAGCCTCGGGTTTAAACGATTCATGTTCGGCAGACTGTGGTATAATATATTTAATGAGTTTCGGAGTGAATTTTGTGACTTTTTAGTGCTATCATCGTTATGCAGGTTTGACTCTCGATAAAGAGGTCGTCCCAAAATTCGCCCACCCCCCTCCCACCCGACCGATCCCGGAAACAATTGCGCCCGTTGATAGAGCTATGTGAGGGGCGTTGATTGGCAATCCTTTTTGACTGGACAAATTTTGAGAGCGGCGGGGCGGGGGTGGGAGGTCAAAGTGCCCCCACCAGAAATCATCGCGCGGCTATAACTTTTTGACAAATAAAGTTTTTGAAATGCAGTTTTCGCCAAAAAATGTAATTTTTGATGTTCTTTCAAAAAACAAGCTTAATATTTTCTTTATATTACTTTAAAATATGTTTTTCTTTATTTCTCATGGTTTTTGACCTTTCGTGAAAGTGACTATTTGCTCCACGGTCATGCAAAAATAGATTCAAAAGTAACCTTTTAAATAGTTTAAGTTGGAACTTGACGAAATGATTCAGTCTCGAGATATCGCTTGTTTTCTTAAACGAGTTTTGCGCCGGTAACGCTATTTAAACCTGTATCCGGCAATTTATTCGAGCTGTTCTCACACGATTTGCGCAAATACAACCAGAAACTTGTATTTATTGTCAAGTGAATAATTGTATGATCTTGGAGTCCTTAGGTTTGACTCAGCACCTGTTTTTCGTATTTTAACCCCCTCGGTTGTGACCTTAAAACTCAAATTCCAAAATCTGTTCGATTTTGGTGAAAAGCTACCCAAATGCCAGGAATGATATTCGGCCGCAATTTTTATCAAATTGAGTTTTAAGGCCAAAAACGAGGGGGTTAAAATTCAAAAAACAGGCGTTAAGTCCAAGCTAAGGATTCCAAGGTCATGCAATTGTTTACTTAACAATAGAAACACGTTTCTGGTTGTATACAGGGCGATCCAAAAGTCCGGCGACTCCTGAATATACAGGGTGTTTATTTTATCTCCCCCCCTGGTTTTCTTTCTTGCTAATTGAGATAAAATGTTGCGGCTTGGACTATTCTTCATCATTCTGGCTGAATTTTCTTTTTTTGGGGTTGAAACCCCCCCAGCCCCCCTAGGGGGGCCCCCAGGGGGGCTATCTCAAAAATTTCAAATAGCAACCCCTATCTTGTGATACATCGTTCGAAAAGGCATACAATTCTAAGACTTTTGGCGCAAACCGGAAGTTAATATCGTTTTTCGTTTTCGATATATCGAATTTCAAAGTTCGATTTGGACCCATTTTCAAAAAATCATTACTCCACTTTGGAAAGTCGGAATTAAAAAAACTATGGGTCCAAAATACTCTAAAAAGCAAGTACTTTTCAGATAACGAAATGGTTTTGACATAAAATTAGTCCAAATTTGATTTTAGAGCCCCAAATTTTTTTTAAAAATGTTGCCCCCTAAAGGGCCTATCTTGAAAATTCCCTTCCACGACTCTTATTGAATGATACGTCGATCAAAAGAGCATAAAAAATTGAACATTTTGGCGCAATCCGGATATCGATATCGTTTTTCGTATTCGAGATATCGAATATTAAAAATTCAATTTTCGCCTATCTTCAAAATTCGATATCTTGAATACGAAAAACGATATCGATATCCGGATTGCGCCAAAATGTTCAGTTTTTTATGCTCTTTTGATCGACGTATAATTCAATAAGAGTCGTGGAAGGGAATTTTCAAGATAGGCCCTTTAGGGGGCAAAATTTTTAAAAAAAATTTGGGGCTCTAAAATCAAATTTGTACTAATTTTATGTCAAAACCATTTCGTTATCTGAAAAGTACTTGCTTTCTAGAGTATTTTGAACCCATAGTTTTTTTAATTCCGACTTTCCAAAGTGGAGTACTGATTTTTTGAAAATGGGTCCAAATCGAACTTTGAAATTCGATATATCGAAAACGAAAAACGATATCAACTTCCAGTTTGCGCCAAAATTCTTAGAATTTTATGCTCTTTCGAACGATTTATCACAAGATAGGGGTTGCTATTTGAAATTTTTGAGATAGCCCCCTGGGGGCCCCCCTACGGGGGCTAGGGGGGTTTCAACCCCAAAAAAAGGAAATTCAGCCAAAATGATGAAGAATAGTCCAAACCGCAACATTTTATCTCAATTAGCAAGAAAAAAAACGAGGGGGGGGGGGAGATAAAAAAAACACCCTGTATTATGAATGTCTAAAGATAAAGCAATGAAACTTGGAGCTGGTTTATAACTCAAAGTGAACTATCTTTTGAGGGGGTCAAAATTTAGGGGGCATCTACCCAGGGGTGGAGGGGTTACGCTCCCTTACTCGAAATTTTCAAATACCAAAATTTTCAAATGGCAACCCCTATTTTGTGATACATCGTTTGAAACGGCACAAATTATAAGACTTTTGGCGCAAATCGAAAATCGATATCATTTCTTGTTTTTAATAAATCGAAGGTCAAAGTACGATCTGGACCCATTTTCAAAAAATCATTACTTCTATTTCCAAAGTCGGAATTTCTATAACTAGGTGTCTAAAAGTCTCTGAATAACAAGTACTTTTCAGAAAAAAATACAGATTTGCCACAAATCTGGTCAAAACTTAGGTTTGGGCTCCCAAGTATGTTCAACGTTTTTACCCCTCAGGGGGTGCCCATTTCAAATGTTCTAAAATACGGCAGCTATAGAGTGATACATCATTCAACAGGGCATACAAAACTGAGCATTTTGACGGAAATCAGAGGTGAATATCGTTTTTTGCATTCGAGATATCGAACCTTGTAAATATAGCTTTGACATTCAATATATTAAATGAAAAAAACAATATCGACCTCTGATTTGCGTCAAAATGCTCAGTTTTGTATGCCCTGTTAAATTATGTATCACTTTATAGCTGCCGTTTTTTAGAACATTTGAAATGGACACCCCCTGAGGGGTAAAAACGTTGACAATACTTGGAGGCCCCAAACCCCAGTTTTGACCAGATTTGTGTCAAATCGGTATTTTTTCTAAAAAGGACTTTTTATTCGGAGTATTTTAGACCCCTAGTTTTAGAAATTCCGACTTTGGAAATAGCAGTAATGATTTTTTGAAAATCGGTCCATATCAAACTTTGACATTCGATATATCGAAAAGGAAAAACGTTATCGACCTCCAATTAGCTCCAAAAATCTTAAAATTTGAGCCGTTTCAAACAATGGATTACAAGATAGGGGGTGCTATTTGAAAATTTTGAGTAAGGGAGCTTGGATGGGTGCACCCAAAATTTTGACCCCTTCAAAAGATAGTTTAAGTAGAGTTATAAACATCCTCCAAGTTTCGTTGTTTTATCTTGAGCCACTCAAAAGATATTTAGGGGTCGCCGGACTTTTGGATCACCCTGCATGCGCGAACCACGTGAGAATAGTTCGAATGGATCACCGGATAGGGGTAAAAATAGCGTTACTGGGGCAAAACTCGTTTTACAAAACAAGCGATATTTCGAGACTGAATCATTTCCTCAAGTTCCAACTTATACCATGCAATAGGTTACTTTTGACTCTATTAATACTGATTTTGCATTATAAGACAAATAGGATTACATTGAAATCGCTGAGATCATTCTGTGAATGAGATGAGAAGCGTCGAGGCGGATGAATAGATCGTGATTACTTACGAATGGCTTTAGAAGTATTAGTAGGAATTGGCTGACTAGTTAGAATGGGTGTCTGGGATGCTGACAATTGACTCGAACACGCCGTAGTTGGTGGCTGTGACAGTGAAGATGAATGTGACATGACTGTGACTGACAATGAGACGATGACTGAGATGATGAGTGTGACTGACGATGACTGTGACGATGGCTGAGACTGTGACGATGACTGTGATTGCGACTATGACGATGACTGAGACTGTGGCGATGACTGATACCGTGACTGTGACGATGACTCTTTGCTTGACTGTAACCATGACGATATTTGAGGGATATAGAAACCGATGCGACTAGCAACTACTTTGTTTGCTAAATTTGGACGGGACTGTTCGACTGAAACGTTTGGCGTTGACAAAATGTGTTTACAATTTCTACGATAAGCGACGTTATTGGGAGTTTGAATCGAATACGATCGAGGCTACAAGTAGAGAAAATTTGACGTTTAGACCACATGACCTTAGGATCTTTTTTAAAAAAGACACTTGTACCTGGTTTCAAAATGGACTGAAGATGAGTTTTCTTGTCAAAATGACTTTTCATAGTTGCTTGGTTGTGCAATTTATTTTGATAACGGAGATCAAAGCGAACCATTTTGGGTACTAAGTTGACTTTTGAGGAAGGCAAGAGTGTTCTGAGAGACCTTAACATGAGCAATTTTGCAAGCGATTCCTAATTTCCTCGATGAGTTGGTCTGTACTGCAACCAGTGGCGTCGCGTGTCATCTGGCAACAATGCAACTGCTCCATTTAAACTCATTAAATAGATCGAATTTTCCTTGTTCACTGTGCACCCCCTGAATTCGATATTTTACATGAGTTTAAATAGGTAGAATACATTGTTGCCAAATTGCACGCGACGCCACTGACTGCAACAAAGCTAGGTAGGGGTCGAGCAGGAACCGACGTTTCTGATTTAGATAAAATACGTTTAAATATTTTAGCTCCAGATTCTACGAGACCATTAGATTTAGGATAATGCGGACTTGACGTAGGTAACATGTTTTATATCCCAGATTTCGACAAAATCTTTAAAAGCTATCGAGTCTAATGGCGGATCATTATCACTAACTATCTTAGTTTGAATTCCGTGGCGTGCAAAAGTTGACTTCAGAAATTTGATGACGCTTGTAGCATTTGTGCTGTGCAGCGGCGATTTTTCAATATAATTGGAGTAATTGTCTTCCACAATTATGTACTTTTGACCTTTTTAATCGAGAAGATCAGCACCTATTGTTTCCCAAGGCAAGGTAGATTGCAGATAAGGCATGAAAGGTTCTTTTGGGTTACTAGGACGGTGCATGATACAGGTAGGACAAGATTGGACAATGTTAATAATATTCTGATTTATGTTTGACCAGAAGACATCTCCACAGGCAAAGCTTTTAGATCTTTCATCACCAAAATGATCCTGGTGAATGATATTGAGAACATATCTGCGCATTTCATGAGGAATGATAATGATAGAGTTTTTACATTTAAGAAAATTAACTACATGTACATCAAACCTGTAATTCTAGAACGGACCGAATTCTTCTTCGTCTTGACTTTAAGCATCGGATCAACCTTGAAAATAATATTTCTTGATAATTTGCATTGTGTTGTCTTGTTCAGTTTCATCCTGAAGGCACTTGAGTTTCTATTCCAAGACGACAAGGTTTTCTGCCACAAAGTTGACATGTACCCTAACTTCTTCATCTAATTCGTCGGATTAAGTTTCTGGCGGTGGTGCTCTTGACAAGGTGTGAGCAATTTTCATCTCACGACCAGGTTTGTTATGAACTTTGAGGACATAGGTCTGAAGTTTGAAGAGCAGACGTTGTGAACGTGCTGGAGAGTCGGCTAATGATTTCTTGAATACAGTTATTAAAGGACCACGATCAGTTTCTACGTCTATTCCTTGCCCATCAATGAATTGACGAAAACGGACGTATCCAAAAACGACAGTATAAAGTTCGTTTTCTCTCTGAGCCACGCGTGTTTTTTACTCAGTTGAGTAAAGTTTTAGAGGCATATGCAACAGGACGACCTTTTTGAAGCATGACAGCACCTACAGCTAATTGAGACGCATCGACGGACAAAAATACAGGTTCATTTACACAAAAATAAGCAAGCACAGGGGCTTTACGCAGTTATTGTTAAAGACGATTGAATACTGAATCATATGTAGGTGACCAGTTCCACGATTTAAGATTTTTTATCAAATGACGGAGACCTTCGGTTTCTAACGCAAGATTCGAGATGAATGGTCCGAGATAGTTGACAAGGTCTAAACATCTCTGAAGTTCTTTTGTAGAAGAAGGCGGTTTCATAGCAACAATGGCTTCAACTTTTTAAGGATCAGATGACACACCTTTTTCACTAAACACATGAACAACTAAATAACGGACTTTTTAGAAAATGGACATTTAGGCAACTTAAATGTGAGGTTAACTTCTTTGGCACGTAGCATGACTCTCTCCAATCTTTCTTTGTACTTTTCTAGAGTACGGCCATAAATAAAATATCGACAAAATATACCATGACACCTGGAAGATGTGCAAAAATGTCGATCATTTTCTGATGAAAATTTCAGGAGCACAATTAATGCCGCAGGGAAGTCAGGTGAAACAAAAGCGACCAAAAAGCGTATTGAACGTGCAACGTTTGGAACTGAATTCGTCCAGTTGGACCTTCCAACATCCCTTATAAGCGTCAAGGGCTGACAAATATTTAGCGCCGGCTAATTTGGAGCGAAATATGTATACAGTTGGTATAGGATAATGAGATCTGTTAATAAGAGCACTAAGATTACGGGGGTCAAAGCAGACTCTTAGTTGACCTGTTTTCTTTCTCTCAGGTAAAAGTAATGAGTTTTCCCAAGATGTCGGTTCCGTGACTTTGACAATTAAACCAAGTTCTTGCATAGTTTTTAGCTCGGTCTTCAGACGATTTAGCAACTTGAATGGAACGCGGTGAGGCGGATCACATTTAGGCTTGATAGTTTCATCAATGTAAATGTGAGTTCTTCCTTCGAGACTTCCCAAACCTTTAAAAACGGATTTAAAAGTATTGAGCAGTCTCTTCAAAGCAGGCCTTAAACGGTAGCGGTAGGAACACAAAGCCTACATTTGGATGAGAAAATAGACTTAGGCATTTCAGACGGGGTTGAATCAGTAGAAAATAGGATAATACAGCAGTTGACAACACATTCGTAGAAACACTAGACGGAGACCCATTAATATACTTTAACAATTAACACATTTCACATTTAAACATCTAATTTAATCCAAGCGATTACTGATAATTATTTAAAGTACATCAAAGATCAGACGAATAGTTATGACTTTCATTATTGCGTTAGATACAGTTGATCAAGAAAAAAAAGAGAATTGGTGTACATTATGAGTCAACATCAAAAGGCCGACATACTTACCAAGTAGCTTCCAATAACGCAATTTGAGTACTTGCGATAAATAACTGGGGTGAAAATAGGAGTGTTAATTCGACTAAAAATATTGTAAATTGAACTCATAGAGTTTGGATTGAGGGGGTACGTGGAGATTCCTTTCTCATCTATCTACACTCTATGGTTACGCATGCGCAGCTGATGAGCTGCCAATCTTTTCTAGCCTTTAATCTATTTTTTTTCTCTGTGACTTCTAATTCAGTGCTTATTTACTTTGTTCAATAAATTAACAAAATCGATGACTCTCAACAGACATATTGGATTTTGGGACAAAATGTGCTTCACATTTTTGAACAACAATTTCATAAGTGACTTAATCCTCGTCAAGATTGAAAGAGTCAAAAATGTCAAGGGCATTGGTGCCGATAAAATATAAAAGTAAAGGTACTTTTCTTTCTTTAGTTGTTAGTAGTTCGTTAGTAGTTCGTTAGTTGTTAGTAGTTCGTTAGTTGTTAGTAGTTCGTTAGTTGTTAGTAGTTCGTTAGTAGTTCGTTAGTTATAATTGCTCGCATGCATGTTTACTTTAAATGATTGGTACCATTTCTTCTAATTAGTTTTGAGATTTCCCTCTTGTGACAGTGGCGGCACGGAATCAGATGAGCTTGTGAACTAGGGATCAGCACTTGTGTTGGCAGTTGGATTTGCGGTTTCTTGAAGAGACCTGATGGCGATGACAAGAGAAAGAGACTGACATAGATTAAGGCAATTGAAGAGATGATACCGGCGCCGCGAGATAGAGGCGTAGACGAAAAACTGACATTGAAAGTTAAAACGGAACGGAGACAGAGACATGGAGTGCACGTGGTGTGGCTATACCATTCCGATAAGTAAGTACTTTACCTGACACCATGTTATATTAAGTATCTACCTAATATTAGGACAGAAGATTGATTGAGATCTAAGAGGATAGTTAAAAGAACAAAAGACGGATATAACAGACGTCGACTGACATGATGAGAGTCATGCGAGTGAATTGCGAATAATGGAAAAGGTTCCTTAGGTACAGGGAGTCATACCTCGCAAGGCTATATTCCTCTGCCGAATACACTGATGACTACACTACCAACATAATATAAATTCACTAGATCACAATATACATTACGTTTTAGAAGTCCTGGCAATCCACCAGCATCTCGAGAATGGTGCGGAATGTTTGAATCCAGTAAAACCAAACATGGGTTTTTTGAGGGTAAACTTTCACGTGAGGGGGTTCATTTTCCTCTAAGCCCCCACAAAAAAACATTTAGGAGGTTTTTGGCCCCTAACTCAAAATTTTTAGTCATGACCCCTACTTTAAGTTACATCGTTGAGCAGGACATAAACAATTGATCATTTTGGCGGAAACTGAAGGTCCATATTGTTTTTGGTTTTCGATATATTGAAGGTCAAAGTTCGATTTGGACCCGTTTTCAAAAAACCATTACCCCTATTTAAAAAGTTGGAACTTAAAAAACCAGTAGTCTAAAAAACTCTAAAAAACAAGTCCTTTTCAGAGAAAAATACGTCTATTACACAAATTTGGCCAAAATTTCGTTTTAGAGCCCCTCCAACTATTTTTAACGTTTTTACCCTCCACAGGTTATCTCAAAATTTCTGAAGGACGGCCACGCGGCCCCTGATGGAGTTATACATCGATCGAAAAAGACTGGCCCTTTTGGGGGCAAATCCTAGGTCGACATTGGTTTTCCAATTCGAGATATCGAACTTTGTAAATCTAACTTTAACATTCGATATCTCGAATTTGAAAACCGACATAGACCTCCAGCTTGCCCCAGAATTCTCAAATTTTATTCCTTTTCGATCGATGTATCACTCGAGCAGGGGCCGTTTTTCGGACATTTAGAGATAGCCCCCTGTGTGTGTGTGTGTGTGTGTGTGTGTGTGGGGGGGGGGGGGGGGGGGGGTAAAAACGTTAAAAATAGTTGGAGGCTCTAAAACGAAATTTTGGCCTTTGCGTAATAGTCCAATTTTTTTCTGAACAGTTCTTGTTTTTATAGTATTTAAGACTACTGGTTTTTCAAATTCCGACTTTTTAAAAAGGGGTAATGGTTTTTTGAAAACGGGTCCAAATCGAACTTTGACCTTCGATATATCAAAAACGAAAAACGATATGGACCTTCAGTTTTCGCCAAAATGATCAATTGTTTATGTCTTTTTCAACGATGTAACACAAAGTAGGGGTCATGATTTGAAATTTTGAGTTAGGGGCCAAAAACCTCCATAATGTTTTTTTGTGGGGGCTTAGAGGAAAATGGACCCTCTCCTGTGAAAGTTCACCCACAAAAACCCACTTATCGGTTTTCACACAATTCCAAAATTCCGCTCCGTTCCCGAGATACAGGGGGTGGCCAGGACTTCTGAAACATACTGTATAACAATGTACAGCCAAATTGGCAGCAGTAAAATTGGCTTTGACTCAAACTGACTGTAGTAAAAAGATGGTCAAATTAGATCCGGTCAGGTCGGAGACCGGTCAAATAGGCTCCGATTGTTTAGGTCATCAGAATTTTTTTAAAAAAAAAAAAAAAAAACTCTTTTTTACACGCAGGCTCAGGTTACGTTCTGACCACACTTTTTTAGACGAAATCGACCCCCAGAAATTCAGGGGAAATATCGCTGACCCTGAAAAATGGTTTCTTGGGAGATATTTTGCCTCCCCCCCTAAAAGGGTCAAATTGCTGTTTCTCGAGATTTTCAAATAGTTGGCTCATATGATCTTACTTCAGATCTCGATAGTACTCAAAAAAATAAGTCTCTCTTGCCAGTTCATTTTTTCCAAAATTCTACTTAGACCTTCGATGTATCGAGAACAAGAAATGATATCGAAGTCTTAGAATTTTATCATCTTCCTAAATATTAATTAAAAATTGGGGGTCCCCATTTGAAGTATGGGATTGAAAGGGTTGGGAGCTCCCTGGGGGCCTCCGGGAGGGTAGCCTAAAATCGGAAACCCCCTTAAAAGACGTCCCTCTCAAAAATATTAGACACGTGTTTTAGCGATTTTTGAATTTCGCGACCGTTTTCGAAAAAACTCGAGTGGAAACTATTTTAATCAACACCCTGTTTACAGGGTGTAACACAAGTCCAATCCTCCCTCTCAATTTTTGAACGGCCAAGTTTGTCGGAAAACTCTAAAACATGTATACCTATATTTTAGCCAAAGACTTAGAATTGCTTACTCTACGAATTGAAGGCGTTCGACGAGACCTTATCTATTGTAGTGTTTTCGTCTATACTTTCGTTTATTCGGAATGAAGACTAAAACAATGTGAAATATACTCGGGGAGAAAAACGAGTAAACTCGGGCTTGGGCCACAAGGGGTGAAAGCTACCCTAAAAGAAAAAATAATTTCCGCTGAGTTTTGAAATAAGTAGTTTCTTCCAATACTATAGTATAAAAGTCTTCGTGTTTTATTTCGAATACAGAATTCAAGAGTGCTTGGTTGGTTAATGGTTGGTTGGATGGTTGGTTGGGTTTGGTTGGGTGGCTGGCTGGCGGAACTCGATTTGCAGCCACCTTCTCACGGTTAGTTCTGAGTCGTCTTTTCTTTTCACGCATTAAACCATTCTATTTGTTTCATAATCGAGTCAAGAGCTGCTATAATAGACACCTGAAGTGAAGTTATTATTCCCAGTTATAATCTATTCTCCGCTTATTTATGAACCTCATAGAAATCAAGTCCTAAACGTCGAAAATTAAGCATTTTCTTCTCTAGCTGGGACTTTTTTTGTTAGAATTCAATTACTCTTGGGTATATAAATAACGTTTCATAGTATAAAATACAATTACATTTTGCATTTGGTATTGGAATTCTCCGTTAGAATTAGTTACTAAACGCATTAAAAGTTTGGCACCTCTCGAGAAAAATCTTAATTTTGGCCGAAATGCTTGAATTTTATGCTCACTGTGCGAACATCCCAGCTCAATTTATGTGACAACCAAGCATAGAAGATACGTCTAGGAGTAAGAAAATGCTATTTCATACCGCATGAAGGCAGAATTTCGTGTGTTGAATGCATTGGAAGACCCTAAGAAAGTTACGGATGGTCAAAAATCGTAAATTTTGGCCAAAACATCGAAATTTCAAGCTCAATGCGCGAGCCTCAGACGTCAATCTTTTTAAAAAAAAACTTGGTTCCTGGTTTCTTATCACCTGGAAAACTTTTTTTTTTTTTTTTTTTTTTTTTGCTAAAACGTTACGAGTTTTGAAAAACAGAATTATTTGTATTTGCTCCTCTCTAATCAACACCCCGTATACTTTTTGTACTTTGTTTTTCCCCTCGCAGATGAATTGATATTTTTTAATATACAAAAGTGAAGACGTACATAGCGGATACACTTACAATTTTTGGACCTTCTTGAGTTTTTTGACAGTATGATGAACTGGAGAAAATACCAAATATAGACACGATGAAAACAAAAATGGCGTGAAGTGGCACAACCCTCATCTTCTTGCTACAGCAGACCCTTTTTCTTTTCGACTGATCGCTAAGAGACGTTGTTGTATCGCAATCACGAACGTAATATTGATCCAGGCATGTATTAGCACCGTAATACTGTTAAATTTCAAACTCTTTTAATCGCTCGATATAATCGTCTGAGTTTTGAATATCAAGGTCAAAAGGTGGATAAAAGGCGCTATTTATCAAATCAACCCACCGAAAAAAAATTGAGACGTTATATTTTTTTCCCCCATGTTATTCTTCGTACCATAAATGAAGTGTATATTTTTTTTTATTTAAGTCTGCGTGAGATTCAATAAGATCGAAAACGAATCCAGTTTACTCGACCTAAGAAAACCTCAATTTAACATCTTCTTAAAGTTAATCTTTTCATTACTTAATGCTAAAACATGCATATACGCTGGGTTTTGTAGAGCACCTGCGGCATGCATTTATTGCGCGAAATGAAGGCAACTGCGACAATGGGTTTGTTGCAAACTTTTGCTACAGCGATAAAAAGTGTTTACTCCAATGTAAAATCGCCTGAAAAGTCCATTGGTGGCATCATAAAGTCAATAAATACAATATTAAACTCACAAGAGGCGTTTATCGAAATCCAAGATGGCGGCAAAATATCGAGGAATCTGAATGTATGCACCGTGATCATCCAAGGATTGCCAACTTTGACAACCTCACTGCAGGTAGAGGTTATGTGTTTATTTACGATGTGATTGGTTGTGATGGATATTGTGAGGTTGGCTATCCTTGGATGTTCGTGGTGCATGCATACAGATTGCTCGATATTTTGCCACCAAATTGGATTTCATTGAACGAATTTTGTGAGTTGTGCATTGTTGCATTTCATTGCTTTCTGATGCCATCATTGGACTTTTCAGGCGATTTTACATTAGATTGCACACTCTATAGCGCTGTAGCAAAAGTTTGCAACAGACCCATTTGGTGAAACTGCGACATTTGTACCGAATATAGATCTTAACTAATTCAGGGAAATTATTTGCAGCCCCTAAAAACCATACAATGTGAGTTATTTTTAAGGTGGTACCCGACGTCCGATGTCTATTGTAGTTTGCAAAATGCAGTCTTTATACTTCCATCTTTCTTAAGGGTTTAATGTACTTAACCCTTCATCGCGCAGCGTTCCTCCTGAGGAACAATTACTTTATTACCCACTAGCAGCCGGTATAATCTAAATTTGACGTTGCTGCGCGTTGGGTCACTTACGGCACATATAAGAGGATTGAAAAATAGTTCACAGTCTCGAAAACAGAGAGCGCTACGTATGAGATCTCAAATCAAATCATGAAAAATCAGGTCAATGGCAAAACTGTCACTTGAATCAAATAACGTCTTTTCATTATAATGACTGTCAATTATTTTTCGATAGTCATTTAAAAATTCCTTTCAACAATATTTTTTTTTTTTTTTACCAAAAAAAGCAACTTTTAATTGAAAAAGAATATAAAAATCTGATCTTCTTGTATGCGTTACAGCATGTTAAACAAATGGCGGAAAATTACATTTGTGTGCATATAGATAAAAAAATAATACAATGATTTTTTTTACTATTTTACTATTAAGGTGACTAGATGAATTGAAAAATTCATGTTTCGTCAAAAAAGGAAAAATTGCGCAGGGAAGGGTTAAAGTGTATCTTATACGGGGAAGCTAGCTTCGGCCGAAGTCAAGAAATTCAGGGATTTTAGCTCTAATTCTTTAATTTTTGGAAGTCATCTTTAAAATTACATAGGAAAACATTCAAAGTTTTACTCTTGAAACATGTATAACGGGCGTGCCAGGCACGCCGCGCCGTGCCTAGGGGGTGGTGGTGGTGAACAGTGGAGTTAGACAAATGTGAATGGGAGAGACCGGACATCTATTGTGAAACAGACCCTCGAATGACTTTGAAAAACTCTCCCTTTCCGTGATCATTATTTCTCGTTCGGCAACGTCACATTGCCTTCATTTTGTAAAGGTAGAACGAAACTTTTATTCTCGGGCTCGAAGATCAAATAGACTGTTTTAGTAGAGCGATATATCGTATCGATTGCCGTCCGAGGGCCTCTGGTTCCAAACAAACTCTGGTTCAATGTAATTTCCCCATAAGTGGATTTTTGAACGGAAATTCAGGGTATTAAATCAAACAATTTATGCGACCTTTTTGCGATTATGAATTCTCCGTCCTCGAAAATGCTTAATTTTGCCTGGTTCCACCCGTAAAACTTCCGGAATCAACAAGATATTACAGATTAATTGATGCGTTTGGAGGTTGGAATCACCCAAATGTTATTGTTGTTGTTGTGGAATTGGCGGGATTTCGGGCGATTCTAACCTACAAATGCAACATTTAATCTGTAATATCTTATTGATTCCGGCAGATTTAGTCAAGGAACCAGGCAAAATTAAGCATTTTCGAGGACGTAGAACTCATAATCGCAACAAGGTCGCATTAATTGTTTGATTTAATACCCTAAATTTCCGTTTAAAAGTTCGCTTATGGGGAAATTACATTGAACCAGAGTTTGTTTGGAACCAGAGGCCCTCGGACGGCAATCGATACGATATATCTCTCTACTAAAACAGTCTATACACGATACATGGACAAACCTCTCGATCTCACAGCTTAAACCACACGGAAAAAAACCTACGGTGAAAATAACCATACGGATACCTGATTTTGGCACCTGCTAGATGTTATGGTAAAGCTAACCAGAAGTATACTATCTTTTGACGAGGTACTATACTCTGTTCACGATAAGAAGGCGGGTGAGAATTCAGGTAGTAATGCACTATTTAGCAACAGTGCGGCTATACCGGCTACTCCAACCCTTCGCAGTTGCCGTTGTTCTTCCGACTTCTCTCTTGGCACGGAGGATTTCCAAGAACCGACCTACTCAAACATTTACACACGTCCAGTAAAAATTGCGAACGGTCAAAAATACGAAAAAACGGACGAAATTTTCGCCCTAAAGGGCCAAAACTCGGCAAAAATAGTCGACTTTGAGTATTGATGACACTCATAAATTCGATATTAGACGAAATATCCTGAATTTAATTCGGACTGAAAAATGCGAATTTCTGAGAGTCATCTATCTTCAAACTCGAATATTTTCGCCGAGTTTTGGCCCTTTAGGGCGAAAATTTCGTCCGTTTTTTCGTATTTTTGACCGTTCGCAATTTTTACTGGACGTGTGTAAATTTTAGAGTCTGTCGGTTCTTGGAAATCCTCCGTGCCAAGAGAGAGTTCGGGAGAACAACGGCCACTGCAAAGGATTGGAGTAGCCAGTATAGCCGCACTGTTGCTAAATAGTGCATTACTACCTGAATTATCACCCGCCTTCTTATCGTGAACAGAGTATAGGTGATTTAACCTGATTGCTTGTCGAATTTACTCAAAGTATCGGTAAATGGACCATACTTCTGGTCAAGTTTACCATAACATCTAGCAGGTGCCAAAATCAGGTATCCGTATGGTTATTTTCACTAATCTTTTTTTCCGTGCAGTGGCGTAGCGTGCAATTTGGCAACGTTATAATATGTCCATTTAAATCCATGTAAAAAATCGAATGGAAAGGTGTTCACCGAACACCAGATGGTTCGATCATTTTTATGGGTTTAAATGGAAACATTCCAACGTTGCCAAATTGCACGCTACGCCACTGGCTTAAACAAGACTTTTTACTGTATCTTTTCAAGCCGCTGTCAACGAGTGCCAGAAACTCGCGAGATCCGAAAAAATAAGTATTGTTTTTTTTTTTTTTTAACCCATGAACGCACCTGCTAGTAAGCACACATAATCAAACCCAGCTAAAAATGAGTCGTTTTCTCCCTAAAACTATACTGAGCTTTCTTTGCTTCAAGAATGTCCTCAATGCACGCCCGCACTCCCCTTTTTCGTGGTAATTTTGAAATAGAAGTTTGGCAACGCCTTTTTTTTCCAGGGTCAAAGTTGAATAGAGCCGGCATTCAAAGGTTGGTAGACCATATACATCCATAATGGCCGGTGTTCATGAATTCGCTGTTCAAACGACTCGTTTTCTGACGTTTTTCCAAGCATTTTAATACAGTGGCCTAACTTTTAATGGCTGACAAGGCGCAGGGCTCTCAAAACGTCTCCGCTAGCTGCTCTGTCGAGGCACCGCCAATGTAATTTTAAATGGGAAAACAGACTTACGAGCAGACCTGTCATATAGGTGGGCTTTTAATCGTAGACAAGGCGCAGGGCTCTCAAGACGCCCCCTCTGCTCTTTCGAGGCATCGGCAATGTAACTTTAAATGGGAGAACAGACTTACGAGCAGACATGGGCGCACCCAGGGGGGGGGGGCAAGGGGGCCAAGGCCCCCCATAGGAAGAAAAAAAGGAGGAAAGGAAAGGAAAAAGGAGGAAAGGAAATGAAAAAAGGAGAAAAGGAAAGGAAGAAATGAGGAAAAGAGAAAGAGAGAAGAGGAAAAGAGGAGGAGAGAAAAAGAAAAGATGGGAAAGGAAATGAGTTCAAACAAAGAATCAATGTCATGAAACATATTTTTCCTTGGAGGAACACATCTTTCCCGGTAGCAATGTCCTTAATTGTTAATTTCGCTCGATTTTCTTCTGAAATCTAGATTTCCTGAAGACTCCGTCTTTCTATCAGCACGATGAAGATTTTTCCGTAATAACAGCATAGTCTCGGAAAATCTCATTTTTCTCGAGAGTTAATTCAAGATAGTTTCTGAATAGAAGTAGCCTAATTTTGCGTCTAAGAAGAGCTAAATTTTCAAAATTTTCCGGGGGAGGACCCCCAGACCCCCCCATATGAAATGCAAATTTGGCCCCCCCTCCCATATAGAAATCCTGGGTGCGCCCATGCGAGCAGACCTGTCATATTGGTGGGCTTTTAATCGTTGTCAAGCAGGGTCGGACTGGCCATGGCCGCTAGGCCGCGATCGCGGCCTAAAGTTTCGCTTTTTGAGGCCCAAGGGGGCCCCGCAGGGGCCTTCGATGGGGCCCCGAATGGATAAAATGGAAAAATTTAGGAATGAAAAAAAGAATAATGTATCAAAGAAGACAGTAAATAGATTACTCTAAAGGAAAACCATTGTAAGCTAATTAAGATTGCTTAATATAAGGATTGAAAATGCATCGAGACTGGCCAAGTCCACTCTAGTCCAAGATGCGGACCGACATTTGGAAAATCTGGGGCCCCCGAACGTTTAAAAAAGGAGCCTTCGAATGGATTAAAACGGGGCCCCAATCGGGTGAAAAAGGGGCCCCCGGTCGGGTCAAAATGGGGCCCAAACGGTTTAAAAACGGGGCCCCTTAGTCCCCCAAAAAGTATCGAAAGAATAAACTGGGAAGAAAATAATAAATAGTGGCAAGGAAAACGAAAAAATGACAATGGAGTTGTTGCAAACTTTTGCTACAGGCTTATTAATAGTTGATTATGGGGTAATACCCAGTAAAAATAACGATTAGCGCACTAAAAAATCACGAAATCCACTCCTAAACTCACAAAATGCTTTTAAACGCGAGACCGTAATGGCGGCCGGGGCCGCGGTTTTCATCGGGGCTCCCTATCTTCAATGGGTCTGTTGCAAACTTTTGCTACAACGATAAAAAGTTAATATTCCAACGTAAAATCGCCTGAAAAGTCCATTGGTGGCATCATTAAGTCATGAAATACAATAATAAACTCACAAGAGGCGTTTATTGAAATCCAAGATGGCGGCAAAATATCGAGGAATCTGAATGTATGCACCGTGATCATCCAAGGATTGCCAACGTTTACAACCTCATTGGAGGTAGAGGTTATGTGTTTGTTTACGTTGTGATTGGTTGTGATCAGAGACAAATAGAGACCTTGCACTATTCCTGCGCGCGGTGTCCACTTTTCGTGGTTCAATTTTGTTCGGAACTCATCGAAACAACAGCCAACATTCGCATAATGTTGACTGATGAGCACGTATTTTGCATTCGCCGAGCAAAACCTGTTTCCGTTTCCGGGACCGCGGACCAATCACAGCCTTTTGTTGAGCTTCACCATCCAACATTATGCGAAGGTTGATTGTTGAGGCCGATGAGTCCCGACAAAAGTAGTTCACGAAAAGTGGACACTGCGCGCAACCACGGGAAGAATAGGGAGTGCACGGTCTCTATTTGTCTCTGGTTGTGATCGATGTTGTGAGGTTGGCTATCCTTGAATGTTCGTGGTGCATGCATACAGATTGCTCGATATTTTGCCGCCATCTTGGATTTCATTAAACGCTTCTTGTGAGTTTATTATTGCATTTCGTGGCTTTCTGATGCCACCATTGGACTTTTCAGACGATTTTACATTAGATTAAACACTCTCAATCGTTGTAGCAAAAGTTTGCAACAGACCCATTAGCGCCATCTACACGAGGTGTTCTCGCAACACCACACAAGAAGAAGAAGAAGCATATACAATTGCCATAAGAAAACCGCGGCCTCGGCCGCCATTACGGTCTCGCATTTAAAAGCATTTTGTGAGTTTAGGCGTAGATTTCGTGATTTTTTAGTGTGCTAATCGTTACTTTTACAGGGTACCATCCCATATTCAACTATTAATAAGCCTGTAGCAAAAGTTTGCAACAGCTCCATTCGTGTAATTGCAAGCGAGAGGCGAGTCTTAGGAGTCTACCATTATGTCTTATATTTTTTAAAAACAAGTTTTCCTCTTTTCCTTCTTTTCAAAATCAAAATTTGCTAAAATGTTATCTCTATCTCATAAATAATTACTCGGTTCTCTCACAAATGAAACCCTAAAAAACTCATTAAAATTGGGTTTTTAGGACGTAAAATTTTCAAAATTTACCGGGGGAGGGCCCCGGACCCCCCGGTAAGTAAGACACGTGAAAACAGATGGCGTCTCTTTACCCCCCCCCCCCCCAAGAATGAATATCTAACTCCACCACCGAAGATAATAAGTTACTTTATCCTGGACTAGAAGCCGCAGCCGAGCATATGCTCTAGCTGATATTTGGGTGGGTTTAAAAAGGGCCAAGAGAAGCCCACTGCGATCTGGATCCTTTAATAAGTCTACGTAATAACTAAAAAATAAGAAACAGAGAACTTTAATTATCAGTTGAAAAATAGCGTAAAAACTGCTTCGCTTTAAGTTAATTTTTAAAAAATGGTCTGAGGGGGGCCCCAAAATGGAGGGAGGGGCCCCAAAATTGACCGAGCGGCCCAACATTTAGAGAGCCAGTCCGACCCTGTTGTCAAGTGATACTATCTAAGTAATTTTATCTCATACTTTAATTTTTCATCAAAACAAATCACTGATTGGGACAGAACAGTTCTTTAAAGGTTGACTTCAGATCAGATTGTTGCCAGATGCCCATGGATAATACGTCACTTATATTCAAATACTGGATGTTTTCATGATCAGATGAAAAAGCCGGCTCCCACGTAACTTCGTAACTAGGATTTCTAAAAAAAACACAAAAACACAAAATGAAATGAAACAAACAATTTTAAGTTATTTAAGATTTAACGAGAAAGGTCCAGTGTCCAATGCACGGCAAATAGTTCGATCTTTTTCAGGGGGCAGAATGCAATTTTTTAGAACCACGACCCGCCAATCGTTAAGTGTTCAAAATGAAAATGTGAGGTTCAGCAGGAACTATCAGTTTGTCTACAGTCATTGGCAACATTGATCTTTCGTGAAAATTTGGCTCCAGCAGAATGGACAGACAGTTCTCTAAACGTCTAAATGTACAAGAAATGTCTGTGACGAAGATAAGCTACACATACATTAAATAAATCTAAAACAAACCCCATTTTGAGTTTCAGTTACCTCCATTCTAAAACTGCTGATATGGATTGATTGCTAATTAAAGAGTAATCATTTCTCTAGCATCCAGCATTTTTTTTTTATTTTATAGTCGCGTTATTTTACACTCCCCTGCCTATTTCCGGTTTTTTGCACACAAATTGTAAAAAAAAAACAAAACAAACAAAACAAAAGCAAAAATCAAAAATCTTTTCATCCATGCTGTGAGAGCCCAAATATCATTCAATTGGCTCGAAACTTAAACATTCTGGCCTGAAAAGTGTGAAAATGCGAGGGAAAATGAAAAAGCCTCACTCATATTTTCCAAAAATATAGCATCTTTGGCGTGAAAATTATGATTTTAATAAATTCTTAACAGAAATTGAAGGCTAATGGTACAAATCATCCACATTCAAATTATATTTGAGGTGTCACCGTCACACAACCGTGACGGTCTGATATTTAGAGTATCATAAGTGGCGGTAGCCGCCCAGGCCAAGTCAGAAAACGAAACCTGCGGGCCGATCCTTGAAATTCACGACTTTTGGGTAGACTGGATAAGAATGGAAAACGGTGATTGGTGGAGACGAGTCACGTGGTTGCCCAGTCTAATCAAAATACGGAATGGATTAGATAAGTTATCGGGTACTCCAAGACTGCCCGATATATCTAATCCATTCCGTATTTTGATTAGACTGGGCAATCACGTGACTCGTCTCCACCAATCACCGTTTTCCATTCTTATCCAATCTACCCAAAAGTCTTGAATTTCAAGGATCGGCCCGCTGGGAGAGCATATACTTATACATATAGGACTAGTAAAAAAAAAAAAAAAAACGCCCAACCCCCTAAACTACTTTTCTAATTGAGGTAAACAAATATGAATTGGATCATTCTTCTTCATATCAGAGGCGATATCTGAAGCGGCTATTTTCGATACCATCACCCTGGTTGTGGGGAGGAGGGAGGGGGGGGGGGGGGGGGGTTAACTCTATTTTCTCTTGTGGCGCCCCCTATCTTGCGTGGTCCATCGTTTAAAAGGACATTAAATTCTAAGACTTTTGGCGCAAACCGCAGCTCAGCATCAAGTTTCGATTTTGATGTAACGATGGTCAAAGTTGGATATGGACCCATTTTCACAAAGTCAGAATTCCAATTTGAAAATTCGGAATGTACAAACTTAGGAATCGAAGCTACTCTAAAAACCAAGCGCTTTGCAGAAAAAATATGATTCTGACAAATATTTAGTCTTAGTTCGGTTTTAGAGAACCCAAACCCATTTGACGTGTTTGCCCCCCCCCCCAGGGGGGCTATCTGAGAAATTCCTCGAGACGACCCGGCCCTATCAAGGAATATATCAATGGGAAGAGCCTTACAAAATGAGCATTTTGGCGTAAACAGAGGTCGATTTCTTTTTTTTCACATTCGAGATATTGAATTTTGTAGATCGACCTTGCACATTCGCTGTCGCGAATGCGAAAAACATGATTGTAATGTTGAGAAATTTGTAATGTTGTAATTTTTTATGTCCTTTTTATTGATGTAACGGTCGATAGGGATCGTTTCGGGGAAATTGCCCCCCCCCCCCTTGGATGTCAAAAACGTTAAACTTTTTGAAGGCTCTGAAACCACATCTAATATAATAAAAGGGAAAAATGATTCAGTCACTGACTCACTCACTCATTCATCAGCAGATCTCGGATGTGGCCGGACCGATCGGGCCGGGATTTTCGCTGGACGACCGCCCCGGCGGTCTCATGTCAGCTAAGAAAGCTTATCGCGATCCGCCCGTCCGGGCCCGAGATATCGCGGTTTGAAAGTCGCGTTTTTCCCGTAAGGACAACGGGTGCGAGAGAGAGTGCGAGCGAGACGGCGATAGTTTCGCCCGTCGGTGTTGCCGGACTTCGGTGCCGTAGCGGTCCTCCTGCCGCGTCCGGTCGGGCGTCTGCGGGAGAATTCTCAACGCCGCTCGCATGTCGTTACCGGGCGACCGTTCGGATGATGCAATAGTTCCTCGCCTCTCGCCGTTGTCGAATTGTCAAGCTCGAGCTTCAAGGCTATTTGCACTATACATTCGCAGTTTGGCACATAAGTTGAAAAATGTATTTTTTTCTCCCGAGAAAGGACGGGTCTCTTTTGATTCTACATTGGGGTTCAAAAATTTTGCCCCCCTTTGGTTTTTTTTTTTTTTTTGCGAACGCTTAATAACTTTGACCTCGAGATGCTGGGGAGGTAGGCCCCCCCCTCGAAAATTTCTAAAGTTTTTTGGGGGGTGGGACCACAATCCCAGTGCTGGAAAAAGCATTTTTGGATCCAATTTTCTAATGTTCGGCTCTCTTTTGATCCTACATTGGGGTTCAAAAATTTTGCCCTCCCTTTGGTTTTTTTTTTGTGAACGCTTACGAACTTTGACCTCGAGATTCTGGGGAGGGAGGTCCCCCCTCGAAAACTACTAAAGTTTTTTGGGGGGGTGGGACCAACCCCAATGCTGGAAGAAGCATTTTTGGACCCAATTTTCTAATGTTCGGGTCTCTTTTGACTTTACATTGGGGTTCAAAAATGTTGCCTTCCTTTGGTTTTTTTTGCTCGAGATCCTGGGGAGGGAGGCAGCCCCCCCCCCTCGAAAACTTCTAAGGTTTTTTTGGGGGGTAGGACCACCCCCAATGCTGGAAGAAGCATTTTTGGACCCAATTTTCTAATGTTCAACGGAAATTGTTGTCCGGGGTGGAATGTTTGTAAAAGCAGAAGGAATAAATTTTTAGGAAGATTTTTGGTCACTAGCACTTTGCTTTAGGGTTTTATTTAACCCTCCTTCCCCCCCCCCCCCTGTTGCTGTTTAAGTTCATAGTTTATGGGCGCTCGCTGAAAATTTCTAGAGGAAAAATTGTTCAACCCCTATGACGAAGTAGTTTATGGGCGCTCACTGAAAATTTCCAGAGGAAAATTGGTTCAATCTTTATGACGTAGAAGGGGTTTATTGCCCCCCCGTTTTTCCTGGGTTTTTTAGGTCACCGAAATTCCTTCCTCCACCCTTATTTGAACGGGGAATTTTTGTTTGGCCTTGGCATTTTGGAGTGGGGAATTTCAGTTGTCCCTGGCATTTTTGAGGGGGAATTCAAAGAAGGGGGGAGGAAGGATTTTCGGACCCATTTCCATACACAAAAAAGTCATAAATCAGTTCCACATATATGTATACATGCGCAGTTTGACCCATAAGTTGAAGAATGTATTTTTTTCTTTCTAGAAGACGGGTCTCCTCTCATTGGGGTTCAAGAATTTTGCCTCACTTTGGCCTTTTTTTGCGAACGCTCACGAACTTTGACTGCGATTAACCCCCCCCCCCCCGAAGACTTTCCAAACCTTTTTGTGGGGGGGGGGGGTTCCTACTCCAAGGCGGGAAGAAGGATTTGAGGACCCAATTTTCTTGCACAAAGAAGTCATTTTCGGCCTTAAACATACAGGGTGTGAAAAAAAAAAAAGAGCCGCTCCGAATAACTCGAGTTTGGGTTCGAATTTCGAAAAGCGCTGAATCACGAGTTCCTGTATATTGAGGGGGACATATTTTGCGGGGGTTGCCGAATTTCGAGGCCCCTCGGTGATGGGGCTTTGGATGAATATTGTCTAAAATTACGTCTTAGTAAAGCAAAATTTCCAACATCAGGGCCCCTGATGGTCTTTCGTGTGGTGGTGGGGGGAGGGGGTCCCCAGCCCACCGACCACCACTTGAAGTGACTAAAGAAGGGCCCCATAAAATATTTGGCGGTGGGGTTTCGGAATCCTTATCTACGCCACTGCGGATGGGGGGCAAAATTGTTGAACCCCAATGAAAGGTCAAGAGGGACCCGGACCCTCCCCCTCTCCTCGGAGAGAAAAATTAATTTTTCAACTTATGTGCCAAACTGCGGGTGTATATATTTTAATATAAAAAGTAGTATTTTAGTAAAAAAAAAAAAAAGTAGTATTTTTATTGGGGTGTATATTTTTTTTTTTTTTTTCGGGTGACCGAAGTAATAAAATGTCGGTCACCAACTGATTTTTGGAACCTGGTTACTGCGAAAACGTAACCTGGTCACTGCGAAAACGTAACCTGGTTACTAAATAAAATTTGCTTTCAGGTATTCGGGGTGCGGAGGGAGGAGGTTTGGGCGGCTGGGGTTGGGGGGTGAAGGTTGGGGCGTGGGGGGAGGGGAGGGGGATGGGGGATGGGGAGTGAGTGGGCCGTGCGAAGCACGGGTTTACGGCTAGTTTTGAATAATTTTTTCCAAAACCATATTTTTTTCTGCAAAGCACTTGCTTTTTAGAGCTTTTTTGAATCCTAGCTTTTTACATTCCTACTTTTTAAATTGAAGTTCTGATTTTTAGAAAATGGGTTCAAATCGAACTTTGACAATCAATATATCTTTAATAAAAATCGATATCAGGCTGCGATTTGCGCCAAAAGTCTTAAATTCTATGTCCATTTAAACGATTTACCACAATATAGGTATTGCCAGGAGAGAAAATGGGGTTGACACCCGCTCACAACACCACCACGGTGTTGGGAGGGGGTGTCATCGAAAATAACCCCCTCAGATAGCGCATCCGATATGAATAAGAATGGTCCAAACGGCATCTTTTTATCTCAGTTAGAAAAAAAGTTAAGGGAGGGTGGGTGTTATTCTTCAATAACCCTGAACTGGCCTGTACGCTTGTTATTCAATTTAAATTACCCAATAAATCTGAGATTTAAATAAGTAACTCAATAGCAACTCGTTAATTTCATTGCGATAGGGTGATTTTTCCTCTAGCAAACCTATGGATAATTTTCACGATATGCAGGGGATTCAGATAAACCCCCATCATATCGATACTTTTGCTTAGATTCAAATGAAAAATAACAATAATATGTATTCACTGTGATGCAATCTGCTTCTCTTAGAATCGATCATTTACATTGGTTTCAATGATTGGAAAGCATCGTTGCCATATTGTGAGGGAAAATCTTGAATTGGTCCACCAGTGGTAGCTCGGGACAATCGATATTTTACGTACGGCGCTGCAGTTTCTACACACCGTCGGTCATCTAACGCAGGGGCGTTTATCCCAGCATTGACCGGGTTTCATACTCCTAAACTCCGAAATTAGGACTTCGGAAAGAAGAAGAGAAAACAAATGGCTAGACGCTTCTTTTTGCCTTTCTAAATCTGTATAGATACTCTCATTTTTTTTTTTCATTCAAAAGTAATATCAAAAGTAATCACCCCGATTTGGCAAAGTTATTCCACATGTTAGTCATTCTAGTAATCGTCTGATCAATCAAGCCACCTGGGTCTACGTGGCTTCCTTTGTTTAAGTCGGTGCTTAGAAGATAGCTTACCTCGGCACCATGACCGGCTCCTAAATGAACGGCAGACATGAATTAGTACATGCAAACTTTAGGAAACCAATTAATAAAATAAAAAATATTTATATGATCGATGAAGAAAGCTGTTCCATTACCTTAACTTCAGAGCGCCCATATAACTCGAAGTCTTTGTGAGCCAAAATGACCAATTTTATTTTTATTTATGACTAAAAAAATAATGAAAGGATAGGACCAGAAGGATACCGATAGAATAAAAATGAGGATGAGGATAGAAGGACGAAGAAAAAGTATGAATACATTCTTATGAAAAGAAATGTTGTCTTTCAAAAATGGTTGAACTGGAGGTTAAAATACACACCATGAGAAAAAATAGGATAAGAAAAACAATAGGATGAGAAAGAGGACGAGGAGAGAAGCAAGAAGAAAAAGTATGGAATAAATATTTAGAAAAAAAATATCTGCTTTGAAAATGTTTGTAAACAAAACGTTGTGAAAGTTACATACACACACCATAAGTGTAATCACAAGTTTAAAAAATAAAAATAAATTATAAGTAAATTGAAGTAAATTGATCCAGTAAATTGAGACTGTCTGAACTCAATATGGCGCAAAATTGGATCTTTAGAATACTGATGATTGTGCAATGTTAGTTGGAGCACCTACCTCGCTGATTGGAGCGCAGCAATTTTTCCTCGATCATTAACTTTCTGAAAGTATCGTGAGGTGTATCAACAGAAAAAAGGTAAACAAATACTGGATTATGGCGAGGTTTCTCCTTGAGATTGTGAAGAAACAAAAATGCTGGCATATTAAAGAGAATATCACCGTAAAACTGCAAAAAGAAAAAAAAAATTGTTTGAAACGAACCGATGTAAGCCCAAAATTCACCGTTTTTAAGAATAAATTCTCTTAAAATATTGGACCGATGCAAAATCCACCAATTTTTTAAATTTAATTTGAGCATGCTTACTATACACTCTTTCTTACTTTTTTCCGTATCACCTCTTAAACTCTTTGGTTGGTGTTTCGTTGTAGTGGCCTTAATTTGTTACAGTTAGAACTCGTAAACAATTCGTTTATCATTCGGCCCCCATTTAAAGCGGCGCATTAGTATCCATTTTTTGGAGATGCAAAAGAACCCTCTAAATGTCGACTTCTCCCCCCATAGATTCATATTATTAAGACCTAATAGTTTTATATTGATAAAGTCTTACAGAGAACAAAGTGATGCATTGCAAGCTAAAATCATGCGTCTCAGAGCTCAATGCAAGTTTTTTCTAATCAGATTGACTCTGATCGGGCAAAAGACACTTACATCAGAGCTTTCTACCATGGCAGCTTCGAGCCCAAAGTGTCATGGGATTTTCATGGAATTTTCTTTAAACATCTCCTATTGAAATTTTAACTAGATTTAAACATGGATTTTGAGTTGAAAAGTAATTTTATAAGGTGGTGATTGAACAGGAAAGTAACATAAAACTATGCCTCCATTCCAGGAGGTCGATCCTCTTAACTCCCAACATTTGAATATTTATACTGGATAGGAATGGAAAACGGTGCCTGGTGGAGACGAGTCATGTGACTGTCGCAAGTCTAATCATAACACAGAGTATATTTAATTGGTAGTCTAGAACATGTAATCACCAATTAAATATAATCCGTGCGTTAATTAGATTTGGCAACGTCGTGACAAGTCTCAAAGAATCACCATTTGCCATTCTTATTCTATCTTTGCAAAAGTTGAGAATTCCTTGGAGGAACCTCCAGCAGGCACTTCTTGGAGGTCTTCTTGGTCTGGCATCCGAGGCAAAATTTTAATAATATCTGTTGAGGCTCATCGTGTTCTATTATAAATTTATCTGTAGGTCGAGTGTTCCGAGAGGTGACAGTGACGGTTTGCGATTGATTAAGAATAATTGTAAAGGAGAGAAATAGTCTACCTAAAATTTTCGGACCGCGGGTTGGCTCACAACTTCACACTAGTGAAATGATTTCAGCTACTACGAATAAGTTCATGAGTCTGGATCCGTGGCGGCTCGTGCAATCTGGCAACCGTGCACTTTTACCATTTAAACGTATGCAAAAACTCGATAAGAGTAAAATAAAAGTATGAGTATAAAAAAATCGATACTAGGTGAGGCGCTACGCCTCACCAAGCAAGTAATCGATTATTTTACACAGTTTTAAATGGAGGAAATCCATTGTTGCCACATTGCACGAGCCGTTGCTGGTCTGGATCACCTAAAATATGGGCCTAATGGTAACATTCGGTTTCGCTAATCTCGTGCGTCGTCTACATACCTCAAAAGAATCCTACAATCATTACGAAAACAGCCGTAAAAGCCAATGGCAACAATATTGGGAATTTACGAGCAACAACTGGCAACCGTGGTTGCTCTCTCTTCAAGATGATGCGTGTGCTTTCCGAGGTTATATTTACAATCAGGATTGGCACCCAACAAATCACAATTTGGCATGTTGCGGGGGATTACCGAATGATGGTCACCTCCAAGATGGCGGACCCGCAGGGGTTAAGAAATTAAGAAACTGAATTCACCATCGTTCATGTCTCTCTTCCCTCAGTCGATTCCCGTGATTGACTCAACTACGATGTTTAGGGTGCACAATGTACATCCCCTTTAAGTTTCTGTTTTGACTTTAGTATTCTGTGTCAATATGTTTCTAAATTCGAGGTTTATACGTTTCCAGAGGTAATATTTCAAGGATAAGAGGCGGCTCTCAACCCGATCGAGATCGAGAGAAGAGATAATCAGAGACCTGGGCTATTTTTATGCGTGTTTTATCGGTTACCGTTTTATGAAAAGTTATCAACAGATATTAAAGCCATGCTGACGTAGTTTGTTTTCCATAAGCAATAAAAAATTGAATGAAAAAGCGGCCAAATCTGGTAATTTATACGAACATCCACGATTGATCCAGCATCCCTTGCATAGTCAATATTAGCTTCTTTGAAGTAATGCTTCTTCACTCTATTTGCGAGCGTTGAAATTTGCTCAGTCGTCAGAGAAGGTGGATATTGTAGGTCCTCGAACACAAGACTCATATTAGCATAGAGATCTTCAATATTGAAACGATGCGTATTAAATTCTGAAACGAAAGAAAGGGTTCCATTATTTAATTGTGTGTGTATCACAGAATTAAATGTACAGAGAATAGGTGCAGAATCACTATTTTTATAGACTGAATTCGTTGTTAATTATCTCGTCGAGCGATTTCCAGTGTTTACTTCACACCTCTATGACCACTAGAATAAAAGTGCGGGTCTCCACATCTGGACATAATTGAAACCTGTCCAACTTGTTTTTCACTACACCTAAGACATGAGAGTGATGTCATAATACTTTACCGTTCCTAAGGTATCTCCATGGCACCTCTCTTCCCCATCAAGTGCTAGAATGAGATTCGCGGAGAATCAAGGGAGGAGGATAAAATTTGTTCCTCCTTTCTTTTTTTTTTTACCTAAATCACTGGTGGTTGTTCCTAATGTATTATACAGGGTGTCCGAGAAATGAGTTCACACTTTTGCTGTGCGCGCCTGGTTGATTGTAAAAATCTGAAAAATTCAGGAATAATCTATTACCCCTAAGCGACTTCAGAGAAAATATCGGGGGGCTCCCACCCCCCTTAAGGGAGGGAGTAGGCCCCAAAATGTACCCCGTGTTGCCAATATATCGCATATTTCAAATGGCAGGGGGTATTTTTTATTTCATCATTCAAAAGAGCTCAAAAAACTGAGTAATTTCGTTTTTTCAGATTTTCGGTAGCCCCTCTCAAAGCAAAATGGCGGCCAAATAGCTACCCCATACTTTAGAGGCCCATAACTTCGGTTTGAATTAATATTTTTTCAAAAACTAAAAACTTTCTGAATCCTCAAAACGTCTTCTTTCCAATGATGTGCCACACTTTATCATTTGGTGGAAAGAAAATGGGGCGCGGAGCCCCTCCAAAAATTTTTGAGTTTGGGGGGCTGTAGCTCAAAAAAGTCAAATGTAAAGGGGGGTCGTGTTGTACATCAATCGAAAGGTCCTAAAAAAAGGAAGAATTTGGCGCAAATCCGAAGTCGCTACAATGCGTCTATTCAAAATGGCGGCCATTTAACCATTTGAGGGTGGGGGACCGTCCCCCCAAATAAAATCCCTCCATCGAGTGATACACCAATCAAAAGGCCTTGGAAAGAGAAAGAGAATGGCACAAACCGGACGTCAATACGATGCTCGTATGAAAAATGGCAGCCGGTCAAAGTTTTTTGGCTTATGACCCTGCAGGCCTATAGCCAAAAAACTTTGACCGGCTGCCATTTTTCATACGAGCATCGTATTGACGTCCGGTTTGTGCCATTCTCTTTCTCTTTCCAAGGCCTTTTGATTGGTGTATCACTCGATGGAGGGATTTTATTTGGGGGGACGGTCCCCCACCCTCAAATGGTTAAATGGCCGCCATTTTGAATAGACGCATTGTAGCGACTTCGGATTTGCGCCAAATTCTTCCTTTTTTAGGACCTTTCGATTGATGTACAACACGACCCCCCTTTACATTTGACTTTTTTGAGCTACAGCCCCCCAAACTCAAAAATTTTTGGAGGGGCTCCGCGCCCCATTTTCTTTCCACCAAATGATAAAGTGTGGCACATCATTGGAAAGAAGACGTTTTGAGGATTCAGAAAGTTTTTAGTTTTTGAAAAAATATTAATTCAAACCGAAGTTATGGGCCTCTAAAGTATGGGGTAGCTATTTGGCCGCCATTTTGCTTTGAGAGGGGCTACCGAAAATCTGAAAAAACGAAATTACTCAGTTTTTTGAGCTCTTTTGAATGATGAAATAAAAAATACCCCCTGCCATTTGAAATATGCGATATATTGGCAACACGGGGCACATTTTGGGGCCTACTCCCTCCCTTAAGGGGGGTGGGAGCCCCCCGATATTTTCTCTGAAGTCGCTTAGGGGTAATAGATTATTCCTGAATTTTTCAGATTTTTACAATCAACCAGGCGCTCACAGCAAAAGTGTGAACTCATTTCTCGGACACCCTGTATGTATTATACAGGGTGTCCGAGAAATGAGTTCACACTTTTGCTGTGAGCGCCTGGTTGATTGTAAAAATCTGAAAAATTCAGGAATAATCTATTACCCCTAAGCAACTTCAGAGAAAATGTCGGGAAGCTCCCACCCCCCTAGAAGGGGGGCGTAGGCCCCAAAATGTACCCCGTGTTGCCAATATCTCGCATATTTCAAATGGCAGGGGGTATTTTTTATTTCATCATTCAAAAGAGCTCAAAAAACTGAGTAATTTCGTTTTTTCAGATTTTCGGTAGCCCCTCTCAAAACAAAATGGCGGCCAAATAGCTACCCCATACTTTAGAGGCCCATAACTTCGGTTTGAATCAATATTTTTTCAAAAACTAAAAACTTTCTGACTCCTCAGAACGTCTACTTTCCAATGATGTGCCACACTTTATCATTTGGTGGGAAAAAAATGGGGCGCGGAGCCCCCCCAAAAATTTTTAAGTTTGGGGGGCTGTAGCTCAAAAAAGTCAAATGTAAAGGGGAGTCGTGTTGTACATCAATCCTTGGCACCTCCCTACCTCATCAAGTGCTAGTGAGATTCTAAGAGAATCAAGGGAGGGGGATAAAATATGTTCCTCCTTTCTTTTTACCTAAAGCACTGATGATTGTTCCTAACGTCAAGTATTATATTATATTATATTATTAACTCAGCATCGAATAAATGGATCATTTCGTCCAAGAATTTTTCGCAATCCAACCTCAAAAATTATTTTCACTTTCTTGTAAATTGCGAGACCTTTGGCATTCTTTTTGTCCTCGACTACAATATCACTCTGCACCTCTCCACCCCGCACAGTGCGTTGTTCAAATGGACGAAAGTGACAAAAATCAATAACTTCTAAACGGAAAGAGGTATTAGGATGGAACTTTGTATAGTGTGTCCCCTCGATGGGTACTATTGCACGGCACAATTGAATTTTAAAAGGGTCCCCTTTTGGGGGCAGAAGGGGGGTCGATTTATACGTATTTTTTTTTTTAATTGGAGATATTCAGGTGGTGTACCTCTTGAAATGGTCCATTTAGGTAGGAAAAACACCAATTAGAAGGAATTTGAAGAAGAATTTTTTCTCATAGCCTATAAGAGGCCTATACTTTATAGTGAAGGATTAGACAAAAAATGGAAGTTTTTGGTCAATTTTGGGAGAATTTGCCGAGCTGTGATCCTTCAAACAGAACATTTCGTCCCTTTAACTCAATTCTACACCGTTAGCTCATATTTGGGCAATTTTGAAGCTCAATAGCACAATATTTGAGCCATAATGACGCAAGACGCTCGAAACTTGCCTATTTCCGAGCAAATTATTCAAACCTTATCAAACAGAGCCAAATTTCAGAAGCCACCAAATTCGTTTTAGAGGAATCGAAAACAACACAAGAGTGCAGCTGTACTTCTGCTATTAATGTGTTAGATTTCAGTGTTGACCCTCTTGTTTAACATTATATTATTGGAAAAAATTAAATCAGATATTTGGGAAAAATACTGACAAATAGGGGAACAAGTTTTATGAATATTTCCCGTTATCTACTCAATCTCTCCATATTGACCTTGGAATTTTAACAAATAGGCCTACATAATGTTTTTAGGAAGGTTTGATAACAGACGGCTTCAGCATTATGGTACATACGCATATTTACGCTATCTATTGGGTGTGGGTGTTTGCTATAGTGCAGTAGGCGGGCATCAGGTCCAAATAGTAAAATTGTTGACTTGCAGAGCGATTGTGTCAATTATAACCAATTCTGCCGAAGCAGTGTCATCTCCGACATCATGGACTATTCTATAGTAAAGCACTATTTATTTTGATTTTTTTTTAGATAATAAACCATGCTCTTTTTTGTTTTATAAGGCCACATAGTGTACCTGTCAATTTATTTACATTTTAATGCTATTTCTCAACTTTTATGGAACGGCATAAAAGAAATTTCCGCAAAGTTCCGTGAAACTCTAAGTATATCCAGGAAAGCTCAGTATTACGTAATGTTTCAGAATCCTCCAACCCTTACTGCAGCCACCTGCA
Source organism: Trialeurodes vaporariorum (assembly GCA_011764245.1). Taxonomy (NCBI): domain Eukaryota; kingdom Metazoa; phylum Arthropoda; class Insecta; order Hemiptera; family Aleyrodidae; genus Trialeurodes; species Trialeurodes vaporariorum. Next base: position 13,803,357 of record VMOF01000035.1, on the reverse strand, counting down.
CTCTGCAGCCAGCCGCGCCTCTAATATACGAATTTTCGTGATTATTTCGGACTCGTGAAAATGGCGAAATGAGGTGGCACTCAAATGAGATTTTTTTTTTTTTTTTTTTTTTTTTTTTTTTTTTTTTTTTTTTTTTTTTAACCGTCCTTGATAGTTGGAAGGGGATGTCTGGAATGAAAACAAGCTAAAAGGCCATAAAAGACCGACCACCATAACTTTCGAAAGTTGTGTCCTCACAGAGCCAATCAGCATTGATCTCCAAAAGTCTTTTCGAGGATCTGTGACTGTCTTTCCATTTTCTCGAAATTTTGCCGGACAAAACTTTCGAAAATTGGGACGATTGTTCTTTCATGGCTTCTGAACTTGTTCTCACACCAAACACCTCCTCTGAACCACACAGGACGGCCTTATTTTTGGAATTACCTTCGATTGTGTGCCGTCTCTCAAATACTGTTCTGAATTTATCCAATTCCACACTTTATCATTTGGTGGGAAAAAAATGGGGCGCGGAGCCCCCCCAAAAATTTTTAAGTTTGGGGGGCTGTAGCTCAAAAAAGTCAAATGTAAAGGGGAGTCGTGTTGTACATCAATCGAAAGGTCTTAAAAAAAGGAAGAATTTGGCGCAAACTTGAAGTCGCTACGATGCGTCAATTAAAAATGGCGGCCATTTAACCATTTGGGGGTGGGGGACCGTCCCCCCCAAATAAAATCCCTCCATCGAGTGATACACCAATGGAAAGGTCTTGGGAAGAGAAAGAGAATGGCGCAAACCGGACGTCAATACGATGCTTGTATCCAAAATGGCGGACGGTCAAAGTTTTTTGGCTTATGACCCTGCAGGCCTATAGCCAAAAAACTTTAACCGGCTGCCATTTTGGATACAAGCATCGTATTGACGTCCGGTTTGCGCCATTCTCTTTCTCTTCCCAAGACCTTTCCATTGGTGTATCACTCGATGGAGGGATTTTATTTGGGGGGGACGGTCCCCCCACCCCCAAATGGTTAAATGGCCGCCATTTTGAATAGACGCATCGTAGCGACTTCAAGTTTAGGCCAAATTCTTCCTTTTTTTAAGACCTTTCGATTGATGTACAACACGACTCCCCTTTACATTTGACTTTTTTGAGCTACAGCCCCCCAAACTCAAAAATTTTTGGGGGGGCTCCGCGCCCCATTTTTTTCCCACCAAATGATAAAGTGTGGCACATCATTGGAAAGTAGACGTTCTGAGGAGTCAGAAAGTTTTTAGTTTTTGAAAAAATATTGATTCAAACCGAAGTTATGGGCCTCTAAAGTATGGGGTAGCTATTTGGCCGCCATTTTGTTTTGAGAGGGGCTACCGAAAATCTGAAAAAACGAAATTACTCAGTTTTTTGAGCTCTTTTGAATGATGAAATAAAAAATACCCCCTGCCATTTGAAATATGCGAGATATTGGCAACACGGGGTACATTTTGGGGCCTACGCCCCCCTTCTAGGGGGGTGGGAGCTTCCCGACATTTTCTCTGAAGTTGCTTAGGGGTAATAGATTATTCCTGAATTTTTCAGATTTTTACAATCAACCAGGCGCTCACAGCAAAAGTGTGAACTCATTTCTCGGACACCCTGTATTACTAGCTCGGCATCGAAAAAATGGATCATTTCGTCCAAGAATTTTTCGCGATCCAACCTCTACAATTATTTTCACTTTCTTGTAAATTGCGATGAATTGATGATTGGGATATTTCCTCCAAACGCTTAAGTAAAAAATCACATTAAATCAAAATGTTTCGGGTGAACTGGACTGGATAATAAAATGAAGGATATTATCCTAATGGAAGGGGAAGACAAGGAAAAACTGAGTTTAACTCGTGCGTATACTTTAATGTAAGTATAGTGTCGGGGAGAAAAATAATGTCAGACGGATCTTCAGATTTTAACCTATATGTCTCAATGCTTAACTACACGGAAAGTTATTTTCAGAAGCCTACGTATCGGAGACCTTTGGCATTCTTTTTGTCCTCGACTACAATGTCACTCCGCACCCCTTAATCCCATGTCTACGAGCGTTTTATTCACAAGGACGGTAGATTATGACTCAAGGAGATGGATTTTCAGTTCCCAACAGTACTTAAGTGGAGAGAAGTTAGCGCAGTTTCTTTTCGATTACTCTTTTTTCGTTCAAAAATACAATTTTTGATATCCGACCATGTTATGACATTATGATATTGAGAAAACAAACTTTTCTCTAGAATAGACAAATCTCCGTAAGGGAAAGAACTGAAGTTTTAAAATAATTAACAGATTCTTTTTCGGGACCGGCGACTTATTTCAATGAACTTATTCGTGGAAAAGTTTTACTGTCCATTGAGTTCTGAACCCTCAAACCATTGGTAGATGTATAAACAACAAATTTGTCGATGATTAATTTTACCTACCAGAAATCCAAAAGAATCCTTCATGAGAGGTGATCCCTGTTATGAAAGGTACATCCGCCAACTGTCCATTGACAACCAGCTCATACGGATCAGAAGATAAAAATCTGTCTTCACCAACACTTTCTATGCTCGGCGCGAAAACCCAACCATACCCTTTGATCCTTCTTTCTACTGGAACGACTGAGTCTTGAAACTGGACGATTTTTTCGGCGGGCACCGCCATTAGATAATTGAGCAGTTCTTCTTTGCTCGTTCCATTAAAGCCCAAATATTTTCCAAGTGACACGCCGCGTTCATAGTGATGTCTCATAAATGTCCACTCACTAAACAGAGTACCACTCTCAGCGATTGATTTGTGGAAGAGCCCCTTTGATAAAGGCGAGACCATGTGATAAGTCACACTTGCACCCCCTGCACTGCTTCCAGAAATTGTTACACTATTGGGGTCACCACCAAAGTTGTGGATTTCCTCCTTCACCCATTTCAACACTTGCGCTTGATCTTTCAATCCCATGTTGCCAGCAGCGCCCTCCATATCCAAATTTAGGAAACCTATTAAATCCAAACAGTTACAAATTTTTAGCAAGGTTTAGTTATGATACAAAGGGCACCCAAATATAGTATACCATAGCTATAGTGCGGACAAGTAAGTGCGAGGTACAGGTGAACATTTGGAAGGAACAAAATGGGGTATGCACTCTATGTGTCGTTAAGTGGTGTGTTTTTTTGAACGAGTAACCTCATGACTCTTAGTTTTCTTGAGAATTGGCAAAAATCACAGCCTGCTCAGCCAAATATTCTGCTCTTACCGTAATAAGCTGTCAATGGAATCTCCACTTTAAATAAAGCGCCTTCGCAAAGCTGCAGTGATCTCTGCAGATATGCAAGACACACAATTCGATCTTTCGTTTTTAATTCCTTTTACAAACTGCTTTAACTTCCTCTAACACTTGCCTAATGCGCCGAGGCGGTAGTTGAATGTGACAAGAACTAAATCGTGATCCAGCAAGTACTTGGGACCATATTGATGTCCATTGGCGTATTGAAAAGCGCCACCATGAATATAGACTATCACAGGTTTCAAAGCTCCGGCCAACTTCAAAAACAAAAAAAAACAAAACAAAATCAGAATGAAATAAATACAGTGAACTATTTGTGACGTTTTAGAGAATCGGGGCCAGAACTTGCTGTTGAGTTAAATTTAAACATCCAACTGTTGGAACGTTGGAAAATCCATTTCGTTTTTAAAATAAAAAGCTTTCGTGCATTGTCGTTCCTGGACGATACATGTATTAAACCAAACCTCAGTGTAAGCAAATGCAGGCATTTACACTCATCCATTTGTATTCCCGTTTGGCTGCGGCGAAATACTACCGCTTTCCGGCAATAGCTTCAATAATCTTGTTTTTTCCGGAAGGAAGGCCGTTCAAGGGGGGTCTTGCCTGATCCACTATTTCACGATAGTAGACCAGGAAGCGGTGAATCAAGAGCCCTCCTATACCGAGGTGCAACTTGTTCCGACTTTACCGCTGAATCAGCGCTAGAAATATGTCGAATGGGTGAGCTTACTTAACCTCCATTTTTTTTCAAGGCACAAACAAAGACTCGGTCTTCCACTTCCAAAATGTACTGCCGGATATGAATTGATTTGAATTTTATTTTACCTGAGGGGTGTATACGTTCAGGTACAGACAATCTTCATTTCCACTTAGCTCCCCATTTGATATGCGGATCTGCGGTGCTCGATGTGTTTCTTTTAAGGCGTCACGGGTGTCTCTTATACCTTCCCATTTTTTGTGCATCACTGGAGGCTAGGGAAAAAATGAATGAATCGGTAAATAAAAATCAGAAAAAAAACTAATTAAGAGCTAGGCTGAAGCCGGGTATCTCGCTATATGTATTGTACAGCTAAAAAAAAAAGTAATTCCATTTGGAATAGAAATAGCTCCGAACTAATTCTGTCGAATATTGGCTACAGCATTAAAGGTATGGGTGACGGTACTGACAGTGCTCTTGTTTTTATGAATATCTCTTGTTGGTTAAAAAAGACGGTCTCGAAGTATTTGAAAAGGTCATGCATGTTGCATCTTACCTTGCGATTCTTGTTTACGCTTTGGACAGTACATTTTTAAAGACTTCAAAATATGTCAAGAAGAATTTTTGAAGCTCGTAAGTCACAGGCAGTCGGATTATAGTTGGCTGACGATAATATTAGTGATTATTTTCTTTTACAATGTTCGTTCTTTATACCGATTATCAAGAATACCAGATGCAAATTAAAAGGTTCTTACTTTCAGTATTTTAGAAAAGCATAAGAAGAACGATTCCATCGTGACCCGTCCAGTATCAACCGAGATATATCCGTTCAAAAATTAATTTCCCCAATTTTTTTGTGAAAAAGGCTTCTTTCGCCGCTTTACATCAATTCATGGCACGTAAATGGAGCTATTTGAAGCTTTTGCAGTTACGGATACAGTGTTGGCTTTTACAGAGGAATAACAAGCAAAAACCATGTTATAATAATCCTAAAAGCCTTCGTAATTTAATCTTCAATTTAAGAAAATATCACGCAACAAACGCTGTTTATATGTAGATTTACTCTAATGTTAATAGGTTCTTTTGAATAAAAACATGGCTCATAATTTTGAGACGACCCTAATATTTTTACTCGTGTCTTGTCAAAATCTTTCACACTAATTCAACATTGTGGCCCAGAGTGATGGCACAAGTGTGAAGGGGGGGGGGGGGGGGGGGGTAGTGGCAATATGTATGTGTTCATACCTAATGCAACTAACCCAATAATGTAACTATAAAAGTAATGTAAATAATAATAATAATAATACTATTAATGAAGTAAGTACAAAATAAAGTACAAAAATACATAATAGTACATAATAAAGTACATAATAAAGGATGCTAGTGTGAAAGACGACAACTGTCGGAAATGCCACCTACAGCAAGAGACCATAGACCCCATAACAGGTGGATGTCGCCTACTTGCTGCGCTTGAATATACAGGCAGACATAACAATGCTGCAAAAATTCTCCACCTAGAGCTTATTCGGAAATATGGGTTGGCAGCAGAGAGCGAAAACGTGCCATTTTATCAATATACGCCGGAGTCCGTGCTTGAAAACGAGCCTGTGAAACTGTACTGGGACCGCCCTATCTCAACAGATCGTACCATCATAGCGAATAGACCTGATATTACACTTGTTCTTAAGGCAAGGAAGAAGACGTTCCTTATCGATATTTCGATCCCGAATGATACTAATATCCAAGTAAAATATGAAGAGAAGATGTCAAAGTACAGTCCACTTGCGGTAGAAATAAAAAGAGTTAGGAGACAAGAACACGTCAAGATTATTCCCATGGTCATGTCAGTAACTGAAATTACTCCCAAGTCATTCTCCAATGGACTTTGGGATCTGAATGTTCCTCTTCATATACACAGTAGAATTCAGAAAGCTGTCCTCCTCAGCACTTCCAGTATAGTCAGGCAATTTTTCAACTTATAATTTTTCAACTTATTTTTCAACTTATAATTGTACAATTTCATAGGACTTGATATTTCCGTCCTTTCAATTTAAATCCGGTTTTATAACCGAGCTAAAAAAAAAAAAAAAAAAAAAAAAAAAAAAAAAAAAATATATGTACTAATGATAATAATAATGTAATATTACTAGGAATGCTTACTTTAAATCTCAGAGGACCAATAGGAGGCTCAGCGTACGGTATTCCTCTAAAGAAAAAATATTCTTTTCCATTGCGCGTTGTGTCAATGTCTCCACGCAATTTTCCGTAACTTGTCTGGACGATTGCATCCTTATCTATGGCACTACCATTATCTTGAGATGTTGATACGTGATTGTCCTGAAACAAAAGAAAAAAATTTGAATTTTGACAGATTCTGGAGCTTCCGATCCCCCCTCTTCCCCATCCCTTGACAACTTTCAGACCTGGAAAAAAATAGCAAATTTATTTAGAAAGCCTCGGGTTTAAACGATTCATGTTCGGCAGACTAGGGCAAAAATGCATTTATTGAGTTTCGGAGTGAATTTTGTGAGTTTTCAATGTTATCGTCGTTATGCAGGTTTGACTCTCGACAAAGAGGTTGTCCCGAAATTCGCCTTTCCCCCCCCCCCTCCCCCCTGACCGATCCTGAAAACAATTGTGCTCGTTGATGGAGCTATGTGAGAGACGTTGACTGGCAATCCGTTTTGACTGGGAAAATTTTGGGTCGTCGGGGCGGGGGTGGGAGGTCAAAGCCCCCCACCCGAAATCATCGCGCGGTTATAACTTTTGGACGAATAAAGGTTTTGAAATGCAGTTTTCGCTAAAAATTGTAATTTTTAATGTTCTTTCAAAAACATGCTAAATGTTTACTTCATATTACTTTAAAATGTGTTTTTTTTTTTTTTTTATTTTTCATGGTTTTTGACCTTTCGTGAAACTGACTATTTGCCCCACGGTCATGCAAAAATAGAGCTAAAAGTAACCTATCGAATAGTTTAAAATGGAACCTGAGGAAATGACTCAGTCTCGAGATATCGCTTGTTTTCTAAAACGAATTTTGCGCCGATAACGCTATTTTTACCAATATCCGACAATTTATTCTAGCTTTTCTCACACGGTTTGCGCATACACGACCAGAAACTTGCATTTATTGTCAAATGAATAATTGTATGACCTTGAAGTCCTTAGGTTTGACTTAACACCTTATGTCAAAGTCTTAAATGTCTGTTAATGTCTTCATGTCAAAGTTTAATTTACACGGTTCGATATCTCGAATGAAAAAAACGTTATCGACATTGTCGTCACGTTGTCGTCATTTGCGTCAAATTGCTCAGTTTTTTATGTCCTGTTGATCGATGTATCATTCGATAGGTACCGTCTTCTAGAACTTTTGAAATTGGCACCCCCTGAGGGATAAAAACGTTGAAAATGCTTGGGGGCCCCAAACCCAAGTTTTGACTAGATTTGTGTCGAATCGGTATTTTTTTCTGAAATGTACTTGTTATTCAAAGTATTTTAGACCCCTAGTTTTAGAAATTCCAACTTTAAAAATAGGAGTAATGATTTTTTGAAAATGGGTCCGTATCGAACTTTGACCTTCGATATATCGAAAACAAAAAACGATTTTGACCTCGGATTTGCGCCAAAAGTCTTAAAATTTGTGCCGTTTCAAAAGATGTATCACAAGTAAGTGGTTGCCATTTGAAAATTGCATCGCTAGTCACCAACGGTTACCACCACTTTCGCAAAATACTGTGTATAGGCCCCAATGAATATTCGGAAGAAAAGCAACAAATAAATGAATAAATGAATAAATAAATGAATAAATAAATAAATAAATAAATACATATATAGATAAACAAATAAGTATATAAATTCAACAGATCATCATAACTATCAAATATTTGGTGCTAAAGATTTCTGTCGTTTTACGTAGAGAAATTATTGAAGAAAACAAAGAAATAGGTGTATGTTGTTTTACGTAATGACTTAATATTAAGACAGAAGATTGATTGAGATCTGAAAGGTTAGTTAAAATAATAAAAGACAAATACATACAGACGTTGACTGAATTGTTGAGAGTCATGCGAGTAGTGTATTGCGAATAATGTCAAAGGTTCCCAGTAAAGAAGCAATATTTACCCAATATTGCCTCAACCTTGTCCGAGCTGTCGGGTAAAATATTGATATTTAAAGTATTTCGCAAATATTCAACGAAGACTTTTGTAAACAATCTAAATTGTGTGAATCTAGACTCAATATGAAAACAGTATTGAAATTTCAACATTAAATTACTTAATACTTTTACAATATTCATTATTCAATTCAATTAAAATATTCGTTTAAAAATATTGCAATATTCAACGAATACTGAACATTTAAACATTGTCAAATTTAAGATTTTGCTCAAATGCTTGCAATGAAAGCAAAAGAAAATATTCAGCATTTAAATAATAAAAAAATATTCAACCAACGATATAGTTTTTAAACTCACAACTTCAACATTCCTTATTAAATATTAAAAATCAAATATTGGAACAATCTTATATCAAAATATTAGCAAAATATTGAAAAAATATTTTTTTTAAATTTTTATTTTGTTTAGTATTGCAAAAATACTGCGTCAGAAGCAATCACTTTAAGCCTTAAAAAAATGCTCAAAATGTTAATATTGATCAATTATTGAATCAATACTTAAATTTTTGTAATCGTAAATATGTATACAGGGTGTTGAAAAACTGTTCCCGAACAGGGGCGGATTCTACTGGTCAAAATAATACTTGTTTTCCCCTATAAACATGTGTCCGGAAATACCCCCCTTTAGAGCTACAGCCCCCCAAAATTTTAAAAAATTTACGGTTTTTTTGGAATAGCGACCAATATGATGAACCAAATGTCCTAAAAATTGGTGTCTCGGGGTAATTGTACGTGTAGAATCCATTCATAACCTCAAAAAATTCAGAAATTGAGTCTGACTGTACTTTTCACGCAGTCTTGCACCTCTAACGGCACGAATTTTATGTAACGGATTAAAAATTTGAAGAATAATTTCCGAAACCCGATGTAAAAAACCCTTAGAGAGATTTTTGGTCCTCCTTGTTTCTTTCAATACGAAGCGTTTTAAGCGAGAAAACCGCTGCACAATGTGGAAAAGTCAGCGCTTTTACCATAAATAGCGGCAGTGAGTATGCAACCCGCCTCTCCGCTGCTTCTTCGGGCCGGCCGCTATAGCAAAAGCGCTGACTTTACCACGCTGTGCAGCGGTTATCTCGCTTAAAACGCGTCGTATCGAAAAAAACAAGGTGGACCAAAAATCTTTCTAAGGGTTTTTCTCATCTGATTTCGGAAATTATTCTTCAAATTTTTATTCCGTGACATAAAATTCGTGTCGTGAAAAGCACAGTCAGACTCAATTTCTGAATTTTTTGAGGTCATTAATGGATTCTACTCGTTAAATTACCGCGAGACACCAATTTTTAGGAAATTTGGTTCATAATAGTGGTCGCTATTCCAAAAAAAACCGTAAATTCTTTAAAACTTTGGGGGGCTGTAGCTCAAAAGGGGGACATTTTTGGACACATGTTTATAAGGGAAAAAAGTCTTACTTTGACCTTGTGCCCTCACCCCTCTAAGACCCTGTGAACTAGGGACCAGAACTTGCGTTGGCAGATGGATTTGCGGTTTCTTGAAGAGGCATGATGACGATATGACAAGAGAGAGAGAGAGAGACTGACATAGATTAAGGCAATTGAAGAGATGATACCGGCGCCGCGAGATAAAGACGTAGACGAAAAACTGACATTGAAAGTTAAAACGGAACGGAGACGGAGACACGGAGTGCACGTGGTGTGGCTATACCATTCCGTTAAGTACCTAAGTACTTTACCTGACACCATGTTATATTAAGCATCTACCTAATATTAGGACATAAGATTGATTGAGATCTAAGAGGATAGTCAACCCTCTATTGCATGAATTAATTTTTCTTTTTCGCCGATTTCGGTGGGAAAACCGGGTTTTTTTCATGTTGGCACTATTGGAGCACTGGATCATAATTTTTTCCCCAACCACATCGGTCATATTATTATCTATAGGTAACAACATGCAGAATGAATAGCACCACATTTCTTGATTTTATTTTGAAGTTAAAAAAACCCCGTGTTACCTATGAGTAACGCCATGCAATAGAGAACAAAAGACGGATATAGCAGACGTCGACTGACATGATGAGAGTCATGCGAGTGAATTGCGAATAATGGAAAAGGTTCCTTAGGTACAGGGAGTCATACCTTGCAAGGCGATATTCCTCTGCCGAATACACTGATGACTACACTACCAACATAATATAAATATACTAGATCACAATAAACATTATGCTTTAGAAGTCCCGGCAACCCACGAGTATCTCGAGAATGGTGCGGAATTTTTGGATTCTGTAAAACCGAACATGGGAGTTTTGGGGGTGAACTTTCATGTGAGGGGATCCATTTTCCTCGAAGCCCCCACAAAAAGAATCAAGGAGGCCTTTCCTTGATTGGCATCATTTGAGGGGGGCAGGGGGGAAACTGCCCCCCAAGGATTCGAAGCCAGACTCAAAAATGGGAACGAAGTATATTGATGAGCAAAAAAAAAAAAAAGAAAAGGTCATCAGATTCCCCCCCAAACCAAACTCAAAATGACGCCCCTGAGGAGGTATTTGGCCCCTAACTCAAAATTTTCAAATCATCACCCCTGCCTTTTGATACATCCTTAGAAAGGACATAAAAAATTGAGCATTTTGGCGAAAACTGAAGGTCCATATCGTTTTTCATTTTAGATATGTCGAAGGTCAAAGTTCGATTTGGACCCGTTTTCAAAAAACCTTTACCCCTATTCCAAAAGTCGGAACTTAAAAAACCAGTAGTATAAAATACTCTAAAAAAACAAGTACTTTTCAGAGAAAAATACAAAAAAATAAAAAATAAAATAAAAAATTTGAAAAAATGAAGACATCCCCAAAAACCCCACAAGGAGGGGCCTCCCAAAAATGGGGCTTCAAAGAAACTTTGACTAACATATAGGTACACAATTATACATGTTTTAGAGTTTTCCGACAAACTTGACCGTTCAAAAGTTGACAGGGAGGAATGTACTTGTGTTACACCCTGTATACAGGGTGTTGCTCAAAATAGTTTCCACTCGGGTTTTTTTCGGAAATGGGTAAAATTGGAATAATTCAAGTATTGCTCAATCAATTTTTATGAAATTTAGTAAAAAAAAATGTACAGACCAGCCTACTCATAAGTGATTTACTCATACTTACAATATTCAACCCTTAAAACCACTTAAAAAATCAAAATAGAAGCGCCGCTCGAGCCTAAAAATGGAATTATAGTTAGAAATTAATCTTAAAACTTGGAGTCAATCAATTATGGCTTAATGTATCTTGATGACACTATGTACTTACAATCTACTATCAATGTACTAAAATATTTTTCTCTCTTAGTCACCATAAACAACTAATAAGACCATTTCAAAAGGCAATATAGGTGCGATCGAGCAAAAAATGTGGGAATAGAAGCGAATAAAAACATAGTCCTATTAATTGGGCTAATTCAGGTTTGATTCGATAACACTTGATAAAAACTACCACATAAAATCTACAACTAGTCTACTAAAGAAAGTCCCTTATCGTTACAATATACAGCCCTTGAGACCGTTCATAAAATCAAAATAGGGTGTTCAACCCACAAAAAAAAATTAAAGTGAGGAATTAATCTTAAAAATTGGAGTCAATCTTAAATGGGATGGATCATGATAAAACTTTGTACACACAATATGATAACAACATACAAAAATATTTGGGTCATACAGCCTCCATGAACAATCTTTAAGACCGTTTCAAGGGGCAATTTAGGTGCGATCGAGCAAAAATCTTTGAAACGAAGCAAATATGAATTAAAAATAATAATTCGAATAAGTAATTCAAGTATGACTCAATTAACTTTGAAGAAAGCTGCAAGAAAAAGTTTGCAGCCAGCCTAGGCTGCACATTTTTTTCCCATGCCCAACTTCAATATACAACTTTAAAGTTTGAGACTGTTTTAGACAATATAGATTCCCTCAAACCAAATACTTATAGAATAGACAGTGGCGTAGCCAGGAATTTTTCTAGGGGGGGGGGGGGTCTGGGGTTCGAAAATTGTCATGAGGGGGGTCCAAAGATACTAATTTGGTAAAATTTGTCTGAAAACGCAAAAATGACCTTTTTTTAGGACAAATTTTGGTGTCTTGGGGGGGGGGGGGGGGTCCAGACCCCCTGGACCCCCCCCCTTGGCTACGCCACTGAGAATAGACAAGGAAAATTAAACTGCTTGCGCAGTGCAATGTTGCCATATCGAGCATGCAAAAATGTGTAATTTATAATTATTCAATTGGTATAATTTGATTCAACTCACCATTACACGTTCACCGTTTTTAATGTGTAATTAATTCCAACTACAATTTTTTTGTGTTTTCAGCGGTGTCGATAACAAAAAGTGTGTAGGTTTTATTTTCTACAAATAGAGCCTCTAAAATAGTTCTGTTTTGATAACACGGGAAGATTGGATGCTATTTTGTGTGCATTTAAGTTGCGATTGCTGCATTTTATTGATGAAGCAAAGTATTTCGGAGGACGGAACAATTTTTCGGAAGTATTCAAAGCTGCTCCTAACGGCATACTGGTCCACTTGAACAACCAGCGAACTTCGCGCTTATGAGTAGATTAAAAAAAAAAACAAAAAAAAAAAAAAAAACCCCCGACCATTTGAGATTTGACAATAGCGTACAATGATCGCACTTGATGCCTTACTTGATAAGGATTAGATTTTCGAGACAATTGTGTCGCTATGGTGGGCGTTCGAGTATTCATCGGAAAATTTTATCGGACGAGTAAAGATTACATATAGCTGTGCGTTGTAGTATACCTGCATACAGTGGACGTATTTTAATCAATAATCTTTATCCCTTACTGATAGAATCCATCCGATGAATCCAAAAACGCTGCCGATAACTTTAGCGCTCAGCTTAGGTCGATATAGTGTTGGAATGGGTAAACTAGTTTTAGGGCCATTGTTCCTTTTACAACAGATAAGTGATATTATGTTCTAGAGATGAGTTTTTCGGTGAAAAGATGGGTAAAAGTGGAAAATCAGTACGTCAGTCCACCATTGACCCGCGGTCTTGATACTCTGTACGAATACGAATATGACCAATTGCAAGTGTTCGGAATGTTCGGTTTCCCTCGAAAAAAAGCAAAAGAACGAAAAAATTGTCTCGAAAGGAATTTCCATACCAACCATGTACAATAAACATGTATTCTTTAGGAACCATGTCGAGTACCGATCTCGGGTGAGCGAGGGTGACGCGCGCCGCATTGAAAATATGCACTGAAAGCACCGTGATTTCGGAGGTGCGCAACTTTAGGCGCTTATAGCTTTTGAACGAAGCATTTCCCCGGATCGCAGTTTGTGCCATTTGAAAGAGCATAGCTTTGAATTTAGTTCCCATAATTTTTTTTTTTTTTCGTTGCACGTATTTTTCAGACTCAAAAAACCAAAATTTTCAAGTTGAAAAAATTGAAAAAAGTTAGTTTAAAATTTGTATAATTTAATTTTCATACACATCAATCGAAAGCTCTTTTCAAGACAACTCTTTTGGCGCAAAGTACAAGTCAAAATATTGATTTGGGCGAAAGTTGCGGGACTTTGAAGGTTTAGACTTTGGACCCCCTCCCCCCTTACCAGTTGACCAAAATTAAAAAAACTGGCCATCGTTGAACGCGTCTCGACAAGTTCTATCGACCTTGAAAATATGATACCGCAATACCTGCAAGCGCACGGCCGATAATCGAGGATTCCCGACGCAGCGCAGCTCCAAAACTGCCAATGTTTACACCGCTCATAACTTCGAAACGGCTGCTCGTCAGTAAAAAACGCATAGAACCTTTTTTATTGCAAACTTACTTAACTTTAATTAAGTATCGAAGTACATTATCCCAAAAAGGTGATACTTTTTGCGATATTCGCCGAAAATCGAAAAAACAGCGATTTTTAGGCGTTATTTTCAAGATGGCGGCCACAGCCGCCACTGGATTTTGGTGTAAAATTAGTCCGTGATTACTGACACGTGACACCTAGTAGTGTCGTTTAAGCCCTGTTCCAGCTTTTTCCGAATTTTTTCCCGAAACCCCCCCTTTGGACGACGCGGCGACTGGTCTATCAAGACAAGATTATTTTCCTGCGACTTTTCTTGCTTGAGAAAAAATAAGGGGGGAGGCACAAAATCTTAACCAAAAGTAAGCCCCCTTTGCGCCTAAATGGGGAGTTGCACAGATTTTACACTTGCTGGGCTTGTAGCTCTTGACAAGACCTTTCATTTTCCGTCAATACCGTTTTTCTAGGATGTCCCTAGCTCGATAAAAAAAAGGGGGGCAACGGTCTTTTCCAAACTTTGATCCCCCATAACTTTTGAACGGGGAGGAGTTAAGAATCGCGGTTTGTGTAATTTTTCGTTGTTTTTCATGAGAAATTGATATCTGCAATAAAAACACCCCCTTTGCATTTGGAAAAAAGAAGATGCTCCCCAAAAACCCCCCAAGGAGAGGCCCCTCCAAATTTTCATGCATGGGGCTTAAAAGAAACTTTGGCTAAAATAAGGGTGTACGCGTGTCTTAGCATTTTTCGAAAAAATTGACCCTTCAAATTACGAAACAAAAGCAGACTTTTCAACAAAAGTCCTAAACTTTAACCATTTGACCAGGTTAGTACAAGATAACACCACTGCGCCCAGAGATTACTAAGCCTAAGAGATATGGCATAACGATTCAAAAGTGTTATTCGACTCCTACGAAGTATGCAATGTGGCGTACGCTGGTGACCGTAAACATTGTTACTACTGCTGCTGTTTGAATGAGATTTGACAGCAATGCCACTAACTAAATTAATAAGATTAATAACAAGTTTGGGAAGTTTAATGAGCTCTGAGTATATTTTGTACGTGAATCTGAAAATCTCAGTCACTTTAATCATCCCATCGGCCATTGAATGACAAACATTTAGATGCTGCAGAGAATCTAACCTCATTTCCAACAGCATGAATAACAACAATGTTTACGGTCACCAGCGTACTGCACGTTGTATCACGGCCATTCTGCAGGCGTTTTTTACGGAGCCCGGCCAACGGTTTTTTAACACGGCGGAGATAGGAAGTGCCATATCTCTTAGGCTTAGTAATCTCTGACTGCGCCTCTGTTTCTAGAGGGAAGGTAGTTAACTGTTCGTACTAGGTGGAGTTGGAATTGCCTATGCGACGAATTGAAGGCGTTCGACGAGACCTTATCTATTCTAGTGTTTCCGCCTATACTTGCGTTTATCCGGAATGAAGACTAAAACAATGTGAAATATACTCGGGGAGACAAACGAGTAAACTCGGGCTTGAGCCACAAAGGGTTAAAGCTACCCTAAAATAAAAAATAATTTCCGCAGAGTTTTGAAATAAGTAGTTTCTTCCAATACTATAGTAATTCTTCGTGTTTTATTTCGAATACAGAATTCAAGAGTGCTTGGTTGGTTAATGGTTGGTTGGATGGTTGGTTGGGTTTGGTTGGGTGGCTGGCTGGCGGAACTCGATTTGTAGCCACCTTCTCACGGTTAGTTCTGAGTCGTCTTTTCTTTTCACGCATTAAACCATTCTATTTGTTTCATAATCGAGTCAAGAGCTGCTATAATAGACACCTGAAGTGAAGTTATTATTCCCAGTTATAATCTATTCTCCGCTTATTTATGAACCTCATAGAAATCAAGTCCTAAACGTCGAAAATTAAGCATTTTCTTCTCTAGCTGGGACCTTTTTTGTTAGAATTCAATTACTCTTGGGTATGTAAATAACGTTTCATAGTATAAAATACAATTACAGTCTGCATTTGGTATTGGAATTCTCCGTTAGAATTAGTTACTAAACGCATTAAAAGTTTGGCACCTCTCGAGAAATATCTCAATTTTGGCCGGAATGCTTGAATTTTATGCTCACTGTGCGAACATCCCAGCTCATTTTATGTGACAACCAAGCATGGAAGATACGTCTAGAAGTAAGAAAGTGCTATTTCATACCGCATGAAGGCAGAATTTCGTGTGTTGAATGCATTGGAAGACCCTATGAAAGTTACGGATGTCAATAATCGTAAATTTTGGCCAAAACATCGAAATTTCAAGCTCAATGCGCGAGCCTCAGACGTCAATCTTTTTCAAAAAACTTGGTTCCTGGTTTCTTATCACCTGGAAAACTTTTTTTTTTTTTTTTTTTTTTTTTTTTTTTTTTTGCTAAAACGTTACGAGTTTTGAAAAACAGAATTATTTGTTTTTGCTCCTCTCTAATCAATACCCCGTATATTTTTTGTACTTTGTTTTTTCCCCTCGCAGATGAATTGATATTTTTTAATAAACACAAGTGAAGACGTACATAGCGGATACACTTACAATTTCTGGGCCTTCTTGAGTTTTTTGACAGTATGATGAACTGAAGAGAATACCAAAAATAGACACAATATAAACAAAAAAGGCGTGAAGTGGCACAACCCTCATCTTCATGCTGCAGCAGACCCTTTTTCTTTTCGACTGATCGCTAAGAGACGTTGTTGTATCGTGATCACGAACGTCCTAATGAGCCAGGCATGTATAGCATCGTAATACTGTTACGTTTCATACTGATTTTATCGCTCGATATAATCGTCTGAGTTTTAAATATCAAGGTCACAACGTGGATAAAAGGCGCTATTTATCAAAGTAACCCACCGAAAAAAATTGAGACTTTTTTTTTATTCCCCATGTTATTCTTCGTACCTACCATAAATGAAGTGAATATTTTTTTTATTTGAGTTTGCGAGAGATTCAATAAGATCGAAAAAGAATCCAGTTTACTCGACATAAGAAAACCTCAATTCGACACCTTCTTAAAGTTAATCTTTTCATTATCCAATGCTAAAATATACAGGGTGTCAATTAAAAAAGGAACCAGGCCGAATATCTTGAGAACGGCTCCGGATTTCGTAAAACGCTGAAACACATGTTCAATTATTTTGAGGAATACATCTTTTTAGGGGTCATTGATTTGAGGACCCTCTCTAGGGGGCCACCTGGGAGGGTACCACCATCTTAAATCCGATACTTCAAATGGGGACCCTCGTTTTTTATATAATAATCAGAAAGAAGGTAATATTCTCAGACTTTCGATGCAAACCGAAGGTCAATGTCGTTTTTCGTTTGCGATATATCGAAGGTCAAAGTTCGATTTTGGGCTATTTTAAAAAAATCATAACTCTTCTTTGGAAAGTTGGAATTTAAAAAACAAGTATTCTAAAATACTCTAAAAATTAAAACCCTTTTCAGAAAAAAAAGAATTACAACAAACATTTAGTCAAAATGTGGTTTTAAAGCCCCCGAACATTTTCAACGTTTTCGGCTCCCAAGGGGGGCTATCTGAAAGATTCTGAGTGAAAGACCCTTATTGAAGGAACCATGAATGAAATAGGCTCAACAAACTGAGCATTTTGTGTAAATCGGAGGTCGATATCGTTATTCACATTCGAGATATCGGAATCTGTAAAGTGACATTCGACATTCGACATCTCGAATGTTAACGAGAATATCGACCTCCTATTTGTGCCAACATGCTCAGTTTGTTACGCTTTTTTAATTGAAGTATCACTCAATATTGAAATATACTACTAAACCTTTGAAGAACAGAACGAATACTTTATTAATCTACGAGTACACAACAACACAACGATTACCAAGATGAATACGAAAGAATGACAAAGCTTGACTAGAAACCGAATACATAACCTAGCTTGACAACTCAACAGGTGAGAGCACCCTTCATCTAACCCCAAGGTTGCCAGATCGTCTACATCTTAATACATTAAACTATCTAAGTAATTTTATCTCATACTTTAATTTTTCATCAAAACAAATCACTGATTGTGACGGAACAGTTCTTTAAAGGTTGACATCAGATCAGATTGTTGCCAGATGCCCATGGATAATACGTTACTTATATTCAAATACTGGATGTTTTCATGATCAGATGAAAAAGCCGGCTCCCACGTAACTTCATAACTAGGGTTTCTAAAAAAAAAACAAAACAAAACAACAAAAAAACAAACAAAAACAAAAAACAAAATTAAATAAAATATTTTAAGCTGTTTAAGATATGACGAGAAATGTCCAGTGTCCAATGCACAGCAAATAGTTCGATCTTTTTCAGGGGGTGGAATGCAATGTTTCAGATTCACGACGCGCCAATCGTTAAGTGTTCAAAATGTGAGCTTCAGCAGAAACTATCAGTTTGTCTACAGCCATTGGCAACATCGATCTTTCGTGAAAATTTGGCTCCAGCATCAGCAGGATGGACGAGCAGTTCTCTAAACGTCTAAATGTACTATCGACGAATTAAAGATTGTCGCGAGATTCTCACACATTTTCAGTGATGGTTGTGAGTGTGGGACTGCTCTGCAACGGCTTTGCCGCCTAAACCGCACTGGCCTCTCGCCTGCAAAGTGTGATGAGTATGAAAAGTGGCCGAACCGGAACCTTGAAAGTGAAACTTACTATCTCGTGAAAATCTCGCGACAATCTTTAATTCATCGATAGTACAATAAATGTCTGTGACGAAGATAAGCTACACATACATTAACCCTTCACTGCATGATTATTTTTTTTTTTTCAAGCAAATGTGGATTTTTCAATGTATTAGGTGGTCAAATACATGGGAAAAATAGTGAAAAAAATAATTTGACGGTTTTTAGGTCAAAATTCTCTTTTTTCTATTTTTTACTCGTTTTTCACAAGTGATATAACACCATAAGAAATGGCGGGAATTTTTTTTATTTATTTTTTTTTTTAAATTTTAATTTTTTTTTTTTTTTTTTTTTTTTTTTTTTTTTACTTTAATTGGATTTTTCAAAAAGCCAATGACGGAAACTTTATAAAAATAATCAAAAGGACACCGCGCTTTGCTTATGGGAACTGGCTCCCAGTCGAATTTTTTTAAATTGAAATATGTGTCGTAAAAGTGTCTCCTGAGAAAAAGCTCTCACGGGCGGAAAAAAAAATAATGACAGGATTTCGAGATATTCGCGTCTAAAGTTGGGGACTATTTGCCCTCCGCCTCGTATTCTCGTACGTAGCAGGCCGCTTAACTACTACGCCAACTGGAAACCTTCTCGGTCGAATCGCCCGACTCAGCGCGCATTGATATTTGCAGTCCCTCCCAACTGCTTATTTGTTTACCGCACACCCACTGCTCTGCCTTGACCACCCCCTCAACTGATTACTTACCTACATCAACATTTTCTTTTTCTCTGCGAACTATGTGTTCTCTTCCTCTCTCTCCCTCATTGTAAATGTAGTTCCGATTAATAATAGTTCATTGTTGTTTCTCTTGCAATATTTGACACCTAGTTTTTGCGTCCTTTTTTTTTTTTGTTTATTTGTTTATTTCTCTTTTATTATTCATGGATTTATTTATTTTGATTGAGGGGGAAGGGGTCGTTAGCACACGACGTAGTGGTTCATGAGCATTATACTATCGTTCTACTTCCAAATCTATGTTTGTTTCGATATCTCCTCTATTTAAACCTACAAGAGAGAGTCGATCTTCAGACTGTTCATTTGGGCTTCCGAATAATCGATACATTTCCTTAGGTTCAAATGGGATGGAAAATTCAGTTGATTGTTCACGATCCGCCGCTGTCCTTGTCGCCATCGGATCGATTCTTTTTGGTAGATTTTTATGGAGGAGCCATCGATACACCAAGATACACGATTGTCCGCGTTCGTGTGGCACACTTTTTTTTCTCTCTCTCCGACCCCCCTTTCCTATTAAACTTCAGCACGGCTCTATACACTTGTCAAAAATCACGTTTCTTTGGTTTGATTTTTTTAGGGGGGGAGGGGTTTTTTTTTTGTTTATTTCTTTTCATTTTTTCTTTTTTGACGACTCTTTAGAAAACTTGTATCACATCGCTTGAAACATCGCTTTGGAAGTAGAACGATAGTATAATGGTCATGAACCACTACGTCGTGTGCTAACGACCCCTTCCCCCTCAATCAAAATAAATAAATCCATGAATAATAAAAGAGAAATAAACAAATAAACAAAAAAAAAAAAAAAAAGGACGCAAAAACTAGGTTTCAAATATTGCGAGAGAAACAACAATGAACTATTATTAATCGGAACTACATTTACAATGAGGGAGAGAGAGGGAGAGAGAGGAAGAGAGCACATAGTTCGCAGAGAAAAAGAAAATGTTGATATAGGTAAGTAATCAGTTGAGGGAGTGGTCAAGGCAGAGCAGTGGGTGTGCGGTAAACAAATAAGCAGTTGGGAGGGACTGCAAATATCAATGCGCGCTGAGTCGGGCGATTCGACCGAGAAGGTTTCCAGTTGGCGTAGTAGTTAAGCGGCCTGCTACGTACGAGAATACGAGGCGGAGGGCAAATAGTCCCCAACTTTAGACGCGAATATCTCGAAATCCTGTCATTATTTTTTTTTCCGCCCGTGAGAGCTTTTTCTCAGGAGACACTTTTACGACACATATTTCAATTTAAAAAAATTTGACTGGGAGCCAGTTCCCATAAGCAAAGCGCGGTGTCCTTTGGTCAGTTTGGATACGGGGGCAAATTTCCCCCCTGACATGATTTCGATCACGAACCCTTCACTGCATGATGTTTTCTTTCAGCCAATTTTTTTTTTTTTTTTTTGTGTGAGCTCAAAACATACCTTCTCCCGCATTGACCCACCATGCGCCAAAGGCATATCTCAAAACCTGTATTTTATATGAGCGTTTGAAGAATTTGTTCCACCGGTGGAACTTCATGCAGTGAAGGGTTAAATAAGTCTAAAACAAACCCCATTTTGAACTTCAGTTACCTCCATTCCAAAACTGCTGATATGGATTGATTGCTACTAAAAGAGTGTTCATGTCTCTAGCATCCCGCATTTAATTTTTTTTATAGTCGCGTTATTTTACACTCCCCTGCCGATTTCTGTTTTTTGCATAGAAATTATAAAAACACAAAAAATAAACATAAAAACAAAACAAAAAGCAAAAAACAAAACTCTTTTATCCGTGCTGTGAGCCCAATTATCATTCAATTGACTCAAAACTTTCAACATTCTGGCCTGTAGATTATGAAAATGCGAGGGATAATGAAAAAGCCTTACTCACATTTTCCAAAAATATAGCATCTTTGGCGTGAAAAATTATGATTTTAATCAAATTCTTACGAATTATAATTGAGCTGACACCGACACGCAACCGTGACGTTCTTATACTTAGAATGTATATTTGTACATACAGGACTAGTCAAAAGTAACGCGCCCAACCACCTAAATTATTTTTCCAATGGGGCTATTGCACACTTTTGCTATAAGCGATCTAATAGTCGATTATGGCGTAGAATCCTCAAGAAATAACGATGGCGGCACTAAAAACTTCAAAAATCCACTCCTAAACTCAATAAATGCAGTTATTTGCGCGAGCGTAATGGTGGCCGAAGGCACTAACAATGGGAGATTCCTATCTTAATTTCGTCACTCTTTCTATGTTGACAAGGATGATTCACAGAGTAAATAGTCATCAGAGTGATGATCCACATCCGATGAATGGTGCTGCAACAACTAGTGACACCGGTGTCAAATGAAAGTAGTCTCTTATTGGTCACTTCTTGATGGAGTTTCAGAATTGTTAGATGGGAATCTCCCATTGTTAGTGCCTTCGGCCACCATTACGCTCGCGCAAATAACTGCGTTTATTGAGTTTAGGAGTGGATTTTGGAAGTTATTAGTGCCGCCATCGTTATTTTTTGAGGTTTTTACACCATAATCGACTATTAAATATAGCTTATAGCAAAAGTGTGCAATAGCCCCACTGAGGTAAACAGATATGAATTGAATCATTCTTATTTATAAAAGAGGCGATATCTAAGAGGGCTATGATCGATGGCCCCCGCCCTGGTTGGGAGGGGGGGGTCAACTCCATTTTCTCTTATGGCATCCCCCATCTTGTTGTCTATCGTTTAAAATGACATTGAATTTAGAGTCCCTTGATGGAAATATTGTATAGGGAGTACCGACACGAGCTCAACGAGTCGTGATTGGTCGTTGGTTTTAGGCTCTCACGGAGTCGAGCAGGAGTCGACGACATCGAAGGCTCCACACGAAAGGAGTTATCTTTACTTTATGAAAGGAGTCGATTCGTAGAGGAACGTATGGGAAGGGACCGGAATGCCGGCAAATCCGCCAGTCCACCACTGGTCCACTGTTGCACTTAACCTTCGAATTCGTTCAGACAATCGACTAAATAGACTTCTGTCAAAATGCATAAAGCGTCGTGTCGGTACTCCCTATACAATATTTCCATCAAGGGACGACTCTAATTTAATTCTAAGACTTTTAGCGCAAACCACAGCTCAGCATCAATTTTCGTTTTCGATAAATCGAAGGTCAAAGTTAGATATGGACCCATTTTCACAAAGTCAGAATTCCAATTTGAAAATTCGGAATGTAAAAACTTAGGAATCGAAATTACTCTAAAAACCAAGCGCTTTGCAGAAAAAAATATGATTCTGACGAATATTTAGTCATAGTTTGCTTTTAGAGAACCCAAACCCATTTAACGTGTTTGCCCCCCAGGCAGGGGGACTATCTGAGAAACTCCCCGAGACGACCCCTATCAAATAATACATCAATGGGAAGGGTCTTACAAACTGAGCATTTTGGCGCAAACAGAGGACGATTTCTTTTTTTTTCACATTCGAGATATTGAATTTTGTAGGTCTTCCTTCGACATTTGCTATCACGAGTGTGAAAAACATGTAATGTTGTAAAATTTGTAATGTTGTAAAATGTGTAATGTTGTAAAATGTGTAATGTTGTAAAATGTGTAATGTTGTAAAATGTGTAATGGTAATGTTGTATTTGTTATGTTGTAAATTTGTATTGTCCTTTTCATTGATGTAGCACTCGATAGGGATAGTCTCGGGGAAACTAGCCCCCCCCCCGGATGGCCAAAACGTTAAAAATGTTTGGGGGCTCTGAAACCAAATTTTGAATAATTTTTTCCAAAACCATATTGCTTTCTGCAAACCACTTGCTTTTTAGAGTTTTTTTTTAATCCTAGTTTTGTACATTCCTACTTTTTAAATTGGAGTTCTGATTTTTAGAAAATGGGTTCGAATCGAACTTTGACATTCGATATATCTATGACGAAAATCAATATCGAGCTGCGATTTGCGCCAAAAGTCTTAATTTCTATGTCCATTTAAACGATTTACCACAAGATAGGGGGTGCCATGATAGAAAAGGGAGTTTACACTCGCTCACAACACCCCCACGGTGGGGGGGGGGGGGGTCATCGAAAATAGCCCCCTCAGATAGCTCCTCCGATATGAATAAGAATGGTCCGAACGGCATCTTTTTATCTCAGTTAGAAAATAAACGTACCTAGAATTAGGTACGTTTAAAAAGTTAAGGGAGGGGTGGGTGTTCTTTTTCAATAACCCTGTGCTGGCCTGTACTTGTGTTATTCCATTTAAATTATCCAATAAAGCTGAAATTCAAACAATGAACTCATTAGCAACTCGTTGATTTAAATGCAATAAGGTGATTTTTCCTCTAATAAACCTATGGACAATTTTCACGATATGCAGAGGATTCAGATAAACCACCAACATATCGATACTTTTGCTTAGATTCAAATGAAAAATAACAATAATATACAGGGTGTAACAGACGTATCTCCCCCTGTTTAACTTTTGAACTAGTTGAGATAAAAAGTTGCGGTTAGGACTATTCTTCATAATTTTAGATGAACTTTATTTTTTTGGGGGTCAAAACTCCCCACCCCCCCCTAGGGGGCCCCGCAGGGGGGTATCTCAAAAATGTCAAATGGCAACCCCTACCTATCTTGTGATATCCCATTTAAAAAGTCGGAATTTAAAAAACTAGGATACTAAAATACTCTAAAAAGCAAGTACTTTTCAGAAAAATATACGCTGCCATAAATTTAGTCAAAATTTGGTTTTAGAGCCCCCTCCCCCCAACAGTTTTCAAAAAAATTGCTCCTCCAAGGCTCCAGGGGTCTATCTCAGAAATTCCGAGGCACTACCCCTATCGAGTGATACATACATTACTCAAAAGAGCAAATTAAATTGAGCATTTTGGTGCAATTTTTGGTTTTCGATATATCGATGGATTTTCACCCATTGTCAAATTTCGATCTATCGAAAACTAAAAACGATATGGACCTGCGGTTTGCACCAAAATGCTCAATTAAATTTGCTCTTTTGAGTAATGTATCACTCGATAGGGGTAGTGCCTCAGAATTTCTGTGATAGACCCCTTGAGGGGCAATTTTTTTGACAACTGTTGGGGGGGGGGGGAGGCTCTGAAATTATATGTTGACTAAATTTATCGCAGCATAAGTGTATTTTTTTCTGAAAAGTGCTTGCTTTTTAGAGTATTTTAGTTTCCTACTTTTTAAATTCCGACTTTTTAAATGGGAGTTCTGACTGTTTGAAAATGGGTCAAAATCGAACTTTGACTTTCGATGTATCAAAAACGATATCAACCTTCAGTCTGCGCCAAACGTCTTAGAATTTCATGCCCTTTCAAACGATAGATCACAAGATAGGGGTTGCCATTTGATATTTTTGAGAAACCCCGCTGTGGGGCCCCCTAGGGAGGGTGGGGAGTTTTGACCCCCAAAAAAATAAAGTTCATCTAAAATTATGAAGAATAGTCCAAACCGCAACTTTTTATCCCAACTAGTTCAAAAGTTAGACAGGGGGGATACATCTGTTACACCCTGTATATTCACTGAGATGCAATCTGCTTCTCTGAGAATCGATCAATTACATTGGTTTTAATGATTGGAAAGCATCGTTGCCATATTGTGAGGGAAACTCTAGAATTGGTCCACCAGTGGTTGCTCGGGACAATCGATATTTTAGGTACGGCGGTATAGTTTCTAAACCTCGTTGGTCATCCAACGAAGAGGCGTTTATCCCAGCATTGACTGGGTTTCATACTCCTAAACTCCCAAATTGGGACTTCGGAAATAAGAAGAGAAAGCAAATGGCTCGACGCTTCCTTTTTGCCTTCCTAAATATTTATAGATACTCTAATTTTGTTTTAATTCAAAAGTAATATCAAAAGTAATCACCCCGATTTGGCAAAGTTATTCCACATGTTAGTCATTCTAGTAATCGTCTGATCAATCAAGCCACCTGGATCTACGTGGCTTCCTTTGTTTAAGCCGCTGCTAAAAAGATAGCTTCCCTCAGCACTATGACCGGCTCCTAAATGAACGGCAGACATGAATTAATGCATGCAAATGATACGAAACCAATAAATAAAATAAAAAATATTTAAATGATCGATGAGAATAGCTGTTTCATTACCTTAACTTCAGAGCGCCCATATAACTCGAAGTCTTTGTGGGCCAAAACGAGCAATTTTGTTTTTATTTATGACTAAAAGAATAATGAAAAGATAGGACCAGAAGGATAACGATGGACGAATGAGGATGAGGATAGAAGGACGAAGAAAAAGTATGAATACATTCTTATAAAAAGAAATGTTGTCTTTCAAAAATGGTTGAACTGGAGGTTAAATATACACCATGAGAGAAAATGGAATATGAAGAACAATAGGATGAGGAGAGAAGCACAAAGAAAAAGTATGGAATAAATGTTTTGAAAACAAAATATCTGCTTTGAAAATATTTGTAAACAAAAAGTTGTGAAAGTTAAATACACACACCACATGTGTAAATCACAAGTTTGAAAAATAAAATGTTTATAAGTATTTGACTTACATGGTGGGCCGAAAGCTCCAACATAGGCCTCATAACATACAGCTATACTAATAAGAATAATATAAATATGACACCCCTATTGATGTATTACTGTATCTAGTGCAAAAGAGGCCTCCTAATGGGTTTATACAGGGTGTCCGAGAAATGAGTTCACACTTTTGCTGTGAGCGCCTGGTTGATTGTAAAAATCTGAAAAATTCAGGAATAATCTAATACCCCTAAGCGACTTCAGAGAAAATATCGGGGAGCTCCCACCCCCCTTAAGGGGGGAGGGCGTAGGCCCCAAAATGTACCCCGCGTTGCCAATATATCGCATATTTCAAATGGCAGGGGGTATTTTTTATTTCATCATTCAAAAAGGCTCAAACAACTGAGTAATTTCGTTTTTTCAGATTTTCGGTAGCCCCTCTCAAAACAAAATGGCGGCCAAATAGCTACCCCATACTCTAGAGGCCCATAACTTCGGTTTGAATTAATATTTTTTCAAAAACTAAAAACTTTCTGAATCCTCAGAACGTCTTCTTTCCAATGATGTGCCACACTTTATCATTTGGTGGAAAAAAATGGGGCGCGGAGCCCCCCCAAAAATTTTTGAGTTTGGGGGGCTGTAGCTCAAAAAAGTCAAAAGTAAAGGGGGATCGTGTTGTACTATCAACGATTTTAAGATTGTCGCGAGATTTTTTCGAGCTAAGTTGCGCCTTCAATGTGTCGGTTCGGCCACTCTTCGTACTCCTCACTCGACGCCGGCGAGGGGCTAGTGCGGGCGGAACGGGCGGAGTGGAGTGGGAAAGCCGTCGCATATCAGTCCCACACTCACACTCACACGCACAACTGTCGCGTCGGCCTTCACTCATTTTCGGCAAGGCACGGCACTTGTTATCTTCGCGTCGGCTTTCCTGCTTCTGAGTCTTCGTATTTCCTACGAGGTATTGAAGATTTGCGTCGGCCTTGACCGATTGAATAGAACCTTACATTTTTGCATCATTTTTAATTCCATCTCACCTGCTCGCACTGATTGTGAGTTTCGAATCTGACGTGGCGCTTGCGGCCAATTTACCCCCTGCTTGCCGTTTCAAAGGAACAATTTCCAACTGACCAACGCCCGCACTCCAATTTCCACTCATCAAAACAGTTGAATTGGTTTGTTATGCTGATGATTTATTTTTTTTTCAGCATCGGATGATGGGTGAGGAGAGGAGAGGGGCTAATCATTCGATGGACACACTTGTATGACTTGAGTCGAGTTCCATCCAGTAGCAGTCCGTCGAAGAGGAAGGGGAAAAGCTTTAAGGGCTCAGTCCCCCCCCCCCCCCGCGCGCCCCGAAACTCAATCGTAGAAGGGCTAAAAAAGGGAAATAATAGGTAAAAAAAAAGAAAAAGAGAAAACAAAAATTCGCAAAATGTCTTTCCAGATAAAGAAAGTAAAGAGTCTCAGCTTTTTTTTGATACAATGGAAAGTCGAGTATTTTTGCTGAGTACATCATGCGAAAATTTCATTTGAATCAATTGATGCTTACTATTTTTTTTGCATTTCTGAGATGTGCAGAAATAAGAGATCAATTATGCCGTTCTTGCTTATAATCTCAACCTTTTAAATCGCAAAAATTCGCAGAATGTCTTCCCAGATAAAGAAAGTAGAGAGTCTCGGTTTTCTTTTAATACAATGGAAAGTCGAGTATTTTTGAGTATATCATGCGAAAATTTTATTGGAATCTATCTATGTTTATTGTTTTTTTCCCGTGTGTTTCTGAGATGCGCAGAAAGAACAGATCAATTATGCCGTTCTTGTTTATGATCACAACTTTGTAAATCGCAAAAATTCGCAGAATGTCTTTCCAGATAATGAAAGTAGAGAGTCTTAGCTTTCTTTTAGGAAAGTCGAGTTTTTTTGAGTATTTCATGCGAAAATTCATTTGAACCTATTGATGTGTTCTGTTTTTCCCCCGTGCATTTCTGAGATTTGCAGATCAATCAATTATGACGTTCTTTTTTATGATCTCAACCTTTTAAATCGCAAAAATTCGCAGAATGTCTTTCTAGATAAAAAAAAGTAGAGAGTCTCAGCTTTCTTTTGATACAATGGAAAGTCGATTATTTTTGAGTATATCATGCGAAAATTTCATTTTAATCTATAGATGTTTATACGTTTTTTTTTTTCATAGTGCGTTTTTGAGAAGCGCAGAACGAACACATCAACTGTGCCTTCTATTTTATCATCACAACTTATAAAATCGCAAAAATTCGCAGAATGTCTTCCCAGATAAAGAGAGAGTGTGAGAGAGTCTCAGCTTTTTTTTGATACAATGAAAAGTCGAGTATGCGAAAATTTCATTTGAATCTATAGATGTTTATACGGCCCGCCCCCCGTGAGTTTCTGAGATTCGCCGGCTGATGGATGATTCGTGTCCACTAAATTTGATGAATTCGAGGACCCCACTGAGGTCATATATGATGCTATTTTCTTGCTCCTTGTACTTCTAATTTGTCAATCTCAGACCTTCTTTCAATGATCTGCCAATATACTTTTTGGAGGTTTTCGGGCGCTAGATTGCAGAAATTACACACTATGTGCAACGGACGAAATTACAATTTTTGCTCAAAAAATTTTGCTCTTTGTTTACTGCGACATATATCTAGTTTATCGAAGGTACGACTGTCCGTCGAGAATGCTTAACAGATGTCAACCTTGCTACCGGTAGCCGAAGAAGGAGCGACATACAGGGGGTGGGAAAACGCAAACACACCCCCACCCACTTTTTTACTGTTTGATATTCTGAGACGCGGTTTTCGGCATTCTTTCTCACGTCGAACGGCTACTCTTCTGAGGCTATTTTGCATGCCACCGTCTAACATGAAGCTTTTTCTGTTTTTTTTTTTTTTTTTTTACTCTGAGTTGAATGTGGTTCGTCTAGCAATCCGATTTGAAAAACCAGGCTGTATCGAAATTCCCAAGGTTCCGTCTTTGTTTGCCTTTTTAAACTAAGGTCTTTATCTATTTTCAGTGCCATTTTTAGAGGAGAAACTCTTTAAGTCCGTTTCCCGCCAAACAAAAAAAAAAAAAAAAAGAAGAAGAAGAAACGAAACGATACTTGTGCTACTTTTAAATAAATCGACATATGCGAAAGAACTCAAGCGGACTTTTAAGCGGACTGTAAGCGTTATCCCCGGTAAAAATGTTCTAATGTTCGAACAGTACGCTCAGTGGCGTCGCGTGCAATTCGGCAACAATGTATTCTATCCATTTAAACTCATGTAAAATATCGAATTCAGGGTGTTTACAGTGCACACGGAAAATTCGATGTATTTAATGAGTTTAAATGGAGCAGTTGCATTGTTGCCAGATGGCAGGCGACGCCACTGTTTCCACTTATCTTCATCCCTTCTTTATGTAAATGTTGGGGGGGGGGGGGAGGCTTAAGGTGTGATAAAAGAAACATGCGAACCATGCTGAAAAACACGGAAGAAAAAAGACATAAAAAATTGGTGACGACATTACGGCTCAAATCGCAGCCATTTTCAAGGCAAAATGTAAAAAAAAAAGAAAGAAAAAAAAAATATTTCAAAATCTTTGTTTGCGTGTTTTACAGCATTCTCCGGTTCACCTGTTTCTTTTGCGTCAAGTCGTCGCTGCATTATTTTCACATAGTTTATATGGTAAAACTACCTTATATTTCCCTTTTTAGCCCTTCTACAATTGAGTTTCGGGGCGGGGGGGGGGGGCTGAGCCCTTAAAGCTTTTCCCCCTGCCTCTTCGACGGACTGCTACTGGATGGAACTCGACTCAAGTCATACAAATGTGTCCATCGAATGATTAGCCCCTCTCCTCTCCTCACCCATCATCCGATGCTGAAAAAAATAAATCATCAGCATAACAAACCAATTCAACTGTTTTGATGAGTGGAAATTGGAGTGCAGGCGTTGGTCAGTTGGAAATTGTTCCTTTGAAACGGCAAGCAGGGGGTAAATTGGCCGCAAGCGCCACGTCAGATTCGAAACTCACAATCAGTGCGAGCACTGCGAGCAGGTGAGATGGAATTAAAAATGATGCAAAAATGTAAGGTTCTATTCAATCGGTCAAGGCCGACGCAAATCTTCAATACCTCGTAGGAAATACGAAAACTCAGAAGCAGGAAAGCCGACGCGAAGATAACAAGTGCCGTGCCTTGCCGAAAATGAGTGAAAGCCGACGCGACAGTTGTGCGTGTGAGTGTGAGTGTGGGACTGATATGCGACGGCTTTCCCACTCCACTCCGCCCGTTCCGCCCGCACTAGCCCCTCGCCTGCGTCGAGTGAGGAGTACGAAGAGTGGCCGAACCGACACATTGAAGGCGCAACTTAGCTCGAAAAAATCTCGCGACAATCTTAAAATCGTTGATAGTACATCAATCGAAAGGTCTTAAAAAAAGGAAAAATTTGGCGCAAATCCGAAGTCGCTACGATGCGTCTAATCAAAATGGCGGCCATTTAACCATTTGGGGGGGGACCGTCAGGCCTATAGCCAAAAAACTTTGACCGGCCGCCATTTTGGATTCAAGCATCGTATTGACGTCCGGTTAGTGCCATTCTCTTTCTCTTTCCAAGACCTTTCGATTGGTGTATCACTAGATGGAGGGATTTTATTTGGGGGGGGCGGTCCCCCACCCCCAAATGGTTAAATGGCCGCCATTTTGAATAGACGCATCGTAGCGACTTCGAATTTGCGCCAAATTTTTCATTTTTTTAAGACCTTTCGATTGATGTACAACACGATCCCCCTTTACTTTTGACTTTTTTGAGCTACAGCCCCCCAAACTCAAAAATTTTTGGGGGGGCTCCGCGCCCCATTTTTTTCCACCAAATGATAAAGTGTGGCACATCATTGGAAAGAAGACGTTCTGAGGATTCAGAAAGTTTTTAGTTTTTGAAAAAATATTAATTCAAACCGAAGTTATGGGCCTCTAGAGTATGGGGTAGCTATTTGGCCGCCATTTTGTTTTGAGAGGGGCTACCGAAAATCTGAAAAAACGAAATTACTCAGTTGTTTAAGCCTTTTTGAATGATGAAATAAAAAATACCCCCTGCCATTTGAAATATGCGATATATTGGCAACGCGGGGTACATTTTGGGGCCTACGCCCTCCCCCCTTAAGGGGGGTGGGAGCTCCCCGATATTTTCTCTGAAGTCGCTTAGGGGTAATAGATTATTCCTGAATTTTTCAGATTTTTACAATCAACCAGGCGCTCGCAGCAAAAGTGTGAACTCATTTCTCGGACACTCTGTATAGATAAGATTGAGACTGTCTGAACTCAATATGGCGCAAAATTGAATCTTCAGGTTACTTACTGAGGATTGTGCAATGTTAGTTACAGCACCTACCTCGCTGATTGGAGCGCAGCAATTTTTTTTTTATCAAAAGCCTTACGAAAGCATCGTGAAGTGTATCAACGGAAAAAAGATACAAAAATACTGGATTCTTGCGAGGTTTCTCCTTGAGATTTTGAAGGAACAAAAATGCTGGCATATCAAAAAGAATATCGCCGTAAAACTGCAAAAAGAAAAAAAAATGTTTTCAACTAACCAATGTAAGCCAAAAAAATTACCGTTTTTAAGGATAAATTCTCTTTAAATATTGGACAGCTTCAAAAGCCACCAAATTTTTAAATTTAATTTGAGCATGATTACTTTACACGGTTTTTTACTTTTTTCTGTATCACCTCTTAAACTCTTCGGTTGGTGTTCTGTTGTATTGAGCTAAATCTGTTGCAGTTGAAACTCGTAAAACAATTCGTTTATCATCCCCCCCCATTTGAAGCGACGCATTAGTATCGATTGTTTGGAGATGCAATAGAACCTTCTAAATGTCGATTCCCCCCCCATAGGTTCATATTATTAAGACCTCATAATTCTATATTGATAAAGTATTACAGAGAATTCCGGGCTATTAAACCGGGCTTCAATTAGATTTGGCAACGTCGTGACAAGTCTTCACGAATCACCATTTGCCATTGCCATTCTTATACTGTCTTCGCAAAAGTTGGGAATTCCTAGAATCGACCTCCAAGCAGGCACTTCTTGCGGTCTTCTAGGTCCGGCATCCGAGGCGAAATTTTAATAATATCTGTGGAGGCTAATCGTGTTCTATTATAAATTTATCTGTAGGTCGAGTGTTCCAAGAGGTGACAGCGACGGTTTGCGATTGATGGAGAATAATTGTAAAGGAGAGTAATAGTCTACCTAAAATTTTCGGACCACGGGTTGCCTCACAACTATACACTAGTGAAATGATTGCAGTTACTACGAATAAGCTTATGTGTCTGGATCACCTAAAATATGGTTCTTATGGTACCGTCCAGTTTTGCTAAACTCTAACGTCGTCTACATACCTCAAAAGAATCCTGCAATCATTACGAAAACAGCCGTAAAAGCCAATGGCAACAATATTGGGAATTTACGAGCAACAAGTGGCAACCGTGCTTGCTCTCTCTTCAAGACGGTGCATGTGCTTTCCGAGGTTATATTTACTATCAGGATTGGCACCCAACAAATCACAATTTGGCATGTTGCGGGGGATTCCCGAATGATAGTCACTTTCCAAGATGGCGGACCCGCAGGGGTTAAGAAATTAAGAAACTGAATTCACCATCGTTCATGTCTCTCTTCCCTCTGTCGATTCCCGTCATTAACTCAACTACGATTTTTATGGTGTACATCCCCTTTAAGTTTTTGTATTGACTTTAGTACCTATTCTGTGTCAATATTTTTCTAAATTCGAGGTTTATACGTTTCCAGAGGTAGTATTTCAAAGATAAGAGGCGCCTTTCAACCCGATCGAGATCAAGAAAAGAGAAATTCAGAGACCTGGACTATTTTTGTGCGTGTTTTATCGGTTACCGCTTAATGAAAAGTTATCAACAGATATTAAAGCCATGCTGACGTAGTTTGTTTTCCATAAGCAATAAAAAATTGAATAAAAAAGCGGCCAAATGTAATTTATACAAACATCCACGATTGATTCAGCATCCCTCGCATAGTCAATATTAGAGTTTTTGAAGTAATGCTTCTTCACTCTATTCGCAAGCGTTGAAATTTGTTCAGTCGTTAAAGAGGGTGGAAATTGTAGGTCCTCGAACACAAGACTCATATTAGCATAGAGATCTTCAATATTGAAACGACGCATATTAAACTCTGGAACGGAAGAAAGGATTCCATTATTTAATTGGGTGTATATGTTTCACAGAATTTAATGTACGAAGAATAGGTGTACAGAATCACTATTTATATAGACTGAATTCGTTGGTAATTATCTCGTCAAGCAATTTCCAGTATTTACTTCATACCTCTATTACCACTAGAATAAAACTGCGGGTCTCTACATCTCGACAAAATTGAAATCTGTCCAACTTGTTTTTCACCGCACCTAAGACATGAGAGTGAGGTCATATTACTTTACCGTTCCTAAGGTATCTGCTTGGCACCTCCCTTCCCCATCAAGTGATTGTGAAATTCGAAGAGAATCAAGGGAGGGGGATAAAATTTGTTCCTCCTTTTTTTTCACCTAAAGCACTAATGGTTGTTCCTAATAATGAGTATGATTTTTTACTATATAACTAACTCAGCATCGCAAAAATGGATCGTTTCGTCCAAGAATTTTTCGCGATCCAACCTTAACAATTATTTTCACTTTCTTGGAAATCGCGATGAATTAATATTTCCTCCAAACACTTATGTAATGAAACACATTTTATCAAAATGCTTCGGGAGAACTGGACTGGATAATGCAGTGAAGGATATTATCCTAATGGAAGGGGAAGACAAGAAAAAACTGAGTCTAACTCATGCGTTTACTTCAATGTAAGTAGTGTCGGGGAGAAAAATAATGTCAGACGGATCTTCAGATTTTAACCTAGATGTCCCGATGCTTAACTTCATGGAGATAGTTATTTCGGGGAGCCTACGTATCGGAGACCTTTGGCATTCTTTTTGTCCTCGACTACAATATCACTCGGCAGCCCTCTACCTCGTGTCTACGAGCGCTTTGTTCACAATGACGGTAGATCATGACACAAGGTGGTAGATTTTCAGTTCCCAACAGTACTTAAGTGGAGAGAAGATAGCGCAGATTTGTATCCATCACTCCTTTTTCGCATAAATATACAATTTTTGATATCCAACCATGTTATGACATTATGATATGGAGAAAAGCAACTTTCCTATAGAATAGACAAATCTCGATAAGAGCAAGAACAGAAGTTTTAAGATATTTAACGAATAAAATTCAACGAATTTCGATGGGTTTCATAAGCAAGATTGTTTTTTGGGACCGGTGGCGACTTATTTCAATGAACTTACTCACGGAAGAGTTTTACTGTCTATAAAATTCTGAATCCTCGAACTATTGGTATTGAAACAACAAATTTGTCGGTGTTTAATTTTACCTACCAAAAACCCAAAAAAATCCTTCGTGAGAGGTGATCCCTGTTATAAAAGGTACATCCGCCAGTTGTCCATTGACAATCAGCTCATACGGATCAGAAGATAAAAATCTGTCTTCACCAACACTTTCAATGCTCGGCACGAAAACCCAACCATACCCTTTGATCCTTCTTTCTACTGGAACGACTGAGTCTTGAAACTGGACGATTTTTTCGGCGGGCACCGCCATAAGATAATTGAGCAGTTCTTCTTTGCTCGTTCCATTAAAGCCCAAATATTTTCCAAGTGACACGCCGCGTTCATAGTGATGTCTCATAAATGTCCACTCACTAAACAGAGTACCACTCTCAGCGATTGCTTTGTGGAAGAGCCCCTTTGATAAAGGCGAGACCATGTGATAAGTCACACTTGCACCCCCTGCACTGCTTCCAGAAATTGTTACACTATTGGGGTCACCACCAAAGTTGTGGATTTCCTCCTTCACCCATTTCAACACTAGCGCTTGATCTTTTAATCCCATGTTGCCAGCAGCACCTTCCAAATCCAAATTTAGGAAACCTATGAAAACCAAAAAGGTTACAAATTTGAGCAAGGTTTAGTAATGATACAAAAGGCGCCCAAAGATATAACATAGCTATAGTGCGGATAAGTAAATGAGAGGTAAACTTGAACATTTGGAATGAACAAAATGGGGTATGCACTCTATGTGTAGTTGTGTGGTGCGTTTTTCTTAAACGAGAGAGTTCTCTTATGAGAGTTTTTCATGACTCTTAGTTTTCATGAGAATTGGCAAAAGTCACACCCTGCTCAGCTAAGTATTCTGCTGTTACCAAAATAAGCTGTCAATGACATCTCCACTTTAAATAAAGCGCCTTCGCAAAGCTGAATTGATCTCTGCAGAGATGTAAGACACGCAATTCGATCTTTCTCGTTTTTAATTCCTTTTATAAACAGCTTTAACTTCTTCTAGCACTTGCCTAATGCGCCGAGACGGTAGTTGAATGTGACAAGAACTAAATCGTGATCCAGCAAGTACTTGGGACCATATTGATGTCCATTGGCGTATTGAAAAGCGCCACCATGAATATACACTATCACAGGTTTCAAAGCGCCGGCCAACTTCAAAAACAAAACAAATAAAAAAACAAAATCAGAATGAAAAAAATACAGTGAACTATTTGTGACGTCTTAGAGAATTGGGGCCAGAACTTGCTGTTGCGTTAGATTTAAACATCCAACTGTTGGAACGTTGGAAAATCAATTTTGTTTTTAATACAAAAAGAAATGCTTTCATGCATTGTCGTTCCTGGACGATACATGTATTAAACCAAACCTCAATGTAAGCAAATGCAGGTATTTACACTCACCCAATTGTATACCCGTTGGGCTGCGGCGGCGTAGTACTGCCGCTTTCCGGCAATAACGTCAATAATCCTGTTTTTTCCGTAAGGAAGGCCGTTCAAGGGGGGTCTTGCCTGATCCACTATTTCACGATAGTAGACTAGGAAGTGGTGACTCAAGAGCCCTCGTAGACTGAGGTGGAACTTGTTTCGACTTTACCGCTGAATCAGCGCTAGAAATATGTCAAATGGGTGCGCTAACTTAACCTCAATTTTTTCAAGGCACAAACAAAGACTCGGTCTTGCACTTCCAAAATGTACTGCCGGATATAAATAAATTTTTATTTTTAATTTACCTGAGGGGTGTATACGTTCAGGTACAGACAATCTTCATTTCCAATTAGCTCCCCTTTTGTCAAGTGTATCTGCGGTGCTCGATGTGTTTCTTTTAAGGTGTCACGGGTGTCTCTTATACCTTCCCATCTTTTAGGCATCACTGGAGGCTAGGGTAAAAATGAATGAGTCAGTAAATAGAAAACAGAAACAAACTTATAAATAGCTACGCTGAAACCGGGTGTC
Source organism: Trialeurodes vaporariorum (assembly GCA_011764245.1). Taxonomy (NCBI): domain Eukaryota; kingdom Metazoa; phylum Arthropoda; class Insecta; order Hemiptera; family Aleyrodidae; genus Trialeurodes; species Trialeurodes vaporariorum. Next base: position 13,767,197 of record VMOF01000035.1, on the reverse strand, counting down.
TCGTGATATTGTACAGCTAAAAAAAAAAAATTCATTTACATTTGGAATGAAAATAGCTCCGAACTAATTTTGTCGAATATTGGCTACAGCATTAAAATGTATGGGTAACGGTACTGACGGTGCTTTCGCTTTTATGAACATCTCTTGTTGGATAAAAAAGATGTCTCAAAGTATTTGAAAAGGTCATGCATGTTGCATATTACCATGCGATTCTTGTTTACGCTTTGGATAGAACAGTTTTAAAGACTTCAAAAATATGTCAAGAAGAATTTTCGAGGCTCGTAAGTCACAGGCAGTTGGCTGACGATAATATTAGTGATTAATTATTTTTTTTTTCAATGTTCGTTCCCTGACTATTGTTAAGAAGACCAGATGCAAAATAAACGGATCTCACTGTCACTGTTTCAGAAAAGCAGAAGAAGAACGATTCCATCGCGACCCGACCAGTATCAACCGAGATATATCCGTTTAAAAATTAATTTCCCCAATTTTTTGTGAAAAAGGCTTCTTTCACCGCTTTACATCAATTCATAGCACGTAAATGGAGCTGTTTGAAGCTTTTGCAGTTGCGGATTCAGAGTCGCCTCGTATTTAGTAATAACAAGCAAAATACATATGACGCGTCAAACGCTGTTTTATGTAGATTTCCTCTAACGTTAATAGGTTCTTAAATCAAAACATGGTACATAATTTTGAAACGACCCTAATATTTTTACTTGTTTCTTGTCAAAACCTTTCACATTAATTCAACATTGCGGCCCACAGTGATGGCACAAGTGGGGGCAAAAAGAGTGGCAAAATGTATGTGTTCATACCTAATGCAACTAACTAATAATGTAACTAGTAATTTAAAGAATAATAATAATAATAATAATAATAATAATAATAATAATAATAAAACAAAAGAATACAGGAACAAACAAAAAAAAACAAAACAAACAAAAAAACAAAAAAACCAAAAAAAAAAAACAAAAAAAGAAACAAAAAAAACAAAAAAAAAAAAAAAAAAAAAAAAACAAAAAACAAAAAACAAAAAACAAAAAAAAAAAAACAAAAACAAAAAAAAAAAAACAAAAAAAAACAAGTTGGAACTTGCAACACTGGAACAGTGTTAGCAAAGAGAGCATGAGTGTCGGCCGTAAATCATTGTAAGTGTGGAGTTCCATATTGATAGTACAAAACTGCGACAAAGTCAATCGCAACGCTGCATTTGTGTTTGTATAACAGTGATCGCTGTAAAAATAACTTGATAGGTCAAAGTGGGAATGAAAATTTACTTATAGCGTGTTGAAACAGTTGTTCACGAGGCGAGGTGAATACTGTGGTTTTGAAAATCGATTTCGATAGTGATAGTTCCTTTAAAATCGGATGACGCAATACCAATCCTAGCAAGCCGCAAAGTCTAGTTTAGTTATTTGGGACTTTTTTAGATTTCTCTCGCCTGAACCAAAGTCATCAGGAAGGAAATTCTTAATACCAATCCTAGCAAGCCGGAAAGTCTAGTCTAGTTATTTGGGACTTCTATAGAATTTTCCTCGCTTGAACCAAAGTCATCACGATGGAAATTCTTCGTCTTTATGGTTTCAGCTCTTTTTGTCTCAGATTAAAAAATGAATGTTAATATTGATCAAATGTCATCCGACACTCATCAAGGCCCTTAACCCTTCACTGCATAGTGTGACACCAGTGTCACATGATGTAAAAAGCCCTATATCAGACATTGTAATGTATATTTTGACTTATTTCAAATTGTATCACCAGTGTCACATTATAAGAAAACATAAAAAAGGGCTCAAACATTTTTCAAAAGACCACCAGCACTTATTATAATGCATTTAATAAAAGAAATCATGGTTGGGGGAAAATTTGCCCCCGTATCCAATTCAACCCCAATTTCATTATTTTTACCAAGCTTCTGGCATTTGCTCTTTGAAAAATCCAATTAAAGTAAAAAATTCTTCTTTTTTTGAAAATTTTGAAAAAAAAAATTGTTTTTTCTTTTCCCGCCATTTCTTATGGTGTTATAGCACTTGTAAAAAACAAGACAAGAATGGAAAAATGAGAATTTTCACAGAAAAACTGTCGAATTATTTTTTTTTTGCTATTTTTCCCATGTATGTGACTACCTAGTGAATCGAAAAATCCAGTTTTGGTTGTAAAAAAAATGTCATGCAGTGAAGGGTTAAGGAACGTAATATGAACTTGAAAAAAGCTCATTCGATTTTTAAGGGAGCTTAAACGGTCCATGAGAGACGAAATTCGCGGATACAGAGTATCCACAGCTTATTTCAATGTTCGATCTGACAAGACCGTGCGCCTTTGAAAAATCGATATCTCGATAGTGAATTGATGTATTGCAATTCGGTTTGCACCGGTCGAAAGCGCTTGCTTGTGACTGACAACCTCGAAAATTTCAGATCCATCCGAGTTTATTTAATGACCTTACAGGACCTCTCGCGGCCGCAGTTAGACATTTCTTGTCAGAGTTACGCTGAAACGGGGAGTAGTTCCCCTCCTAAGATGATATTTTTTGGCTCGAAACTGCATTGGGCCCTCTCGGGACATCATTGGGACCCGAAAAAAAGCGGAACCGATATAATACGGCACACGACTGGTTCGTGAGAGACGAAATTCGCCTTTTTCCAGCCTCCAGCGCCCCTCTAAGGTCGATCTGACAAGACCGCGCGCTTTTGAAAAATCGATATCTCGAGAACGAATCGATGGATTGCGCACTGCGGTTTGGATTGGGCGGTAGCTTCAGCTTTTAGATAATTCTTGAAAAAAATTCAGATCCATCCAAGTTTTTAAACGGATCTTATGGGACCTCCCGCGGCCGCAGTTAGACATTGTACGTGAGACTTACGCTGGAGTTGGGGCCACGCCCCCCCCCCGATATAGACTTTATCGGTCCGACATTTGTCAGAGCCCTTAATGAACTTCATGTGAACTCAAAAAACTCACATATGACTTCTCACGGCGCATGCTAGGTCCATGAGAGTCGAAATTCGCGGATTTTAGAGAATCTTAGATTTCTGACCCTATACCGCGCGCCTTTGAAAAATCGATATCTCGAGAGTAAATCGATGTATCGCAATTTGGTTTGGACCGATCAAAAGAGTAAGCTTACCGGTACTCACCGTTAAAATTTTGGATCCATCTGATTTCATTTTGAGACCTTACTTGAGTTACTTGGACCCCAGTTGGAATTATTTTTTCGGAGTTACGCTGGCAAGGGGGTCGCTCCCTCTCTTGGAAAACTGTGGAGGGGGCCCTTTGCTGGGGCATTCATTCTATTTTTCACCTTTTTTTTTATTTTTTTTTTAATTTAATTTTATATTTGTGTCTAATCTAAGTTGGGGGAGGAGGAGGAGAGTACCTGCAAGTCAACCGGCAATTTACTTTTGATAGTGGCTGCGGGTCGAGGGTGCGGATTGCGGACTTTTAACTTGTTGTGGGGTTTACAGGGTGGCCGTGTCTAAACTTATGAGAAAAGAAGGCAACCACAGACCGGAAGAACGTTCAATTTCTGGTTCAGAGACCATGGACAAAGACATGGGCACCCGCAAAACAATTGCCCGGAGGGGCAACTTTTTGAATGTCAATGGAAGGTCTAGGGGACACCACCTAGAGACGGGCAAGTCTAGAGAACCCCCCCCCCCCACTTCCGCCCAAAATAGAAAATAAATCAATTATCCTTCCAAATGGTAGAAATTGTAAGTGATTGTAGCATGTAGTTGTATCAAAAGTAATTCTATTTTTGACGTGTTTGATATTATGAATAAAATGACAGCATCAGATGATAGAAATAGTAAAAAGCTAAGTACAACTATTCCTTCTTTATTTTCATTGTCCTAATGAATTCTAAGAGTTAACCTATTTAAATTAACAAAACCAAAACTCTTGCCTATACATTCTCTATTCATGTAATTATCGACCAGAGGATTCTGAATTTTCAAGGAAGTTCGCAAAATTCTCGTTGCCAACGGTAGTTGTCAATGTAGACACGTTCATACTAGTAGATTTTAAAACTTCTTTCGGCGAGGGAGATGACGGGTGGGAAGGATGATGTCGTCTGAATCAGGAGGGGGTGGGGTAAAAATCAGGGGGAGGTCTAGATCTGGGGGGGGAGAGGAATCCTGAAACTGGGGGGCGAGCTGTATAGTGGCAAGGGGTGGTTGGGCACCACTGCTTAGGGGGGGGCTACTTCCCGCCCTGCCCCCCCCTAAATTACGCCCCTAATTAAAATTGTAAAGTAAACCAAGAATAAAGTTTGTTAACTCTTACTCATTTCGTTATTATTTGATCTTCGAATGTTCCGATTCTTTTTTATTGTAAAGTTTTGATTTTTCTGAATTAGGGGGGGGCGCCGCGCCGCCCCTCGGGGAGCGCCCATTGACAGATAAGGGAGAAAGGTAAGTGTGGGAAAGCGCACGGGAATCCGGCGTAGTGTGCCGCAAAAATTACTACCAATGGCGGATCCAGAAAATTCTTTTAGGGGGGGGGGGCTTCACGCCTATGAATTTTCAAATTTGCAGGGAGGAATTTATGGGATTTTTTCTGTTGAAAAAAGGCAAAGGCTACCGTGAGTTGGGGGGGGGGGCGTGCCTTTCCCGAATCCGCCGCTGATTACCATGTAACACTGGGCCACGATGACCGATGTCGCATAAAACCAGGTAGAAGACCCGTGGCGGGCGTGGCATCCGTGATGGCTGTGAAATTGGGATGAAGTAGATGGACACACATCATTCATGCAATCTGCACAACGCGGCAAGCAACTGTTGTAGGCGTAGGTGCAGTAGTTCGTGGGGAGGGCAAAGGGGACGGGAGGTCGTCGCAAAACCATGAGGACTGCCGACTGTTGTTAGTCCTGTTTTGCTCTCGACCCCAGCGCTCCAAGCAGCGGTCAGCTGAACTACTCTTTCAAGTGAGCGATCCTGGCGATGTGTCCATGCTCACATGCTGTGCTACTGCTAAAACCGTTGTTGGAGTTGGTCTGTTATGGCATGGCTGTCAACTGTTGTCGGCGACCCAAGAGGATCAGATAACTCAGTATCTCAATGGAAGATCGAAAGCAAGGGAAATTCAGAATCAACTTTGGACAAGGTAACAGAAATCATCAGCAAATTAAAAGAGTCGCCTGATCTCTACTAATAAAACAAATGTCTATGTACTCTTTCTTGTTTGATTCCGTTTTGAGGTTAACTGTGATGTATAGTATTTCAGTCCTTGATTAATCATTTTCGACAATTCAGGAATCTTTCAAGAAATACTCCAGACGTTTGCTTTTTAGCGGATTTTGCTTCCTTTTAATTCGCTGATCATTTGTTCCCTTCGTTCAATCGTGATTCAAATTACCTACACGGTATACATTTGCGGGAAGGCATGGGAGAAAGGGAGCCGGAGCGGCCACCGCTGCAGCGGTTCGCTTTTAGTTGACCCTTACTGCTGCTTGGAGCGCTGCGGTCGCGCTCGAAAACCCGCTAACAGGTTTTAACACGGGCGGAGATAGGAAGTCGGCAGTCCTTAGTTATATCTTCGTCCATGGCTCGGAATGGTCTTAAAATTTTCCTTAGGATTTGATCTAGAACGCAACGTTCTTACATTTTCGAAAAGTTAACTCTAGCTCTCGCAATCAACGATTAAAGGCGGAAAAAGCATGGTTTCTGGACCGCGGAACAGTGGCGTTATCTAGCGGATGAGAATCTTACTACAGGTCGCTGAGGATTCACCTTAAAACGCAACGCCGATCGCGTTCCCCAAACGATAACTCTTTTAGCGGACCGAAACATCAACAAGAACAGGATTGGAAATTTGAAATCATCTAAATGCATTTTAAATCGCAGAATACACGAAACATGGACACAATCCTCTGATATAAAACCCCAATATCTCATACAGAAAATTTCGTTGAAGTCTGATCCAAATTAGTAACGTAATTACATTCCCAAAAATGCTTAACCTCAATCTTGGCCAAAAACTCCCGCCACAAAGAAAAAGCGACAAATTGGGAGGACACCGGATTGGCGGAATCACATGGGTCAATCGGTCCTCGAGGACCCGTTCTCGATACTGAAACCAAGCGATCCCCCGAGCGGACCCCCGAACCATGCCGTTCCTATAAGAAAAGCATTATTGACCTTGTAGAAACGATTTCAATAGAGCATGACACTCATGCTCTAAAAACACAGGAGTACGGCAGAAAATTATGGACCCTGCGAGGCCAAAACAAAAAGTTATAGACTGTAAGATATAAGACTGAGAGCTCCTCCCATCAGGACAGTACAGCAACGATTGTACAAAACCTGTCCCCGGGAGAAGTAGTCTCCTCCCTTTGTACAAGGGATGGTAATTTTTAATTAACAATAATTAATTTTTGTACAGACACCGGAAAATTCATTCAACCGGAAAAAGCCCAAGGCTTAGGACTATTGTTTAGTCCCGCCGAGGGACTAACACCCCATTACCCGCCAAAAGCGGTGATAAACAACAAATAACCATAATAATAATAATAATAATAATAATGATGATAATAATAATAATAAATCCACTCTATGGACAGAGCAACTGCGATTGCATAAACCTGTCCCTGGTGGAGACTTAATAACTCCATCCCCAAAGTTAGGGGAGCCGTTTAGCAAAAATAAGAAATTTTATACATCACTGTAAGTAAGCCGCATGGCTTAGGACCAAGGTTTGGTCCCGCCGTATGGACAACAGCAACACCTCGCCAAGCGAGTGATAAGGAATAATAATAATAATAATAATGATAATAATGTAATATTACTAGGAATGCTTACTTTAAATCTCAGGGGACCAATAGGAGGCTCAGCGTACGGTATTCCTCGAAAAAAAAAATATTCTTTTCCATTGCGCGTTGTGTCAATGTCTCCACGCAATTTTCCGTAACTTGTCTGGACGATTGCATCCTTTTCTATGCCACTAGCACTATCTTGGGGTGTTGATACCTGACTGTCCTGAATAAAAAAGATAAAATTTTGAATTTCGACAAATTCTGGACCTTCCGATCCCCCCTCCCTCCCCATCCCTGGACAATTTCACAGACCTGGAAAAAAACAGCACACCTATTTAGAAAGCCTCAGGTTTAAACGATTCATGTTCGGCAGACTCGGGTAAAATACATTTAATGAGTTTCGGAGTGAATTTTGTGACTTTTTATCATTATCATCGTTATGCAGGTTTGACTCTCGACAAAGAGGTTGTCCCAAAATTCGCCTTCCCCCCCCCCCCCCTGACCGATCCTGAAAACAATTGTGCCCGTTGATAGAGCTATGTGAGGGGCGTTGATTGGCAATCCGTTTTGACTGGAAAAATTTTGGGGGCGGCACGGGGCGGGTGTGATAGGTCAAAGTGCCCCCACCCGAAATCATCGCGCGGCTCTAACTTTTGGACGAATAAAGGTTTTGAGATGCGGTTTTCTCCATAAAATGTAATTTCTTACATGTTCTTTCAAAAAATATGCTAAATTTTTACTCTAATTACTTTAATAAAGGTTTTTTTTTATTTTTCATGGTTTTTGACGTTTCGTGAAAGTGACTGTTTGCACCACGGTCATGCAAAAATAGAGTCAAAAGTAACCTTTCGAAAAGTTCAAGTTGGAACTTGAGGAGATGATTTAGTTTCGAGATATCGCTTGTTTTCTAAAACGAGTTTTTCGCCGGTAACGCTATTTTTATCCGTATCCGGCGATGTATTCGAGCTTTTCTCACACGGTTTGCGCATACACAAACAGAAACTTCTATTTATTGTCAAGTGAATAATTGTATGACTGTGGAGTCCTTACGTTTGACTTAGCACCTGTTTTTCGTATTTTAACCCCCTCAGTTTTGGCCTTTAAACTCAATTTCCAAAATCTGTTCGATTAGGGACCTCAAGTAGGTAGCCTTCAAAGGATAAAGCAGGCAACTTTTCCTGCAGCTTCTCTACAAAATTGCAAACACTTTGGATTCAAGGCGGAATTATGTATAGGGGTGACACTTTTTGAAAGAGGGGCTCTGGGGGTCACTCCCAGAATTCTGAAGGAGGGACTGGGGGTCTTCCCTAGAAAAAATGGTGTGAAAAAGTGTCCGTAGGATATTCCCTACAGTTTATTTCTCGAACGCCTTGGAGTGTAGGGATCACTAGACTTGATACTTGCTGGTCTTCTAGCTCTTTAAAATAAATGTCATCCTCAGTCAAGATTATTTTCCTGCGACTTTTCTTGCCCGAGAAAAAATAAGGGGGGAAGCACGAAATCTTAACCAAAAGTAAGCCACCTTTGCGCCAAAATGGGGAGTTACAAAGAGTTTACACTTTCTGGGCTTTTTACTCTTGACAAGACCTTTCATTTTCCGTCAATACCGTTTTTCTAGGATGTCCCTAGCTCGATACAGAAATAGGGGGACAGGACAGCGGTCTTTGACAAACTTTGATCCCCCATAACTTTTGAACGGGGAGGAGTTAAAACGCGGTTTGCGTAATTTTTCGTTGTTTTTGATGAGAAATTGATTTCTGAAATAAATACACCCCCTTTGCATTTGAAAAAAAGAAGATGCTCCCCAAAAACCCTCCAAGGAGAGGCCCCTCCAAATTTTCATGCATGGGGCTTAAAAGAAACTTTGGCTAAAATAAGGGTGTACGCGTGTCTTAGCATTTTTCGAAAAAATTGACCCTTCAAATTACGAAACAAGATCAGACTTTTCAACGGAAGTCCTAAACCTTAACCCTTTGACCAGGTTAGTACAAGAGAACACCGCTCGCCTCTGTTTCTAGAGGGAAGGTAGTTAATTTTTCGTACTAGGTGGACTTGGAATTGCCTATACTACGAATTGAAGGCGTTCGACGAGACCTTATCTATTCTAGTGTTTTCGTCTATACTTGCGTTTATCCGGAATGAAGATTAGAACACTGTGAAATATATTCGGGAAGAAAAACGAGTAAATTCGGGCTTGGGCCACAAGGGGTTAAAGCTATCCTAAAATAAAAAATAATTTCCGCAGAGTTTTGAAATAAGTAGTTTCTTCCAATACTATAGTAAGTCTTTGTGTTTTATTTCGAATACAGAATTCAAGAGTGCTTGGTTGGTTAATGGTTGGTTGGATGGTTGGTTGGGTTTGGTTGGGTGGCTGGCTGGCGGAACTCGATTTGCAGCCACCTTCTCACGGTTAGTTCTGAGTCGTCTTTTCTTTTCACGCATTAAACCATTCTATTTGTTTCATAATCGAGTCAAGAGCTGCTATAATAGACACCTGAAGTGAAGTTATTATTCCCAGTTATAATCTATTCTCCGCTTCTGTATGAACCTCATACAAATCCAGTCCTAATCGTCGAAAATTAAGCATTTTCTTCTCTCTCTGAGACCTTTTTTCTGAGAATTTAATGACTCTTGGGTATAAATAACGTGGTAAAGTATAAAATACAATATCATTTTGCCTTCGTTATTGGAATTTTTCCGGTAGACTTAGTTGTTAAACGCATTAAAACTTTGGCATCTCTCGAGAAATATCTCAATTTTGGCCAAAACGCTAAAATTTTATGCTCACTGTGCGAACATCCCAGCTCATTTTATGTGACAACCAAGCATAGAGGATACGTCTAGGAGTAAGAAAATGCTATCTCATACCACATGAAGGTAGAATTTCATGTGTTGAATGCATTGGAAGACCCTATGAAAGTTACCGATGGCCAAAAATCGAAATTCCAAGCTCAATGCGCGAGCCTCAGACGTCAATATTTTTCAAAAAACTTGACTTTTCCTGGTTTCTTATCACCTGGAACATTTTTTTTTTTTGCTATAACGTTACGATCTTTGAAAACCTGAATTATCAGTTTTCACTTCTTTCTGATCAACACCCCGTATACTTTTTGTACTTTGTTTTTTTCCCACGCAGATGAATTGATATTTTTTAATATACAAAAGTGAAGACGTACATAGCGGATACACTTACAATTTCTGGAACTTCTGGAGTTTTTTGACAGTATGATGAACTGAAGAAAATACCAAATATAGACACAATGAAAACAAAAAAGGCGTGAAGTGGCACAACCCTCATCTTCATGCTGCAGCAGACCCTTTTTCTTTTCGACTGATTGCTAAGAGACGTTGTTGTATCGCAATCACGAACGTTATAATGATCTGTTAGCATCGTAATGCTGTTAAATTTCAAACTCTTTTTATCGCTCGATATAATCGTCTGAGTTTTAAATATCAAGGTCACAAGGTGGATAAAAGGCGCTATTTATCGAATAAACCAACCGGAAAAATTAAGACTTTTTTATTTCTCTTTAATAAGTGGCGATAGCCACCACGGTCAAGTCAAAAGAACACCAAATGAATTTGATTTAATAATCAAAAAGAAGGTAAAATTCTAAGACTTTTGATACAAACCGCAGGTCCATATCGTTTTTCGATGTTTAATGATTAACATTTTCCCATGTTATTCTTCGTACCATAAATGAAGTGTAGGTATATTTTTTTTTTTTTATTTGAGTGTGCATGAGATTCAATTAGATCGAAAACGAATCCAGTTTACTTACCTGGAGAAAACCTCAATTCGACACAACAAATTAGTGAGAACTTACAGTTTACTTGACTCTTTAAATATTTTAAGGTCAACTTATTGCACCTTGATTTGAGTTATGCTGCGACCAAGCTGCAGAATTTTCTGCAAGAAATATATAGTTTAAATAAGTTTTAATGATCCAAATTACTCAGGAATTTCGATTGTCATTTTTGGCACCAATATTCATATTATGCTGTGTTGCTGATATTTCTAAAAAAAAAAAAAAAAAAAAAAAAAAAAAAAAAAAAAAAAATGTTTTTGTTTTGATTTTTGTTTGTTTCTTGGTTTTTTTTTGGGGGAGGGGGGACTTTGGAAGGAATCAATATGAATGTAAGAAAATTTGAAGTCCACACACCGTGAACCATTTGCACCGTCACCATATTTAAAATATGTTGGGATACGCAATAGGTTTACTATCTCATATAAATGTGCACCTCGCCTATTTTTCTAAATAGGGTGCGGGAGAATCTGGAGCGTAAGTTACACTTCGGGCTGCAGGCAATTATTTCTGTGTTGAAGAAATCCAATTTTAAATAATTATGCAAAAGTATGAGCTTTCGATAGACTTTGGATATAGTCAACGATTTTTACTTAAAGGGGACGTACACTCTAAAAATAGTAATTGGGTTAAGCACGGGAATCGATAGAGGAAAGTGAGACATGAACGATGAGGAAATCCGTTTATAGAAATTCGACTTCGTTGCGGAGATACAGCCGCCGAAAGATCCGGCGCTGACGTCATCTGCTCCAACCGCACGATGCAGTAGAGGTAGTTTCAGAAGTGTAGGCGGACCTAGACCGATAATCTTTGGAATTTGTCAACATTATTTCTGATATTACTCGATGAAAATTAATGAAAATGAAATTGAGTGTTCACTTTTCAACGAGGAACACTATAAACGCAAAAGAACAAAGTCAGAGGCAAGTTTGGTTTTACTTTAAAGGAATTAAATTTGAAAATTCGCCAAAGATTATGATTGAGGTCCGCCTACACTTCTGAAACGAGCTCTACCGTTGCGCTCAATGGAAAACGCAGCGCCCGCATCGTTCCCCCTCAGTTTATGAGGTTATCGGCACTCCCACGTAAAATGACCAAAATTAAAGAACAGAAAATTTCCTTTCCAACTGTGTTTTCATTTTCTCTTCAGGATTTATTTTAACTGAGATATGAACGAAAACGGCAAAACTGCGAACTTATTTCGAGCTTCTGTGACTCACCATCTTGAAATTCTCAATTCCCCGAGAATGATAGATTCTCAGCCAAAAAACTCATACTTATTTGAAATTTTTTTGTAATGCATCGATAGGAAATTTTGTGATCTTTAACTTTACCTCTTATACTTTTCCACCAAAAATTGACTATGGTATCAATGAAAATAGGAAAAAACTACTCACGAAAGCGTGTTGGAATCTAAAAATCGGCAATTTTGTTGTTTTTATTCGCATTTTCCGGGCTAACGGCTTACCTCAAGCAAAAAACTTAAAGAACTTTGAAGAGCGTAAAATTTTCTACATGTATATGATTCATCAACAGTTTTCATAGATAATCTTTGATTGGCTAGAAAGCCGGTTCTTTGTGAACGCGGAAAGTCAGAAACTCGAACGTAGTCAGCAATTTTGCCGTTTTCGTTCATATCTCGGTTAAAAAAAAATCCGGAAGAAAAAGTAAAAACACAGTTGGAAAGGAACTTTTCTGTTCTTCAATTTTGGTTCTGAGCAATTTTTACGTGGGAGAGCCGATAACCTCACAAACTGAGGGGGAAACACCAATTCCATCATCTTTTTAAAAAAATAAATAAAACAAAAAACAAAAAATACAGCAACAACATCAACGACATTACGACAACCACCACTGTTTTCTTTAGAAGAGTATGCCCACCGAGAGGTTTGCATAATGCACATTGCACATTCCACGTTTCCAACTCAAATACAACTTCAGCAGTGCCCAAACAAAAACGCCTTCATTCCTCAAATTATGTAATTTCTTTACACAAAAGTTTTGCTAACTGTATTCTTTAAAAATTGAAGGCATTTTCATAGAAAAACGGCACTTGGGGAAAAATCGGGATTGGAAAATGAAGAGCATTCATGACTTTAGAAAATGTAATCAAAGTTGAACGACAAGAAAGAGAAGGAAATAAATTGAAATCGAAAACCAAGCAACCAAGCAACCAATAGTTTTATTTCTTTTGATGAATTAAAATTATCCGAACTGACGACAAAAGAGTTTCAAAATTTATAGCTAATACTTTCATTTTTCATCAAAATAAATCACTGATTGTGAGTAGGGAGCAGTTCTTCGAAGGTTGGCTTCAGATCCCAGTTGACACGTTCAAGTCCCTTCCGTTGATATGTTCCCATGGATAATACGTTACTTATATTTAAATAATGGGTGTTTTCATGATCAGATGAAAAAGCCGGCTCCCAAGTAACTTCATTAATAGGGTTTCGAAAAAAAAAAAAAAAAAAAAAAATTACCAACAAGAAAACAAAAAATGAAATGAAATGAAACTTTTTTTGCTGTTTAAGATTTGACCATATGTCCATTTCATGGCAAATAGTTTGATCTTTTTTCAAGGGGCATAATGCACATTTCAGATCTTCAGAAATATGTTTCTGATGTGTGCACGTCGCATATACTTTGAAAAAAAAAAAATAAAACGTTTCAGAATTTTATGAGTTTAAGGTCACTATAAATAAATGCTTGAAAGAACGTCATAAAACGAGTCGTTTAAAAGCTTCTTAAGTACCCATAGATGTTTTTTTAGGATGGTTTATACACATTTTAGCTACGTTTGGTTATTAATGTAACGTAATAAGCTCAAAGGTCATAGATGACAAAGAAAACTTTTACAGAAATTCGTGAATTTTAAAACGCCTCGTAAAGAGGCTTCAAAAGACGCATGGTAAAATCGCTTGATCATAGATCGAAATTGAGAGCTTCGGGCATGTATTTGTATTATCTATTTGATCTACTAACGCCTAAATGAAAATTTTGTTCTCCTTTAACACCGACGGAAATGCGGGAATGCTAAACGACAAAACACTATTTTCACGAAAAAGGAGAGTATTTCTACACTATTGATGAATATTCTGTTCCATACGAAGCACACAAATGTACCAATCACCCTCCTACAATTCAGTTTTGAAGATTTTTTTCTTTCTTGCAAGTGCTTCTCCTGCGAAACAGACCCTCGAATGCGTTTGAAAAACTCGCCCTTTCCGTGATCATTATTTCTCGTTCGGCAACGTCGCATTGCCTTCATTTTGTAAAAAGGTAGAACGAAACTTTTATCCTCGGGTTCGAAGATCAAATACACGATACGTGGACAAACCTCTCGATCTCACAGCTTAACAGTGTTGCCAGATCGAGGGTAAAAAGCCGTATCGTCCCCCATTTAAATCCATGTAAGACGTGCGGCTTTTTCACCCCAATCTGGCAACACTGCAGCTTAAACAAGACTTTTTACTGTATCTTTAAAAGCGTCTGTCAACGAGTGCCAGATACTAGCGAGATCCTAAAAAGTATTGTTTTCTTTCACCCATGAACACCTGCTAGTGAGCACACATAATCAAACCTAGCCAGTAGCGCAACGAGAATTTCTTCATCTAGCTCTCTTTTTCCCATTAAGAAGCGTATGTTAGGCAAGGACGGAAAAAGGAATAAAATCCCCTCATTCTGTCCTTTTCCTACTTATACATTCAAATGGGAAATGAGAGAGATGGAAAAGGTCCTGGTTGCGCCAGTGAACCTAGCTAAGAATGAGTCTTTTTCTTCCTTGAAACAATACTGAGCTTTCTTTGCTTCGACAATGTCCAAATGTCCTCAATGTACGCTCGCTTTCCCCTTTTTCGTGATAATTTTGAAATAGGTACCTAGAAGTTGCGAAACGCCTTACTTTTTTCGAGGGTAAAAGTAGAGTAGAGCCGGCATTCGAGGATTCGTAGACCATTTCCGTCCACAATGGCCGGAATTCACGAATTCGCTGCTCAAACGAATCGGTTTATGACGTTTTTTCAAGCATTTTACTAAAGTGACCTAACTTTTGATCGGTAACAAACTGCAGGGCTCTCAAAACGTCTCGTCTGCTCTTTCGAAGCACCACCAATGTAATTTTAAATGGCAAAACAGACTTACGAGCAGACCTGTCGTTTTGGTGGGCTTTTAGTCGTTGACAAGGCGAAGGGCTCTCAAAACGTCACCTCTACTCTTTCGAGGCACTACCAATGTAATTTTAAACGGGAAAACAGTCTTACGAGCAGACCTGTAATTTTGGTGGGCTTTTAATCGATGACAAGGCGCAGGGCTCTTTAAACGTCTCGTCTGCTCTTTCGAGGCACCGGCAATGTAATTTTAAACGGGAAAACAGACTCACGAGCAGACCTATCATTTTGGCGGGCTTTTTATCGTTGACAAGGCGCAGGGCTCTCAAAACATCACCTCTGCTCCTTCGAGACACCGCCAATGTAATGTTAAATGGCAAAACAGACTTACGAGCAGACCTATCATTTTGGTGGGCTTTAAATCGTTGGCAAGGCGCAGGGCTCTCAAAACATTACCTCTGCTCCTTCGAGACACCGATAATGTAATTTTAAATGGCAAAACAGACTTACGAGCAGACCTATCATTTTGGTGGGCCTGTAATCGATGACAAGGCGCAGGGCTCTTTAAACGTTACCTTTGCTCTTTCGAGGCACCACCAATGTAATTTTAAACGGGAAGACAGACTTACGAGCAGACCTGTAATTTTGGTGGGCTTTTTATCGTTGACAAGGCGCAGGGCTCTCAAAACGTCTGGTCTGTTCTTTCGAGGCACCGGCAATGTAATATTAAATGGGAAAACAGACTTACGAGCAGACCTATCATTTTGGTGGGCTTCTAATCGATGACAAGGCGCAGGGCTCTCAAAACATCACCTCTGCTTCTTCGAGACACCGCCAATGTAATGTTAAATGGCAAAACAGACTTACGAGCAGACCTATCATTTTGGTGGGCTTTAAATCGACGACAAGGCGCAGGGCTCTCAAAACATCACCTCTGCTCTTTCGAGACACCGATAATGTAATTTTAAATGGCAAAACAGACTTACGAGCAGACCTATCATTTTGGTGGGCCTGTAATCGTTGGCAAGGCGCAGGGCTCTTTAAACGTTACCTTTGCTCTTTCGAGGCACCACCAATGTAATTTTAAACGCGAAGACAGACTTACGAGCAGACCTGTAATTTTGGTGGGCTTTTTATCGTTGACAAGGCGCAGGGCTCTCAAAACGTCTGGTCTGTTCTTTCGAGGCACCGGCAATGTAATATTAAATGGGAAAACAGACTTACGAGCAGACCTATCATTTTGGTGGGCTTTAAATCGATGAAAAGGCGCAGGGCTCTCAAAACATCACCTCTGCTCTTTCGAGACACCGATAATGTAATTTTAAATGGTAAAACAGACTTACGAGCAGACCTATCATTTTGGTGGGCCTGTAATCGTTGGCAAGGCGCAGGGCTCTTTAAACGTCACCTCTGCTCTTTCGAGGCACCACCAATGTAATTTTAAACGGGAAAACAGACTTACGAGCAGACCTGTAATTTTGGTGGACTTTTAATCGTTGACAAGGCGCAGGGCTCTCAAAACGTCTGGTCTGTTCTTTCGAGGCACCGGCAATGTAATTTGAAATCCCCGGGGACCCGCTAGAAAATTTGTTTGGATCTTTGTTTTGAAGCATTCGATTTGCGTGAAATCAATTAGTGACATTCTTCATAATCTTCAAGTTAAGAACCCGATGCGATGGACTTGCAGAATATGGATTATCGATACCCATACCTGAGATGGTATCGGTTTTATATTCCATTTGAGGTCAGAATGCTGCCTCTGATGTGTATTAAAACAATGTGGGGTCCTTCGGGGCCGCGCAATGAGGTCAAATCAAAGCCCATAGCCCATGTTAGACGAGGTTTGGGGGGGGGGGGGGTGGGGGGGGGGGGGGGGGGCTTAAAACAAAAATTCCGTTCGGAGGCGACTTTGGCGTACCCAAAACGTCATTTAAAGTCCTTAGCGGAGCTCATTTTAGATTGCTTTAAGGAGCGGCTATCGTCACAGTCACAGCACTACTACAGCAGTCAAAGTCACCCTTGGTCAGTCCGCCCAATGTCTAAAAAAGTTGAAACCTGGAATTTGGTTGCGAAAATGCTGAAATGCGATCAAGGTTCTCAGAAAGAGGGGGGAAAAATTCCAGGTAGTGTGTTCACTAAAAATCGGTCGCCCGTCGATTTGAATTTGCCGCCGACATTGTAGTCCCGCCCTTGCTTCATGAGGCCCCTCCTTATTCTTCAGTAATCTCTGGCATCATTCACAGACAAGAGGTGTGTTCATTGCATAATCTTTTCTTTGAGCGAAGTGTAAATAATGTCGTGCACATCCTGTGATTCAGTAATTTTATAGGTATTAGGTACGTATTAATTAAATAAAGGGAATCCTTCTTTTACCAATCAAAGCAAAGTATTGACAGCTCTTTCTTTCATGTCTTTTAATTTATCAATCTCTCTGTTTTCACGTTCCAAATACAATTGAAGATTTGCTGTTGTGTTCCTGCTTTTTACCCCTATCCTGTAATATGTACCACTGACAACTGTTATCATTCATTTGTTTTCGGCTTATTTTCTAGACTTCTCTGAGACTGAACAATGAACATCATCGTGGCATAATTCATGCAGACCGTCTTTCATGAATTTTTCCCTTTTATAGCAGGTATTGTGCAGAAAAGTTGTTAACCTTGCTGATAAAAATCTCAGGTTTGTTGATTACAGCTGTCTGTCGTTTCACGCCTTAAAGAAATCAATTGAAGTTTGATACTTAATTGTTCTTTTGTCTGAAAAAATTGCTGAGCTGTCCAGTCATGCTCCTTGGGTTGGAGTCAGTCGTCTCAGACTGAATGACTCTAAGTCTTGTTTACGGAGTCTTGCAACGTTGTTCGATCCAATGGGATTGATCGATTCTTATCTTCTATTCTCGTGTTGTCCGATAGTTCAGAGTCAGCCTGCTGGTTGGGTTCATTACTTACCTAAAGGGAACTGCAATTGGTAGATTCATCACTTATCTTTCCAAGTGGTTAGGGCATTCTATTACAATGCTGTAGCAAAACTAAATAACCTAATAAAGTGGATCATGTCGTCTTTGGTTTTAAGAGTTGAACCATTTGTCTTCTCAATATGATCCCCAAGGATGTGTAGTTATTTTACGAGTCTCTTATTTCTGCTATCACTCACCATGCTCATTTTGACGCTACCCGCACTAAGCTGAAAAACAGCATACTCGTTTCTCCCCTTGATTTTTTTTCCTCAAAACCAAGAAAGGTTAGGGTGAAGTGTAATAAGGATTACGTTGAATTGTTGATGCAGCACTTTTGCAACTGTTTGTACCTATCGCAAGAAACTATATTCTTACTCGGCGTTGTAGGAGGAAAGCAAAATTCTAACTTACATAGAACATGTTGAGCTTAAAAAAGTTTCAAATTTGTGGACACTGCCCTCCGAGTTAGTGAAAATTATAGAGTTGATATAGGTCCTACCCCCCTAATTTCTCCTCCCACCATTTATATATTTATTTTTTTTATTTATTAGATATTCATATTCATTTATTGCTCATGCATTTATTTATTTATTTATTTATTTATTTATTTATTTATTTCTCTATGGAAGTTTAATGAGTAAACTCAAATATCTCCCAAACAGGTAAGAAGATTCATATTTTGACTATTGTGGGTATTTTTTAACCTTACTAATGAATATTCTTGTTTTTCCCAAACAGTGTTTTCCTCGAAAAACTCATCATGAGTGCAGCAAAAAATTACACAAATATATTGCTTGACCGTCATGCAACCAGTGATTTTATGTGGGTATCGAGAGATTTTGTCCCAAGCAGATCAAACTGTAACGCGATAAACAAGACAAACAGCGTTCGTATTCACCAAGACGTCCTCAAAAGTCCACGAATTCAGAAAATTATCAACGAGGTAATGGCTCTTCAATATTTATCACTTTAAGCTTCAGCCCCTTTTAACCGAGAGTTACTTCCAAATCTGGCTCTAAAACTCGTTGGTCTTTCTTTTTATCATTGGTTGCTTTGCCAAAAAACTGAGTCCTGTGAAGAAGTCACCGAATCGGTGAGATACGTGGAATGGAATGAGTTTGCACCGCCCACTTTTTACCAAACTGACCGACATCACGGGGTGATCATCTATTTTTTCATCTTAAAGGATCGTTAGGACTAGGACTATCCATGGTTTAGAATTGTGAGACTTGACTGTCACAGTGTCACTATAATAGTAACCATCATTACGCCATTTTTTGCAAATTTGCCATTTTGCCTTTTTTTAAGAGCTACCTATGAGAAGACTTTATAAAGCTATTGCTAACAGGAAATTTAATGATGGTCACCCTAGCAAGGGACAAGTCTTACAATGCCCGACCTATAGCAAAGGGGGCCATCATGTGACTTTAGCCCCTGTTTCCTGCATCCTTTTCTAGTGCATGCATGCAAATAGGTAGAAGAGAGAGGAAGACAAATTCCTGTATCTGCCCATGAATGATGAGTGTTCCTTTAGCTTATCACTCGTTATCTATTAATTTTTCCAGAACTTCGGTTATTATGAAAAATACTTGAGTTTGTACCAACAGAAAAATTTATATCTCCTCTGCTTCTTAACTTTTTTTCTAGATAAGTATTGAGAAAAATGTCCCTCGTAAAAATATCGAGAAGCAAGTGTCAGCTACATTAAAAGAAATTGGATACACGGATCAACTTCCTGTAATAAGATGTCTTGCTTATGTGCTTGTCAAAATTCTGAAGAAAATAATAAATGGGATTTATGTTAATGAATCTCATTTGAAGAAGGTAACGCGGTTTTCTTTTTTCTCTGCTGTGAGAGTGCTCATTCCGGGCTGCCTTTCTAATGTTTTGAAGAAGTATCGGTGTTTTCCTTTGGAGCTAGTTTTTTTTTAAAAAATAATTGGAAATGTTGTTTTTTCAGATTTTTTAATGTTTAGGGATTTGCATGTTGATACAAAGTTTTACGGAGCATCCTTAAGCAAAAATGCTGATTGCGAAGAAATTTTGTGAAAAGAAAAATGCAAAATTCCCGAGAATGGTTGGCTCCTTGAAAAGTTGGGAAAAGTAGAGAAAAATTTGGAGAATGTGCGCATTAAAAACCCAACCTGATTGTCACCATGATTAAATTAATTTGATTTATTTTCAGTCTACATATAAACATAATTTGCAAAAGAATTACATTAAATAAATTAGATAAACTGTACAAACTAGACGAACTAAAAAAATTTAAGGTAAAATCAACAAAACAATTTAAGACTGAAAATTCTTCCATAGAAAGTACTTCCATAGGCAAGTCTGTTTTGGAGGTTACCTTCAAAAAAGAAAATTAAAGAAATAAAAAATTTAGTGTAAGAGAGTTTAGGAAAGTGAGGGAAAGAGAAAAAAGAGTGGATTTAGAAAAATAAAATTCCATACTTTTATTTATTTTTTATTTATTTATTTATTCAATTTAGTACATGGAAACATTTTTACTTTTTTTTAAGATTGCCACATGTTTTGGTCGATACCTTACTTTTTTTTATTATTATTATTCATTTCTTTGCTAGTAAACTTTTTTCTCTCCTTCTCTGTGCATTTCAGATTAAGTCTCAAATGAAGGATAACCCAGTCATTTTTTTGCCCAGTCATCGAAGCTACGCAGATTTCATTCTAATGGCCTTCGTGGCTTTTCATTTTGACATTGAGCTACCTTGTGTTGCAGCTGGAATGGGTGAGTCTGCAAGTTTTGAACTTACTTCCACACCCTCTTTACTTTGTTGATTATACCAGAACTGCAGTTTTGTGTATAATTAATGTTTTTGTTTTTTTCAATTCACCGATGATTCCACCGGTTGAGAAAAGATTACACAAGTCAGTTCAGTGTATGACTGTAAACGCGCGAAAATACTCTAATTGGTAATCTTTTCTCAACTGGTGGAGTCGTCGATGACTTCAAAAAAGTTAAGAATTTTTTATTTAGTTGATAGAGTTTCCACCAATTGAAAAAAGATTACAGATCAGAGTGTTTTTGTGCATTACAATCATACACTGACAAGGGAAGGTTACGGTGGGGCCCCCTCCGTTTGCGCGGAAATTTTGCAGAAGGGTGGCTTAGGGTCCTAACAAACGTACTTACGCCCTTTTTCGCCAATGGGCCTTTTTAAGAGTTGCAAAATCACTGCAGCATATATACTGAAAAACTCGACCTTTCTTCTCATCTGACTCGGTGGCTCAGAGCGCTAAGGTGCAGTGCCGAATTCCAGACTTCCCCGGTTCGAGTCCAGACTCGGTCATCTATTTTTTGCACACTGTCCCAACTCACTTCAATCGGTTCGAACGACGTATCTACTTTCTCCCCCGATATTCGTATCACTTACCACTTGAACTTTTCTCTGTAAGATTTACAATTGCACTGCTTATTTTATTAAAAAAAATCACTCGTATCCATAATTTGATCTCTACCTATTAAAAGAAAAATAAAATAACATATGAGGATCAAAACGTAATGCCGATGCAAACGACTGAAAATGAAACAAGTGTACTAGCATAAAAGTATATTTAATAAAAATAGACGAAATTAATGTCATTTTAATGCTGATGGTGAATGAGGGCAATAATTGCAGCATCATTTTCATCTTACTTATCCTGGAACACTTTACTGATGCGTTTATCAGTGACTTTTCGCGATGTTTCCAATGCATTTTTGGAAATAATTGCAATTTTTAAGAAGTTCTTTTGCCACGATGCAATTTAGGATGCGATTTGTTTGTTCTGATTGTTTTTATGGACAAACGTTTGTTTATCTCATTTTTTTTTGTGCGAACGTTTGTTTATATATCTCATTGTTTTTTTGTGCGAACGTTTGTTTGTCTCATTGTTTTTATACACTCGCTCTTTTTATGTGTTTATGAGTTTGTTTCTTTGCATGAATGTACGTTTGGTTTTTGGTTTTTATTAATGCGAGCTTTTTTTATTTTCATTTGTTTGCATCGGCATTACGTTTTGATCCTCATATGTTATTTTCTTTTTCTTTTCATAGGTAGAGATCAAATTATGGATACGAGTGATTTTTTTAATAAAATAAGCAGTGCAATTGTAAATCTTACAGAGAAAAGTTCGAGTGGTAAGTGATACGAATATCGGGGGAGAAAGTAGATACGTCGCGTCGTTCGAACCGATTGAAGTTAGGTGCGACAGTGTGCAAAAAGTAAATGGCTGAGTCTGGACTCGAACCGGGGACGTAAGAATTTCGGCGCTGCAACTTAGCGCTCTAAGCCACCGAGTCAGATGAGAATACAGGTCGAATTTTTCGGTATATATGCTGCAGTGATTTTGCAACTCTTAAAAAGGCCCATTGGCGAAAAAGGGCGTAAGTACGTTTGTTAGGACCCTAAGCCCTACCCTTCTGCAAAATTTCAGCGCAAACGGAGGGGGCCCCACCGTAACCTTCCCTTGTGAGCTGAACTGTGTAATTGTTTTTCAACCTGTGGAATCATCAGTGAATTGAAAAATAAGTTGCTATACGCAAAACGGTAGCTTTGGATTGACCAGAGTGGTTTTTGTTTTGCCACCTTTTGTTTACGAGAGTAAACTTTTTGAATTTTTTTTTTTTTTTTTTTTTTAAACAAATTGTCTAATTGATTTATGCAGTTAGACAACTACATGATTATGTATTAAGCCTATTTACAGTAGGATAAAAAATGTTTACTTTAAGATATGTACTCTTTGATAACCAACTGCTCACCAATGAGTTTTTTTGAGTTTTTGTAACTCAATGCTACTTGTCATGACCCAATATTCTAAATGAATGGACATCCAAAAAAAGGGCACTAGTGCACCTTTTTTCGATTTTAAGGCAACACTCT
This sequence comes from Trialeurodes vaporariorum, assembly GCA_011764245.1. NCBI lineage: Eukaryota > Metazoa > Arthropoda > Insecta > Hemiptera > Aleyrodidae > Trialeurodes > Trialeurodes vaporariorum. The sequence continues at coordinate 13,744,695 of VMOF01000035.1, read as the reverse complement.
TCGCCTCTTTTTTTTAGGCACGGAAATTTAGATTTTTCAAAATTTCTTTTTAGGCCTCCTTTATAGGTACTGTCGCGTAGCAAAGTACCTCATGCTATTGTCGCGATATGTAAGTATGTATGTGACGCTCATTGCTCTCATTTTGTGTAGTTCAATAGTGACAGTAAATATTACTCAATTTTTTTATCCTATTGTGTTTTGAGCATCGCACGGGGAAAAAAAATGGTGTAATTTACCATTCACATAGCTGCTTTTGGCCCCTACCAGAGTTATGGAACATTTGACCAGGAATCAGGTCAATTTCACTTGATTCCTGGTCAAATGTTCCATAACTCTGGTCAAGTTAACTCTGGTAGGGGCCAAAATCAGCTATGCGAATGGTAAATTACACCATTCTTTTTTTTCCGTGCAAAAGCAACGCTTCCTATGAAAGCGGCATAGTTGTTATCTAGCCTGAAAAATTGGATTTTTTCACAAGTGCCCTTTTTCCGACTTCTCATTTAAATGTGTCTGCTGTAAGTGCCATAAAAGTTGTTTGTGTGGAACCTCAGTTCTGCCCCGAAAAATATTCCACTTAGCAAAAGTTCCACTGAAGAAATTGCGGTCAGATTATGGGAGGTTTCATGGTGCTGAAAAAAAAAATTCCTCTTGGCGAGATATTCCACTCTGAGGACATTCCACCAGTGGCGGCTCGTGCCATCTGGCAACAATGTCTTCGCTCCATTTGAATCTTTGTTTAACAATCGATTGCTGGTGAAGCGCTGCTTCACTTTCGAATCGATGGTTTTACATACAATCAAATGGAGGCATAACATTGTTGCCAAATTACACGAGCCGCCACTGCATTCCACACAACGAACTTTTACTGTAATGAACTTTAAAGTATCTCTAATTTAAACATTGCTCCTCAGAATTCAAGTTATTCTTTGAATCTCCTAATTAATACTTAACGTTGTTTCACAGATTTTTATTCAATGTGGATAATGGGGCAGCTTTTGCGTGATACCCATGCATTCTTCATGAGACGGTCTTTTGGAGATGATAAGCTTTACAAAGCTGTTTTTGATGAATATATTCAAACTCTTGTCATGTGTGGAGATTTCCCCATTGAGTTTTTTATTGAAGGCACCCGAAGTCGTACAGCGAAATCTCTTCCGCCAAAATTTGGTAATTTATTTTAGACCCTTCATTAATTTAGTTTTTCTTTTGCAATAAAACGTAAACAACATAATTAATTCAAATAAAAACTGTAGCTGTGTTTTTCGCGAGAGCCATGTAATTCCTGTTTTAATGCTCATCATTTTTAGAAAATAATATAATAATTTATTTATGAATACATTGAGGTCACAAATTAAGTGACCATGGTACAAGTCAAATTAACAATTATGAATAACAAATAAATAAATATTCTTATGAATCAGTTTAGAAATTGTTGTAGAGAGTAGTAGAGATCCTTTAGGAGGTATTTTTAAAGAGGCTTAGATTGGTTTAGCATGAAAATTGCTTTGGTCGCTTGTTTTAATCTTGTTTAGGCCATTTGGGAGGCAAAACCTCCTGAAAGCGGATCCTTGGAATTCTCGATTCTTAAAGGACTGGATAAGAATGGGAAACAGTGATTGGTGGAGACAAGTCTCGTGGTTGCCAAGTCAAATCAAATTACAAAATGTATCAAATTGGTTATCGGACATTCTTGAGCATCCGATTACCAATTGAATAAAAAAAAAAAATTGCATTTTTGGTTCGACTTGGCAACCCCGGATTCTTCACGACCAATCACCATTTTCTTTTATCCAGTCTATTTCAAAGTTGGGAATTTCTAAGATTTGCGTTTCGGTGTTATAAGTTGTCCTGTCACCATGGAATCGCTTCTAAGCTTTGATGTCAATTGGGCTCTTGCAAACTCTTGCCGTGAGCAAATGAATAGACTCTCATCTGATGTAAAAACCAACGAAAATCACAAAAATCACACAGAAAGAATCTGAAATTCAGGAATATGCCAACAAAACCGCTCTAATGGCAAGATCGTAATGAGTGTTCAATGCAGGATCATCAGAGATTCCTGTCTAATTTGTCACTTTCTCAACGGAAACACAGAGATATGTCTCAAATTAGATAGGAAATAGGAATCTCCCATGATACCTGTGTTGAGCCGCCATCATGCCCGATCCTGAGAGTGAATTTTGAGTGAATTTTTAAGGGTGTATTGATCGTCATTTTTACAATTTTTTATGCAAGGATCAACTCTTCGATCCCCTGTTGCAAAAGTTTGCAGGAGCCCTATTATTGAGCGGCTTACTTCTCAGCAGAGTAATCTTTGACCCATCTCTTCTCCAAAACTTAAATATTTTATTGCTTTTGTTTTAATTTTTCAGGGATGCTTTCCATGACGTTAGCTCCTTTGCTAGAGGAACATGTTTCCGACATAATTATAGTCCCTGTTAATCTCAGCTACGATAGGACATTGGAAGAATCGTTATTTTCATATGAACTTCTTGGTGTGCCTAAACCAAAAGAATCAACCTCTGTAAGTCACGGATTTTGTTTACTATTTTATGAGGCTTCATCCTTCATGTACAACTGCGTAGCTCTGCCATTTAAGAGGAAAGATGGCGGAGCTGTGCAGGTATCGTAGGAGATTCCTCTCTATTTTGTCTCTTTCTCAATACCATCTAAATATACCGTAACCCGAGGGTTTGAGGTTATGTGATTAGGTTGCCAACTTTTACACAGGCTCTTGGGGGGGAAAGAGGAATTTTTGCGGTTTTTTCTAGTTTTTACTAATTTTTTGGCTGTAATAACCAGATTTACTTGGTCAGGGCACTTCCCTGGATGCTCCAGAGCATTTCCGTGAAAACTACTTTTTTCACAAAATTACACCAAACACCAAAGGGTCCCCCCTTTCACATCCACCCAAAGTAAGCACGAGTCCCCCCTTCGGTGTTACATATTTTGGTGTGTAATTTTGCGGAAAAAGTTGTTTTTCACAGAAACTTTCTGGAACATCCAGGGAAGTGCCCTGACCAAGTAAATCTGATTTTTATAGCCGAAAAATTAGTAAAAACGAGAAAAACCCGCAAAAATTCCTCTTTCCCCCTTACGAGCCTGTGTTAAAGTTGGCAACCTAATCACATAACCTCAAACCCTCGGGTTACGGTATGTTTCTAGATGGTATTGTCTCTCTCCTTAGAAACACACGGAGGAAAGTCTCAAATTAGATAGGAATCTCCTATGGTACCTGTGTAGCTCTGTCATTACGCCTTAGAATTTAAAGTAATTTTGTGAGTCTGTGAGTAAATTTTTTATTTTTTAATGCGCTCATCATAATTTTTGCTGATTTTTACGTAAGAATTAATCGTGACTATTACCAACTACTGCTATGCAAAAGTTAGTAACTACTCACTGCTGCCTTGCCCTGTTCCGAGAAAGATTCAACTAAGACTTTTTTTTTCTTCGTTCTAGCGAGCTTGCGCTGTTGTTGGTTTAGCTAGTTTTAGTTGTAGTTTTCTCGAATCAAAAACTTTGTCTTTTCTATCAATGTAGAAATGAATAATTGAAGAAAAAGAAAGTTGCAACTTGTTTGATATGGTTGGTTCTTTTTTTCTTTTTCAGGGTCTCTTCAAAGCAATGAGAATGCTAGATGAAAAGTATGGGAACGTTTTTGTCAATTTCTGTGAACCGTTCTCAGCGAAAGAGTATTTGAGAAGTGTTTCTTCTCCAGCGTCTCCTGTTGTAGATCTTGCCTTTAGCGTTATTGATAGGTATTTATCGATGAATTATTTTTTTCTTTTAAGTCGCCATCGTCAAAAAGCAAACATTTTTAACGTTTAACCCATTGACGTGTTTTGACATGAATCTCATATTATCATGATATTTACTTAATACCGATCTTCCCGTAACTCAGCAATAAAACGACCGCTAAGCTACGATGCTCCAAAGCTTGGGGCATTTTCCTATTGATAGCATCACTCATTTCTTTCAACTTCCACAGTATTGCCGCTTGGAGCGCTACTTGTGTAAAAATTGTGCATAAGCGCTGTTGTTAAGCAACTTTTTTGAAATTAAATGACACACCGATGGATTGAAATTAATCTAAAAGAGTGACCGCTGATGGAAATTACAAAAGTGCTGTAAGATTTAACCTTATTAAACTTTTGTAACCCTCTGACATAGCCGTAGCCAGGATATTTTATTTCTCTCTGTTAGCCCATTTGACTGCATGTGTTAGAAAAGAACAGAAACAGAGGCTGAAATTCACGTGACAGCCCCTAAAGTTATCCTTTTCTAATGCATGCGTTTAAATGTGCTGAGAGCACCGTTGCCAAAATGAGGGTAAAAAACCGTATCGTCCCCATTTAAATCAATGTAAAACGTACGAGCCTTTCACCCCAATCTGGTAACACTGGCTGAGAGAGAGAAAGACAATATCCTGGCTACAGCTATGCCTTCTGAAACACCCTTTTTTGCTTCTTTAATCAAGAAATGTATGTGAACAGGAAAAAATAAATAGATTTTCTACAGAAAGTATTGAAGTTGAAGGGTCATAAATAGTTGTGTTTGAATTTGGCAATTTTTTCACATCTCCCGAATGATTAAAACAATTCTTTCAAATTAATGACAAAGCCTTTGAAACACTCTTCAACTTTTAAATGAGCTTTTTAGTTGATTTTTTTCAGGATCTGGTAATAAAAAATCAGTGTTTTGAGTAGTTCATGTAATTTAAGTGATTCCATGTGACGTGACCACGGTAATCAATGAATGGTTGTTTACCAGATTTTATGGAGTTTTTTTTTTGCAAAACGAGGATCTTTGACACCTGTAGGTAGATCTAACAAAGATATCTGCAAAGTTTGGACGCTTGCAGGGGTGCAAAATGTGCCCGATCTAGCGATCCGTGGATCGCGTGAAAGTGAGGAAATTTCTAGGAAAGTGAGGAAATTTGTCCCAATTTTTTTTTTTTTTTTTTTTTTTTTCCATAATGGCAATAAGGATTTCCCAGGAAAATAATGGACAAATGGGGAAAATATCGGTCATTTTGCAAACATACGGTGTTGAAATGTTATAATAAGCAAAAAAAAAGTCATAACTTTCAAATTTTTGTGAGAAAATTTTTTAAAATCCTGTGAGGAAATAAGTCATGGATCGCGTGAAACTTCCGAAGTTTTGGAACATTTTGCACCCCTGGACGCTTGAATCCGCATAATAAGGACGTAACTATGGGAATTTGCACAATTGCTGCTCGATCTCTCGTATCGTACTACGATAGTGCAAATTCCCATAGTTGCATCATTATTTTGCAAATTCGAGCATCCAAACTTTGCAGATATCTTCGGTAGATCTACCTACAGGTGCCGACAATCTTTGTATTACAAAAAAACTCCATAAAATCTGGTAAATGGCCATTAATTGATCGACTAATTGATCACCTTGGCCACGTGACATTGAATCACCTTAAGTTCCATTTTTTATCAGTCTGGTATGTTTAACCATTTATGCTCGGATTAAAATTTACTGGACACCCCTCCCCCCAACTCCGAATTAATTTGAGTGTTTAAATGATTTTCAATGATATTCGTTTTTATTTACGTTAGAGGCTTAAACCTAAACAATTGCACAATCAAACTGGTCTGACACCCGAGTCATAAGTTTTGCATCTTTTTGTCGAACCACGTCCAACCAACAAGTGGAATGGCAAATTTGTTTTGTCGGACGACATCCTACACTCAGGTGCAAAGGGTTGAAAAAAAAATACTTACAGGTTGTGTTGTGTGATAAATCTGATCAGTTTATGAGTTTAATTTCTTTTGAATTTTAAGCACTATTGTGATTTGTATCTCAATTTGTTTTTTTTTTCTTTTCTTTTTCTTTTCCTTTTTAGACAGCAACAAAATTGTGTTCTGAGCTGTTTCAATTTGATCTCGATGATTCTAACAAATCATTTGTTAGTCTGTGAAGAACCGCTGTTTTTAAAGCAAATTATTAGTGATGTGACGTGGCTTCAATCCATTATGCAAGAGTTATCTGCCAATGTCATCTTCTCCAAAGGTACTAAAAGTTTAATTTTTTATTGCGTAGTGAGAGGAGTCGTAAAACTGCGCAGAAATTTGAGGAGGGGGTAAAAAATGTAGAGCAATCTTCCTCCTTGTTTGCTCTAGATATTTCCCATACTTTAGGGTGTCAGGCAAGTTGCCATACTGTCGTTCATCTCACAAATAGGCGTAAGTCAAATCCAACATTTCAAAATTTCTTAACTCATTTTCATTTTTTCAACTACGATCAATCATTCAATTATTTCAATTAATATTTATCTATGACTTGTGAAGAAAGTAGGAAAAAATATTCACGATTATCTGTACATGCTTCATCCTTCCAAAAATTTAAAACATGGAACTTTATCATGAAACACTGGATTTGACTCTACGCCAGATGGACAATAGTACCTTTCTCATACCTCCTGTCACATTTTAAAACTATTTTTTTTATCCAATACCTTTAAAGTGTCAACTTCTTAACGATGATTCGGGTTTCAAAATGTCTGACTTCTTTCTCTCCAAATCTCTAAAAAAATATAGATTTTAAAATGCAAATTAAGAATTTAATATAAATTGAGAATCAAAAAACTACATTTAAAATGTGGCGGAACCTGGAATGACCCTTTTAGCGTTTGACTGATTTTTGCAAAAAAAGGCTTAATTCTTTGCATTGGCTTCTATATTTTTTATTTATTATTATTTATTATTTATTTTTATTTCAAGTACATAGAAGCCTTTAAAAAGGCTGTGGCACGAGTCAAGAAAATACAATTCCAAAATGACATATGAGAATTTGGATTACAGTAGAGCAATTTGACAAGACACTGACAATTACTGACTATTACAGAATACATCTAGATTATAGTAGGCTTTTGAAAGCAGCAGTTCCCTCAACATACGATAAAATGTGGGTATCTCTTTTTTTTTAAACATAAGTTTTATCTGAGCTGGAAGGCAGTTGAATATCCTGACAGAGGACACCTTTATGTTGTTGTTTGATAGTGTAAATCTTGCTTTTTCAGGGGTAATGTCTCTATGGCGACTGTTATAGCTGTGGGTTGGGTTCAGGTCTGCGGATTTTATTATTTCATTAGATATTGCATAAGTAAGTGATTCCAGAATGTACAAAGATGTAAGTGTAAAGAGTTATATCTGTTTGTACGGTAATATTGGTTTGTTTCAGAACGTGTCTCTGACTCAGTGGAAGAGGCGATTCAACTTCATAAATCACTTGTGAAATTATCGACCGACGGTGCCATTTACCTAGTCTCTGTGGATCTAGCACCTTCGCAAGGCAATAGGATGAAATTGAAAGGTAATTGGTGATTTGTCATACAGGAAATAATTCTTCTTTAAATGAGAATTTTCGTTTTTCTCCAGGCTGAGCTATGGCATAAAGAGACTATCTAGCTTCTATCTCTCTATTTTTTGCCTTGATTCAAATTCTATTTGATTTTAATCTACTGCGAGTAACATTTTTTAGAACTTAATGGGGCTGGTGCACACTTTTGCCTTAAGCAATTTAATCGACACCAGTCGATTCTGGTGTAAAAACCTTAAAAAATAACGATGGCAGTACTAAAATCTTCCAAAATCCACTCCTAAACTCGATAAACGCTTTTATCTGCGCAGGCATAATGGTGGCTGAGGGTAGTAACAATGGGAAATTCCCATCTAACAATACTGTAACTCCACCAAGAAGTGACCTATAAGAGACAACTTTCATTTGACACTGGTGTCACTAGGTGTTGCGGTACCATTCATCGGATGTGGATCATCACTCTGATGATTATAATTACTCTGTGAATCATCCTTGTCAGCATAGAAAGAGTGACGAAATTAAGATAGGAATCTCCCATTGTTACTGCCCTTGGCTGCCATTATGCCCTCGCAAATAAAAGCGTTTATTGAGTTTAAGAGTGGATTTCGGAAGTTTTTAGTGCTGCCATTGTTATTTTTAGAGATTTTTACACCAGAATTGACTATTCGCTTATAGCAAAAGTGTAACAGCCCCATTTGTGAAAAAAGTCTAATTTCGCATTCGATTTTCAGAAATTTTAGCTCTATTGATGCTGATGCTCTGTGGGTCCGTTGCGTACAGTAATATGAGACATCGATTAATATGTAAAATTTTTGCTTAGTAAAATGATACGCTTATTAAATACCCGCTTTCACTCAATAAATCAGCAGGGGTGCAAAATGTTCCAAAACTTCGGAAATTTCACGCGATCTATGACTTATTTCCTCACAAAATTTTAAAAAATTTCCTCACAAAAATTTGAAAATGATGACTTTTTTTTGGATTATTTTAACATTTCAACACCGTATGTTCGCAAAATGATTGATATTTTCCCATTTTTTACACTATTTTCCTGGGAAATTCTAATTGCCATTATTAAAAAAAAAAAAAAAAAAAAAAAAAAAAAAAATGGACAAATTTCCTCACTTTCACGCGATCCGCAGATCGCTAGATCGGGCACATTTTGCACCCCTGTAAATCAGGAAATTGAACTTAAGAATTACAGTGAAAAATTGTTGAGTGGAACGTCCTCTAAGTGGAATTTTTTTCCAGCACCGTGAAACCTCTTATACTCTGACTGCAATTTCCTAAGTGAAATTTTTTTCGGGGCAGGACCCAGAGGTTCCACACAGCGAACTTTCACTGTATCTGTTTTATACAACTCGTTTTATACAACTTCATGGAAGTTGCATGTTAAAGGCTGAGTTATCAAATTTTTTTTTTTTCCGTTTTCAAATTTTCAGGTCATCAACTGAAAGACGAAACAATGTTATTATCCATTCCCTTGTTCACACTTCAACACTATGTAAACCCTTGTCTTTATTTTCTAGTCAACATGACTTTTGTTACCATTATTTTACGTTCAAACCGTGAAATTTCTGACTTCTCTCGTGGTATGTATTCAATTCATGCATCCATACTATTTTATCTTTCAGTTTATTTGGATTTAAGAAATTGAGTGAAACCAAAAAAAAAAAAAATTATCTGTGGAAAAAAGTGACTCAAAGTTTATGAAAAGTGAAGTCTAAACAAGAAGAAACAAGCTTTCACCTCCCAAACTGAAGTTTCGGAAAGCAATGTATGTTATGCATTTACAAACTCATGACTAGTTAAGAGTTAAAAACTTCATGAAAAAATTACAGAATTTTTAAAGAGTTTTCATGAAAAGGAAGTAAAATCTTAAATCTCTGATAATTTAACGGATCAAATGTATTTTCTTCTGTTTGAGCCGTGGCAAAAATAAATTGATTTATTTATTTATTTATTTATTTATTTATTTATTTAAACGGGACAAGCCCTTGGACAAAAATAACAAAACATAGGTAAATAGGCAGTACACTAGGCATAACACGTATTAAATGTTTGAGTAGAAAAAAGAAGATAACAAGATAAATGATAATTTGAAGGATTAAATCCTGTAAGACTTGATTCTTCTCCGCTGGTTAGTTTTATTTTGGAAAGAAATTGATAAGTGCACAAATTTTCACTTGCTATGTAAGCCTCTGTCATGAAGAAAAGAAATCTTACTCTAACTCTAAAAAAACGCCATTTAAATGTTGACATAAAGCAAATTTTTGCGATCAAATATGATTAACAATACCAACCTAACCAACAGAACTAAATTTCCTCCGGCTATAACTGTCAGATCAAGTTTGTGTTTTGGGGGCATCGATGGCATCAATTTGATTTGAATTTAAGTCCGAAGGAGAATACAAAATTGAATTGATCCCATTTAGGCCCCAAAAACACAATTGAATTTTCTCGAATATGGCATTACCAGTTGTTCTCATGCAAGGTTGGCAACGATTCTGTTCAAAAAAGTGAATATATTCAATTGCAAAAATTTACTTATAGAATTCAGTTACACCTTGAGCAGCATATTGTATCTAGCTTGCTCTACGAAAGTGTCTATGGCAGGAAATGCAAAAGGCAGTACACTGCTGCATACCTGCATTATGGTGCGTTTTTTTATTCTCCGGAATCTGCACCGGTGCAATAACCCGGAGCTTTTGGAGTTGCACCAAAGCTGTATGGTGCAGTACCGAAAGCTCCGGAGCTCCAGCTCCAGTGCATCGGTCTTCAACTCGGATACACTGTAGCTTGCACCGGAGCAGCACCAGGTGCATTGCACCGCTACTAAAACAACACTCCGGTGCGATCCGGTGCTGGAGCACCGAAATAAAAAACATTACGGTGCAGTGTAGCTGCACCGGTGAATAATAAAACGCATCATTACTGTAAAACTCTGCTGATTCACCAATAGCTACATCAATGGGATAAAGACTTTGGACCCCACAGTTGAGCCTCGGCGTCGTAATTTAATATGATGACTTCTTTGTAAATTACGATGCCCACTTTAGGCATCAGCTGAACTCTGTTACTCCTCTATTGGTAACCTCTGCACTTGACCAAAGCCCTGCGCATCTAAGTTATTCTTTGCAATGGGGCAGTTGGAAGGGTCTGAAATGTTGTGTTTCCTATAAAGAAAATGAAAGTACTTGATGAGCTGAGAACAAAGATGCCTTTGGCTTCTAATTAAGTCCCGTTGTTCTGGAGATGAGATTTTGGCCAAAAATACATTATTTTAAATGGGAATTCTGCGTAGTGACTACGCCTACAATTTTCTACAACTTTATGCGTGTGTATCTCCATAACTGGGACACAGGAAAAAACCAAAGGCACCATTTTTCTCAGCTCATTAAGTTTGTAAGACTATCATTTATCATGTAAGACTAAAAAAAAACACACAATTTTAGACCCTTGCAACTGCCCTATTATTTTCTTGATGAGGTTACCAAATGAGGTGGTATGAATATTCAGAATGGGTCTGTTGCAAACTTTTGCTACAGCGCTATAGAGTGTTCGATCTCGTGTAAAATCGCGTGAAAAGTACAATGGTGGCATCAGAAAGTCATAAAACGCAGTATAAAACTCACGAGAGACGTTTAATGAAATCCAAGATGGCGGTAAAATATCGAGCAACCTGTATGCATGCACTACGGACATCCAAGGACAGCCAACCTCTCAATATCGATCACACCCAATCACAACGTAAATAAACACATAACCTCTAAAGCTGTGAGGTTGTCAACGTTGGCAATCCTTGGATGTTAAAGGTGCATGCATACAGATTGCTCGATATTTTACCGCCATCTTGGATTTCATTAAACGTCTCTTGTGAGTTTATTATCGCATTTCATGACTTTCTGATGCCACCAATGGACTTTTCGGGCAATTTTACATACAATGAAACACTCTTTATCGTTGTAGCAAAAGTTTGCAACAGACCCATTTCAGACCCTTGCAACTGCCCTATTATTTTCTTGCCCAAATGAGGTGGTATGAATATTCAGAATTAAACTCATTATCGAGATTTCTTGCTATTTATATTGGTTATAATCTTGAGTTTTGTTTATGGAACGTCCTCCAAAAAACTCTCTATCTGTGATGAGTTCTAACAAAACCACCTTATCCTTACCCAGACAAAAATTGAGATATTGGTACCACTGTGTAGGAGAGTTTTTGATAAACAGCTCTAGACCAAAAATGTGCAAAATTTAAAACATTGACGGAATGAATGCGTTTTCAAGCTTTACGTAGAAAGAATGTGATTTTGAGAAAAACGGAGTTAAAGCTTTGGAAAGTCAATTTTAAAATGGATAAATTCACATGCATTTTCATGGCCTCTATCGACTAAATCATGAGCTTAAACTTTGTGAGGTTACTCTCGAGGCTACTATAGAGCAGTTTGCTTCCAAACATGAAAACGTATAATTTCGACCGCAGCATCTGATTTTTACGCTCCTGAAATTTTGGTCTGTGAAGATTAGGTTAGTTTTGTCAGAATGCACCACAATGGGGCAGTTGCAAGGGTCTGAAACGTTGTGTTTTTTATGAAGATAATGATAGTAACTTGATGAACTGACAACAGATGTGCCTTTGGGTTTTTCCTAAGTCTCCCAGTTTTGGAGATACATACGTGAAAAAAAATCGGGTGGGTGTGATGTCACTACGAGGAATTCCCATTTAAAACAATGTATTTTGGGCCAAAATCTCATCTCCGGAACAATGGAACTTAATTAGAAACCAAAGGCATCTTTGTTTTCAGCTCTTGAAGTACTTTCATTGTCTTTTTAAAAAACATGTCATTTCAGACCCTTGTAACTGCCCCATGCAATCTTTCGTGTGCCAGTGCCACTGCTGAATACAATATGTATAAACAAAAAAAATTTCAAAATTTCAAAGGATAGAGCTCCATGTTGATTAAGTGAAATATACTTATCTTACTCGTGTTGTTTTCCTTCTGTAAGAAAACTTGCAAGTTTATTTCTATTTTTTAAACTTGTACCTCAACTTTTCCCTTGTTCTCTTTCATCTTGGTATATTCTGATTCCATATTTTTCATTCCGATTTTTCAGACGATGTTTTCCAAAAATTCCTATTTCTGCGCAGGATATTTTCATCAGAATTTATTTTATGCAAAAGGAAAGAAGAAGAGGTTGGTAATCTAATCTTCATCCACCGTTTCGAATTTCCCAAACTTGAGCAATCTTATTTGTTTACCTTGTTTTGTTCATATTTATATTTGTACTATGATTTTCAAAAGAAAGTACCTACCCTGATTGAAATTCTTATTGTTAAATTGTTCTGTTGTTTTCAATAGAATTTTCGATTTTTCATGGTGTACTTTAAGGAATCATTCTGTGTATCTCTCAGGGGCGTCATTTCGGGTTCGGCTTGGGGGGGCAAAAATGTGATGACTTTTTTTTTTTTTTTTTTTTGCTCATCAATATTATTTTAGACACCCTACAGCCTTGCATATTTACGGCCCCAAATTCCAGCAAGACTCGTTAATGACCACCAAATTTTAGTTCAAAACTTTTTTCAAAAAAAAAAAAAAAAAAAAAAAAAAAAAAGGTCATCCCTTTTTCACTTTTGGCCGACCCTTGGGGGGGGCAGTTGCCCCCCCTGCCCCCCCTCAAATGACGCTACTGGTATCTCTTAAACACTAGAAAGCTGTAAAATTGTTTAAAAGTTGCCGAGATTTAAAATAGTCAGTTAATATAATATCGATAATCAAAATATCCTCAATTATTTCTGCCTTTACAGCAAAAGTGCGCAACAGACCCATTGTGCTGCTTCCAGAGTTAGGATTAAGATGAAATATCAGAAAACCGAGTCCATTTATTCCAGAAAAAAGCTTTGGCAAACCCCAAGAAATAAATTGCTTTAGTAGTCGTAATTTTATGAAAAGGCTAAAATTTACTTAATTTATTAAAAAAATTCAGAAGATTATATTTGCTTTGTTGCTGGGCCTGATTTTATAATTTTTTCTTTTCAATTTATGAGATTATTTTACAGGACTTTTATTCTTTTGATAAAATTTTTTTATCATCATCTGTGATTCATTCCTTGTTGTGTATCACTTCTCTTAGTGTTCTATGTGGTACGGGCTTGTTAGTTTGTTCTTGTGACCAAATAACTAATTATCAAGTCGGAACAAACTTTTCACATGTCATGTTTTATGCTTTTAAGTCTTCATTTCCAATTTTTTTTTTCTTCTTTTGCCTCAGGATTTTGCTGAAACTTTAAAAAGACTAGAACTTGTCAATATAATCGAAGAACCTGTGGATCTCAGGCTCTGTCTTGGAAATCACTTCAAACTACAGTCTCTTTTATGCAACCTTTTCTATCCATTTTTCTCCGGCTATTTATTTGTGTTCAAATGTCTTTCAAAGGTGAGTCAGCTTACCTTACTATCGTGATAATAAGTGCGATAGTTTTATGACGTTACAATTTATGTTTTCTTTAAACTTCTGTACACTGCGCTTACAGATCCTTTGGAAATAGAGTGATATAAGCTTCAGTACAGTCAGATTTTCCGTGTCAATGTTTTTCTGTTTTTTTGAAGTCACTATTTCACCACAAGCAATGCTGGTGCAAGGACGTGACATTCCGTAAGATTTATTGTGCGTTCGACCTCACTACACTATACTTTCCAAACAGCCTCTCTGCTGAGACACTAAATCCTTGGCCTGATCTGAGCAGTAAAGAGTTTCAACCAAATTTGGGAGAGGGTAATTTTGAGTCAGCTTTCCTGTCAATTTGACTGTAAATCGAATGCAAAGAGCAATATCGGCCTCTGGATTGCGGCAAATTGCTTTGAATTTTGTGCTCTTTCCAATGTAGTGAAAAAACGTAAGAGTCACCAAACAAAAACAAAAACAATGCACCTGCCCGAGGGGGGTATAAAAATCTGCGCAGACAAGCCGTCTTTTTTAAGACTAAGGGAAAGGAAATGAAGATTCACTCTGGGCTGCAGAGTACTCACGTGTAAACAACCGATCGGTTCTATGCAAGTGTGGAAGGTGCCGGGTCTCAGCTAACTCGAAAGATTGCGGACGGAAAATCGCGGAGATGCGGAATGCGTTCCCGAGCAACTTTTTGCATTGCCAATCACCCGACAAAATTTCCACAAAATCGGTAAAGTGTGGAAGCTTCCACAAAATTGGTAGATTGCATTCAAATTTTGGATTCTAAATTAAGGAAAAACCTTTAGGCATGCTTAAAAGATCCAAAAAAAAAGTATAAACGCGCTAAAAAAATCTCGGGAAAAAATCTTTAATCTAAATAGAGGCACCTTTTTTCGCGGCCACGATTCGCGCGAAATTTTGAAAACACCGCGAATCGAGTGCGGACCCGCACCTAGTACCTCAGGGTGCTTCGCTGATTTCAAAAATCCCGCGCGACAAAAGGCGAAATCCGGACTTTTTGTGCGTAAGCGCTAAATTTGGCATTTGACGCCAAATGTCCCGCGAAAACGGCTGGTTTTTTCGTGAATTTACGAGTTGACGAAATTTTTGCGATTTCGCGAGTTTCCGAGTTGATGAAATTCGCGATTATGCAAATTCAAGAAAACCGGTGACTCGTCTTTCAATCTCAAGCGGACGCATCACACACTATTTCAACACTTGAATTTAACAATAGGAAGAGCAGGGTCGAAACCCTAGTTTTGGGGAGGGCTTTAACAAAAAAAATTGCGCTAGCAAAAATTTGAAGCCCCTCTTTTGCATCTCTGTTTGCTCAATACCTTTTTTTTTTGTTTATTACCCCCTTAAAGCATGCAAAATCTCTTGCTTGTTGTATTAATGGTAAAAAACAACTTAATTTCATTGCATCGCTGAAAAAAAGCAAAAAACACCAAAGTTAAACTTGACGAATTCCCCATTTTTTATGACAAAATCTCCATTTGAACTTTACAAAATTAAGGATTTTAACTTGATGATAAAAAGCCGCCTCTAATTCTCAAAGAAGCGAAAAAAAAATAAAAAAATAAAAAAAAAAAAAAAAAAAAAAAGGTCATCAATTTTTGGAATAAGTGTGGAAGCGCCGACCAACGGTTGTGTGTGAATATGGAAGCTTTGATCATTCTGAAGCCCTGGATTTGCTTAAGTTTTTTTTAATTTTCGATTCCTCAGGTTTGCAGTGATTGGCTATCGGAGAAAGCTCTCCTGCAAAAAGTTCAAGCTGAAGTGGAAACAGAATTACTGAACGGTGGCCTCCTGCATCCGTACCCTCTTTCAATTGAGCTCATCCTATCTGCTCTAAATTCCCTGCAAAGCATGGACGCTTTGCAAAAAGTCAAGACGTAAGTTAAATTTTCTTTTCTTTTTTTTTAATGGCTTTGTTTTTTTTTTCTTAACTTGAAGTATGTTAACCCTTTCCACTCCACTTAAAAATGGGGAAAAATGCTGTTTTTAAGAGTTTTTGAATGATATTACCTTTTACGGTTAAATAAAATGTATTTTTTTCACCAATTATGAGTGTGTCGAGCTGCGGTCAACAACGGAGCTGAACCCGTAAATCAATTTTGTCGACTCCAGCTGGACAATGGAGAGGAACCCTCAATTATGTCGAATTTTGTCGACCACAGCTCACCTGTGGAGTGGAAAGGGTTAAGTAATTCAGCATAACGAACATATGGTTTGGACAGCTGTACTTGATGACTGCTTCTACAACTGTGAGTATTTTAAGTGAGCCAGGGACTTGAATTGCTTAGAAAATTTCGATTTGGTTTCATTCCAGGTTCAAGCCTTAGTAAAAAACTGGTTCATAGTTTGGAACTGGTTTCCTAACAACAGATTTGGTGCAAGCTGGCTCAGCACGAGTGATGTGCTTTGTCAATGCATATACAAATTGAAAATTAATGAAAATTGAACTTGAAAAGTAAAAGAAAGGGAAATTAGAGAAACAAGCTTTTTTAATTTGATTCTTTATCTTAAATGGGTCTGTTGTAAACTTTTGCTACAGCGCTACAGAGTGATCAACCTCATGTAAATTCGCGTTAAAAGTCCATTGGTAGCAGTAGAAAGTCATAAAATGTAATAACAAACTCACCAGAGGCATTTAACTGAAATCCAAGGTAAAATGGTTGTAAAATATCCAGCAACCTGTAAGCAAATACCATGAACATCCAAGATGGCCAACCTCACAACATCGATCACAACTAATCACAACGCAAACAAACTCATAACCTCCGATGCTGTGAAGTTGTTAACGTTGGCCATAATGGATGTTCAAGGTGCGTGCACACAGGTTGCTCGATATTTTACCGCCATCTTGGGTTTAAGTTAAACGCCTCTAGTGAGTTTAATACTGCATTTCATGACTTTCTGATACCACAAATGGACTTTTCACATGATTTTACTTGAGATGTAACACTCTATATCGCTGTAGCAAAAGTTTGCAACAGACCCAGTACTGACTTACGCCTCTTTGTGGGAACATTGACGAAGAGTCCGTAAAGTGTGAAAATTGGCATGAAGTTTGGTTGTATCAATACCTTGAATATCATAAAGTACCAAAATTTGATTTAAAAAACGAGAGTTCTAATAAAAAAAAACTGGTCTTGGATTTTTTTGGAAACTCCCCTCCCCCATCCTTGGAATCACAAGGATTAAGCTAATTTTAAAATATTCTAGCTTTTGGAGTCTTGAATTTCAGCTTGTGTCTGTTTATGTGTTGAAACCTTACTCTAAAAACTTTAATTTCTTTTTTACAGCAGTGAAGAAGTCAAGTACAAAGCTCAAGTGCCAGCCCTTTCAAGCATCGTTGAGTTTTTAGGTAATTAACAGAATTTCTATTTCTTCTTCATTCATTTCTTTTCTACATTGTTCATAAGTACCAAACTTTGTTTGTTTGTGTGGCACTTAGAAGTGCCTGCTTCTGAATTGCATCCTAAGGCATCGGTGAGCGGTTGGTTGGTTGGTTGGCACAGAGTTTTGATTCGCTGCTAATCAACCACTCACTGATGGACTTTGATGCAATTTGGAAGTAAGCACCACTACTTGTCAGCAGTGGCGGCTTGTCAGGTGTAGTTAGTGTAGTGGCACTACACCTATACTTTTTCAAGGTTTTTTTTTTTTTTCTTTTCAAATTTTCAAAGATAATGGTCGCTCTTGATTAAAAATGATTGGGATTTCGGAGAACTTATTGAACTTATTAAAACTCTTCTAAAAACAAAGTTTCTTAACGTTTTCATGTTTTTCAATTTTTTATTTTGATATTTAAATAAATGTTGGTCTTTAAGGCTTAAAAAAAGATGTTTTTATTGCAGGTTTTGCTCGGAAATTTACTTAGGTTTTTAATTTTTTTCCTTTCTTTAAGTTATTAGAGGAGGGGGGCTGTTTGTTACTATATCGTCGCAGGAGAGCTTTCGTGTCACGAAATAGTTAAAACTTGCTTAAAATTGAATCTGAGGCAGGTCAAATTTTCGAAAACTTTCCGCGGGAGGACCCCCACAACTACACCTAATTTTCCTGTCACGAGCCGCCACTACTTGTCAGAACCCAATACTCAAAATACTTCCGCTCAGCAAAGTAACCAAAAATGATAAAGTGTAAATCACACTTAAATTGGAGTTTCAATACTGTCCTATTTTTGAATGAAAAATATAAGCAAAGAGTCAGCTAGATTACAAAAAGTAATCAGCAGTTCAACCTTGGTAATCGTGTCGCATTTGCTCAACTCTGCTTGAAAATAAAGTATCTTTGAGTTCCCAGCAAGCATCTTCTTTTTCACTCTTGTGTTGAATCCCTTTTTTTTTTTTTTTTTAATCAATCAATCCATCCATCCATTTTTTACTAGTTTTGATTTTTCGTTTGTATTGTTTCAGAACCACTTGTCATCCGACCTTTAGAAAGTTCAAACTCTTCAAAGATGAATATCAAACAATTATTGACATTTTCAGACAAACGAGCAAAGCTATAATACCAAAAAGCTCTAACAATACTTTTCAGTATTATTGCAGTTCTTTCTAGAAAGAACAAAATTAGTCGAAACTTTCTCTCCTACTTTTCAGTATCTGACAATAAATGAATAAATGATTTGAATGAATTTTATGCTTAGTAAAAAAAAAAAGACAGCTCTAGAGTGTTTTGATGGTTTCCGTTCATCCTACTTTGTTCAAGAAGAGGATCCATAAACGGCTACTCAGCCATGCTTTTTTCTTAATATGTAATCATATCAGTGGTGTAGCCAAAGGGGGGTCCAGGGGGTCTGGACCCCCCCCCCCCCCTTGACACCAGAATTTGTTCTAAAAAAAGGTAATTTTTTGTGTTTTTAGACAAATATTACCAAATTAGTATCTTTGGACCCCCCCCCCTTGACAATTTTCGGACCCCGGAACCCCCTAGAAAAATTCTTGGCTACGCCACTGAATCATATTTAATGTATTTATGATGAATCATTTCTTTCATCGTCCATTTTTCTTCTGTTAATATTGTTCAAAACACCAAGAACGCACCATAGTGCCCCACAGTGCATTCGATGAGTAAACCCATCCGGTTTCCCCCGCACTTTCTTCGCCTGTACAGCTGCCGCATCTGCGCGGAACATAGCTACAGTTACTCTACCTATCGGGAAGAGTATGAACTACATGATGGAGGCGCTGGCAACGCTATTTGCATCACGCAACTTGGGATTCAAAAAAACTTCACAGTGAAAAGGTTAAACCTAATTAATTGTACGATACAAATGAGTTTTCCTGAACTCGAGTGTTATATGTAGTCCGACAGTTGAGTCGTAAGCACTGTAACTTTTTGTCAGACCACGTCCGGTCAAAATTTGAACGGCGAATATGTTTTGTTGGATGAAATCTAACACATGACTGCAAAGGATTAAAACTATGCAGTTTCCTCCTTATTCAAACCCTGGGTCCCTGGGTGCGCTCGTGGTAGTTTCAGAAACAATTTTAAAGGTCCTTAAGTATGATCTTTTATAGTCTGACATTTTTTATTTTTTTTTTCTTCAACTGTTACCATCATAACCAATGTTTACCAAAAATTGTTTGTCAGTATTCATCGTTTTTATGTTTTTCATCACATTTGTACTATATATTTTATTGTTTTCTCTTGTTTAACCCACCCTACCCCCTTATTTTACCCCCTCCCCTTTTTTCCCTTCTTTAGGTGTTGGATTATTAATTATTTTAAGAGGAAGGAATTTATTAATGTACTCTTATCAGTAACTTTTGAAAGTTACCATTTTATCTCAGCCACTGTGTTCAAAAGTAGCAGTATTTCTTGTCATTTCATCTGAAGCTGTGTCTCGGAGCAGTGTTTCTTGTCATTTCATCTGAAAATTGCAGAAAATCAGACTCATGCAACTGACCCATTTAAAAAAATTGTGGTAAACATTCCTCACTCTTGACCCTCTAAAGTTAGCTTTTCCTTTTTTGTACGGAGCTTTGTAAAGGTTTTACCCTTTATTCTCTATCGGCCAAGGAAAAAAAGAAAAAGAAAATAAAATAAAGAAAAAGACATTTTTAAAGGTATTATGACTATCTAAAGGAGGTACCCTGGTCGAGATTCTTACTGTCAAATTTGTCCTTTGTTTTCAATGAAACCTTTCGATTTTTCATGATGTACAGTCGGTGAATTAAATAGTGTCTGCCATCGCCTTAGATTTTGGCCCAGATATTTAGATAAGCCTTGTGCAACGCTTGAATTCATTGTGATTCGCATTGCAGGTTGCCTAACTTAACCAAAATCTAAGGAGCTAACTGACATTCTTAAATTCATTGACTGAACTTTAAAAGCATTCTGATTAATGTTTAAACACTTGAAATTCGCAAAATTGTTTAAAGATTGCCAAGATTGAAAAGAATAAAAATTTTAACCACGGTACTTTCTTGAAAAGAGTAATAATTTTGACCATGGTACTTTCTTGAAAAGAGTAAAAATTTTAACCACGGTACTTTCTTTTGAAGGTCATAGTACCTACTTCAACCTATTGCTATTCTTATCCATTGGTAAAAGTAAATATCCATAAGGCCTATTCAGACACTCAAACTGGTTCCTCAAAGTAGCATCAACCCTTTCAGACGTGAAATTCTTTTTGTTCAGAAACAGATTTTGGACCAACAAGGTTGATCTTAGCACTGTTTCCGCATCTAAATTGTTGCGCATATATTGTGTATTTTTATGTTTGCCACAAGATTCAATGTTATTCAGATGTACATTGAAATGTACGCCAGGTCTGAAAGGGCTAAAGTGGGCATTTGGTGATTGTTGCATGCGATCAACTAGCATAGTTTGGAGCTACTTTGAGCATTTTTATTGTTTTAAGAGACCTCGTGGATCATCAATCAACTGGTTCAAGTTCAGAGCTGTCCAACCCAGGTTGGCAGGTGCGTAAATTATCTGAAGCCCTCTAGTCAGTCTTTCGTGTATAGTATCAGAGTTGACAGTCAAAATGCACAGCATAAAATAGTCATCAAGTTTTTGTGACTCCATCAAACATGATAAATATCCAGAGGCACCATTTTATCATCAAGTTCAGATCTGTGATTTCGTTGAGTGGAAATGAAGATTTTGTCATGAAAAATGGGGATTTCGTCAAGTTCAACTTCGGTGTCTTTAGCTTTTTATAGCGAAGTTTTAGCGTTGTCATGGAAAGAGCTTTGCACTTATGATTGTGAAATAAAGAATATTTAATGCGCCCCATCAATCGCTGGATAATTTGTGCTCAACTCTGGTATTGATTCTTCCACCCAAAGTTGTCTTGTCAGCTTGACTTACTATTTGCTAAGATTCATTGCATTTTGAGTATCAGCGTTTGTCGGATAGTATTGTGCCCAATGTAACAGACATTTATTTCATTTTGCAAAAATTGACTTGTATTTATCATGAATTATCATTTTTATTATCATCATGTTCATCATCATCATCATACTTACTTTCCTAGCATTAGATGTATGACCATTATTCTGCTGTGCTAAGGAAGAACGCCGTAAGCAACATTTGTTACTTAGACTGTTTTTGGAGTACCTTCAGCTCGGGCCTCATTCTTATACAGTGGCGTAACTTTGAAACTCGGGCCCACCCCGCAGATTGAGCTGCCCCCCCCCTCCCTTCCTTCAACAGAATCTGCATACTCTAAAATCTAAAATAGTCCAAGTTTGAAATCCTCACTTGTAATTTGTTGAAATGCAACTTGATCTGAAAATCTATGCATCAACATTTTTTGGGCCCTGAGGTCCTGAGCTTTCAAAATAATGATAGAAAGGCTTCTACAAGTGAAAAGGGCCTTTTTATATATTTTCCTCCCAGAAACTCTGGTACAAAGGGGGCTCTTAAAGTAGTAAAGTTCTAGGAGACAAAATTATGAGGCTGATTTATTTGGAAAGAAGGGCCTCACTCCAAACAATTGTGCCTGATTTCAGAAAGATCTGCGTTTTTAAAGAAAAATTAACTTATTTAACTTAATAACAGAACAGAAGTCCTTCTCCCCTCCTTTTTTTCTTCCTTCTCTTTTTCTTTTTCCCTTCTTTCTTTTTTTCTTTGTTCCCTCTTCTTTCTTCTTCCCTTTTTTTTCTTTTTTTCCCTTTCTTTTTTTTCCCTCTCTTACCTGGCTGCATTAAGGGCCCCCAATTGTTCCGGGCCCCACCGCACCGAGGTCCCTGCGGTCTCGTAAGTTACGCCACTATTCTCCCTGCGGTCTCGTAAATTACGCCACTATTCTTATACGAAGTACCTCTTCAGGAGTTTACTATTGTTGCACTTACCTGGTCACTCAACACTCTCTCTAACAAAGGCTCTCTGCCTGTCCAAGCATCTGGGAAAGGCGGACCGTCGAACAATAGACGGTCTGTCTATTGTTCAATGCTGGAATCCTTGGAAGGACAAACCATTTGAAGCATTAGAGGTTTAAGATTGAGGGTAAACTGAAGAATAGGGGCCCCGAGTTACATTGCAAAAACACCACAAGTAACACATGTCGCCTACAGCGTTCTTCCTTAGCTTGGCAGTATTCTCAATCCTGTGATCCTTTTTTACCATCCGTTTAAGTCTTTCTCCCTGTGATCATAATCAGTATTGTAATAAGATATCACTGCTCTTCTGAGGTAATTTTGGAAAAATGATAATTTTCAGAAACTGACTCTTGTAATGAATAATATCAGTTGGTGTATCAACTAAAGTTAAATTGCCTATAATGTTTGTAACTCTATTATTTGACAGCTCAAACCATTTGTGATCTTTTTTGTTTTAAAAAATCTTATTCAAATTTGAGGCACCTTTATGTATGATGAAAAATGATTTTAGAATCCTTTTCCTTTCATTTTATCGAAAAAAGTCTGATTCTTTGAAAGTTACTCTGGATAGTTGCTTGTTGTGGACAGTATTTATTCTGATCTTGCAAACTCACCCGCAATTTTTTATTAGAGAAGTCAAGTGAATTTGGGCCCCGGTAAACATTCCCACGTTCGACCTCTCGATATCAGAATTTCAATAATTCTGATCTAAACTTTCATTCATGGATTGATCGTTTGAAAGTTTAAAAAAATCGTTTCATCTGAAAGTTGTCTTGATGTCTTAACTTTTGTTTGCTTGTTCAAAGAAGCTGAAATTATCTTTGTATCAGGGCGCCTTTAATGGGTCAGTTGTATGCATTTTTTTAAATTCATTTTCGTAAACTAGGAGAAAAATAAGGGGACACTTATTTCTTCTTTTATCATTTTGAACATTGGTTCCGCAAATAAAGCTCTGTAAAGATGCAAAAACCAGTACGCCTAGTGACGTCATGAGGCGTATCTCCTATAAGAAATAATGTATTTTTTCTCGTTTGTAACTGTCCGCACAACTCCGGACCTATTGGACGTAGGAACAAACGGTGACTCATTACTGTTTCAGCTTGGCTTACATTATCATTTCATGAATACGAATTGCAGAAAATCAAACTCATACAACTGACCCATTATTCAGCCTGAGATTACGTTGAAATGCCAAAATTCTTTTAAAGCTTAGTTTGCAACGGTCATCCAATATATCGAAAGAGCCACAATTTTTACAGTCGACGAATTAAATGCCGCCCGGGGCAAGGGTACCCACATGCCCCCCCCCCACGGCACTTCCCTGGATTTTGGCTCAGGTCGGCAAACAGCAATACTTAAAAACTCACTGTGATAAGTATTGCAAGTTGCATACCTGAACCAAAATCCAAAGAGTCAACTGACTTTATTTAACTCGTCGACTGTACAATGTACTTGTATTCCATGTAAACTGACTCTTTCTCTCATTCTCTCTATCTATTTTTTAAAATACTGTAAATGTGTTCCAGGTGTCACAAATACCTACTTGGAATTGTCCAAGTAGACTTTAATTTTGCCGAATTTATTTTCTTATGAATGGCCGCCAGTAACAAACCTGTCTTGTTAGTTATAAAAGTGCAATTTTTTAGGATCCCATAGACTCCCTTGTTCAAGTGAAGCTAGCCTTAAGGTGATCAGTATTTAGTACCTATTTCTACCTTTGGAGCGCTACCTTTTCGATTAATGTGAAATTTAATTTATTCTTAGGGAGATGGAGTGTTAGGAAGTGTTTACTTCAGAAGTGACGGCGCACTTAGACGAATATAATCTTAGGGATTTTTCATCATTATTTCTTATGTTACTGAATGAAAATTAATGGAAATGAATTTGAGCGTTGGCTTTTCATAGAAAAACGCTTTAAAATCAAAAGTTGAGAGTCGAAGGCAAGTTTTCTTTTGATTTGAAGGAATGAAAGTCAAAAATTCGCCAAGGATTAAGATCCAGGTGCGCCTACACTTCTGAAGCAAGCTCTAGAGTTTTTTTCAGAAGTGTCGGCGAAGCTTACCGATAATCTTTGGTAATAATCTCTGCAAAAAGAACTTGTTTGCATTTTTGACCTTTTAATTTTAACGCGTTCTTTAGTGAACGCTTAAATTCATTTTTATTTATTTTTACTATGTAATAACAGAAATAACATTAAAAAACTGAAAATTCCAAAGATTATCAATCTCGGTGCGCCTACACTTCTGAAATGACCAACATTGAATAATCATCTCAAGAATGTCTTTGCTAAATAGCTTGTCGGTAACTTCATAAATAAGGCTGAAAAGTATCAGATAGGGACATTCCATCCTTTCGTATACCAACTTTCAACTTTGTTTACAAACTAATGGACAAGATATTTTGTGGAGACACATTCTTGTGATGATTTTTTAGTCGGTATCAAACTTTTCGTTTTCATAAAAATAAATTAGTTTTGTCCTGTAATTTAATGTGAATTAAATGGAAGAGCTCTAGTGTCAGAAATTGGCACTAATTGTGGAAGATTCACATTAATAAGAAAGAACATGATGCAATTTTCAAATTAATGAATGTATACGAAATAATTTCTCTTGTTTTTTTTTAATATTTTTAGTAACCATTATGTGAGCATGATGAAATTATGTTTTTTCGAATTTTTTGTTTCTTTATGCAATGGGCCAGTTTCACAAGTGGCGAAATTGAGTTTTTCAAATATGAATCGCTAGTATAACTGCAAGTTTTACTGCGATATCTCTGCAATCACGTAGCATAGAAGAATAAGAAAAAATATGAGGTCCATAATGTTTCATTTATTTTCATGGTATGAATTTAAAAAAAAGTTGTGAAACCGGCCCATTCCTAACCAATGGGATCCTAAATCTGTATACTGTGTATTAACAATCAAAGTAGAAATTATTTAGAAAAAAAACTTACTCAGATTTATAAGTTTCCATGATGTTTTCCCTTTCTCAACTCTTTTTCCTCCAAACAGACTGACTTTAATGGAAAAAATAAAATAAAATAAAAAACAATAAAAGTAATAATTTAACAAATGAGTTATCCAATATTTGCATTCTTACAAAAGCCTGAGATCAGCAGGTAGTCAGAAAAATATAATTTTTCTCTTTTTACAAAAAATTAGAAAACAAAAATCGTCTCAAGCTCCTGCAACTTGACCCCCAAAAGTCACCCATGTGGCTTCGCTACAAAAAACTGACCATTTTTTAACGATATTAATGTTAAGAAATTCTGGCAAATTTTGGTGTATCGGAGTGTGCATAACCATTACGGAAAAGTTCAGGACTTTATCTTTAGAAAATAACATACCTAGATACTCCAAACTTACCTTCTTCAAATCTATAATGCTCTGAGAATCAGGGCACGTTTTTCAATCTTCGTTGTGGTGATTCGGTCCGGGGGGGGGGGGGGGGAGTGTCCTTCAGGATCGGCAAAATCAGGGTTGTCATAAGTTAAAAAAGTAAAAGTCATCACGATTTCGATCATTTTCCTTGAAGGGCGGCAAAATTGTAATCGCCCCCCCCCCCCTCCCTCAGCAAAAACGTCTGCACGGTCCTGGTTGAAATGGCTAATGGTTAACGGCTGCAGACTGGCGCAACGCGATGCGGCGCGGCGCGCACAAGCCGCTGTCAGCAGCCAGCAGCCGGGGGAAGATCGTGGACAATGACCGACTACTTCCAGCGTTGCCAAAGTTGCAGACCTTAATGCACACTTATTTGCTTCTCCCCTTTATTACTCTAGAAAGATTTTTCTGGAATTTTTGTTTAACGACCCTCTTTAGTTTTAAAAATATTTTCGTTTTTTCGTAGATATTTTCGATCTTTTTCGAAAATTAAGAAGTTTTTCTCGACTGACTTCTAATTTGGCATTGCAGTCTTAGACCGATGGATGGTGGACGGAAGTTTAATGGTGAGAACGGTGAGGTAGGAATGGCTGTGTGCAACAGCGCGGTGCGGGCGAAATTGCCACTGCAGAGTCAAATAATGTTGCCGCTTTTTCTAACCATCCATCTTTTATGACAGCGTTACCGTTTTAAAAGTTCGGTATGCTATCGACGCTGCATCCTCAGTTTTTAAAAGCTGGGACCTGCCTGATTATGTTCCGGCAACCTTCATTTGTCACTTTATTTTTGGTTTTTTTTTTTTTTGTTGTTTTTCGTTTTTTATATACAGCGCGGTGTGGTCCGCAGATATTCGGGGTCTCTTAGCGCTAGTAGCAAAGCCGGGGGGGGGGGGGGGGGGGGGGGGGGGGGGGTCGGCTTGACACTAAACTCTGCCCCAATAAAAGGGCATTTTTTGCGTTATCAGAGAAATAACCATACTCTTTTATCTTCGAACCCCTTCCCTTGAAAATTTTTGGACCCCGGATCTCGGCAAATACATTCACGGTCGATTATTCGGAAACATGGATGCAAACTCTTTAAGTAAATTTTTAAGTGGTCGACAAACCGTAATCCGAATAAATTATGTTTTTATATAATCTTTGGTTTTTTTGTTTTCTGCAAATCATTCTTTGATTTGTTCTTTATTCAATTTTGCTTCATCAATTTCACCATCGAACAGCTGCAGCGGAGCGGAGTTGGTCGCGTGCAATCCGGCAACGATGCATTCCGTCCATTCATCCTCATGTGAAATATCGAATCGAAGGAGTGCACCCCTCCTCAGACCGACCTTCTTCACGGGTATAAACGAAGTTTCTTCTGAAAAAAACAAAAATACAAAAAAAAAGTCTGAAATACCTAATTTTTCGCCAAGCGCCTACAGTTCAGGGTATAGGCAAAACCAAGTCCGCGGAGTAGGAATATTTACCTACCCACTTAAATCTTGAACTGAGCGCGCTAGTGTATTATTTATTTTGCAAAGTTGCCAATTTGTAGAAAAATTAGGCTACATTTCCGGTTTAAGGGCCACAAAATCCCGGTTTCTAGAGTGACCGGAAACGTAGACTTCTTAGGCTAAAAAATGTGGAGACGGAGCACTGCAGCAGTTGCTGCGCTGATCAGAGTTTTTCTATGGACTATTTTAAAATGCAGCTACTATTCTTGTGATACATCGTTTGAAAGAGCAAAAAGGTGATGTCACCAAAATCCCACTTGTGACGCCTCTATCGCTTCAGCTTTGCAAATGGAGTCGATCGCCCTCAAGGGTTTTCATATCATTTGCATCTGCGAGGCTCTTTCACAATGCATATCAACTCTTGACTCATATAAACATAAAGGTAATGTCACCAAAACCCCACTTGTGACCCCTCTGCTCTATCGCTTCAGCTTGGCGAATAGAGTTGATCGCCCTCAAGGGTTTTCATATCTTTTGCATATGCGAGGCTCTTTCACAATGCATATCAACTCTTGACTCATATAAACATGGGCAAAAAGGTGATGTCACCGAAACCCCACTTGTGACCCCTCTATCGCTTCAGCTTGGCGAATAGAGTTGATCGCCCTCAAGGGTTTTCATATCTTTTGCATATGCGAGGCTCTTTCACAATGCATATCAACTCTTGACTCTTATAAACATGGGCAAAAAGGTGATGTCACCAAAACCCCACCTGTGACCCCTCTATCGCTTCAGCTTGGCGAATGGAGTCGATCGCCCTCAAGGGTTTTCATATCTTTTGCATCCTGTGCCGGATTCAGGCATGGGCCACATGGGCCGTGGCCCTGGCCCACGGCGGCAGGTTCTGGGAGTGGCAAATTTTCCCAGGATTTTCTTTTATTGTTTTTGTTTTTTTGTTGTTGTTGTTGTTGTTGCATGAAAGCTGCGTGTAATTTGACTCCGTAGAGATGCGTCATCGCGTCGCCTTGAGTCTCATCGGAAACCACGCTTTAGTGCTGATTTTCGTCCTCAAACAACGCTGTAGATTCACTGCGTTTTTATCACTTAATTAGAAAATCTGATTAATTTCGTGAATAAAGAATCGACCAATCTTTCCAAAAATCGTGTAGTTTTGGATTTATAGGAGGTAAAAATTTCAAAAATCTCCGGTGGGAAAACATCACCTAACTGGAGGGGCACGCGCCCCAGGGACCAAATAATGTTAGGTCCCGAGAATTGAATTGCGTGCATCTTGCGTGCGGTTTCGACCAATCAGCGAGCTTACGCACGGTCATGTGACCGTGCGTAAGTTACGCTCGGGACCGAACACTATTTGGTCCCAGACCCCCAGAAAGTGTGGGCTTAAAGGGAGCGGCAAATAGTCAGATGGCACATGGGTGGCAAAAGTGTAAATCCAGCGCTGCCCCTCCCCCCCCCCCCCCCCACGTTGGGCAGTCATCATAAATAACCCCCTCGGATATTGCGCCTCCGGTTTAAAGAAGAATTGTCCAAACCGCATCCTTTTGTCTTGTTTAGAAAAAAAGTTAAGGGGGGGGCGTTACTTTTGAATAACCCTGTATACTAACGATGAGAGGCGCGCACTCATATTATTTAGTTACTTCATTTTTTTCATCAAAACCTAATTTCAAGAAGGTGACGTTTATCGTATATTTTTTGCTTGCGAAATGTTAAAAAGTATTAATCAAAAAATCACCCTTTTACGGACATCATTGGCCGTCAACCGCTCTACATAAAAACCGCCTGCTGATTGGTGACAATGGTGACTTCAGACCGCGCGTTCAACCGTAGACAGTAGGTAAGTACCGCTCTCTGTCTTCATTCAGTGTGAGCGTGGACTACGAAAGAACACTGCTAAAGTAAGAGGGTGAGAGAGAAGCAAGTGAGGAACTTGTCGCACAGTGGGGCTCGGGCGGCTCGACTTTTTTTTCTTTAATCTTAAATCGAGGTTTACGTCTTACGACCCCGCTAAACTTTATTTCACACCGATCTATCCTCTTAAGTTTTTTCCGTAAAAGAGAGATTTAAATTTTACAGATCATAAAAACCTACGTAATACTTAAGTATGTAAACATTTGTGAACATGGTTTTGATTGTGATTTTTTTAATATGATTTTACTTCACATTTTCATAGTAAAATGCAAATTTAAATGTAATTTATTAGATTTTTAAATAATTTTTATGTAAAATTTACATTCGTTTCACCACGTTGAAAAAAACTTTATTTACTTAATAATTATTTTGGTTTTTTGTGTGTAAAATTTAGTACATGTTTTACGTAAGAAACTGTGAAATTTTTTTTTTTTGGTTTTGTTTTTTTTTTCCCCTACAAGCATTCAAGCATAGGTACTTAGAATGAATTGATTACACAAAATCTTTTATCGTGCACTGAAATCATGGGCGCTCGCAGAAAAATTGATAGATGGGGAGGGGGGAACTAACCTGCGGGATGTCTGAAATAATCATTTCTATGCTGCTAATTGCTATTCTGAGAATTTTTTATTATTGTGATCGTTAGTTTTTGTCAACTCCTTTAGAGCTATGTGAAAACTCGTAAAATCTGATCGCATTTTCTAATGAAAGGTCAGGAAGGATTAAAAAAAACATTATTCATGAATTTAAAGCCCAACTTATGGCCTCCTTTGACGCAGCACCGTTCTGGGGAGACACTCTGCTTTATAAGTTACTGGAGCAGAGAAAACGTGCTGGAAATTGGAAAACCCAAACCGGCACTCTGAAAGCAGATCGAGCTGGTTTTTCGTTGAGTTTTTCCAACCGTTGCAATTAACGGTGCAACACGTTGTACTAGTACGCCGCGCGTTCCCATTTAAAAGTGATGTCTTTCCCGCTCTTTGACGCTCATTGTTTACCACCCCCTCCTCATAACACGACACCCCCCACCCCCGCGTGGTATATGGTCGGAACAAAGAAATTGAATGCGTTTTTAATTTTTCTCGGGATTACCTTCAACCTTTAAGTACCTCAGCAATTTAATTGATTTCAGCACTATAGATATTGTCCTTCTCTCTCTTTCTCTATTAGAACGCATGTGTTAAAAAAGGATAGAAGAGGGTGCGAAAATCACGTGACTGCCCCTGATCAATCCTTCTCCAACAACACACGCATTCTAGTGGAAAAAGAGAGAGAAGGAAAAATTCCTGGATCCGCTAGAGGATTTCAGATTTATTCACTCGCCTTACACTTAATAGCTTTGCTCAGTAACGGATGTAAAACATTTTTCCGGAGGGGGGGGGCGCCCATGAAATTTGAAATTTGAAGCGTCCTGGGAAGCAAATTTGAGCTGTATTCTGATGAAGAAGGCAACATTGCAGGCTTCCGGGGGAGGAAGGCATGTGCCGCATGTATCCCCCGTGCCCTTTGGATCCGCCGCTGGATTTGCTGCAGCGGCGGTTCGTGTAATGATGCAACAACGTATTCTCTCGATTTAAATGTATGTAAAAAAATCGATCCTCAGGAGGCTCAATTGCGTCCCCGAGAATTCGATACTTTTGAATATAGGTTCAAATGGCAACCAAGCATTGTTGCCAACTTGCACGAGCCACCACTGCTCTGCTGCAGTAACGGTCGAAAATTCAAAATTCAAAAAATCCTGAACAAACTACAAAGTCGCTGATAAGCAGTAGGTATATATACCTACTGCGAGTAGGTAGGTATATACCTACCTACATACGCGAGTCGACAGACCAAAATAATTGTAGTAGCGCGAGTTTGACCGTAAAATGCGGGTCGATCAGATACAACTATAAATCCATCATGCGCTCGAGTTTTGGTAAAGTACTTAAATGGTGGGTCGTCCTTCTGCGAGAAGAGAGCGGCGCAGATATGTAGTATCAAGTCGAAATGTATTGATTTATTAACTAATTTATATCAGGAGCTGATCTAGAGGAGAGGGGAGTTCGGCCACAGGCGGAAAAATGGGGGTGTATAAAAACATAAGAGGAAAAGAAACGTGAAAAAAAAATATCTTCACGTACTTTCCTTAAAAGCGGCAAACTCATAACAATTTTTCGTTAAGAGGGCGGCAAAGCGTGGACCCCCCCCTCATCCCTCCTTCAAATACCTTGATTTTCTCCTTCGATTTTCGATTTCTGAGTATCAAACTGCAGGTGCTTTGATTGATTCACATAAATATCGATTCGAATTTAAAATTTTCGTCGCGTTATGAAATCGATTAAATAACCACAGCAAGACGTGAAATAATATATCGCGCTCCACACTTCGATTGTGACATCATACTTATCAGTGATGCAATTCGGCAACAATGTTTTCCTCCATTTGAATCTATTGTAAGTTAAACAATCGATTTGCGCTTCACTACGTCGAATCGATTGTTTTACATGTGATAGAATGGAGGGAAATCCCTGTTGCCAAATTGCACGAGCCGCTTCTGATACTATTTGTTTATGGTGGCGTAACGAGCAATGCCGTGAAATCTGGCAACGTCGCTTTTTCTCTTTCCTAATCATTAGTCATCATTGACTTTCAATTATTTTAAAACCCTCGAAAAAAAAAAAAAATCGAACTTGCAAGTGGACAGTGAACACTTTAGAACTAAATATTTTACATTGGTTTAAACTTTAAATGGACAAAATACAACGTTGCCACGTCGCACGCTACGTCACCGGACATCTTATAACTCTAATTAAATTGCAACTTGTCGGTCCATCATAATTTAGAAATTGCAGAATTCATGCCGAAATCTAAGTAATTAGTAACATGATACCCTTCGTCTATCTGGTGAGCGAAAAATCAAATTTCATAAAAATGTATTTAAGTCCAAAAATGTATTTATATTTCACCATTGTGTGGCGGCTAGCGGGGAGAGACGGGGGAGGCCCAGTCCCAGACCGTGCCGTGAGTGAAATAACGCTTCCTTCCTTTCCTCCAACTCCGAACTCCGGCCTCGATGCTCGGTCTTCAACTCGAAGTTCCCATTTTACTTTTTTCCCGTGCGAGCCCCAGCCACATTTCAGGCAATTTTCGTCATGGAAGTCGAAGATTCTGCCGAATATAATTCCGATCACGTAAGTACATTTCTCTATTCAAAGCCTTTTAGTTACCCTTTCGACTGATCTTGTTCTCGTGAAAAAAATTCTAAGTCCCCAACTGCTGTAGAGTCGGCCAGCCGTTCTCAACGAAATATTTTCTAAGTCCCGAATCAACATGGCGTCTCTTCGTGAAATTTTCTAAGTCCCACGTATGTGATAGAATCAGTCAAAGTCGGTTTTTTATAAGTTTTTTCATTTTTTTTTTCTCGCAATTTTTTTTTATTTGTTTCATTTCTCGCAATCTAATCCACTGAAACACGTATATTAAGCCGATTTTTCGTTTTTGATGTATAATCTCGGTTTTCTCCTAAGTTCAATCTTTGAAGTTTTTGCTTGCTTGAAGCATTTCCTTTGCTCATCTTTGCTCGTTTTTGTTTCAGGAGAAACTCAAGATGACTTCGAGTCCTGATGTGAAATTCGCAGGTCAGTTGCACTTGTTTTTCAATCATCTCTCTTTGTTTACATTGGAGTTTTTATCTTCAATTTTCATGAGCCACATTTGATAATGCCTCCTCAGCATCATTTTCAACTGAGATGCTAGACTTGGAGGTTAATGTCTTCCTTTTTCCATTCTGTGACTCTTAAAAGCTTCTGTTCTTTTGCGAAGGATTTATCAACAGTCGCAGACAGCTGCGTTTTGATTACGAGTTACACAGTCTAACGCTGCAATATGAAAGAGGTATAGCTTCATGGTGCGTAGCTCGGGCTGCCATGTTGCCGTTAGGCTTCGTTAACTATCCTTCTCCTTAAATTAAATTTTTCCTTCTAGGTGTACTCTATTATTATCTGATTGACTGTATTTTTGATCAATGAAGGGTTAACGCATTGAACAGAAGTGCTCTCTTTGTGATTAAAGCCTAAAATTTGCTTGTTACTTTTCCGGTTACAGTTATAGTAAGCATTCCCTCTATTTGATGTCCAGTGGTTTCATATACTGTTTTAATCAGGACCAAGTGTTGATCAGGAAAGATCTCACTCTTATGTTTTTATGTCGTTTCTCCCTCACTAATCATTGCTAATTGGCGAGGAGAGCTCCAGGATGTCTTACTTTTCTGTAACCTTTATCCTTCACTCTTTTACTGTTGAAAGCTTTTGATTCCATTAACGGAGCACTAACTAGCCACTGTAGAGGCATGATGAATTTCCGAAGATTCAACAGAACAACAGTCAACTTCCTTCTAATGTCTTCGGGTGTTGAATAGGGAGCAAGTGAGTACCCTCTTCACTTCCCAGTCCATCCCCCCCTTTGTTTTCCGAATTTCACCGTTCAACACTCTGAGATAACAGAGGGGTGGTGAATATTATATTGTTGAATTGTATTGTGGCATCGTGAGAATTCAGCGTGCCTCAACCATGCCCTAAATGATTTAGCATAATGTCCCGTTTCTATTTGTCTCTGTGACAAACACTGGTGACTAATCGTAGCTTCTATGAGGAGTATTTCCACTGCTGAGTTCTGTAACAATGCTGAAATTTCTAAAGTTCCAGCACAATCTAGCAAAAACTCAGTCAGTGTTTCAATTTGGATTGTATTTAATGTGTCGACAGCTGTATCTTTTACTGTATTAGATGCTCCTTAAATGGCTCAGCTAACTCTATGGTTGCCAACATTCATGGATAAGTAAATGGCATTGTTCTATGGGAATATAGGGACGGTTTTAAAAATTTTCCAGAGCAAGGGCAGTTTGATTATCTGGCGATTATCTGAAGTTGCGTTGAGCTACTGAAATCTGATCTAAATTCTCGGGTGAACGCTCGGTCAGCAAAGAGCTAAGACCTGTTGCTAATCAACTATTCACCTCTCTGTTTTGATGTGATTTGGACGTAGGCACTCATACTTGTCTTGTCAGAACCCAATACGCTAAATGTGCCTGCTCTGCTCTGACCCTTGTTTGAAATTCAATTTTGTAGTTTAAGGGCAAGCTGGACTTGCACGTCAACTTTTCGTGGGCCCTCTTTAGTTATTATTTATTAGGTCGTTATAAAGGAGTTTTGTTCTATTAGTATGGAACTCTTGTGTGAATCTGGGGTGTTTTGTAGCATGAAAAGAAACTGAGTCTAATGTGAAGATTTCCAAAGTGTCTTCTTTGACCAATGACCAAAATTACATGGATTTATTCCCTAAGCAAGAATGTATTACACTACCGAAAAAAAAAAAAAAAAAAAATTACGAGAATCATTTACCAATGAATTTATTGATATTTTGTGCCAACAGCTGCCCCAACTGTGCTGTTATTGCAGATGCAACATTTTTCTGCGGTGCCCTTCATTTGTTGAAGTTGAAAGTATCTGCCATCAATCCTAATCTCTCCTCCTCCCCCCCCCCCCCTCATACCCTAGACTAACCTATCAGGACCTGGTTAGTATAGGTGAGGTTCAACCTTCTGTAAAAGTGTATGTGTATGCTTGGGTAACAGTATATCATCATTAAACGTTCGCTTAATATTGGTGAAAATAGTATAGGTTGTCTCGGAAGTGTAGGTGCACCTAGACCGATAATCTTTGGAATTTTTCAACATTATTTCTCATGTTACTAAATAAATATTAGTGAAAATGAATTCAAGCGTTGGCTTATTATTGAGGAGCGCTTTAAAATAGAGCTCATTTCACGAAAGAAGGCCGATGACAGATCATGTGGCTCGCTGCGCAAAGACGTGTTTGCGTTCATGCACATGCGCAAAAACGCAAACTCGTCTCTGCGCAGTAAACAAACCTATCTGTCATCTGCCAACTTTCGTGAAACGACCTCTAACAAGTCTTAAGTTAAAGGCCAGTTTTGTTTTGATCTGAAGCGATAAAAAATGAAAATTTGCCAAAGACCATGGTCTAGGTGCGTCTACACTTCTGAAACGAGCTCTAATTGTAAAGGAAATTATGTACTACTCCAATTTGACTCCTCTTACTTTTGCTGATGGTTTTGAGATTTTTGCAAATAATTATAGCAGATTGTAATTTTGGTTAGGCCCCTGTCCAGGTTTTCCAGTGATACCAGGTGAATAGATCCGTAGCTGCTCACAGCCGTATGAGTATTGCCTGGGGGCACCTGATATCTGGAGGGTTTTTTAATTTTTTTATAAATAGAGAGTTGAGAAATATTTTGTTTGAGAGAAAAAAAAAAAAAAAAAAAAAAAAAAAAAAAAAAAAAAAAAAAAAAAAAAACTAGACATATTTAGAGCACTTTTCCTCCTTGAGTGCTCTAGGTATTTCCTTCCCAAACTTGAGAGTCCCTGGCAGGTCGCCGTTACTCTCCTCTTTCCTATCCTTGTTTTGAGAATACTTTGATTGTCTTTCCTACCCCTTCTTTTTTTATGCAGTCCAGTCGTTCGCTGTGAAATATCAGCATAACGAGCCACGTGTTTGGGCGGCTGGACTTTACTACTACTACTACTACATTTACTACTACTTTTTTTTTTGTATTGCCATGGTAGTTTAAATATGTTATAATTATTGGTCCATTTTACTCAATTCCTCAAAAAATTTCACTGTCTACTATCAATAATTACTTATCAGTTTCTTACCTCCTTTGTATCTGCGGCAGTTTCATTTGTGACTTATCCAATTTTTTGAGGTACAGAAATTGCCATCGTCGAAATGGGGGGGCCCCGTAGGAAAAAACCTCCTCTTCATCGTTGACAAGTCTGGAAGGGGCGTCTGCCATCACTGTCGGGCCAATCAGTTTCTGATACCTATTGACTAGTCCTTTGTTGACCTTTTTAATCCCTACAATGACCAGTGGCAATGATAAGAATTCCACAGCTTTTCCAACCAAATATTCAATGAAGCTATAGGGTGTCCCAAAAGTACTCTGACTCTGACGCTGTATTTTCAAAACTAAACAAGTTATAGGCTGTCCCAAGAATGATTGGACTTGACAACTGTAGGTTTGAATAAAAACATCAGCCTCCTACTGCTCCTAACCAATCAGGTTGCCCTATCTGAGGATGGAAGCTGATGTTTTCATGAAAACCGCAGAAGTGTTAAATCCAATCTTTTCTGGGACAAGCTATAGCACCAAAAGGAAATTGGAAAGCAGCAGTAGGCCCCTGAATGTTTGAGACCTTGACTTATTTAATTCTTCTCAAGTTACATCGCAGCAAAAAATACAATTTTTTTTATTTTTCCTTCAAAATTGCGTTTGTGAATGTTTTCATTTTCAATATTTTCTTCAGAAGGCTCCCCCCTTTCCCCCAGTAGCACACACACTCACACATTTTTTTTTTTTTTAAAAAAAATTAAATCCCTGAGCCCCATATGAGTGTAAATAAATATTTAAAGGAAAGATGCCGTGTAAATACCGAACAGGTCAACTTCCATTGCTTTTCTGGTTCA
The DNA here is from genome assembly GCA_011764245.1 of Trialeurodes vaporariorum. Lineage (NCBI taxonomy): Eukaryota > Metazoa > Arthropoda > Insecta > Hemiptera > Aleyrodidae > Trialeurodes > Trialeurodes vaporariorum. The sequence goes on along the minus strand of VMOF01000035.1, from coordinate 13,708,288 downwards.
CAATCTGGAGAAGTTCAAAATAATCCCCATGCAAAGCAATGCTGAAGACAGAGATACAAGTCCACCATCTTGAAAAGTCACAAAAATAGACTGAGGAAATGTTAGAGTCCCTGTATATCAAAGAGTCTCGCCACGTGAAGCATGAAGAAGAAGAATTTCGAAGGAGGCGTCCACTCTGATTGGTTGGGTTCGCGGAGGGGGCGTGAACGCCTCTTCGGTGGGTGCGTTCCAACGGTTCTCTTATGGAGAATAACACAGAACGCCTCCTCGAGCTCCGTGACAGCCTAAAATCTAGCAGCCAACCAGAATCTATACCCCGTATGGCGAGACTCTTTGATTTACAGGGACTCTAGGAAATGTCTCCATTGGCTCTTTTGTGAGTTTCCATTTTGATTGTATTCTTCTGTGAGCACTACGAGGTGTAGTTACTGCCCTGTGGGTATACTTGGACTTTTTCGTTTGCACCCTGTATGCTATCTTTCAATGCAATTTGGTACCTAACTTGGCCAAAGCACCCTTTTCTCAATTTTATACTCTTATGCAATATCATCGGTCTGAGAGGCGGTTTTTCTTGTTGATTTGGACTGCACAGTTAACGGTCCATTAAGTTATAATCCAAATTACTCCTTTGTTGGCTCTAACAAAAATTCTGATGGTGATATCTTGCAGCCACTTTCTCTGTGTACTATAACTTTCAAAAGAAAGTCCTCCCATCGAAATTGCTCTTAATAAATGTTTCTTTTATTTAACTATCGTTTTAAATTTATTGAGGCATAATGTCATTATAGGGGCAATAGTGTGAGACTCTAAAATCCCTCCAAACCATAAAATATCTCAAATTGGTCGAGAAATGAATTAATGAAAACTTCTATCAGGATACTTTCTTTTGAAAGCCATAGTACATTCTCCCTCGTCATAGGAAGAACTAAGAATTGTTTCTTGGGGGGGCTGAGTAGGCAAAAAACTTGTGACCTTTTTTTTTCTGCTTCTCATGCGTTTGATCCCGGATAACTCTGACCATCAAGATCCTTGAAGCCCATTTTTCTCTTACTATCCAGGCAAGTTTTGGGGGAAAATGCAGTTTTTGCTTCTTAAATTTTCCATGAGAGTAGACATTTTGAGATGTGGCCTAATGGCTAAACGTATTTTGTTTCCAAAATTTTCCGGGAAGGGGGGGGGGGCTTATGACAATGAGTACAATAAAGAAGTACAAAATTCCCCCTCAGATTTGGGCTTAATGGCGGAGAGATGCAGATGTCATGGGAGATTCCCATCTAAATTGATACATTTCTCTGTGTTTCCGTAGAGAAAATTACAAATTAGACAGGATTCTCCCATATGAAATGCCAATAGAATAAAAGTGAGGGCGGAAACTTCAGATTTCTTTCCGGAATATACAGAAATAAGTGAGTTTCAACACCAATCACACACGTCCGCCATGTTGGGATATAGGATCACAACGTTGCCTATTGGTGCCGTTAAATTCCAAACTTGTTACCATTGGCTCTTTTGGGAGTTTCCGTTCTGATTGTATTATTCTGTGTTTACGCCTTACTCTCTGAAGTCATTTTGTGAATTTGTAAGAGAATTTTGTTCATAACTTTCTGTATGAAACACATAGAGGAAAGTCTCAAATTAGATTGTAATCTCCCTTGTTGCCTGTGTTGCTCTGCCATTAGGCCTTACTCTTGAAAATTATTTGTGAGTTGGTGAGTGAATTTCGTATTTTTTTTCTTCTTTTTTTTTCCTGGATTCCATTAAAACATGCTTTATTTAATCTCTTATATAGCATAAATTATCAAGAACCCTATCGGTTGGTTTTTTTCTTCTTTCTCAATCAAGATATGGGCAATAACTAATAAGTCCGACGTATTTTGAGGGTTTTAAGAAACAACATCAACTAGCCCCAGTGATGTAGGAGTTGTGTTTAGCCCAACAACCTACAGTAAGAATAAAAAGCAGAACTGTTGCTCCTCGAAAGCACAGTTAGTGTTTGTGAGGCGAAAGGATCCAGTCTTTCGATTTCAAGAATTTAAAAAAAAAAAAAAAAAAAAAATTTGGAGCACTTAATTCTAGTGTCTCTTGGTGAGGAAGAAGCAACCACTTTTATTTTTCTTTTGAATCCTCTTTATCCAGGTAATCCAAGGATCTTTCCTTAAAAGTTTCTCTCAGGGCTGCCGTTTGGTGGATCTTTAACCCTTTGTCTCCTGACGGTACAAATTTGTACCACCAAATTAACATGGTTTTAAACGCATTTTCAGAAAAATCACCATGCACATCAAACTAAACGAGAAAAATTCATTCTATTCATTGAGATTGATAAAAAATTTATGAGAAGGGTTTGTAATAAATCCAGGTTTAAAGTGTTAATGAGATTCTACAATCCATCAGTGATTTCACCGGTCGAAGGAACGATTACTGATTTGAGTATTTTTATAAGCTATTGTTATACTTCTTAACTGATGTGTAATCTTTGCTTTAACTGGTGAATCACTGATGGATTGTAGAATGACATTAAAGATCCGCAGAATAGCAGCCCAGGTTTCTCTCAGTCAACTTAAAACATGATTTATCTATTTATATCCACGCTCCTGAATTTTTGCTTTTGATGAATTTTTGTCCTTTAGTGCCGATTCCGGTGACAATTTGTCTGTTGCAAACCTTTGATGCAGCGTTTGGGAGGGTTTATGCCCATAAAACTGTGTGAAAATCACAATGAAAACTTCAAATAGTCTCAAAATGCATACGCAAACTCAAAAAATGCGTTCAGCGAAATTCAAAGATGATGGTTGAATGAAGGAACCATCACAATGAGGGAATACCATCAAATTCCAGCTTTCTCTGTGAATAATCACTTTTCTTAGCACAGAAACTTGCGATTAGATGAGACTCCCCCATAGTGACCTGTTCATTTGACCGCCATCTTTGAATTTCCTTAAACACATTTATTCAGTCAGTGATGGAATTTTGAGACTTATCGATGCTTGTAATGTGATTCTTAAGCAATTTTTCATTGGAATAAATCCTCCATAACTTTGTAGCGAAAATTTACAACAGACCCATTCATCCTCTCAAACTTCTATGAGAGCATTAATCAGAAAGCTAATCGGAAAGAAACCTTTATGAGCTGCATTTCTTGCAGTACTCAAAAGCATATGGTTTGGTCTTAGTGATGGTTTGTGAAGGTCATAATGAAGTATCGTAACAATCTGTCGGCAGGGCTTTTGGTGGATCCATAGAGATTTTCCTTATCTCTCTCTCTCTCTCTCTCTCTCTTTCTGCCTATTTGAATGCATGAGTTAGAAAAGAAAATAAGAGGGGGCAAAAGTCACGTGACTGCCCTTGGGTCATTCCTTGCCAAATCCAACCAGGGTCAAAATTGACCATCTTTGATTTTTCTGAAATGTGGCGCACTTTTAGTCCAAATCGGAAGATTGCAAAATTAATTTTTGACCACCCGCCATTTTTTTTGTTGAATTTTGAAGTTTTCAAAATTTAACAGAGTTTCTTGTCTTTGAAGTGTCATGAATCCGGTCTTATCCAACGTATAAAGCTCAAAGTGGCTTCATTTGAAAACTTTTTTTATTGGCTTACCAATGATGTGCAACACAAAAGGGATCACTATAAATTTTTTCTGAAAATTTTGAAAAAATTTCTCAATAAAGGGTATTTTTAAAATTCTAACAAATACTGCCCCATTCTAACAAATGCATTGTATTTGGAGAGGAGAGAGATGGACAGATTCTTAGATTCTGGTGCACAGGGCTCATTACACTTGCCAAACATTTCTCCCCTCTCCTACTTATTAACAACAATGCTCTTTGTGTGTTAATAGTCTGAATCCTTTTAGTCTTGAAAATTGAGGTGTTACTACTTTTAAGTCAGTTCAATTTTAATTTGTTATCTTATTGTGTTAACTGTTTCAAGTCTTGATAACGCTTTTTTCAACTATTCGAACCTTCCAAAAATTTGCAGTTTTACGAGTAAAATATTTCTGTAAAATCAAAATGAACATGTACGGATAACATTTCCTCTTTCTCTTGTATACCTATACCTTCTTTCTTCATCCAAAATTTTCTAGTCTCGCAAATAGAACTTTAAAACTACGATTATAATTAAATTTTGGGTCTCCCTCGGCAGAAAACCGTGAGAAATAACTTTTTACTTCTTATCTATCATTAGATAACTGAATTATGATGTTCTTGCACGAAAAGATATTGATTTTAATGATAACTGTGCGAATTCTAAATTGCAATGGAAGTTCCTTATTTGCTTTAATTTTCGGAGCTAATCCAACGTAGAGTTCCGATTGCCATAATGGGGCAGTTGCAAGGGTCTGAAACTTTGTGTTTTTCAGAAAGAAAATGGTAGTTTTTGATGAGCTGAAACCATGGTACCTTTGGTTTTTTCCTAAGCGTCCCGGTTTTGGAGATACACACGTGTAAAGTTGTCAAAAATCGTGTGTGTAGTGACGTCACTACGCGGAATCCCCATTTAAAACAATGTATTTTGGGCCAAAATCTCATCTTCGGAGCAATGGGACTTAATTAGAAGCCAAAGGCATCTTTGTCCTCAGCTCATCTAGTACTTTCATTTTCTTGATAAAAAACAACATTTCAGACCCTTGCAACTGCCCCATTCAATCTGTAATCAATGAAATCAACATCGAACAGTGTGATTACTCAAAGTAAGTTTTGAAAGAATAAGTTACTGGCTATGATCCATTTTTCTTCGTTTTCTGGCACACTCTGTTTTTTTTTTTTTTTTTTTTTTTTTTTTTTTAATTTTTTTTATTTGTTGCTTTGAAATACAAGCATATCAAATTTATGGTTTGGAGCTGGAATCACCACTACTAACTGGTTTTTAATGGTACCTTTGTATCTTTATTCCTCTCTCTCTCTCTCTCTCTCTCTTTTTTACATTCTCACGACTAATGAAGTTAGAATTTGAGAAAGTGTTGCAATGGCACAGCTGTCTGTCTGTATCCCAGCATAACTTTTGAACCAATACTCAGTGGCGTCGCGTGCCATTTGGCAACAATGTATTCTATCCATTCAAACTCATGCAAAATATCGAATTCGGAAGGTGCACAGTGCACAAGGAAAATCCGATATATTTAATGAGTTTAAATGGAGCAGTTGCATTGTTGCCAGATGGCACGCGACGCCACTGCCAATACTCCATATGCAAATGGGTTGATACTTATAGCTATAATATTGGAAATTCATTTGGCTCTAAGCTTAGCAAGTGCAAGTAGTACTGTGTCTATCTGTCTCACTTGTACTCATTGAGACTTATGGGAATTTTTGTAGTTCCAAAATCCTGGCTTCATTTTTGAGTGTTTCAGCTCAAAATTTTCAAGGTATCTTCCTAATGTATGTGCCTAGGTGCTGACGTTCCTCAAATTTGTACTTGAGCGCAGGGGTGCAAAATGTGCCCGATCTAGCAATCCGCGGATTGCGTGAAAGTGAGGAAATTTCTGGGAAAGTGAGGAAATTTGTCCAATTTTTTTTGTTTTTGTTTTTTTTTTTTTTTTTAAATAATGGCAATCAGGATTTCCCAGGAAATAGTGTGCAAAATGGGAAAATATCAATCACTTTGCGAACATACGGTGTTGAAATGTTAAAATAACCAAAAAAAAGTCATCACTTTCAAATTTTTGTGAGGATATTTTTTAAAATCCTGTGAGAAAATAAGTCATGGATCGCGTGAAACTTCCAAAGTTTTGGAACATTTTGCACCCCTGCTTGAGCGTAAATTCATCAATTTTATCCAAGAACTGTTGACTTTCTGAGCACGTGGCGCCGTGTCAACGGTTCAAACAAATCAGCCCCGGAATCACCTTAACAGAGATTTCACCTCGTGAGAAAAGATAATCGATTGTATTATTGTGTGTTATGGTAATAGCGTCTCTTCTCATACCAAGTTGATTTTTTGAGGTTAGGTTTGTCTTTGTATACCTATACTTATGGAGAATGAAATATTGGTGAGATGCAAAATCGTGATTTATCCTCTCTAAATACGATTTCCAACTCTTACTGCTCCGGGGAAGTAACTAAGCCCAAAACTTTCATTAAGGACGTACTTTTCCAATTTTGGTTGAACTTCAAAAAACCAACCAAATACTCGATAATGCCACAAGCATTCCACAAGCTTGCATATACCAAGAGGAACCCTAACCCCACTTTTTCCAACGAAGCAGCCGGGTATGAGTGGAGACTGTATTGGTTATGGTAATCTCGAGGTCTATAAAAAATGTCATCAAATGAACAATGCAGCAGCTCTACTGCTGCTACTTCGACAACAACAACCACTTTTGCAAGTGTTCTAAAAGCTTCAATTTTATTCTGGTTACAGAACCTGCAGTTGTCAATGGCATGAATGGATTTTCTGAAAAGCCGAAGGAAAAGTCCGAACTAAATGGAGACTCCCATGGCAAAGAGAAAGAAAATGACAAAAGCAAGGTCAAGCACAGTAGTTCGTCAGACAAACATCGGGTAAGTTTTAAAATATTGCCTATTGTAATTAAATGAGATTGAATTTCATCATAATAATGCGGATTTTATATAATTGCTGTATAAATTGTTTTAGTAGAGCGATATATCGTATTGATTGCCATCCAAGGGCCTCTGGTTCCAAACAAACTCTGATTGGATGTATTTTCCCCATTAGCGCACTTTTGAATGGAAATTAGGCTATCAAATGAAACAATTTTGCAGCTATGATTTCTGCGTCCTTCAAAATGCTTAATTATTCCTGGTTCCTTGACTAAAACTGCCAGAATCAACAAAATATTACTGATTAAACAATGCATTAAATCAAAAATCAATTTTTTTCTTTTTAAACAAGCAGTTACAAACATTTGTTTATTAGATTTTAAAATTGAAACCTGGCTTTATCCCTTTGCACTCCACTGTCGGGCCGGACCCGACATAAAGTTTGAGCTTTCGTAGCTCCACTGTCGGGTGTGGCCCAACTCTCCTATCATGTGCAGCCCTCTGGCGGATGTTTCTAGAACTACTAGCCTGCGTCTCGGTAACGGGCGGTGTAGTATCAGGAGCGATTGGGGGGAACAAAGATGGAGCGCAAAGGGTTAATACCCACTAATGAGAGTAAAGTCTTACTTGGGATTATCTCAGTCAATGAATTCTGGAGAATTTAAATAACTACAGTCAACAACTTACTTTTTCTTGTTCCCAACTTCTCAATTCTTTGAAATTTATGAATTTCTTCCTTTTCTCAGGATCATAGTCACAGCCACAAAAGCAAAAGCAAGGACAAAGATAGAGAGCGAGAAAAAGATAGGGATCGAGAGAAGGATAAAAACCGAGATAAAAGTCGAGACCATAAAAGTTCAAGTTCGAGCTCGAGCAAAGATAAAGAGAAAAGCAGCTCCAGTTCGAGCAGCAAGCATCATAGCTCCAGTTCGTCGAGTAGCAAAGATAAAGACAAGCACAAATCGAGCTCTTCAAGTTCATCGGCTGACAAGAAGCCCAGCTCATCTTCAAGTAGCGACAAGCATAGATCGGACAAACATAGCAGCTCATCTTCGGACAAGAAACATTCGTCATCGTCCAGCAGCAGCAAGGATAAGGAGAAGAGAGACGATAAGGACAAAGAAAGGTAATCTTTTGTTTCATCTATTAGGGGTAAATTCTTGTACTATGACTTGATAAAGAAAGTATCCTAGAGCTCGTTTCAGAAGTGTAGGCGGACCTAGACGGATAATCTTTGGAATTTGTCAACATTACTTCTGATATTACTCGATGAAAATGAATGAAAATGAAATTGAGTGTTCACTTTTCAGCGAGGAACACTTTAAACGCAAAAGAATAAAGTCAGAGGAAAGTTTGGTTTTATTTTAAAGGAATTAAAATTTGAAAATTCGCCAAAGATTATGGTTTAGGTCCGCCTACACTTCTGAAACGAGCTCTAGTCAACGAGCTATAGCAGTGGGTCTCCCATGATAGAGCTGGGTAAAGAAAAGAATAGACAAATGTAAAAGTCTGGTGAGCTCAACAGTCATCAAACATTATATATGAAATGCAGGCTGAAAGGTGTTGAGTGATGATGATTCGGAACTCATCAGTATTTGACATTTGTCTATTTTTTTCTTTCCCCAGCTCTACCTGCCTAGCTCCGCCATCACGATATTGCTGTTCTAAGCATTTTCTTTGCATTTTTCTAAGTTTATTACTGAATTTCAGACTTTTTAAGTGTGAGTTTTGCTATATTTAACATCAGATTTGACTTTTCATCTGCTTATTGCAAAAGTTTACTAAAGCCTTATTGTTTCAATTTTATTACTGTTGCAGGTCGAAAGATCGAGATAAGGACAAGAGTCGCGATAAGGATAAAGAAAGAGATCGCGATAAGGACAAGGAAAGGAGTAAAGACAAGGATAAGGAAAGAAGCAAGGACAAGGACAGAGACAAGGAGAGGAGTAAAGATAAAGATAAGAGCAGGGATAAGGACAAAGAAAGGAGTAAGGATAAGGAACGGAGCAAGGACAAAGATAGGTCTAAAGACAAGGAGAAGGACAGATCGAGGGATGAGAAGAAGGACAAAGAGAGAAGGAAAGAAGATGACAAGGTCAAATTGTATAATGGAGACAAGGAAAAGAGGAAAAGCGATGAAGGTAAGTGATGGCCTGCAATCTGTACCTGTTACTGTGTCATTGCGATAAAATCTCCTATCGCTCTCTCTTTACCTCATTATCTACCTTAGGTAAGAGAAGGACAAAAGATAAAGTTGTAGCTGCGCCTTCCACCTTTTTCTTACCTGATGCTGGCAATGAGGAAAAGAGAGAGAGAGAGATTAAAAATTTCACCGCATGCCACTATCCTGTAATTATGTAATTAAGACTTGGCTCAATATAGACGTTGATACTTTTGAGAGGAACGCCCGTTGTCTTATTTGTTGCTCCCATAATTGTTTAAAGAACGTATCTAAATTTATTAATAAATAGCCTAGTTCAGTGTTTCTCAAACTTTGGTCTGCTGGCCTTTGCCAGGCTGTTAAGGAATGTCCACCAGAAATTTGTTTACACCTATTTGACTGCAGCCTTTAGAATCAGAAAAACAAAATGTCATGTCCTTTTTCGTCACTACAAAATTTCTTCATCATTTTTATGCATTCTAACCCAACTTACCTGTCTCAATAAAAATTGTAGTTCACATTCCATATTTTGGTTAAAAATGTCTCCGTCCTATTAAGCAGGTAGACCCCCTTTCATTTTAATTTAAATTGAATTTTGAATTTGTATAAACTGAAGAGCAAAAAAAAAAGTCATCAATTTTGTAGGTGGTCAGCGGCTTGAAAAGTTTGAGAATGTATTGAATCATTACAACTGTTAAAATGGAAAAACTCTTTACACTCTTTCTTCTTTGGAAACAGGAAAGCATCGAGACAGCGACCAGGAAAAGCTGAAAATTAAAGTAGAACCTGTCCAGGAGCTTGTGCCTGTCAAACAGGAATTCGATGACGATGATGATGATGATTTCCAGCCGGTATCAGTGAAAAGAGAGAGCAAAGTGAACTACTTGAAAGATGACGACGATGAAGATGAAATGGACGGAAAAGTAGAGGTTGATGAACCAAAACCAGTAATAAAGCAGGAATTCAAACCAGTAAAGGTAATTTTTAAAACTTATTTGTAAATCACAGGGATTAAGGTGATTCTTCAGTGTTTAGTGCCGACTTCTACCATCAGAACGCTACCGTTCGATTAATGTCAAAGTATAGGCCAAAGGTAATTTATATTCAACCCTTTCATACCTGAAAATACTTTTTGTTCGGAGCCAGATTTTTGGCCATCATAACTGATCTTAGCACAATTTTCTCATATGAAAAGACGGGCTTATCATATTTTCATTTTCTCCATAAGATTCTATGTTATTCAATTGGACATTGAAATGTTCACCAGGTATGAAAGGGTTAAGAAAAACGAGTGTCTGTCACCAGCTAATCATCTGAAAAAGGTCTCTGCAAAACATTTCGTTGCAAACTTTTTCGATACAAGAATCGATTTGCAATATTCCATTTTTTGGTACTTTCAGCTTTATTTTTGAAGTTATTGACAAGATATTTTGCAGAGACCTTCTTCAGATGATTATCTAGTAGTTGACACTCCGTTTTCTTAAATATTAATCACCTTGGGCCTGTAATTTGACATTAACCGAACAGTAGCGCTCTGGTGGCAGAAATCGGCACTAAACGCTGAAGAATCACGTTGAAAAGGTTACTTAGTGAGAAATGGCAATCCAGGGGGTGATAAATGTGCTCCATCTAGTGATGCACAGATCGCATTAAAGTGAAGAAATTTTTGGGGCTTTGAGAAAGTTTGCCCTCTTTTTTTTTTAATAATGGCAACAAAAAGAGAAATGAGACAAAAAAGGAATTCAGAGAGTAAAATACAAAATACCAAAGCACTACAGCGGATGCCCACCTGTTGGTTGCAGGAATTCCTTTCCTGCGCAGGATTTACTGCATGTTGTGGAGTCCTATGTGCTCTTTCCCATCCTTGCACTCGTATCTTTCCCCCTAACTGATTGAATGCTTTGACTCCGTGCAAACAATGTGCCAAGTGAGTCTTAACATGGGAGTTGAGTGCCTATCAACTAACATGCCATTGGCTGATGATCAGTGCACTAAAAATTCACTGACATCCTTGCTTGACCAAACGGTTTGAACGCGTATGAAGGAGCCTCGCAGAAGTGTGTTGTTTACTGTGAAAGACTCGCACAAGAGCTAAGATTGCAGCTGGGGCGATAGACAAATTCTGTCTACCTATCTAACTTAAATGGCCCTAAAATTTTGAAAATATCGATAATTTTGCATACGTACGGTGTTAAAATGTTGAAATAAGTTTTAAGAAAATGAAATTTGGCGTTCCCCCCCCCCCCCAATCCCTTCTGCATGAGCTAATAAATGGAAAAATGAAAAACTTGAGTTTTTGGGTTGAGTAAGATGAGAGGTGTTCCAACGTCTCGGAAACAGTTCCGTGAGCAAATTAAGCCCAAATCGTTTGAAACCTGGTTCGAAAGAAACGTAAGGAGAGGGCTGTTAGCGCCCCATTAGGTGTTTATGGATAATGGATTGTAGTGTAGCTTTCCTGAGCTTGAAACGCCATTTTTTTCTTTTGCTAATTTTCTCTCTGTTTGTTTCAGTCTGAACCATCGGACGCAGAAGACAACAACAGCCTGCTCATCGACGAATCGATGAAAAGTCAAAGTCAAGAAGAAGATTCAGAAGATGACCTGCCCTTGTCTAAAAGAGCTCCAGTTGTGGCCAATAAAAGAAAAATTGTCGATGAAGAGTTGTCCGATGAGGATGTACCTTTGAGCATGCGGAAGAAGGTCAAGAAGGAATCGACTAAAAAGCGGAAGAAAGCAGTATCTGAACCGGAGGAAGACGATTTCAAACCGGCGAAAAAGAAGGTCGTCAAGAAAAAAGTGAAAGAAGAAGTTCCAACAAGTCCAGTGAAAGGTGGAAGGAAGAAAAAAGAGGAAGAGGAGCAAGAAGTGTGGAAATGGTGGGAAGAAGAGAAGAAGCCTGACGGTGTCAAGTGGACGTTCTTGGAGCACAAAGGTCCCATCTTTGCTCCTCCATATGAGCCTCTGCCGAAGGACATCAAATTTTACTATGACGGTAATAGTTGCAATATTTTTTACTCTAGAGGCTAATTTTTTTTCATAAAAATACGATGGAACCCTAATTTTTTTATTGCAATTAGTCTGCGCGGTTGGAGTGTTCAATAAAAACGGAACAAACTGGAGTGTGGTTTTTTAACAACAGCATTTTGCACTTTTTTTTTTGAATTTTTTTTTGTATTTATAGGATGACAGTTACTTTTTCGTACTCCTTACTGTCTGCAGAATAATGTAAAATGCATGGGGAAGCCGTATGAGCCTCTGCCTAAAGACATTGAATTTTACTATGACGGTAATAGTTGCAATATTTTTTACTCTGTCGGCTTCCCCATGCATTTTACTTTATTCTGCAGACAATAAAGAGTACGAAAAAGTAACTTTCATTCTATAATTACAAAAAAAAATTCGAAAAAGAAAGGTGCAAAGTACTGCTGTTAAAAAACCACACTCCAGCTCGTTCTGTTCCGGTTTGATTGAACACTCCAACCGCGAAGCTTAATGAAAACGGTAAATAAAAATTTTTTAAAAATGAAAGTGGAGAAAAACTGTAAAAAAACCATGCTCACTGACCACTTTGCTTAGTCCGTCCACTGATGGCTGTTAACCCTTTCCGGTCCACGGCCATTTTACCCGGCCGCCATAGCTGGTCCACGTACTTTTTGCCGATTTTCGGCCTTTTTCGGGTTATCCCGAAAAAAGTGAAAATATGCGAAGGGAGACAAGGTTAAGCCAGTTGTCACCGTTGCCGACTGCGAGACTAGTTCCTTAAGTGTTCACCAGAGCCCGCCACACGCTGGACGAGTCTAATATATCCGACATCGACTGCAGAACAAGTTTAACTTTCGTGTCGAATATATCCGACAGTGAACCGGAACTGCTTTTTTGTACTGTCGGATATATCCGACATTGGACCGGAAAGAGTTAATTGCAGTTCATTGAGGTATTACCTCAAATGGAAGTGTTCTAGAATTCTCCTCTGCACAGAATACTCTTAATCAGAACAGAAACTCTAATTCATTTTGAAACATTCTTTACTTCGGGTATATTCGGGTCCGCCATGTTGAAAAGTGAGCATTACCGGCAATCTTCGGCAACTGGCGGGGTTGTGATTGGTTATGCGTCAAATCTGATTATAAATATAACCTGAAAAAACATGTTTGTCATCTTGTGCTGGTAAATTCCAAATCTTGTTTCCATTGGCTCTTAAGATTACTCTTTTTGTATAACAGTGGAGTGAAACAAAATTCTTAAAATTTTCCCTGATGAAGCACTGTCTAAAATCACGGAAATCATGTTAATATATCAGTGTTGTAAAAAATGAAGCCCATCACTCATTCATAGAATGACTTGTACAACGATAAACTGTTTTCTATTTTCATCTTTTTATTGTATCAGATGAACCAATGAGCTTGTCCCAAGATGCGGAAGAAGTTGCAACGTTTTACGCGAGAATGATCGAGCATGAATATACAACGATGGAAGCATTCAACACCAATTTCTTCAAAGATTGGACCAAAGTTATGACTAGTAAGGAGAAAAGTATCATTACTGATCTGAAGAAATGTGATTTTAGGAGAATTCATGCATATTTTGTGCAAAAATCTGAAGAGCGGAAAGCTATGAGTAAAGAAGAAAAGAAAGTAAGTAATAATTATTCTCATATTACCAGTTAATTTTAGGTTAGAAACTTTTCAAAAGCTGATAGTGAAAATTACCGCTAGTTGCATTATTTATCCGAATCTGCCAGAATGGGTTTCATTGTTTGTATTGAGACTTGTAGTTTCTAAATCTCGTTCGCGAAGTTTTATAAAAGGTAGTACATGAATATGCAATTTATAACGCAAAGTTTGCAGTTTTTTTTTTTTTTTTTTTTTTTTTGTTTTGTATTTTTTTTACCTCCATTTCTTCCTCCTCCCTTTTTGTATTCTCAGCAGTAGCGTCGTGTGCAATTTGGCAACGTTGTAATTTGTCCGTTTCAACCCGTGCAAAATATTGAATTGAGGGAGTGCACTATGCACCTCCAATAGTTTGACCGTTTTACATATGTTTAAATGGACGAAATTCAGTGTTGCCAGATTGCACGCAATACCTCTTGATTCTCTGTCCAGTTCTTGTAAAAAACCAGCATAACGAACATATGGTTTGGGTGGCTGGATTTTACCGCTACTAGAAGTTGATTCAGATAGCTTTGGTTCGGATAGTGCTTTTTTTTTTTTTATTAATCTACGTGGAAGAACGATATTACATCTACAGAGAACTGTCAGAACGGAAGCTATCTGAAACGACCTCTACCATTAAAAATTGAGGACTGAACTGTCAAGAACATCTGCCCTTTTGGCTTCAAACGGCTGCATCCTCAATATACTATGTACCAAATTTCATAATTAAATTGACCTTGACGGTTGGCATGATTAGGGGCGTAACTCATTTTCCATCATTTTCAACCCTTGCTAACTTTTCCATTGGAAGATTTTACTGGGAAAAAAATTGTTTTCCGTCAAAAGGGCGGAAGTTAAACTTTTCTATATCGGCCGTTACTTTGTTTGGAATGAATTTTAGAAAAAAAACTGAATGGAGTATGAAAGATAAGGGCTCTAATCATTATATTTCATTTATTTGATGTATTTAACTTCAAAATTTTTGGAGATACATTGCTTTTTAAACTTAAAACGCAATTTTCTCAAAACCAATTTTCGTCACATTTGCCCTTTCGTCGGATTAGTCCGCAATTGTGTGAGATTATGCAAAATCAGATTTTTTTTTTTTTTTTTTTTACAACGTAAACTTTGCTTTGCATAAAATATTTTTTAAGAATCCTGGCTACTTTGATTTTGTGTTGAAATCAGTGGCCTTTAGATGTCGCTGGACTGTGGTGGACTCAGTCCCTCTGTTGACATTTAGCTCTTCACTCTAGCGTCTCAATATTCACTTCCGCCTTAGTTTTCTGATTGTTATTTTATTATTTTCCAGGCTATAAAAGAAAAGAACGATGAAATTCAAAAAGAGTACGGCTTCTGCCTCATCGATGGTCACAAAGAAAAAATAGGTAATTTCAGAATTGAACCTCCCGGCCTCTTCCGTGGGCGAGGTCAGCATCCAAAAATGGGCAAACTGAAATTAAGAGTTATGCCTGAAGATGTCCTTATAAATTGTAGCAAAGATTCCAAAATTCCCAAAGCTCCTGACGGTCATAAATGGAAAGAAGTTCGTCACGATAACTCTGTAAGTATGCATTCTGTCTGAAGTATTACTGTATTAATAATAAGTTACTGTCTCCAAAATTTGACTGATAAGTCATTTTTTTTTTTTATTTTGGCAAATCATTGATAGATATCAAGCCTCATTCCTTAATGAAATATTATTCCTTTAAATTATCCTGCTGGAGCATTTCGAAACAAAAATGTTAGTATTTCACTCATTAAAGGCCATGTGAACCCTTGGGCCAACAAAGTGTTCGGTCTCATTTTCTCCAGGGGTGCGAAATTTTCCAAAACATTGAAAGTTTCACGCTTTCCAGGAATTTTTCCTCACAAATTTCTCAAAAAATTTGATAAGGGATGCCTTTTTTGCTTCCTTCAACATTTTAACACCGCATGTGTGCAAAATGACCAATATTTTTGAAATTTTTAGACCATTTTCTGGGGAAGTCTCATTGCCACCATAAAAAAGAAAAAAATGGGCATATATCGAATCCCTGATCTTGTCC
This sequence comes from Trialeurodes vaporariorum, assembly GCA_011764245.1. NCBI lineage: Eukaryota > Metazoa > Arthropoda > Insecta > Hemiptera > Aleyrodidae > Trialeurodes > Trialeurodes vaporariorum. The sequence continues at coordinate 13,692,931 of VMOF01000035.1, read as the reverse complement.
TCCTGCGCTTGCGCTCTCAGACTAAGTTGAACTTTGCGTGGTTTCAATGAAAAATTATTCTTTACTCTTGGCAAAAGTAGCCTGTTTGCAACTTGACTTTACCTGCTAGCTCTTGACATGAAAAAAAATTATACATTCTTCCGCTAATTTTTGTGGATTAGCCATCTTTTTTTTTTGTCCACAACAATTTTTCAAATGCAAACTGCAAATGTGTTGTGGACTCCGCCTACAAAGTCCCGTGGCTGCAGGCGACCAGTGAAAATCTTTTGAGAAATCAGAGTGCCCACTGCGCATGACATCCACTCCGTCCAAAATGGTTAGCGTGCTTCAAACCAAGTGGACGGTAGTGGTCCACAATCACTCGCAGCAGTGCTACCAGCCTGAGAAGAAAGGAATCCCGTAGTGTTCTTGCTTGAGGAGCTATTCGTGGTCGTCCACAAAAAGAAAAAAAAATGCGACCGTGGACTGCAGCGGTCCGCAGCGAGCGGGTGTGGACATTTAAAAAAAAACAGCTATTATAACATGTTCTTAAATAAAATTCATGGGTCCATGGAATGCGCTAACCAACTGCGTGTTTATAAGTACTTAAACTATAACCACAAACCATCAAAATCAATCCTATTGTTGTGGGATCCTATTGTTTTGAAGTATTTTTAAAGAATGAATACCAAGTGTGAAGACTTAAATAATGAGATTCCATCATCGTGTCTCGGAAAAAAATTTCCTCGTCCGCTTGAAAAACTTTGCTGAAAATCTGGAGAGTGCTAATTTTAATTTGTATCTATTGCCTGCTCATTTTTCAGGTTACATGGCTTGCAAGTTGGACAGAAAATGTTCAAGGGCAAGTCAAATATGTGATGTTGAATCCATCGTCCAAGTTGAAGGGTGAGAAGGATTGGCAAAAGTACGAAACTGCCCGAAAGTTGGCGAAATCAGTAGTCAAAATTCGTGATGAATATATGGAAGATTGGAAATCTAAAGAAATGAGAGTTCGGCAAAGAGCTGTGGCATTGTATTTCATTGATAAGGTAATTTCTGATGTTTCTCGCTAAAATTTTAATTATTCAGTTATTGCTTTAACATCTGGAGCATGTGCAAATATGTACAATGAATTGCAAAAAGTATTTGTATAACAAAAAAGAGCAACTAGGATAATTTTCAAACTTGGTAAAGATGAATCATGTAAAGAAGTCTTCAAAACTAATGAGTTGATTACAATACCATCATTTAAAATTTCACATCTTGCCAGTAAATATTTAGTAACAAGAAATGAGCTTGAAATAAATGGAAGCAATCACAGATACAATATGATGCGTTTTTTTATTCTCTGGAGCGCGCATCGGTGCAGCTCCAGTGCACCGGAGTGTTTTGTTATTCCGTTGCTCCAGCACCGGAGCGCACTGAAGTGTTGTTTTATTAGCGGTGCGATGCGCCTGGAGCTGCTCCGGTGCAAGCTCCAGTGTATCGGAGTTGAAGACCGATGCACTGAAGCTGGAGCTCCGGAGCTTCAGCACGTGACCGGTGCTGCACCAGACAGCTTTGGAGCAGCTCCAGAAGCTCCAGATTATTGCACCGGTGCGGATTCCAGAGAATAAAAAACCGCTTCAATACTTGCAACAGACTATGCCCCAAAACTATTGGTCCAGGGAAAAATGATAGCATGAATCAGGAGTTGAAGATAGCCCAAAAGTAGTACAATGCCCTACCTGATGAAAGATACTACGGATTAAAAAAATGTTTAAAAAAAGACTAGAAAGACATCTGAGCAAATTAGGTTATTACTCTGAGCAAGAATTTCTCAATCACCAAAACTAAAATGATATATAATTGTGTTGTGTTATATTGTTACTATTTAAGCCATTGTACAGAGCCTGCATAAGGACATTATAATTGTACTGAAAACAAATAAATAAAAAAATAAATAAAAATAAGCACTAAAATTTTCCTGTTCAGGACTGCCATTTACTGTTTACTTGTTCTATTACAGTTGGCTTTGAGAGCTGGTAACGAAAAAGATGAAGACCAAGCTGATACCGTTGGTTGCTGTTCGCTGCGAGTGGAACATATCAAACTGCATGAAACATTGGATGGTAAGTGTCAGAGAGGAAACTATCCCCTTGTTCATTCAAGCATTTGAATTATTAGTAATACCAGAGGTCAGTTTCAGACCAATAAATGTTCGGTACAGACGGTCCCCGAAAGGCGTTGGATGTGAGCATTTTTGTGTGGTTTTAAATGGCCGTACGTGCCCACCAATCATCTGGGTGCAGAACGATTGGCACCGAAAATTTATTGGTCCCTTAGAGTATTCCAGGAGTGAGGGTCTGGACAAGTGTCTTGAGCAGTGTTGCCAATAATGACAGAAATTATCCAAATTTCCCATTTAACTTTATGTAAAATTTGATAAATTCTTTCCGTTAATGGCAACATTTGAACTTGAATGAAGAGATAGGGTAAAGAAAAGTAAGGTAGAGTTTGTTTTAGAAGTGTGGGCGCAGCTAACCCATAAGCTTTGGCGAATTTTTAATTTTCATTCCTTCAAAACTTTCCCTCGACTTTGACGTTTTGATTTTAAAGGGTTCGCAGTGAAAAGTAAATCCTCAAATTCATTTTCATTAATTTTTATTTTGTAATGTGAGATGTAACGTTTGAAAATTCCAAAGAAGATCAGTCTAGGTGCGCCTACACTTCTGAAATGACCTCTATCTGTTACTCATCTGGAAGGTTTGGGTCATGCTTAGTGCTTTGTAAATTTTGCTGCTGCAAACTGTGCCAAAACTTTTAACTGTTGTGCAGTAATGTTAACCTAGTAAAAGCTCTGATTATTATCTTCTGGATCCAAATAAACTAAGCGAAGTAATGCAAAATTGGAACTTTTTGAATTTTGAACAAAATCATTGCAGTTTTTATGAAATAACAGCTAAAACGTTCCTCAAATTGCTTACAATAATGGAAAGTTCTCAGGATAGTATGTTGCATCACTAAGAAGAACAGGGCCCATAAAATGATCTAATTATGATCCTCTGATTTTAAATAAACCAAGCGAAATAATGCTAAATTGGAATTATTCAGATTTTAAATGAACGCATCGCTGTTTGCATCAAAGAACAGCTAAAATTTCCCCTAAATTTATTCAAATAACCTAAGTTTTCAGGATAGAATTGCATTGATGAGGAGAACAAGGCCCAAAAAATGTATGGTACAGACTGTCTTTGGCTTTGAGGCTTTAGTCATATCCAAGCTGTGTCTCCACCAATCAGAATGCTGGGTTCACTAATATTACATAAGTTCTTGCTTTTGGTTAGTCCCAAACATATTCTGTGCCTTGAAACTTTTATCTTTCTTCATTTCTTAAAGTGATTCTTCAGCGTTCAGTGCCGATTTCTGCCACCACAGAGTTTCCGTTCAATTTATGTCAAATTACGGGCTGAAAGTAACTTATAATTAAGAAAATGGAGTGTTACAAGATAATCATCTGAAGAACGTCTCTGCAAAATATCTCGTCAATAACTACTATAATAATTCTAAAAGTACCAAAAAATGAAGTATTGCATTTCGATACAAAAATCGATTTGCGATATTCTATTTTTTGGTACTTTCAGCTTTATTTTTGAAGTTATTGACGAGACATTTTGCTGAGACGTTCTTCAGATGATTATCTAGTAACTTACTTTCCGTTTTCTTAAATATAAATTACCTTGGGCCTGTAATTTGACATTTACCGAACAGTGGCGCTCTGGTGGCAGAAATTGGCACTAAACGCTGAAGAATCACATTAATTACTTATGAATGATAAAATTGCATTATTTTATTGCAAGAAAACAGTGAGTGCTAGTGTCTTTGATTCAATGCTTTTTCCCTTTTGCTATTTTACAGATAAGAAATATGTAGTAGAATTTGATTTTCCGGGTAAGGATTCAATTAGATATCATAATTTTGTGCCTGTTGAGAAGAAGGTTTTCAAAAATCTGCAACTGTTTGTTGAAAACAAAAAGAAAGGAGATGATCTTTTTGATCGGCTAAATGTAAGTATCACTTTCAGTTCCTCTTATTTTCGATTGTTCCGACGTAGGTGTCCGTCCCTAATGAGCACAAAACTAGGGATTCTTGATCCCAAAGTACAGTTATTTCCAAAGATTAGACGTTTATTCTCGCAGTGCTCAAAGACCCAGGTGTAAATTGACCCGCCAAACTCAAATTTAGCTTCAGTTTTGATCGAAGTATCCTTGTTGTTTCAAAATTTTAACTTAATCTCGAAAAATACAAGGAAGGTTGGTAGGTATCTCTCTACCTTCCTATTCCCTTTTTTGTATTCTCAGTCCAGTTGTTCACTTTGAAATACAAGCTTAACGAACACAAGGTTTGGGCGGCTGGACTTACTGCTACTACTTAAAGTGATTTTGAATATTTTTTAGTTACTTGTGATTACTGATAACCTTTTTTTTTCGCAGACCACTGTCCTGAATAAACATTTGAACGAATTGATGGAAGGTCTCACTGCGAAAGTGTTTCGTACTTATAATGCCTCTATCACTCTTCAGAATCAACTAAATGAACTCACCGATCCCGATGCCTCAATCGCTGAAAAGGTACGTTTTAATAAATGAGTTATTAAGTAATCGATCAATCAATACTTTTATGGAGACTTTGAAGGTGAATCTTCAGCGTTTAGTGCCAATTGCTGCCACCAAAGCGCTACCGTGTTGAATTAATATCAAACTTTAGGATGTAAATAATTTATATTTTAAAAAAAATGATTAAATAATGTCAGGCCAGAAGATTTTGTGCATTGATACTGAATTACTAGTTACGAGATGGCATCAATTTTAGATGATGATTTGGTTTCATAAATATGACTTTTTAAGGGCATATTGCTGCGAAATATCAACTTCAAACTTTTTCACCGGTTCAGCCAAACTATGAAAAACACTTACCGTATTTACCCACGGATAGTGCGCACCTAAAAATCAATTTTTTGCCGAAAAATCGGGGTGCGCACTATACGCGGGGTCTTCGCGAAATCAGCCCCGCAAACAGTCGGTGAAGCATGAATACAAACACCAATGCTTTCCTCTGTTCAACTATAGCGGAGCACGCCCGTTATCGCGACGAAAAACTAGTTTCTTATCGGGAACTAGATCGCGTTTCAAATGCGCGCATGCGCGTATACAACTTGTTTTGTTTATTTCCGCTCCCCGTAGGCCCGTACGAAATCAGAATGTCTTCCCCTCGCCCGAGACGGGTGGCGCGTCGTGAGGGTGTAGGCGTGGCTACAGCAGAGATAACAGGGTGCCGTGCATTATGTTGCATGCTCTGCCAGCAAGCGCTTGCACGCGCCACATGTCACGGGTTGCGGAAGTCGAGGTCAACCGGTTTCTTATCAGAGAGGGGGGGGTTACCTATCTTATCTGCCATCTATTCGTATTGTTACACAAATTAGGGTTATGTTTTGATTGACAGGTGTTTGATTTATTGCTCTGGTGGGCTGTATTAGTGCGCACTATACGTGGGTTATGGTTTTTTTTTTTTTTTTTTTAGCTCCAAAATTTAGGGTGCGCACTATACGTGGGGGCGCACTATCCGTGGGTAAATACAGTATCCCACATTCTCTTAAATTTCCCTGCTAATGTAGGCTTATATTAAAGAGTAGATGAGTAGGGTGACGGTAATAGGGACGTCTACCCTATTGGCAATTTTTGCAAGGACGTACTTGTAAGTCGTCATTGGCACTGTAAGTGTTAAGAATGAAAGAAAAAAAAAGTGGTAAAAAAATGCAAGAAGTTTTGCTAATTTTGATTGTTTTCCTCTCCTTTTCTTTTGCAGATTTTGCAGTACAACCGAGCTAACCGAGCCGTAGCCATCCTTTGTAACCATCAGCGGTCTGTTCCTAAAAGTCATGATAAATCAATGGGTAACTTAGAAGAAAAAATCAACACTAAAAGAGATCAAATTAAAGAAGCTGAAAAGCAAGTGAAGGAGGCCAAAAAAGAAGCCAAAGGAAGCGCCCATGGAAAAATGTAAGGCCAATGTTTAGTTTTCACTACTCAATTTTTTACTCACCTCTTCTCCATCTTTTGTTGTGAGAATACTTTGATTGTCTTTAGAGGTGTTCGAGTATTGACATTTTTGGTCAATTCGAGTCGAGTTTTGCCTATTTTTTCGAGTTTCGAGTTCAAGTTCGAGTAATGGCAATACTGCAAAACAGCAAAATAAGTTCACCAAAACTGAAAGGCCAAAAATAGCTGAAAATAGGGGTCATTTCACGAGAGTTGGCAGGTGACAGATCGCCTTGTTTACTGCATATGCAAGTTTTGGTTTTGGAAAGACTTCTAATGCTATCTTATTATAAGTAGCTATAGTATCATTAGAAGTCGTTGTGTTTTTAAGCTCTATTTTCGCTGCGCGAGCGTACACCAACAGTGCAGAAAACCCAAGCTGTCATCTGCCGTCTTTCGTGAAATGACCCCTACCAACACTGCTTCGTATACTAACGTTCATCATTCAAAAAGCAAGGGAGGAAAAGGGAAGATAATAGTTTTTTTTTTCCCTATCTTTTGATCAAGGGCTTTTATCTTACTTTTAGTTAAAGTTTGATGCTGCTTTGGTTGGAGGAAATTTAGTAGTTGACGTTGAGGTTGTTAAAGCTTTGCTTCCATCTATCTTTGTCTTTGCTTTGATTTTCTCAAATTCTTTGAAATTCTTTGACCTATGTCCTCTACCGTTAATTTCGGAACAGAGTTGTGGATTTTGGGAGTTAGTTTCACAGTGTCGAGACAGAGGTTATGGGTTTGTTTGGGTGATACTGACCTCTCCATTTTCGGATTCCGCGATCTCAAAATTTTATGATGAAGATTCTTCAGATTACTTACCACCAACTTTTGCGATTATGAACAAAATCGGTTGGTTCTCTCTACTTGGTTGGTTCTCTCTACTTGTGTTTAAAAGATGTTCCAGGATGATTACAAAAAAAAATTGATGATAAGTCATGCTATTTCGGCGAGTTTTGCAGGTAAGGTCACCACGATTTGGAAAGTCAAAAAGTGGTAAATAGGTGCGTCTTATACTATAGCGATGATACGGTATATGTTTTTAATTTTTTAGCTTATCAATTTACAAGTCAACAACTTTTTCTCTCAGCTCTTTTTAATATGGTGTCATTTGTATTTTTTTATTGGAAACAGGAACCTGGAAAAGAAAACGAAGTGTCTACAACGGTTGAAAGAGCAACTCGTGAAATTAGAAGTAAACAAAACAGACAAAGATGAAAATAAAACGATTGCTTTAGGCACATCCAAGTTGAACTACTTAGATCCAAGAATATCCGTAGCATGGTAATTATTTCATTATTCTCTCTTTCTCTTCTATTACCCGTATCGTATTTTTCGTGGAATCAAGAAATACTAGCAGCAAATGCGTCTATCAAAATAAGAAGTCTTCACATTGTTGGAGAGCTTTATTTCTTTGTTTACGTTTCAATAGACGTGTTAGAGATAGTTTCAGAAGTTTAGACGCACCTGCACTGATAATCTTTGGAATTTGTCAACATTATTCCTGATATTACTCGATGAAAATTAATGAAAATGAAATTGAGCGTTCACTTTACGATGAGGAACACTTTAAAAGCCAAATAATAAAGTCAGAGGCAAGTTCGGTTTTGATTGGAAGGAATTAAAATTGAAAATTCGCCAAAGATTATGGTTTAGGTGCGCCTACACTTCTGAAACGAGCTCTAAGTGTGACTTTACAAAAAAATGGGATCCAAACAAATGCTCCGTCTCACTCGCTCTCGTGGGTTTTCTCCAGGGACTTGAACCGCTAAGAAAATATCGGTTCGGTTCGGTTCGGTTCACGGTTCAAGCCTTCATAAAAACCCGGTTCGCGGTTCGGAACCGGTTCGCGATGACTTTAGGTTCAGTTCCGACCGGTTCACAGAAGTGCGAACCGGTTCGAACCGGAGTTGTGAACCGGAGTCTTGAACCGGTTCAGTTCCAATGATGCGCTATGTTTTGGCATTTTCTCATTGACACGTAATTTTCCAAGATAGTAAATAGAATAAGCTATGAAATGATTTAAAATATTGCCTGGCTAATAATAATATAGAAGTGATTTGGATAATAAAGGGAACCAGAAGCAAACAATAGATTTCTTAAAAAATTAAAAAATGAAATTTTTTATGAAATTAAAAGAATAATAATAGATTCTATCTTTTCTGAAATTAATTTAACAACTCTTTCACGATAACGGGAATTGCATGTCGCTAGGCCAGCTAGGGGCTTCGGAGCATATGTGAAGGATAAAAAGTTAAACCGCAGTGATTTGTCATCGTAACTCTGTACGAGGGAGGGGAAAAATATCAGGGGAAAAATTACCATCGCAGTGGAACACACTTTATCAGGCGGAATTATGTACACTTTGTAACTGCCGCCAAGAGTGATAGTTAGATTTAAAGGGCAATTTTTTCCAAAAAAATTGAAATACCTTTGCTTCGTCAATTTTTACCTGTAGTAGATGTTTTATCTTTCATTATTGATGAACTGGTTCGAACCGCCTTTCATTTTCGATGAACCGGTTTGAACCGGAATTTTAGAAGTTGGTTCCAGGTTCGGTTTGAGGTTCAACAACTTTAGAAAAAACGGTTCGCGGTTCGGTTCACGGTTCAGAAAATTCGCGGTTCGGAGCGGTTTTCGGTTCACGGTTTGGTTCGGTTCAAGTCCCTGGTTTTCTCAGAAGAAACAGGATCCAATTTTTCAAATGCAAATTTGTGCTAGTAAACAACAAGCACTCTTAGGTTTTATTTCACCATTGGATTTTACATACCTTAAAATATAACCACGTTACAACAAAATTTTCTAAACATCAAGGAATTATTTTACAATCTCAGCTAAATCGAAGAAAGTCCTATGTTTTGTCCTTGTCCCACTCACAGTTTCTTATGGGCACAGAAGTCTAGGTTATAGGTTCATTGGCACCATCATACCACATTGTCATACCTCGAACAAGCTTCGATGTGAAGAGAGGTTAGGATGATTGAGTGTCATAGAACATAGAACATCTTTCGGTTAGTGCTGGGCGAGAATTGAATTTTGCCCTCGAGTAGAGCCAAGGCGAGTTTTTAGCGAAAGCTTCGAGTTCAAGCCGAGCTCGAGTAATCGCAATTCTTCATTTCCATAGCATTTTTCTATGAAAAACAAAAACTACCGACATTAAAATTTAACTTCTTCCAAATTTGTTTACTTTTTTTCTCTTCATTTCTCCAATATCGGGCAGTAAATAAAGTTTATTGGGCCCCATAGGACTAAAGGGTTTTTTTTACTTAGAGTAGAGCCTCTGGAGTATCTCAAAACTCAAGTTTCGAGCTTTTTTAGCGTACTCGCCCAGCACTACTTTCGGTATAACTGTGATTGTAAATTCACTTGTGATCTTTCATGAATTATGTCGAAGTGAAAAGTACTTCAAGGTAAGTGGAATCTAATGATGCCATGAAATTTGAGAAAACTGGTTGTTGACTAGCATGAATTTGCATTCGAAAATTTGGATCTGATTTCTTATGGTCAACCCTTTGCAGACCAGGTTTCTTTCTGGCTGCATACACCCCCTTGACCAGGTTTATTTATGAAAAAACATGAAAAATATCCGTTTTAGGTTGAGTGATGATTTCACTAATTTGTTCCCTACTAAGCCTACGAAGGAACATTGCAATAGAAACAACTCTAAAATCTGCAGAGAAAAGCCTAAACTAACAAAAACCTCGCAAGAGACAATAATAGGAGAGAGGTTTGTTTACAACAAACGTGCAACAGAGATTAGAATAAGGGAAAGCTCTTAGACATTGCTGCGCAGCGACGACCGATGTGCGCACACTCTATTGGGAGTTGGCGCAAGCTGTAGTTCATACTCTCCCGAACAGATACAACAGATGGTTGCCTATGTTTGGGTATACCCAAAGTGTGTAAGAGCTCGAAATACCATCGGAGCGCCCAACCCGAGATAACTCGGGCGCGGTCGTTAAGGGGTTGAATCCACAAGAGTGAGCAAAATAGAGCAGAGGTTACAGAAAGCAGAGGTATTTTACTATCAGTAAGCATTTTTTTGTAGTTCCTTTGTTCAGCTGTCATGGAGTTACATGACTGTCAAACCTTTTTAGAAATTTGTCTTTCTCTCTCTTCCTGTCATTAAAACACATGTGTCAGAAAAGGATAGCAGAGGGGGCCATCAAGTGACTTTCGCCCCCATCTCCGTCCTTTTCCAACGCACGCATTCATATGAGAGAAAAGAGAGAGAGACAGATATCTAAATTCCTGTATCCTCTCATGATGGTAATATTTTGTAAATAGTGTTGCTCAAGTTTTATGTTCCCCGACTCTTATTCTTTTTTGCTTACCTTTTATTTTCCAGGTGTAAAAAATACGATGTTCCATTAGACAAAATCTACAATAAAACGCAGCGGGACAAATTCCGTTGGGCGATCGACATGGCAGGAGCTGATTATGTTTTTTAAATTCGACAATTTTTTAGTTGTTTCTTTTCATTTTTTTCTTTTTTTTTATACATAATTATAAATAATGATTTTAACCTCGGATATACATATTTGTATGTATATAGAAGTATAATTATTGTACGTACAAACCATGTTTGTATGTTGCGCAAGTCTACTGTGAGTGTGTAAAAAATGTTAAAGATAAGTTGAATGATTGATTTCAGAATGTTTCTTGATTATATCAGAAATGTCAAGTTTTGAGTTGATTGTTTTTCTGCATCGGAACGGATGGAATAAATACATTTTAAGTAACCTTTCGCTTTACGGAGTGCAAGGATTTTTAAACAAAGATTTCTAGCTTTTAAGTTCATTACAGCTGTTCTCCGTGAGTCTTCACCAATTTGAGGCTTTACAAAGTTCCTTAATTTGCATGAAATTTAGAAGGAATGTTAAAATTTGATTTGTTCTTATCAAACTTTAAGAATTTCAATAGAAAATTGTGCAGATTTTACCATTTTTTTTAAAGATTTAAGAAAGCAGTACAATGTGAATAGTTTCAAGTGGATGAAAATTCACGGAAAACAGCACTTGCCACTCTTATTAGCCGTTAGTGTACTACCCCCCATGAAAATATCCGTCCCTTGATCCTTGAGCTTAATTTGGGCTGTGGCTCCATGGAAAAAAAAAAAAAAAAAAAAAAAAAATCCCCTTCAAAGTACAGGGCAAAACAAATTCAAAACATGAAGATTTCAAATAGAAACTGTTTTGCTGTCTTGTGTGTGTTTTTACTAATTTGGAAGCTTTGAATTATGGTATCACAGGGCTTTAAAGATTGTTAGAAACTGAACGTAATAGAGAAATTTGGACCATCTGTAAACAATTAGATGGATTGGATCCATAGTAGGAATTTTATTTACACAATGGTTTTTGTAGAAAGGAGCCAACTGCTATGGGTTTCCTTTGTAGTTGGTTCTTTTCTAAGCAAACAGATAAGTTGGTTCCGCTCTGCATAAAGCAGTCTAATTGACTATTTTGTATGTAGAAGGGAACCAACTGCTTTGGGTTTCCCATGAAGCTGGTTCTTTTTTAAGCAAACAGAACAGTTGGTTGCGCTCTGCATAAAGCAGTCAAATCCCAAATCCTGTCAAGGTTGCCACTTCATTCATTCTGTTCTAGGCCCTAACTTTTATTACTGTAAATCAAGGGTACTATTGTTGCTCTCTAATTCATCCTTTTTTAAAAAGAACAAAAAAACCATCATCTTTTGAAGGTTTAAATTATCTTTTTGATTGAAGTAGCTTGTTGGTAAAAACTTCCGCAAAACAGCAATGCTGATTTTTAGACAATTTCGTTCATTGAGGCTGTTTCAATGACTTGTTTTCTCTTTTACCTTGTTACTTGTTAACGCATCTTGAACTACGATAATTGTTGTATGAAATAATCGTGAAAAGGTCTTTTATTTATTAAAAGTAGATTAATATATTTTAATTATTTTGTAACCTTTTATTTTTTTTTCTTTTTATTAGGTTTAATTGGCTGCCTAAATTATTTGGTTTTCTTTTTCTTTTTTTATGCTTTTTTGTACATTATTATTCTTTTAGTAAGTTAATAGTGCTGGATTGGCATGTGTTTTTGGCTGAAAATCGTATGGTGATTTGTTTTGTTTTAACGTGAAACTAGATCGGAATATATATTTATATAACCTGTGTATGATCTCTTTAATAATGTAACTTTTATGATTTAACTAAATCTGAAGAGACGGTACCTTGTAATTGATTAATTGCACCAATTAATTAATTTAATTTGTCTCGTTTTTCATTTATTGATTGCGATAAGATTCTGTATAAATTTTCAGCCTCTTTAATTGTCGTACAACGACCGCCACTCTTCGAATGATTCAAAATGCTACTAATCTTGGAGGTCTTTTTTACTAGGAGGTTCCTAGAGGTTCCTAGTTACGATTTTTCTGATGAATTTCAGCTTTTAATTATTGTTAGTTTCACTTCATTTCACAATATTTATGACTCTTTTTAGGATTTTGACTTTTTTTTAGGGAGAGGTTAAGTTTCTGAAGTTGATTCTGGTGAAATCATTGACTTTATTTTCATCCCTCCCCCTCCCCCTCCTTCCTCACTGGACATTTTTTGAACTGCATTCTGACTTGTGATCATCCATCACATTTGGAATCTTTTCCTGTTGCCCGTCTTTTTTTCTAATGTTTGAATGAACTTAAGAAATTTGGCAACACTGTGGATAAGTTTTTCATTTTTTATTTTCATTTTTTTACTATTTGTGGAGCGTCTCCCATTGTAAAAGTTTCTGTGAACATTCCTATTTAAAATTTAAAAAAAAAAAAATCTTCCTTTTGAAACTAAGAATTTATAACAATGTTTTGATTTTTATTGCGAACAATTTTTCTGGATCTCTCAAGATGAGTAGGGTTTTGAATCGGAAGATAGTGAAGATTTAACGCTGTATTTATATACTTGAGGTATTTCATACCAGAAAGAAACGTTTGTGATGCAAGGTGTAATAAGAAGGCTGCCCTTAACAGTGTTGCCATTAACAACAGAAATTATCCGGATTTTACTTTGAGTCAAATAGGATCACAGAATAATACAATCAGAAGGGAAACTCCCATAAGAGCCAATGGAAACAAGATTTGGAATTTACCAGCACAAACTGGCAACTGTGCCTACTCACTTCTCAAGATGGCGGACATGCTTTTTCAGGCTATACAACCAATCACAACTCGGCCAGTTGCCGAAGATCTGCCGAAGATTGCCGAAGATACTCACTTTCGAACATGGCGGCCCGAAGTAAAGAATGTATCAAAATGAATTAGAGTTTCCGTTCTGATTGTATTATTCTGTGATAGGATGAATCATTGTATAACTATCCGAAGAATGGCAATACTGGCCCCAAACCACATTGAGATAAAAATTAAACTGATGGTACCACTGTATGCAGGAAGTAACTCAGAATATTCTAAAGCATGAAACTGGCTAGGTTATGGAAAAATAAGTCCGCACAAATATTTTGAAGTAAAGCAAAGGGTGTGACGAGGATTGCTTCTATCTCTTTCACGTTCTCACCGTTTAGTGCCACCGGTACTGTTCAATCGTTGTCTAATTACATCCTAAGAGAATAGTTTTCAAGAAAACAAAATGTCAGACGTCAAGAAATGTATCTGCAATGTCATTGACTCAATATTTTGTCAGTAATTTTAAGTAAAGCTAAAAGTTCCAGATAAAAAAGGATTATGGCGAATCGATTTTTGTGTCAAAATGACATGTTTTGTGTTTTTGTGCTTCCTTTCAGCCCTATTTTTAGATCGATTGGTGAGACACATCTTGTTGATAAATTCTTCATTTTTTCTAGTATCTGGTACTCCTTTTTCTTGAAGGTAAATTACGTTGGACCCATAATTTGATTTCGATTGAATGGTAGCCCCCTGGTGGCTGTAACCGGCTTTTTACACTAAATAATCACTTTCAAGCAACCCAATAATTGCAATTTTGTGAAGATTAAAGTTAAAATCATTCATCCTTCTATCAATAACTATGATACAATTGAACTTTGCATCAACTACTCAGTGTCGCCAATTAATGGATTCTCATCCAAAATTCGGATCTTTTTCGAAGGATTTAGAAAACTAAATTGCATAGTTTTACGGATTTTTCGGAGTTTTCAAATTTTTCATTACATTTTTGTAAATTTTTACAGTATTTGTACAATTGCGGAGGTTTTTGGATGTTATGCAATTTTTTAGCGGATTTTTTGAAAAACATGATCGGCGACACTGTCAGTAAAATAGTCAGTAAATGACTGACTATTTTAGTGAGAATTGGGAAATTCTATTGGCCAATTGGCTTGTTTTGAGAAAAGAAGTTCCTCGTCTTTGTCCATTCATCAGAGTGGTAGAGGTAGTTTCAGAAGTGTAGGCGGACCAAAACCATAATCTTTGGCGAATTTTCAACTTACATTCCTTCAAATCAATACCGAATTTGCTCCTGACTTTATTCTTTTGTGTTTAAAGTTTTCCTCATTGAAAAGTGAACTCTCAATTTCAGTTTTATTCATTTTCATCGAGTAATATCAGAAATAATGTTGACAAATTCCAAAGATTATAGGTCTAGGTCCGCCTACACTTCTGAAACTACCTCTATGTTCCTTTTCAGGCCATCTTTGCCTCTAGTATCACATGTTTCTTCATTTCCATTTCAAGTAAGAATCTTTGAGATGTTAGTCACCTGTGCAATTTTAAAATTTTCCAAAAGAATTTTTATAATGTTAGAAATTAATTAAGATTTCAGAAGAAATTACAAACGTTATATCTTTAACTGAATCAGCTAACCAGTTATCGCTGTGTTTGAATGACATTTTCATCTGTCTGCCGCTAAATGTCATAGGTTGTGGGCCTCTGAAGTTACATTGCTTTCGAAAGCAACTGAAGCCAACAAGCCGAAACTTGTTAGAATAAGTATCACTCAAAATCTTAGGACTAGTGTGTCAGAAATTGTAATATTTGACTTTATTGTACATCAAATAGTAAGTTTTTCATTACCAAAATAAAAAGTCAAGTTTTTCATCCTAAATATGGGTTTTGTCGTCTTTTTTTTTAATTTTTTACATGAAGTTCGTTAAACCTGTGTTGAAAGTCTCTGAATTGGACATTTTTTCTTTACATTCCTATTTCTCTAAAGTTGGAACTGTTTTCAATGAACTTTTGAAGAAAGCAAAGGGTCAATCATGAAAATGCCTTGAGAATAAAAGAAAAGTCTTAATTCTTGTGAAAAGTCATGCAGTTACCAAAAATTAGTTCGACTAATTGAACTTGTTTCAGAAGTGGCCTTTTAAGCTCATCGATATTCTTAAGTGAGTTTTCAATTTTTATTCCTTCAAATCCAAATAAATCTTATCTGAGGCTTTTAATTCTTGATTTTATGAAAAGCCAAGTCTCGAGTTCATTTCCATCTTGTAGCAAGAGAAGTTACAAAAAAATTCCAAAGATTATCAGTTGAGCTTAGCCTCTATATCTGGAATGAGCTCTAGAATAATAACGTCGGTGTGAAGCAACAAATTACTCACAAATGACTAAAATTTTCAAGAAAATAGAACTGAAAGTTTTTAAATTTTTCTCACCTCCATGGTTTCATTTCTCCTGTTTTCCCAAAAGGAAGCAAAGATTATATAGAATTTAAACTGTTGAAAAGTATTGCATCATGGTTGTCATGGATGATAGAGCGCATTCCAGAAGTGTAGTTGCACCTAGACTGTAATCTTTGGTGAATTTTTCAGTTTTCATTCCTTCTAATCAAAACGAAACTTGCCTCCGAGTTTGAAATTTGAAGCGTTCTCCAATGAAAGGCCAACACTCAAATTCATTTTTTCAATTTTTATTTTCTAACATGAGAAATAATGATGAAAAATTCCAAAGATTATAGGTATAGGTGTGCCTACACTTCTGAAACAACCTCTACTTACGGTTCATAAAACTGTAGACTCCTATCTTGAAAGAAGAAAGACTGAGCTCACGACCTAATTTATCTACCACACGCTTTCAAAGATTAGGAGGTTATAGAATTCATGAGGTGAGAGAAGTGTAATTGCATCAAAGAGACAGTATTAATAGTTAATAAAACGGTATTTATCTCAATACTTTGACCTTTAAAAGAAAGTACCCTGATCGAAATGTTTGCCATTTTAAATCTTAGCAATCTTGAAACAATTTTGCGGTTTTCAAGTGTTTAAGGACTGATCAGAAGGCCCCTTTGAAAGTGCGTCATGAAAAATCAAAAGTTTAATTGAAAATAAAGGACAAATTTGACGGTAAGAATTTTGACCAGGGTACTTTCTTTTGAAATTCATGGTACATCAGTACTCTCTGTTCTTGTTAAGTGTATTTTAGACATTTATGAATCGTTTCAATCGGTTTTCAATTAGTTCATGGGCTACTTAATAATATAATTCATTTCACCCTGAAAGTGATCTTATGCAAAAGTTAGGTATCTTACAATCCATTAGATCGCCACTGGTCACTCCAAAATTTTTCTTTTTATGGGTAATTTGAAGGGGATAGCAGGTAATTGGGCTGTTGCACACTTGCGCTGCAGGCGATTTAACGGTCTGATGTCACCAGGTGTCACGATACCATTAATCGGCAGTTAGTCACTCCTCCGGTGAATAGTTACTCTGTAAATCTTCCTTCCCAGCGTAGAAAGAGTGACGAAATTGAGATGGAAATCTCCCATTATTAGTGCCCAACACCGCCATTACTGTCGTGCGTCTAAAAATATTCTATGAGTTTGGGAATGGATTTCGTAAGTTTTCAGTGCCACCATCGTTAATTTCAGAGGTTTTTACATCAGATTTGGCCCTTTTAATCCCTTGTAGCAAACATGTGCAACTGCCTTTTTGAGCTAAGTAGTGGAAGGTCATGGTTTCCCTCAATTATTAATGGATCTATTAATGGATCTTTGCAGCCATTCACTATCAATTAAATTTAAATGAGAACTAAAGTTGTAATTTTGAAAACAGATTTGAGCCATCTCTGTACTGTACTGGGTGCAAGTGAGGTAGAGTTTATTTTTTTTCTCTCCGTTTAAGAAAGAGCCAAAACTCTTTTTTAAAACTATCTATGGTTTCTTTTCTCAACAAATTTTGATGATTGACGGCTCAAAAAATTGATTTATAATTCAAGAACACTATGATGTTTGGCTAGTTAGCATAGGCAATCATCTGTTATCCCCTTCAAATAACCTAAATAAGATATAATTTTGAGAATCGATCAGTAGCGCTATCTAGCAGGTAGAAAAACACCAACTTTCTTCTGCAATGCTCAGAGTCTCTTGTCCCAAGGTGAATGAACGGCTGCCGAAAGTATTAACTTAAAACTAAAGACGTTGGCACTAGGATCACTTTTTGAAGCCTGGTTGCAAATAATGTAAAAGGGCCTCTGTATAAAGTGTAACCAATTTTCAAAGTGTTTCGTTGGACAAAATACTGTTGAAACCCATGCGGTTTTGAAAGGCATGATTCCTGTAACAGATTTGATCAAATTTTGGATGTTTTGAACTTGTCGGCTTTGTGCTTTGGCAATTTTTTTCTTGACTGTAATCAAACTCTGAATCAGTTGTCACACCCAAAGGACTCAATGGATTAGAACTTAATCTGAAAAATCTTCTTGATATTAGTTAAGCATCAACAAAGCCCTTTTTTAATTTTTCTGAAATAGCTTTTTTCTCTGTGGACTTGTTTTTAACAATTAGACTGCCCTGCCCCTCATTCTAGCTTTGCACTTCAACCCGCAAGAGACCTCATACCTCAACTTAAGACCTACAGTAAGGTAGATGTCCCAATTACCGCCCCTGTCCTAATTACCGCCCCCCTTTTCATTTATTCTTTAAAATAAGCCTACTTTAGCAGACAAATTTAAGCGTATATGGGATAAGTGTTTTTCATAGGTTGGCTGAACTGGTGAAAAAAGTTTGAAGTTGATATTTAGCAGCGTTGTGCCCTTAAAAAATCATAGAAGTTGACACAGGACACCTGCCCCCGTATTACCTGTTTTTGCCGATTTCTCTCAGCAGTTACTTATTAAAAATCTGTTCTCTTTACTTTCTGCTTTTTAAATTATTATAATGTCATTATTTCCTGACAATAAA
Organism: Trialeurodes vaporariorum; assembly: GCA_011764245.1. Lineage (NCBI taxonomy): Eukaryota > Metazoa > Arthropoda > Insecta > Hemiptera > Aleyrodidae > Trialeurodes > Trialeurodes vaporariorum. The sequence goes on along the minus strand of VMOF01000035.1, from coordinate 13,674,787 downwards.
CATGATGATTTGAATGAAAAGCCAGCGCAAATGTGTATGGCTATAATTAGGGCACCTGATATGACAATAATTGGGACAAAGCCACTTTTGATGTGGGCGGTAATTGGGACAAGGGTCATTTTTTCGAGTTTTATTAATAATTTTTTTTCCTGATTGATTACGCCAACTTAATATTTTTTCCATAAAACTAGATAGTATTTGAGAGGCCCTAGTGAAAACCGATCATAGATTTGATAAAAATTAACATTTTTACAGGCATTTTACGGCAATTTTTTCTTAAGGGGGGCGGTAATTGGGACATCCACCTTAATACTTTTTGTTCCTTTTTATTTTTTGAATTTTGCCAAGTATACTTAAGACATTGCAAAACTTTTGTGTAGATTACCGTATGATCATTAGTCAGAATCAAATTTGAAGAAAAATAAAATCAACCATTTAATTTTTTGGATCTTGCAATTTATTGATTCAGCTCTACCTGCAAAAATGTCACTGTCTCTCTCTCCCTACCCCCCCCCCTCTCCTCTTCATCTTTGAAAATCATAATTTTTACGATCATCATTTATTGCCTCCAATCATATTCTTAATTACTTGTAAATTACATATTCTAGTTTTAACTTTAAAAGTGTCTGCGATTTTAAAAGTGTCAGTGACGAATTGTCTTTAACAAAAGCAGTAAATTGAACAGATCTTTTTTTTTTTTAAATTGATGTAAAATTTTAGTTTTTCAGTGGTTTGTTAAGAATATTTTAATAAAAAATGAGGACTAGTAAGAATACTTTATTTGTGGTTGTTCTTTTTTATTCATTTCTTGAATGTAACTTTGTTGATGATAACAGCGGCATTTAAGTTTACTTACATTATATTCTTCCATCACTTTTTGTCAAGCTTTTTAAAAGCTGTAGTCTGTTGCACCGCCATGAACGATCAAGCAGTTCTTTTTTTAATATTTTGTCATTTTCTTATACTTACAGAGTGTTTAGACATGAGTGTAACTTCCGGAAGGGGGGCTCTAACACAAAAAACTGTGGTGGATAAGGAGAAAATAAAAGTGAAAAAGAAAGGCAAACTTATGATTTTGAGAAAGAGCTAACTTCGTAATTGGGATGTGATTGATGAGGTAATGACCCCCCAGAAAAATGTCCTAGTTGCTATGTGTTTTGAAGAAATTGGCCAATGGCCATCGTGAATGCTTTGAGAGAAGTTGTGATTTCAGAAAAACGGCCAGAATGCAAGTAAAGGGTGTCTGCATTGTTTCTTGGGTGTGTGACTGAAGCTGCTGGCTGTCATTAAAGCCAACAAGATTTTAACGAAGAAAAAATTCAATTTTGGGGCTGTGACCTTTTCCTTACATATACCTTTTAATGGGGGGGGGGGGGGGCTAGAAAATAACAGTCTCTTGAATGCGTATTCCAGATCAATAAATACTTGAATGTGTTGGTTTTTTGCCATTTTCCAAACCTCACAACCATTCTCCAACTTCTGGTGACTCAATTTTTACGAACACTCTAAGTAGGTACTATAAAAAAAAAAAAATATTAAGTAAAATATAGAATAAAAAAAAAAAAGAAAAACATAGAATTCAAAATAAGAGGCGAATCCTTAGGTTATCCAGGCAACTGTCTGTGCTCTGCATGAATTCTTGACTGTCGAAACTTTGGCGCTACAACTACTTATTAGTACAGTGTCCTAGACCTCCCCACGGCTCCTTTTTTCTCGTAAGTGGCTGGTTAAAAAATGTTTAAATGGAAATGGCTCATGGGGGGGGGGGGGGGGGGGTGACGCAAAGAATCTATTTTGGATATTTTCAAAGACCCCAACCTTTTCTATGGTGGTTGGGGGATCCCCAACTCATTTCTCCAATCTTTAAAAAATGAGATGTGCGTAAGTAAATATGAAAGGCTATACATGGAACTTCTTTGGTCATTATTAATTTTCCAACCCCCCTCCCCCCTTTTTTTTTATTCATTAGGGGTTATTTCCGGTCAAGGTAACGTTTGAGCCTTTTGAGGTGATTGTAGTCGTTTCGTAATTCGTTTCCGACTTTCCGCCAAGCAACTAGAACACTTTTGATTGGCCCTCTGATTAATCAAAGATTACTTCCGATTGGCGCAGACGTGCGGACAGATACCGCTGCGCAAAAGTCGCGAATCCGTTCATTGCGCATCAACATTATTTACGAAAACCAAAAAAAAAAACAAGTTGATTCTAACCTAACTTTGATAGTGACTGTGACATCAAAAAAATTACAAGAAAGTATTATTTGGCACTAATAATTAATCGTTTCAGCGAGTTTTTTAGCCAGTGGAAACTTGAATTTACCTTCGGCTGCCAGCGAGAAAACTACATTTTGCTGTCATTGCATTACCGGTGTCTACATCAACTGCTGAAGCTATATTTTTTTTTCCAATTTCTCATTGAGGTGAGTAAATCTCAGTAGTCATTGAAATAAGTAATCATATTTTGTTTTTGAATTGCTAAGAATACTACTCAAAATACTTAAAATACTTACTTATTAAGCCAAACCTTTTGTCAATTCTTCTGTGAGGTAAGTACTAAGTAGCAATCATTGCAACACTAATGAGTTTCCATGTAAGTATGTAAGTAGCAAGTTTATTTACAATCTCATACAATAGCGTTATCACTCATTTGACACATCTCTTATCATGCGCATTTTTATTCTTTAATCACCTAACCTCTTTCATTCTAGAGAGAGTCTTTCAAAGTGCTGAGTCATCATAGTCATCTTCAAAATAACTTAGTACTTACTGTAGGTAATAGTTCAGCCATCCTAAGCACCAGGCCTTGATTTCTGGATATTTTGTCGGACAATCCAAAAACATGCAAGAAACGTCACATGCTAGTAAGTTGTTGTCCTGCAACTCAGGAACTTTTTCAATCAGAGTGGTATATTTGATTAGAATACCTCAAAATGTTTATGCACCTCCCTTCTTGCAAATCATTGCCTTGTAACTACTGAATAGCCTCCCTTTATCAAAAGAAATTATTTTTCATCACAAGAAAATGACGTGTGGTTTTTGAACTTGAGCAAAATTGTAGCAGTTAAGGCACCCTGTTTTTCATTTGCCACGAAACGCCCCTCTTCCACCAGAAAGTTACTTGAGGGGATCTGCTTTTATTCCCGAAAAATTTTCTTGTAGGGGGATGACAACCCTAGCATTTCTATCTCCCAGGGGTGTGCTGTGGTTTCCAGAGAGGGGGGGCAAGAATGCAACAAAAGTATAAATTTGATGACCTTTTTTTTTTTACTTATTACACACTGATTTTGCTGCCCTCTGAAATTCATTTTGAAATTTGTTAATTTTTTTTATTTTGTTCACCCTGATTTTGCCGCCTCTGGAGAGTGCCCCCCGGGGCAAGGGTACCCACTTGCCCCCCTCCCCATGGCACACCCTTGCTATCCCTGGTGTCGGTGCATGTAGCAATGATTCTGATCATGACTGTTCCATATTTGACTTCAAAATTACTGTAAGTAGTTGCAAGAATGTTTTCTAGCGAATATGATGAGCACAGTTTATTGTGTTTCAATCTTGGCACTTGAGGTCCCCTTTTTTTGCGGGACCTCCAGAGGGAATTTCATTTAACTGTTAAACGTCTCTCCATAATTCAATGTAGTTCGGCCCTCCTAAAGTGCTATAACCTCTCTTTTGTTTGCAGACTTTGGAGTCAATCTCACGAGCGGTCCCGGTCTTACTCGTCCTATGAGGAAGTTTCAGGCTCTCGTTGAGAATGCGAAGAGTATTGTTATTCTCACCGGAGCAGGAGTTTCTGCAGAGTCAGGAATACCTACATTCAGAGGGGCCGGTGGTTTCTGGCGCAAGTATCAAGCCCAAGATCTTGCCTCTCCCAGGGCTTTTCAGAAATCGCCATCGCTAGTGTGGGAATTTTATCATTACAGGCGTGAACTTGTCCTCACCAAGAAACCGAATAAGGTACACCTACTTTCATTTGGCCTCCGTGGATAGCACTTTTTTTTTCTACAGATGGAGAATTTCATACAATCTCTTTCTCTTAAGGTTGAAATAAGCTGTAAACATGTACCAATATAACCATTTTGCCGACCAATTGCTCGTACAAATTTTCTTCTTTGCTAATGAATAAATCTGAAATCTGAAATCTGCAATAATGTTTGAAAATTCTGAAGACCATCGGTTTGGGGTGCGCCTACACTTCTGGAACGACCTCTTCTTTCAAATTCATTTTGCAAAAACTTTGTTAGTCCTATAGCTGGTTTAATTTAAATAGAAGCTTGAGCTCGACTCTTTCCTGTACGAGTTTTACCCTCGCTCTCAAACCTGCGATGACTCGAAACCCGTCCCGGCGGTCTGGGATTCCGCCCCGTCACAATAGACTGTCCTTTGGATAGCCGACTGTCCATTGTGACAGACGGAATCCCCGATCAATGGGACAGGTCTCGAGTCATTGCAGGTGCGAGAGTGAGGGTAAAACTTGTAGGGGAAAGAATCGAGCTCAAGCTTCTATTTAAATGAAACAGACTATAGTATTAGTTGACTCACTAAACTAAGAATCATCTGAAATCTTTGTTATTCAGGCACACATTGCTATTGCAGAGTATGAAAATTCGTTGAAGGATGACCCAAAACGACAATTGACCATCATCACTCAAAACATCGATAACATGCATCAAGCTGCAGGCTCAAAAAATGTCATCGAACTCCACGGCAATCTTTTCAAAACCAAATGTCTCAAGTGCGATGATATTGCGTGGAATGCAGACAGTCCCATTTGTCCCGCTCTCAAGGATAGAGGGTATGTGTTTCTCATTTTTTTTTTAGTACTATCAAACACAAAAGTTTTGGCAGTCAAGAATGTGAAATAAGTGAGGAAGTCATGTGTAATCCACTGGCGCAACCAGGATATCTTCCATCTCTCTCATTTCCCATTTGAATTTATAAGTAGGAAAAGGACAGAAGGAGGGGGTTTTATCCCCTTGTCCATCCTTGTCTAACATACGTTTCTTAATGGAGAAAAGAGAGAGATGAAGAAACTCTCGGTGCGCTACTGGTGTAATCAAAACAACCTTCTGCGCTTTGCGTATCATTCTTGCTTGTCAAAACTTTTGCGTCTGCTAGTAGTTCCAAAGGTTTTATTTGTCTGTTTAGAGTTCTTTCTTTTCTGTTTCAACAGATTCTCCAACTGGACGAAAAGAAAAAGGTCTTGTTTGGTCCATTTAAGGTGATTCTAGAGGCTCAGTGATTTTGATATAATTATCATTTGATGTAAAACAGAACTAACTATGTTTAGATTTTTTCAGAAAAAATCGGAACGTCCTTTCAATGAAACACTCTCACAGAAGATTTGTCCAAAAAATCATTGGTCATCTTTTAATGAACTTTAAAAAACTTAAAAACTTAGAGACTGCTCAAAGTCTTAATTGCTTGTAGGTGTCACTGGCTTGTTTTTCTCAAATTATTTTCCTTTGCTCGGTTGCTAGTTTCACAATTTTTTCCCCTGTTTTTGCAAACATTTTCTAGTAAATTCATCATAAAAACTTTTATTTTTTTTGTCAGACACGTTCTGCTATTAGCAGGTTGATTTACATTGATTAACCATAGCAAATCTATGGTTCAGAACAAATTTCCGTTCAGATCAGTTTTCTGCTATGAGAAGGTTCCTTTATGAACAGGTACAACTGTATCTATCTATCTGTCTATCCATCTAAAGTTCCATCTCTATTTATGTTGCAAGATTTTTTTATCATAGTAGATAGATAGACTCATGTTTGAAAAATAATCTCTGGTTTGTATTTTGTTTGCAGATGTCCAGATCCTGACTACAAGGATCAAGATCCGATTCCACTTGAGGAATTACCACGCTGTAAAAAACCTGGCTGTAATGGCTTGCTTCGACCGCACATCGTTTGGTTTGGGGAGAATCTGGATCCAGAAGTAATGGATAAAGCTCGTACGTAATGTGTAAAAGTGTTATGCCCTAACTAGCTCTACATTGGTAGTTGACTTTTGAAAGGTTTTGTCAGTAAAACACAACGAAACTGAATAATTTCAGGATTCAGAAATTATTTCAGATAAATACTGTGATTATTGAAAATTCGCCCATGTGTAAACTTTACTATCCTCAGAAAAATCATTTTATTTTCAAAAATCATTACTTCCTAATTTACTTATGTAACTTCTAGAGCTCGTTTCAGAAGTATAGGCGCACCAAAACCATAATCTTTGACTCTTTTTCAACTTTTATTCCTTCAAATCAATACCGAATTTGCCCCTGACTTTATTATTTTGTGTTGAAAGTGTTCCTGATTGAAAAGTGAACACTCAATTTAATTTTCATTCATTTTCATCGAGTAATATCAGAAATAATGTTGATGAATTCCAAAGATTATCGGTCTAGGTGCGCCTAAACTTCTGAAACTACCTCTAATGCGGTATGTGATGTCACCAAGCTTCAATTTACTGGAAGCTTTATTACTGCATCTTCATTAAGTGCCATCTTTTGAAAATGTTGAGATTTGTCATTTGAGAAAAAACAAATGGATGGATGTCCGATTTCGTCAAAAATGTATTTTTTTACAATCTTATTGGAAATGGAATTGAAAAATAGAGTCCACGTAGGAGAAGTACAATTTTTGGGAGTCCTTCTCCTATCCTCGATCCCTCTGGGGGGGGGGGGGGGGAATTGTGAACCCCTTAAAAGATGTCCCCCTTAAAATAATTAGACACGTATTTTAAGGATTTCAAAAAAATTCACAGTTTTTGAGATATTCAAGGTGGGTCCTTTTTTATAGTCACCCTGTATAGCTGCTCAACAGTTCCTTCAATACATTGGTTTTGCAGTAATATCGCTTATTACTAATCTCCGCCCCGTAGAATCATCTAATGTAAAATTACTTCGCAACTAATAAAGCAACTGATAAGCATAAAAATGTATGTTTATTGCGTATACCTTCCTTTTACAGATGCAGTCCTTAATGATTGTGATCTTTGTATGGTTATTGGTACGTCTTCCGTCGTTTATCCGGCAGCTTTTTTCGCTCCTCAGCTCGCCAGAAGAGGTATTCCAGTAGCAGAATTCAATATCGAAGATGATCCAGCTTCGCAGGCTTACCAGTAAGTTCTTTTCTTTTTCATTCATTATATTATGGTGTTTGCTTCTTTGTTCATTATTACTGTCTGAAGCTATACAAAATGTCTTATCAAACAATTGTCACCGGAAAAGTGTTAACATTTTGGGAAAATCGTTGATATTTTAACCCCCCCCTCCTTGTTATCTGGCCCTATTTTCAAACTCTTTGTTTAATTAAAAAATTGCATTTGCCAGGTTGGAAATTTCCACAATTTTGTGGAAATCTTTCTTTCAAACTGTAGAGTTGTTCTACAAAATTGGGGACAGTTCTCCAATTATGTGGAAATTCGAAGAGTCAAACGTTTTGAAGCATTTATTTAAAAAATTTCTTTAATTTGTAAAAATTGCTTTCAAAATTCTGAACACATCCACAATGTTTTGAAAAATGTCCGCATAATTGGAGATATTTAATTTTTGAAACTTTTTTGATCTTCATTATGTTTTTCTACAATCATGATGTGTGTTTTTGCTCACACCATTTTCCTTTTTACCTTCAAGTAACACAAGTAGAATGGAAACTGAGATTCATTTTGAAACATTCTCTTCTGGTCCCCCATTTTAAAAAACTTAACATAGCCTCATTCAAATCAATGCAAAAAATAGAGTCAGAGACTTGTCTGCCATTTTGAGATTCTTTAAAAAGAGACTGAAAAATTTTTCCATTAGCTCTTATGGCAGTTTTCATTCTGATTGTGGTATTCTATGCGCATATCCTTGCCACTCGTCCAATTTTTCCTCTTATTTATCTAGAGGTGCTGTTCGTTCTGAAAACATTGGCACGAGAGCTGGGCTTAAAAATTTAAGCCGCAGTTGTTTTATCTATTTATCTTTCTGACCACTTTGAAATACTTTTTTTTCCATTTTTTTGATGTGGCTGGTTGTGTCTAATGGGCCTGAGGCTTCAGGGAAAATCTAAAAATTAACTTTTACCTAAATGGTCTTATAAATGATGCAAGCTCTTCTGATTGACAGGAAAATATTGAATTCAAAGGAAAAACCAATATTACTGTCCATTAATCAGTAATGAGACCAAAAAATTGAATGTAATAGTACAAAATAAAGTAAGCAGAATAGAAATTTCCACATGAGCCAATGGAAACATTTTCTGGTCTCTTAGTACCTCAAAATTGCAGACATACATTTGTCTCTGTCATACACATTTTCGTATGCTGTTATGTAAAGTTTTCCTTTGAAAATGGTGGACCCAAAAAGAACATTTCAAAATTAATCTAAGTTTCCACTCTGACTGTGATACTCTGTGTTAACACCTTCACTAAGGTTATAAGCAGTACAGCTACTCACACGCACATTTGAAGTAAAAATGTAAAAAAATACATTCAAAAGAAAGTATGAGTACTATTACACCCAAATGAAGTGAAAAATTTGTCGATTTAATGTGCCTCAATACTCTCTGTACAAAATCATGCTGCGAATCAAAACCAGTCGGTCTGTGAAAAGCCGTTCATTTACCCTCCAATGTCTTCCATCAAATGCCTGATAAAAGAAGAAAGAAAAAGAAGATGGGTGCCTGCAGGGGTTTTTTCTTTTTCTGTTTCAGATATTATTTTAAAGGTCCTTGTTCGCAAACTGTTCCTGATGCGTTTGGACTGTCAAAGGAACCGTCGAAAGAACCGTAAAATAAACCTAGAAACAAATATATTTGAATGAGGGATCATAAATAACTTGGTGTTATTGGTTTACCAATGAATCTTAATTGAATATGGAAGGTTATTTGATTAAAGGTTCGCAATGTCCGGATGGTATTTGTTATTAAATGATAGAAGGAAAAAACATTATTTCTAATTTAACCATAGTGTGTTTTAATGATATTGTAAGAAACTGATATTTTACGAAGCCAGTTGACATTTTGTCATACATCTGACATGTAGGCGTTAGTCAACTTTTGCAACTTTTCAGGAGAGTGAAAACAAAATTGACGGATTCCTTGGCATTAATGATCCACGCACTAGCTGATCGCGCGGTGGACAATTGTATTTTCCGGGACTCAACAAAATACCATGGGGAACAACATCCAACGCCTCCTATGTGGATTGTTGACCAACGACCAAAACATTGATGCTTCATTCTGATTGGCTACTGACCTCAAAATGTTTGCTCGACAGTCCACATACGTCCGTTGGACGTTGCTTTGTTGTGACCCTGAAAAAAAAAGTTGCCACTATGGGCGAGATAGGTAGTGCGTGGTCACTGTTGTCTCTGGATTTACGCTTATACATTTTCCGCCATAGCTTGATAAAATGAAAACTATCAAGAATCTGGGATTTTTAACTCTTCAGATCAAAAGAGTCCCAAGTTTTATATAGGTATTGATGAAAAAGTCAAATTGTCAAATTTTCGACTTCCACCTGTATACGCACATCAGATGGACGAGAAGTTATGAAGGTTAAAAACTATTCGATTACTAATTTTGGAAAATATGGCTTAGATTTACAAAGAACGATTGAAAGTGTATTGCATGAACTATTAAAAAAGAAAAATAAATAAACTTATTACTTGTCATAGATTATTTTTATTTTTATTTTTTTAAGATCAGCTTAGGTTGAGACTCGAATTTCTTGAGATCTTCCTGTCCTTCATTCCTCTAATCATAGTTTTTATGTAAAATACTTGATTACATTGATCAGCAAATTGTGTTATTTTTTTCTTCAATTTTTTTCAATTAAGATTAATTTGATTGTATTGCCTTCTCTACAGAATTGAATGGAAAATCAACTTTTGCAGCCCTTGTTCATGCAACAGCGCAGTAGTGGCTTGTGCAATTTGGCAACAATGTTTTCCCTCCATTTGATTCCAGGTAAAAAATCGATTTTTTAACATAGATTCAACTGAAGGAAAAATCCTGTTGCCAAATTGCAAAAGCTGCCACTGTAGCAGCAGCAAGTATTGAGGACTCAACAAAAAGTTGTTCTATTTCTCAAGCGTGCCTTGAGAGGCAAGCTTCTTCCGGACATTTGGGTGTGTTCAACAGAGCTGCTGTTTTGTGTTTAAATAATGGCATTTTTCAATCCACCGAGATTCCACCAGATGAGAAAAGATTACTCTGTTCACTTCTGTGTATGACTGTAATGCATGAAAGAACTCGCATTTGTAATCTTTTCCCAACCGGTGTAGTCGTCGATGACTCCGGGTATTTGAAAAATTTAACAGCGATTGCACCGATTGAGAAAGAATTACAGATCGGAGCATTTTTGTGCAATACAGTCATACACTGAACTGAATTGTGTAATCTTTTCTCAACCGGTGGAATTATCGGTGAATTGAAAAACGTCATTAAATATACGCAAAACGGCAGATCTGGTGTCCATTGTTAAGATCTAAACAGTGTAAAGTGGGGTTTAACCCATTCGCTTAGTTTGACGAGCGGTGCTCGTCCAAGCCGCGCTGGCCCAGGAATGAAACGACGAGCGCCGCTCGTCATAGAAAATCCGCCTTCTTTCAGCACGTAGTTCCTGGTCTCTCCGATAGATAGCGCCACTGCTATCATTCCATATGTTATAGCATGCAGTGTGACCAACTTATACACAAAATTTTCATGATTTACCAATTAATTAATTATGGTAAAAAAAAATACTAAGCGAATGGGTTAACACAGGTCAAATCAAAACTTCTCAGAATCTTAATCTAGCAACTACCTAAAATTTAAAAAATCTCGAAAAAATTGCTTTCTTTAGTGATAATTGAATGTTGATCAGTACTTATAGGATTTTAATCAAGCAATCTACGAGGGTTTGCAGGTAGAGCCATTTTTTTTTTTTTTTCCAACAACCCATCAATTTGTCCGGGAAAATGTTTAATTGCCTGCTTTGTTATAAGCTTTTATTGTTGAATTTTTTTTTTTTCATTTGATTTTTTTTTATTCATTTACACTATCTACTCCTATTTTTCTTACAGCTGTACCTATTTTTTCTAAAACTTATGGTATCCTTGGTAACTGAACACACTGAATTCTCATGAAGAAGAAAATTCTATTGTTATTCCATGTTTATTTGTTGTATTTTCAGCTTCTCATTGACCAATCGAATTCCGAAGCTTCCTGACTGACAGTTCTTTCATATTTTAAAACAAAACACATTCTCCCCTCCTTGTTTTTTGTTACACCTTCTCTTCAATTTGCTGTAACCACAGTGTTGCCAAATGGATCGCTTTAGACCGTAAACTGCTCGTAAGAATTAATGTCAAATATATGGCTTTTGATGTCAAATCTGGCAACATTGTATAACCACCAATACCATACCCAATTTTTATTTGATTCCTGTGTATCAACAAAAGTACATCCGTACATTTTTCTTGTCTGAAAGCCTTCATAATAAGTACTTGAGTGACCATGCTTTTTTTAAAATCCTCTGTTGTCATATCTCCATTTTTTTATCATTTCATTTTATTTTAACCTATTGCTCTGACTGAAAATTGTTCTCAATGTTTTGCCCATTTTTAGCTTTCTACCTGAATTATCGATTGCCTTAACCTGTCCTCATCCTGTTTCTGCAAGGGATTATGCAGAATAAAGAATGCTCGTCCTCCGAACAGCTTTTGAAAATAATTTTGCTTGGAATCGGCTTATTATTCCTCTACGCTGGCTTTGGAGCTTTTTGCAACATTCAGGTTAGTTTAATCTTTTTGACAATAGTTTTATTTATTTTTTTTTACGTAGGATATGTGTCATTCAGTGATGCAAAAGGTGGGTGTAGAAAATCGGTGTATCATTTCGTCGTCCATCTGATGCATATGCGTAAGTAAAATCTAACGTTTCATGATCATCTTTTACGTTTTAAAATTTTCGAAGGACAATGCATGTACGAATAATCCTTGTAATATTTTTTCTTTTTTCTTCATGAGTCACAGAATCACAGAAAAATATTAACTGAAGTAACTGAATGATTGATCGCGGTTGAAAAAATGAAAATGAGTTTGGAAATTTTGAAACATTGGATTCGACTTACGCCTATGAGTCAGATGGACGACAATTTGACTAATTAGTAATTATTACCAATCAGATTTGTAAAAGCCTCTGAATTGCTAAGATTGTGATGATTAAAATACTGTCTCTTCAAAATTAATCTAGCACCATGATTTACTGAGGTAAATTAGGGGAAGCTTATTTATAAAAAGAAACCCTCTTGCACTGAGCATTATTTACGGTTTATGACTTCAGCAGTAGACGGCTCTATTGTGTCAGATCTAATGAGATCTATTTGTGCTAGGTATATCTGATGAATAGTTTATGCTCAGAGACGATATGTACTGCTAATTTTTTCCAACGACTCAACAGAATAACATAGAAAGCATCATCCAACATCGACCATACGTTGACTGATAAAACATTGATGCTTTGCTCTCATTTTCAAATTTGTTTCACGGTGACCCGCAACTTATTGTTACTTTTTCTCTATTAGAGCGGAAGCTTTAGGAGTTTTCGTTGTTTCTATCCGTTTTCTCCGAACATTTTACTGTAGAATCAATTATTTCTGCCTTTGTAGCAAAAGTGTGCAACAGACTAACTGGGAATTTCCCCAAAGAATGAAGCCAAGGGACTTTAAAATCACAAGTTAAAAGCCTAATTGATTTAATTTCATCAACAGGAAGTCTTATTGCTGAGCATCAAATCAGATACGGTAGGATTTGACGGGAATCTCTCCTCTATTCAAACTATCCTTGCTGTGTCAGGCTCCATTTCAACTTTTCTGATATCATTTGTCATCACTCTGATTGGTACTCGCCCTGCACTAGTCTTAGGAGCCATTGGACACCTGTGAGTACAAACTGGAACAGTTTTTTTTTTTTTTTTTTCGTGTCAAGCACAAAGCAGTATCTGTTTTTCCAGAGACAAATAGAGATGGAGCACTAACTGGCTGCAGCAGAGACACGCTGAATTCTCGCAAATTCAACAAAACAACAGTCAACACCCTTCTGATTTTGCAGAGTGTTGAATGGTGAGCACCCTCCTCCACACTTCCCTGTCCATCCCCCTGTGTTTTCCGAATGTCACCGTTCTACACCTTGCGACATTAGAGGGGTTATGACTGTTGTTTTATTGAATCAGTGAGAATTCAGCGTGCCTCAAATTTGAACTATGTATTTTACTGTAGTGCTCTGTCTCCATTTGTCTCTGTGTTTTTTAGAGCATACAAGATTTTGTGCGTTTTTAAACCATGTTTAACCCTTTCAGGGATTGTGAGACACATGTATCCCACTTAACTTAACATGGGATTCAATGGAATTTGAATAGACATTTTTCAAAATGTTGAGTGACCCATCAAAGTTCTTAAAAAATTGTCTTCTTTTGAACTCTCAAATCTAAAAAAAAAATCAATTCCCGCAATGCGCGCAGGAAAGGGTTAAGATATTTTTTACAGGAAACATTTCCAATTACAGCCTGGTTCTATTTGAAAGTGAAAACTTCATATTTTTTCTTGTGCCTTCACTGCTTTGTATCCATTCCGTAACGTTACTTATGTATTACCAAACGCAAAAGTTTTGGCGATCGAGAATTTGAATTAAGTGGCGAATCCTTGTGTAATCAAAGCAGTCTTCTGTGTTCCGCGTGCATTCTTCACTGACAAAACTTTTGCGTTTGCTAGTACTCGGAATAGGAAAGAAAAATTCCGTCTTGAAAACTTTTTATGTTCTCTCACATTTTTAATCATTGCTAGCAATCTGACAAATTTCACTAACTCTCGTAAGTTTCAAGTGATTCACTGAATACATTGGGCTTGGACCCAAACTCTGCCACTTGATTGATGTATGATAAAAGTATGAAAAATATTGCTGTACTTTCAAAGAACCAAGATGATAGTATTTTGGGTGAAGCTGAAGGTTAAAGATTATTCAGATTTGCTTATCTGACTTCTCGTCACAAATTCAGTGTTGCGCAGTTCAAATTTACTGCAGCCAAGATGGCCGGCAAAAGCAGAAAACACACAGACTCACTCAGACAACTTCGAGAGAATTGCCCGAGTGAGGTCGGTGAAACTCCAAGTCGCCCGAGTGATGTCAGCGAGTAAGTCGGTGTGTTTTCTGCTTTTGTCGGCCATCTTGGCTGCAGTGATTTTGAACTGTGTGCCACTGAATTTGTGGCGCGAAGTCAGATGAGCATTCCTGTATAATCTATAACCTTGGGTGAAGCTCAGTAAAGGTTTGGGCAAAAAATTTCTGAGAATTATAAATGATTAAGCCAGAAGCATTAAACTTACTCAGTGGCGTACCGGAGGCCCCCGCTGCTCCTGCGGTGCGGGGGGCCCCCAACCTAAGGGGCCCCGCTGGGGCCTTCAATTAGGCGCCGATGATTACATCTGACCCGTATATTAGACAAAACATAACATTTGAAAGAATAAAGATAAAGACGCTTTTTGGATAAAGAAGACTTTTGGTAAAAAACTAATATGGATATTGTAATCTTTTTTTTTCATCATGGTTATCTCTCCTGTTTGTTTTTCTATCAGGATATTTGTTCTGTCGTTTCTCTACCCGTCTGATCATCTGATTTACTTCTGTTCAGTTGTGAATGGCTTTTGTGGTGCCTTACTTTCTCTCAGCCGTTCTTGCTATGTTTCCAACCTCTCTCAAGAGAATACTATCGTTCGGAATTTGACCGTACTTCATTTGCTCATGAATTTAAGGTGAGCTTTTTATGCTGTAACCGGTCAGTATTCTAACTCCTTTCAAAACCAAGAAACAAGGTAATCAGGACTTGACATAAGAAAAAACAGGTGTACGGGAAAATGCACACGTTTTCTGTGTTTACAGTGTGTAGAATTAGTGGATCTCTCCACAGTTTTAAATTATTTGTTCAATATTTTTTTAGTTTTTTAAATTTTTCAGTTGAATTTGGCTGCAATTTGAGCCTAAAAAGTCCTTATCAAAATTTTTGTGAGTGTTTTTCAGCATTTTCAGGTACACCTGTGTCTTTCAAAACTAAGGGTAGGAGTTAGGAGACCTTAATATCATTGTAATAAGCATTATAACGGAGCCTGGACTTAGTGCAATGGTTCATTTTGGAAATTATATTATAAATATAAAGCTGACGCCCTTCCAAAATGTATTTTCTACTTTCTCGTAAATTGGTCAAATCGATTTCCCTCAAATTTGGCCTGATGATTCCTCAGGGTATTTCATAGGGATTCCATAGTAAAATGTTTCAAAAAATTCGTTTGGTAGAGCCAGGAACCAAAAATTAAAATTAGGGGGGGGAACACATTCTCTTGGTTTCCTTCCCTCCCATTAGCGCAGTGAACGAGATCTTTCTCGCCCTCCGTGCGCTGGACTTTTATCTGTCCCGAACCCTGCCCATTCTACGCTCAGCAGAGTTTCTTCGTGCTGTGCAGTGTGAGTGGTGGAGGGGGAAATTGGCCTCCTCGCCAATCTCTTGAGCACTTCCTCTTTCAATCTTAGTCGCCCTGCCTAAAACTGTTGCAACTAATAACTTTTTCACTCCTCACGCTTATCGCTCAACCCCAGCGCTCCGATACTTCTTATCAGTAATTTTTGACCATCCTTCATCTTTCATTTGTTCAACAACCATTATGATTGTCTAAATACAAATCAAACTTCCTCAAATATCAACTATTCCATACTCCTAGAATGTTGGACGTGGAGAGCGCCTGTAGAGTGTAGGGTGCCTGGAATGGCTATTATGTTATAATTTCAGCCCCATCACTCTTTAAGTTCACTTTTAGCTGTGACTCTTGTCTGGTTTTTTTTTTTTTTTTTTTTTCCTCTGATCTATTCTAAAATTTTATTCCTTTTGATATTTGCAGCATGTTCCCGGGCAATTTGTTTGTATTCCTACAATTCGAACGAACAGAATACCTGGATAAAAGTAATCGGCAACTAATAATCCTCGTTTTGGTTGCTATGATGTTGACCGGAATTTTTTTAATTGCATTCATCGAGTCACCAAAAAGACCCAAAGATGAGAGTACGTCCGATGAAACGATTATGTGCGTCAAAACATTTCAGGATATGGCTCACATGTTTTTCCATGAAGATTTTATTCCACTCTATTCTGTTATTTTTGCGTTAGGTGAGTTCAATGAGATATACCCTTGACACACTAGTTACGCCTATGAGTCATATGACCGTCTTAATAGCCCCAGTGAGCACTGTGTTTTTACTGCTTTGAAATTGGAGATGTATTGAATTTTCAATGGTTGTTCCTAACCATTTTAAATCAGGCATTCAAAATTTAGCAAAAAGAAAAGATTAAAAGAAGTAAATGTTTTCACAAATTGTTTTATTCAGCAACGCCCTTGGAATAATATTCACTCCATGCTTTCTGTTGCAGCCTTGGTTTTTGTTCTTGGATCGAATGTTGGGGCCAGTATTGGTTTCATCAGAAATGTTGGTCACAATCCTAAGAAATACATTCCGCTCTCTGGTATTGCGTTTGGAATCGGCAGTTTCATCGGTAAGGATCAATCTGAACCAGAAACAACACATACCACATTTGCCACATTACCACATTACCACAAATCTAGCTTGATAGCTAGATAGCACACTCATGTGAGAGTTCTGCTTTTAGTCGCCTCTAGCTTTAAAATGAAAATTAAATAACTTAGCCAATATGTTTGCGCATTTTGATAAGGATTTTTATTTTTTAAGAAATACTCTTAAGGCCTTTTAACACTTAGTGCCATCTTCGGAGGTAAGGAAGAGAGAAGAAATAATAAACTACATCATAAACTATCACAAACTATAAGAATAGGTCAGTTGCACTGTAAACAGAATCGACTTTTGACGCTTGATTCTTACAGATTATGCCGAGAAAATAACAATGAGTTTTGTTCCATCGAAATCCGTTCAGAAATAAGCGAGATATATCCATTTGAAAATGACGACATTATTGCGTCATATCGTCGTCAAGTTTGGACCGACTTGCATGTTTGCACTACAGCTACGCCGACCTGTGCAGTGCTGCCAACCACTTTGCTCACGAAAGCTGGCCGCCGTATTTCATTTCATTGTTTATGTTCGTAGTTGTTACTGTGTCCGTGGCTATAGTGTTATCAGGGTGTGTTTTATTATTGTTTATCATTTATTCACTATAAATTGACGGATTTTATAGTTAAATAGTTTGAAATTTCTTTGGCAACCGTTGTACTTTGTAAAATGACTCATTCTTGCATCACTGCGCGCTTGGTGGAAAGATAAACAGGTGGCGGACAACGGAGAAAAATGACAAAATGACGCAATAATGTCGTCATTTTCAAATGGATATACATATCTCGCTTATTTCCGAATGGATTTCGATGGAACAAAACTCATTGTTATTTTCTAGGCATAATCTATAAGAATCAAGCATCAAAAGTAGATTCTGTTGACAGTGCAACTGACCTATAGAGCAAAAGCAAGAGAAAAAGCAAATCAAAGAGTAAATCATTCCGAAGATTAATTCGTAAAGAAAAGTGAAAAAGGAAAGTAAGATCAAATCAGCATTCAAATCAAATGAGTGAAACAATGAACAATTTGATTTATTGTTTCACTCATTTGATTTGAATCCTGACTTGCTCTTAACTTTCCTTAATGGAGGACACAGACTTGTGAAACTTTATTGACAAGTTAAAGACATTTTTATCAGAAGAGCTGCATTTGTATATCTTGTCTGAACTCCTCTCCAGCTCATTTTGATTTTCAACTAAAATTTGTCTCCAATACTTATGATGGGGCTCTTGCAAACTTTTGCTGTGAGCAAATAAATAATCCAAGCTGCTGTAAAAATCAGCAAAAATCATGAAAATCACTCAAAGAAAGTTTAAAATTCAGTAATTGACTCACATAACTGTTATAACGGCTAGTTCGTAATGGCGGTTCAACGCAGGTATCATGGGAGATTCCTGTCTAATATGTCACTTTCTCTACGGAAACACAGAGTAATGTCTCAATTTAGATAGGAATCTCCCATGATACCTGCATCTCTCCGCCATTACGCCCGATTTTGAGAGTGAATTTTGTGATTTTTTAGCGTACTCATCGTCATTTTCACAGGTTTTTACGCAAGAGTCGACTCTTCAATCCTCTGCAGCAAAAGTTTGCAAGAGCCTCATTCGTCTCCCATACAAAATAGCACATGATCAATTTGAAATATTTTGAGTTTCTATATTGATTAATTATATTTTAGTTTAGAGCAAAAAAAGGGTCATTATAATTCTGGACACCGTCCTCCGAGTGTTTGAAAATTATGGAGGTGATGTAGATTTTGCATCACTGGAAAGGAGGACGCCCGTTTCTATTTGCTTTCTCTTTAGATTTTACTTTTTTTACAGTTTTTTTTTTTTTTTTTTTTTTTTTTTTTTTTTTTTTTTTGCAGGAGGCTTGATACCATTCACATTCAAAGAAGAACAGCGGAGAATTCAGCTTAAAACCGTCATCATTGTCGGTTTCATCGCTATCAATATCAGCCTATGGGTTACGTTCCTGTCATTTCCGAACATAACTCTTCTCAATGATGCCTCATCCTCCGGGATAATCAAGACCAAGTTAGTTCAATTTATTTATAGATGCCCTATCTCAGTCAGAGACAACAGTTTCCCCTGTTATTTTGTTGAGCCAGCAAAATTTATGATGCGCACATAAAAAAATTTCAAAATTCACTCACAGACTCACAAAATAACTTTGAAGTCTAAGGTATAATGGCAGAGCTTTGCAGATACTATGGGAGGCTCTTATCTAATTTGAGACTTTCCTCTGTGTGTATCTACAGAGAAATAGACAAATTAGATTGGAATATTTTATGATACCTGATAGCTCTGCCTCCTTTGCTCTTAAATAGTGGAGCTACCCAGTTGTGATGAGTGATTCCTGTCTAATTTGGCTCTTTCTCTATAGACAATAAAATTACACAAGTAGCCCGAAAATTGAATATGAAAAAGAACAAAACTGGATCAAAGCTAAAATATCAATCAAAAAATTTTAATCAACTTTAATTGATATTTTAGCTTTGATCCTGTTTTGTTCTTTTTCATATTTCTCTATAGATACACAGAGGAAAGTCTTAAATTAGATAAGAATAGTTTGACATGGGTGCAAAAACTAGCCATATTTCCGTAAAAAATGAACCTATTTTTAAAAGCTTTATATCGTTGAAAAACTGGAGATATAACAAATTCAACGGTGAAATTGAATTTTTTCTACCATAACATAGGGCTTGAGAAAAAGACTTATGGAACTTACTTTTTGACTAACTCTTGTTGATACTTAGTCCGGAAGGTAACTCCAAAGCTGGAAACATGGGGGCTAACTCCTAAACCCCTGAATTAACCAAACAATTCCAAGAATCTTCAGAGGTAGCTTTATAAAAGCACAAAAAAAGGGGGCAGACAGCCCAAAAGTTATTCAGTTTCAGAAAAGACACAAACAATTTGTGAAGCATGTGCTTTCTTATCACAGCTAGACAAATTTTTGATTTCAAAACCTGCCATTTTCTCTCGTACAATTTTTTATCTCTAAACAATGGTAATGAGTTTTAAAGATTTCAGCTGTGAAGGATATTTCCAAGGTTATATACGCAATAGAAAGACACCTAATTTATGCTCTTTTTAGCATTCTCATTAGCACTTACAACTGATCAAAGAGACTTTTTCTGAATATTCAATTTATTTATTTTTTGCAGTTTTCCTCTAATCTTGTTGATATTATTCATGCTAGGGATTGGAGACTTTTGCATGGGACTAGGATTGAATACTATCATCAGCACAAAGTTTGGAGCTAAATCGGAAATCAGCTTTGCAGTTTGTAACATTTTGCTGGTAAGATTCCTCACTGTTTGATTGAAATTGAAACATTGCAAAGAACATTATGTATTGGATGGAAGAAAATAGAGAAATCATCAAATCAATAGAGGAGTGTCAATGAGGCCGGTTTTTGGTCCCAAAAATGGTCAAAATGGAAAATGGTCTGAAAATTAGTGTAAAATGGCTCTATTTACGCTTGAAGGCTTCTATTTTTAGGTTTGAATGGTGTTCATGGGCTATTTGAACTTTAATGGCACCTTGAAGTGGGTCGGTTTAGTGTTTTTCACGGAAAAAGCCCTACTTTTTGTTAAATTGTTGAATTTTTAGATGTGAGCTGGACATAGTTTGGTTCTCTCCTTTAGATATGCTACTAGGCTACTAAAAATTTGTAAAATACTGAAATATAGTCACCAAACTATGTCCAGCTCATACTTAATATCAACTTTTCTGATTTTGTGAGAATGAAAAACTTGAATGAATTCGATTAATATCCATGCAGTAATGCTTATAATGCAACCTGGCCACCTGTAAAACTATGACATACGTTTTGCAGGTTGCCAAGATGCAATATAGCTATTATTGCACGTGAAATTCATAGAATTCGTTCAAGTTTTTCATTTTCACGAAATCAGAAAAGTTGATATCAAGTATGAGCTGGACATAGTTTGGTGACTATGTTTCAGTATGTTATTTTTAGTAGCCGAAAAATATATTTAAAGGAGAAAACCAATATAAGCCCGGCTCACAGCTAAATTTTCAATAATTTAACAATAAATAGGAATTTTTCTGTGAAAAACACATCTCCGACCCACTTTGAAGAGGTTAAATAAGCCATTAAAGTTCAAATAACCTGTAAACACCCTCCAACCTATAAATACAAGCCTTTAAGAGTAAATAGAGCCATTACTCTCCCCCCCCTCTCTCTCTCTCTCTCTCTCTCTCTCTCTCTCTCTCTCTCTCTCTCTCTCTCTCTCTCTCTGTCTCTGTCTCTGTCTCTCTCTGTCTCTCTCTCTCTCTCTCTCTCTATTTACACAAACATTTAGACCATTTTAAAGTTTGACCATTTTTGGGGCCAAAAACTGGCCTTATTGACACTTCTCTTTTGTAATAAATAGCCAATCTTGTTATTGAATTAAAACTAACTCAAAAAGCCATAGGCCTATTGATCCTCTAGATCATAGTAAGTGGCATCACACATTGTTAAACAAGTAAAAGTCTCAAAACAATGTAAGCAATAAAAAACAATGTAAACAATAAAAAACAATGTAAACAATAAAAAACAATGTAAACAAATGAGAGCAGCATGATGCCAAATGTGGCATCATTTGTCATTTACATAAAGTGTTCCATTTTGTTCCATCACACTCAGGTGTAAAAAATTATCCTTAAATACGTATATACTATGGCTTTCAAAAGAAAGCATCTCGATAGAAATTTTCATTTTTCCATTTCTTGACCAATTTGAGTAATTTTACGGTTTACAGGTATTTCAGAGTCTCACAGTATTGCCACTTGTGATATTATGCCTCAAAAAATTTAAAACAATGGAAAATAAAAGAAAAATTTACCAAGAACAGTCTTAATGTGAGGACTTTCTTTTGAAAGTCATAGTACTTATTTCTACCATTTTACCCTTGTAATATTTCAGGGTGCATGTATGGCGCTAGCCTTTTACGGAAGCACTTGTATCACATTGTATTTTCAAATCACTCTGGCTGCGGTTCTTGTGATGATTGCCTCAGCGACTTTAATGAATGCATTGATTTGTAAGGTGCATAACTCGGAGGTGAGAGCTACTCAAGGAAAGACCCAAGGAGAGGTAAGTTTAAAAATTTAGCTTTATTCTCTGTGTCCTATTCTTCAAAGTTAAAAAGTCTCCTTGTGGCGATTTTTTTACATTACTATGAATTATTTTTTCTAAGAGTGAATCAGTCAGAGAGTATTTTAATGCCCATTCTATTTTCTTCTTTTTCTCTTATTTTCGCATGTTTTAAAAATTGTAAATGGTAATTTATTTGGGGTGGGAGGGGGTTGATTCCAATTTTTCACTCTTTTTTAGCTGAAAGTTATTTGTACAGTGAGGAAAGTTGATAATGGTCTCATATCTGAAAAAATTAAAAAACAAGCATTTTTATTTTTGGTTTTTATGTTTTTTTTTTTTTTTTTTTTTTTTCGTGGAGAGAAAAAATATATCTCCTTGAGTGCTTTAGGTACAGTCAACGAATTAAACAATGTCAGTTGACTCCTAAGATTTTGGTTCAGGTAGGCAACCTGCAATACTTAACACAATGAATTGAAGCATTGCTGGTGGCCTACCTTACCAAAATTTGAGGAATCAACTGACATTATTTAATTCGTTGACTGTACTTCCTTCCCAATTTTAAGAGTACATGGCAAGTCGCTGTTGCTCTCCTCTTTCCTATCCTTTGTTTTGAGAATACTTTGATTGTCTTTCCTACCCCTTTTTTTCATCCAGTCTACTTGTTTGCTGTGAAATATCAGCATAAGGAACCAACCATGTTTGGGCTGCTGGACTTTACTGCTGCTACTACTTCTACAATGTTCTTTTTTGTTTTTTTGTTTTTTTTTTTTTTAATTGATACTTCTTGGGAAGTGATTTGGAATTTCAAGAAGATATGATTAGTGTCCTTGCATCATTCTGGTGGCCTTGTGTGAGAAACATGATCTTTGAGATCAAAATTGTTAGAATCACATTTGCTTGTTTTTTTTTTGTTTTTTTTTGTGATTTTCAGTTTGATTGATTTTTTTCACTTTCTGCACAATACGTGCAACTTTCAGGGGGAAAAAATTTGAAAAATAGGAATAATCATGATGTTTAGGAAAAACAGGATGCATGTGTTACTATTAGATAAGGGAAATTTGATTTTCGAATGAGCGCTTGCCATTTTGTGGAGCATTTTCATATCTTGGGAAAAGGGGTGTGAATTTCCAGGGAGCAGAAATGAATCCCAGCCGAAATATCTCCAGGAAATTTGTAACCCTCATTCTTACTCAATTCTTACTGCATTCTTTGGCTAAATTTTACCAAGCTGGGTTATCATATTCATAAAGTATCTTTTGGGCTATATTTCAAAGCAATCCTCGAGGAAAGAAAAAGGTATGGGAGATGTTAAAAAAACCTCGGAAATGTTACCAAAAATAAACTAAATCTTTGATGTAAAGTTCACTTTCAGTAAATTTCTGGGAAGAAATCTTGGCCACAAGTTCATTTTTTGGAAAATTCCTGGAACAGGAACGAATCTTAGCCAGAGTATCTCGGGAAATTCCTGACTCTCATTCCTACTCAAAAGCCATTTGCATTCTTTTGCAAAAGTTTACCAAGCAGGGTCATCATAAGTCATCTTTGGGCTACATTTTAAAGCAATCCTTGAGGAAACAAGAAGGATCAAAAGGTGTTGGGAAATTCTCAGAAATGTTTCCAAAAATAAACAAAATCTTTGATGAAAAGTTTGTTTTCAGGAAATTTTAGAGAAAAATTGCAGGGAATTTGTGAGGGAATAAAAGAAATCTCGGATTCAAGTTCATTCTTGGGAAAATTTCGGGAACAGGAACGGATCCCTGTTAAAATTCCTGACCCACATCCCTACTCAAAAACTATTATCATTCTTTGGCTAGATTTTACCAAGCAGGGTCATCATGTCTTTTGGGCTATATTTCAAAGCAATCCTTCAGAAAACAAGAAAATACGGAAGGTCGTTTTCCTCAGGAAAGGCGCAAACTTTAGGGTTACTCCATTTCCTGGGTATGAAGAAATCTAAAAAAGTCAAAATATTTTGTTTTAATGATTAGTTGCTTCATTTGGTTTGTGTGATGCTGGCATACCACTCAGTAATCATGTTCTTCACTCTGGTATTTCAGTCTAATTTGTGATGAATCAGAAGGTCGGGCTAAGTGAAAGTGCCAGCTATTCTTCTGGTTCTAAAAATAGCAGAAGGACTAATGGTTTATCAATTAGTGATAACTGGTCACAGACCTTTCTGACTGATCGTGAGGGTGAAGATTTTAATCAACAGTGTTGTTTTACATTCCTTCCCAAATTTTGTTTTTTGTTTTTTGGTAGTGTTTATTTTTTCTCTTTTCCTTATGTGCTCTCTATTATAAGTCTTAGTGTCATGTCAGTTTTTGCCCCTTTCATTCATATTTAAGTTTTCCTTGTTGGTTCATAGTGCTTTTTTGAAATTTTCAGGAGGACTAATGTTGCTCTGAAATCTACCTCAAAGTTGCGCAATGCAATAGTTAGGATCAAGATGGATTTCCTAAATCATAGAGGTAAGATACTCTCCCTGTTAGTTCCCTTTGTGTTAGCTTCCTTTATTCTCAAAATCCTGACGCAGGAGTTTTTCAAATTGCTTGTAAAATCTCAGAAACCTGGATAAGGTTAGAACAAAATCCTGACTCAGGAGTTTTTCAAACTGCTTGTAAAATGTCAGAAACCTGAAAAAGGTTAGAAATTGCTCATGACCTTGAAAATAAATTAATCAAACAGTTGAAGCACTCCAAAAATAAATTGGTGAAAACTTGAAAGTATCTATGAATTTCCTATGACCAGTAGTTTTTCATGAAAAAATCAAGGAATCCTAAAAAAGATTGTGAATGAACCTTGGAACTGTAGTGATGAACCTCCTATCCTTAGAGACACCAGAAATTCTTGTTTATTAACAGCTAAATTCTCATTTTAAATGCTTAAATTCTCATTTAAAAATCAGTAGTTCTCAATCATCATCCGCGTTTTTTTCTGTTGGTTCATGGTATTTTGAAGACATCTGACTTGAGGAAGTCTCTCGGAAGAATATTTCACTTGTTTACGTTCTCAAGTGCTTAAAATTGGGAATCCTGCATCAGGAAAAAACCTTTTAATTTGCCTTTAGTAAGTACAAACTTGTGAAAAAGCTTCTCGAAAAAGCAGATTATAAAAAAAAAGATACCTTAAAGCGGTTTTTTCTTCTTACTCTTCTCTCACAATTACGCCTCACAAAATTACGCCAACAAATTTTGAATGAATCTAAGCGCTTTTTGGATAAAAAGTAAATAAGTTAAAACTGCCTGAAATGATTCTATCCTTGAATTTCACCGTTAAAATGTATGTGGAGAAATCATTTAAAATTAAAATAAAAAATCAACACTGTTGCCAATTTGTGAATTGTTGAAAATTACTGAACAGCACGGGAATCAAAGAACTATTGTAGCACGGAGGAAAAGAAACAGAAAAAGTTTCGCGATTGAAATCGCGCTAATTCGCGCTAACCTCCCAAATTCGCGATTATTTTCACAAGAGCCAACATTAGTGTTTTCTCGGAAAACGAACTAAAAGAGTCAGTTTCTGGTCAAAATACGCAATTTCCAACGAAATGCCGAAATTCGCCAAAAAATGGCGCAAATTCGCGGCTTTTCGGGTTTTAGATTTTGAATCAGGAGAAAGTACTTCGAATACTTATCTTGAGTCCCACTTATCAGAGACCATTTTAAAAAAATTTGCAGCCGCGAGTTTCTAATGTCTCTACCTATCCTATAGCTTATCCTTCATTTTAAAAAAATGCTTCCTCTTTGTTCCGGACTCAGATTCTCCCATATTTTGGATAATTCTGTGAAACTGTGCTGCAAACGATCCTTACCCCTATCCTTCCTCAGCTCCCAAATAATCGCCAAACGAAAGAAGAAGAAACTAAATTTTAGGAATTCTAAATAAATTCCATGGAGCAAATTCTTCGACCTTTCCCTTGAGATAGTGCCGTCCAAAAATAGTCTGGAGGCCAACAGCTAGTTTTCTTTTTTATAAATAAGGTCTGTTAAGGGACTCTATTTTCAATAGCCTAAGTTCCTTTAGTTGCTTGTTTATTTGTGTTCATGTTTGTGCAGAATCTCAAAAGTTAATTACTTTTTGTTATCAATAGTAACTTGTCAGTTATGGTGTTTTGTCTTTGACTTGCTGTGGTGCAATAATACTAAAGATGAAATTCAGATTTTTTTTTCTTTTAACCTGGATACTGT
This sequence comes from Trialeurodes vaporariorum, assembly GCA_011764245.1. Taxonomy (NCBI): domain Eukaryota; kingdom Metazoa; phylum Arthropoda; class Insecta; order Hemiptera; family Aleyrodidae; genus Trialeurodes; species Trialeurodes vaporariorum. The sequence continues at coordinate 13,648,910 of VMOF01000035.1, read as the reverse complement.
GAATGTTCATTTTTTAGAGATCTAGTAATTGAAAGTTAACCGTAACAATAATGAATTTTTATCTCAATCACTGATTATAAATAGCCTTGCGTTAAATTTGTGGTCTTTTTATTCTTGAAGCTCGAAGTTCTTTCGTAAAACTATCATTCAGAGGGAATATCATAAAAGTGATTCCAGCTGATAGATGGGGATTTTGCAATCCGCTATATGGCTATCGGTTACTGTCTGAAATGTTGTCTTTTCTGGGTTATTTGTCTGGGAAAACGGTGTCAGGAATGTTCGTTCAACAACTTTTGTTCAATGGGTCTGTTGCGTACTTTTGCTACAGCAATTCGACACATTGATTCTAATGTGAAATTTGGTGAAAATTATGATGCTCACACTTTAAAACTTTCAAAATTCACTCATTAACTCAGGAAATCACTTCCACTTTAAACAACCTGCGCTGTATGAGACACCATTATCACGGCCATATAACTACATTGACAGAACGGCCGTGTTTCTGTAAACATCAACATGACATACAAACATTTTAATGTTTTGTCTTGTATTACATTGTCTTGTATTATTTTGTAAACTTTGATAAACCGGAAAAGACCAGACAGCACTTGCAGCCAATATTTTATGTATTTCGAAGGTAATTCATAATCTTACTATTACGATGTTGTTCACATATACACAGGGGTTCCTTCTATGTAGTAGTATGCTGATGCATACAGTGTCGAGTGTAGTGCGGGCTGTTAGATGTTGAAGTGATTTCCTTAGTCAATGAGTGGTTTTTGACTGTTTTTAATGTGCGCATCGTTATTTTAACCAAATTTCACGTAAGAATGAAGGTTCTATATTGCAGAGGTGCAAAATGTGCGCGATCTAGCAATCCGCGGATCGCATGAAAGTGAGGAAATTTGTCCATTTTTTTTTTCTTTTAAATAACGGCAATAAGGATTTTCCAGGAAAATAGTGTAAAAAATGAGAAAATATCGGTCATTTTGCAAACGTACGGTCTTGAATTGTTAAAATAAGAAAAAAAAAGTCATCACTTTCAAATTTTTGTGAAGAAATTTTTTAAATCCTGTGAGGAAATAAGTCATGGATCGCGTGAAACTTCCGAAGTTTTGGAACATTTTGCACCCCTGCTTTATTGTTGTAGCAAAAGTACGCAACACTGCAACAGACCCATTAATTTTTGCCGAATAATATCATATAACTGTTTAATAATTTGTTCCATCCTATCTTTTTGACCATAATGTTATTAAATGTCCATTTTGTTTTTTAGTCCTATTAATAAGAGGACCATAAGTATTAGCAGTTTTTACAATCTTTCTTGCTAGTGTTTGCGGATGCTTCACCAATTTTTAATGGTTTCTTTAATCATTTTTAATAAATTCTTTAATCTGAATTAATTTTTTTAATGAAACTTACTTGGTTGCCAAACATCCAAAGCTTAGCTCAGCTTAGCTTATGATCCAAACAAAATTTGTGACAATTTTCAGTTGGAAAAAAACAGTTGCAATAGTTTCTCACCCTAGTAGTTGTGGCACTGGCGCAACCAGGATCTCTTCCATCTCTCTCATTTCCCATTTGAATGTATAAGTAGGAAAAGGACGGAAAGAGAGGGTTTTATTCCGCTATCCATCCTTGTCTAACATACATTTTTTAATGGAGAAAAGAGAGGGATGAAGAAACTCTCGGTGCGCTAATGAGTTGTGGAATATGTTTCCATTTCTGTCTTTAGACAATTTGACACAAACTGGCCGTTAAAAATTTCAGACTGCTTGTTGAGCGTAACCAAAAACTTTTTGGACAAGTATGTAATTAGTCCCAACAATTTGGTTAGAAATGTGCTGGGCGTTAATTATTGGACATGATATTTTGGACCGATCTTTTTATGGACAAAACTCATAGGATGAAGGTCCCTATAATGGGGATAACTGACACTTATGCTATATATCAGACCGTCACAGTTTTCTTCAATTTTTAATGAATTTTTCAAGCTATAATAAATAATCATCTAAATTGGTTGATCGGTGTTTAAATGAAGTAATAACTTAAAGAAAAAACGAAGCCTTTAAAATACCTCTTAACTAGAGGCACCTTTTTATCGTCAAGTTCAAATCTCTAATTTTGTCAAGTTGAAATGGAGATTTCGTCATGAAAAATGGGGATTTTGTCCAGTTCAATTTCGATGTATTTAGCTTTTTTTCAGCGACAACAAAATTTAGTTTTTTTTTTTTTTTTTTTTTTTTTTTTTTACCAATGGCACAACAAACAACAGGTTTTACATGTTCCTTAGAGGTAAGTAAGGAGAAAAAAAGGCATCCAGCAGACAAAGACGCAAAAGTGGGCTTGAAATTTTTTTCAGCGCAGTTCTTTTGGTGAAAACAGTCCCCAAGACGAGGGTTTTGACCCTGTTCTTTCTATTGTTAAATTCAACTGTTCAATGCACTGTGTGATGAGTCTGATTGAGATTGAAAGACGGGTCACCGGTTTTCTTAAATTCACGTAATCGCAAATTCCGTTAGCTCACAAACTCGTATAATTGCAAAAATTTTGTCCATTTGCGAAATCGCAAAAAAATTAGCCGATTTTGCGGGACATCTCGCGTCAAATGCCAAATTTCGTATTCTCGCGGAAAAAGTCTAGATTTCGGGTTTTTCGTGGCCATTAAAAAAAGGTGCCTCTACTCTTAACAAACCTATGTTTCACTCTCTTTTTCCAAGAAATGGTTGTAGTGTCTAAAAAATTGATATCAGCGTAGGACTTTTTGGGGCGGTATAAGCTTGAATGCTACTTCATCTGCAAAAACAGGTACCGATAATTACATATAGTAATATAAGTAGGCATGGTCTGAGAGAGTGGGAGCTGAAGAATCTCAAGTGCTACCTCTTCATTTCAATTAGGATTAATTTTTAGGATTAATTTTTAGTTTTTTAAATCCCTGTTCAAACATGCACGGAAGAGCATGGTGTTAATCCACTACTAAGGCATATATCATGCCTTGATTGCCATCTTTTTCATCATTCTGCTATCCTGTATGAACTTTTTTCTTTTTATTTTCTTTTAACTCAACTCTCTCAAAATTAGTTGGAATTTTGATGCGAGTACCTAGATTTCAAATGAAATACATGTTTCCTTGAAGCTCACTTCTTCTTTGTCAATAATTGTTCAGTATTCAGTTGTTCACCAATGATTAGATAAATATTAAAACTGACACCTCTCAGAAAATGAATTAGGGTTTTTTTATTCTGAAGAAGTAATCCTTTTATTTAATGAACCAAATTGGTTTTAGCAACCAACGAGAGTTTGGAAAAAAGGATGGTCTTTTAGAACCGTTTTTTTTTTTTTTTTAAATCCTATAGTAATTGTTCGGTGCGAAAAGTCTGTTTGGCTCTTGAGTGTAGACTCGAGTGTTCTTTTTGACCATAAAAACTCAGCATAAGAGAGCACTTGATGAAAAAGCAGATCAACAGTAAACTTTGGTGAGCGATATGTAGACTTTACTAAACATCCTTCTAAAGTCCTCTTCTAGGAGAACTAATGAGTTGGTATCATATTTTATTTTATTTTATTTTATTTTTTAATTTATTGCAAAAAAAAAAAAAAAAAAAAAAAAAAAAAAAAAAAAAAAAAAAAAAAAGCCCATACAGAGAGCTATGGTACAGGTCAGGAACTAATCCATTGAATAAGAATAAAAACCAATGGTCAGAAACTATTACAATGAACTAAAAAAAGTTATTATAAAAATATTCTTTAATAGTAAAAGGCATTGGTTAAAAAGTAATTAGACGTGAGATAGGTGAAACCCTGCAAATCACGGGCTAAAAAGCTCTTCCTGATGTTAAAAGACAGCTTATTGAAAAATTGTACCGCAGCAAAGGATATTACTCTAGAAATACCTTGCTGGAAACTCCTCGTGAGTAACATCTCAGCGTCCTGTATTGTAAGAACCCGATCTCTTCCCATAAGTCAATTGATCGCTCTTGAACCTCCGTAGAAGTTTTAGTTTGGTAAATAAGTATTTGAGTAAAAATTTAATAATGCGCTCAAAACAAGAGCACAAATGGAGCTCTTGCAAACTTTTACTGTCAGGGATTAAAGAGTTGATCCTTGCATAAAACCTGTAAAAGTGACAATGAGTACTCTAAAAAATCACAAAATTCACTCTTAGAACCGGGCTTAGTGGCGGAGAGACGTAAGCATTGTGGGAGATTCCCATTTAATTTGAGACATATCTCTGTGTTTCCGCAGAGAAAATAACAAATTAGACAGGAATCTCTCATGATACCTGAGTTGAACTGCCATTACGATCTTGCCGTTATAGCTGTTTTTTGAGTTTAATACTAAAGTTCAGACTTTTTTAGTGTGATTTTCGTGATTTTTGCTGGTTTTTATGTGAGATTGGACCATTCATTTGCTCACATTAAAAGTTTGCAAGAGCCCTACTGAGGACATTTCCGGAAGAAAAGCCCATAAAACAACAGGTGAGCTCTTAAGCAAAAACCTCTGTTTACTCACAATACACGATTCTCAGAAGGAGCACACCATTTTTTTTATGAGCCCTTCTTCTGGACAAGTTATCAATTGTCAATTTCTTCTGTTTTATATGTGCTTTTTCTAAAGAATTCCTCAATCTCTCTTTTTTTATTTCTTTTTTTTTCCCTCATTGATGAAATCGTATGAATCAAAGACTCTTTTTGGTGTAATGCTTCCAACCAAATACCTGAGTTTTTGAAAAAATTGCAAGATTTTTTCTCCACTGAAAGGTTCATACATAAGCACCAGGGTTTTTTTTTTTTAAAAAAAAATTATCTGGAAAAGTCAGGAAATGTTACTACTGCATTTGGCTGTGTGCCCTGTGCAAGAGCTGGTTTCAGAAGTTTAGGCACACCTAGACCATAATCTTTGGCAAATTTTCAATTTTCATTCCTTCAAATCAAAACAAAACTTAATGCTTCCGACTTTAAAACTTTTGATTTTAAAGTGTTCCTCAATGAAAAGTTAACGCTTCAATTCATTTTCAGTATTTTTGAGAAATAATGTTGAAGAATTCCAAAGATTATCGGTCTAGGTGCGCCTACACTTCTGAAACGATCTAGTAATATCTTTGCTTGGACTTATTTGACAAGCTGTCGGGGGAAAAAGTTGTGGGTGAAAAGTTCCATTGTTAAATGAGTTTTGTTGTAACAATGTTAATCCCTTTTTTTTTCATTTATCTACCTCTGACAAGTGTTTCAATCAAATAAACTTTTTTTTGTCTCTAAATGAATTTAAAAGAGCCTGAGTTGATAACTCACTGGACCAGCAAGCGTATGGACTAATTATGAAGTAGACTATCTTATCAGATGGTCATCTATTTAAAATGAATTCTTGGTCTAATGGAACCCCATCTCCCCATCCTATCTGAACTTTAATGGTCATCAATAAGCTTTTAATGGCCGTGCTCTTTTTGAAGCACGAAAGGAGCAGTGTTGCCACTTGAAAAATGTTTTAGTAAAATTAATTTTTTTTTTTTTAAATCATGAAATTATGAATAAATTCATTATGAAAAAAATATAGAAAAACGACCTTGAAACCCAAAATCTTATATCTAATGGTTGTTTGTTTCAACCTACCTTTCTTTTCTTCTTCTGTTGCTTCATAATGGTAAATTAAAATTCCCCAAAAAATCAGAAATGGCAACATTGGATTAAAAAAACACAGGACGAAGGGGGAAGTCCTTTGGTCAAGGGAATTGAAGCTCCCATTCAGTTTTTTGCAATTTTTCTTTCCTTTCTTTTCCTCGCTCATGTGAGAGTGTCATGAACGCGCAACTTTTTTTCTCAAAACATTTTCCATAAGTTTCCTTCATAATTCCGTGTAACCGCAACCTCTGTTTTTTTTATCATCGGAAAAACTCTGTGTTCATTCCTGAAATGAATAGTAAAAATTTCGTCAACAATGAAAACTTCTGGTCTACATTTATTGCATAAATTTTTGAAAATTCTTGTGCTCATTAACACGTGAATAACAAATGAATAATTAATAAAAGAATTGTGAAAAAAAAGTATCGAAACATTTTCGATCTGTAGTGTTTTGTGCAGTTTTGTTCCTAGTTAGTTTAACTGAAAGTATCCTTATCTTTTTTTTTTCAGTTTCTCCTTTTTTCTGTGTGTAGAATTCTTGTTTGCTTTTTACCCTAGTGTTAAAAACCTGTGTCAATGTTAACAAAACACGGTTCAATCCCCTGCCCAGAGGAAAATCTTAACTCTGGTGCATTGAATTCTTGAGTCATTATTGTTTTGTTTTTTTTTTTCTTTTTCTAATTCAGTGATTAGTGCTTAACCTCAACGCGGCCAACAAGTTGGATCAACAATGCATATCGCCAACCAGCAACTTTTACGGACGGCGCTCCTTGGAGCGGGTTTTTTTTTCCTGTTTGCCGGATACAATTCTTTGACGAATATGGAGGTAAGATCACTACCCTCTTATACATTATTTTGGATAGTTATAGATTTTTAATGGCGGTCTGTGGGTTTAAAAGTGGGGGGCTTGAAAAAATATGATGGGGGATGAACTAAAGTCTTTGTTTACATGGTTACTATAAATAGAAATATAAATCCATCATCTTATTTTTTTGCGTTGTAATTTCTACAGCTTCAGCAATGAAATGAAAGTCAGACGGGTTCTTGTCCCTATTTCCCTTTACACGTTGTGTCATTGTCCACCCTTTTACCCACGCTCAATGTGTCTTCACCATTGCGTCTTAACAGCTATTCTCATCCATTAAATTTTGTCCTGATACGCGACTCTGTACAAGAAGGGAATTCTTTGAATCATTTACATTACTGTAGGATTCAAACTAACAAAGGGACCCTTCCTTTTTTTTAATTTTCCCTTTATTTTTTAATTTTTTTAACTTATCATTAACTCAATTTTTCCAGTGTATCTTTTACGCACCCACCAAAACCAACCTTTATGACCAATGGGGCTATTGCACACTTTTGCTATAAGCGATTTAATAGTCGATTATGGCGTAAAAACCTCAACAAATATCGATGGCGGCACTAAAAACTTCCAAAATCCACTCCTAAACTCAATAAACGCAGTTATTTGCGCGAGCGTAATGGTGGCCGAAGGCACTAACAATAGGAGATTCCTATCTTAATTTCGTCACTCTTTCTATGTTGACAAGGATGATTCACAGAGTAATTAGTCATCAGAGTGATGATCTATATGCGATGAATGGTGCCGCAACACCTAGTGACACTGGTGTCAAATGAAAGTAGTCTCTTATTGGTCACTTCTTGATGGAGTTTCAGAATTGTTAGATGGGAATCTCCCATTGTCAGTGCCATCGGCCACCATTACGCTCGCGCAAATAACTGCGTTTATTGAGTTTAGGAGTGGATTTTGGAAGTTTTTAGTGCCGCCATCGTTATTTATTGAGGTTTTTACGCCAGAATCGACTATTAAATCACTTATAGCAAAAGTGTGCAATAACCCCATTAGATTACCTCTTCACACATTTTTAAAGTTTCATGTTCACGAGGTCAAATCGTTTTTTCTGGTCCTCTTACATGGTATCTACTATGTTTGTTACCTTGTTTTAAAACTTAGTCAAATTGTTTTTTAATAATGTATTCAAACTCAATAGGGTTCGAAATCTCAACTTTTTTATTTATTTTTTCTTTAATGGTAAACGTTTTGTAGGGTTTGATGTGGGTAAGATGATTCCAAGGTCAATTACTTTAAATTGTAGACACGACATAGCGCTCCTCCATATGTCATCAGTTTTTAGCTAAAATTTATGAATTTATGAAAAAAGTACAATTTTAAGGAGAGTCAGCACCTGCAAGCGTACTTCAGGAAGATACCCTGAAAGCCTCAAGCTGAAACACTCAAAAATAAAGCCGGTTTATTGGAAATACAAAAATTCCCATAAGCCTCAATGACTGGGAGGGAGGCAGATGGACATAGTATCAATCAGACTCACTTATACTCACCAAGCTTATGGCAAAATGAATTTCCAATATTTCGGCTCAAATCCTCAACCAGTTTTGCTTGTTTTGGGCAAAAAAAATTACGCAGGTGCTGACATTCCTTGGGTTTTGCTGTTCCTCTTTGTTTTCATTTTAAAATGCCAAAAACACTACTTTTCCCAAAAGTGGCTAGTGGTAGTGATGCTGTCTATTGGTTTGAAATCTGGAAAATTTTTGCCTGGAATCACCTTAAAACTTGTCAAGACCCGCGAAAAGATTGACAAAATTTGGCCTTGACAAAGTTCACCCTTCTTACAAATTTTTTATCAATCCCACTGAATCAAATGAACTCTTCTTGTTTAGTTTGATGTGCATAGTGATTTTTTTAAAAATACATTTAAAACCATGTTAATTTGGTGGTACAAATTTGTGCCACCAGTAGACAAAGGGTTAATTACTTTTTTTCTTGGGAAGGAATATGCAATTTTTATTTGATTGAGTGAATAAGAAGTGAAAGCAAGAATATTGTAAGAAACCAGGAAGGACTATCCTAGACATTCTGTGTTACAACTCCATTAGGTTCCTGCCTTTTAATACATTCTATTGTATATTTGTTTCGCTTTTTTCTATTTCCATTTGGCACATTTCAGTGCTTTAATGGTTTTCCTAGTAGATTTTGATGCAGAATTTCATACTTTATCCATCTGCCATAAAATTACCGCATAAGTACCATTAATTGAGCAATAAATTATAAGGTAATCATTAGCTGTGAATAGTAAATTTCAAGTCAGCTTATTTCTTTTGTCAGGAACGTACAAAAAATTAGAACTGCCTATACACCTCTTCGTCACTTATTTTTTCTTTTTATTGAGGAGAAAAAATAAGTGTGATTTGATTCTGATAAAGTGGGCTCTTTAGAATTGATAATCTGTCGAGATTAGAACAAAAAAGTTTGTGAATTTGGCTCCTCAGTTTAACTGCACCAAAAATAATAGTGTCTTAAGTAGACATCTACGTATTCGTCTGAAATTGATTTGACTCACAAAATAATGATTAGTTACAATATTTGTGCCGAATTTATTATGTAATCAATACTTAATTAGAACATGCTATTAGTAATGAACCCTTGTACCAAAGTGACTCATGGGTCTCAAATTCATTTAAAAATTGGACTAGTTCCAATCACGATTCAAATAATTTTTTCTTTTCAAGCAATTTGGAAAAGAGTTCTCAACACATTCAGAAATTGATTTTACGAAAGCATAATTTTTTGACCAGTGGCGGCTTGTGCTATTTGGCAACCATGTTATTTGCCATGTGAACATGCGTATTAAAGTATCCATCTCTCAGGGATTCGGCGAATTCCCTGTAGATCAATTATTTTATGTAGGTTTAAATGGAGAGAATCCATTGTTGCCACATTGCACTCAAACCTCCTCTGCTTTCGACTTTTAACTTATTACTTTTGAGCCCGAATGCTGCATCTTTCATCCTCTAGAACAAAGCAGAGCTCTTTGTAACAAATCCATTTGAAACTGGTTTGTATACTGGAGGTGAAAGTTTCTAGATAGGATTGGCTATCTGGACACAAATGAATAGTGGGACTGTGTTGCACACTTTTGCTGTAAGCAATTTTAGAGTTGTTGCTGCTGTAAAAACCGTCAAAAGTAACGACGGTAGGACTATAAACTCACAAAATCCACTCCTTAAGGAAATGCTTTTAAATTCGTGAGTGTAATGGTGATATTTTGCACCAATAATGGGAGATTCCCACCCAATAATACTGTAAACCCATCGAGAAGTGACCAATACCCATAAGGGACGACTTTCCTTTGTCACCGGTGTTACCTGGTGTCACGGTACCATTAATTGGATGTGGATCACTACTCTGGTGTCTAATTTCTCTGTGAATCTTCCATGTCAACGTACAAAGAGTGACGAAATTAAGATAGGAATCTCCCATTATTACTGCCCTACGCCGCCATTACGCTCGCGTATTTAAAAGCACTTTACTTTATGAGTTTAAGGAGTGGATTTCGTGAGATTGTAGAGCTACAATCGTTATTTTTGCCGGTATTTTCATTAGGATCGACCCTTAAGTCGATTACCTAGCAAAAGTGTGCAAGAGCCCCATTCTCTTTCTTTTTCGCGAAGAGAATTCGCGGAGGTCGCCCCTTTCGCCCCTCTCCCCTGCATGATGCCATAAATTACTCAGCGCATATGCGACGCCGCGCCGCGACCGCTGAATTAAGTCTTTAATCCGATTTCACTAAAAATCTTTTAAGCTGCTATGTATTGAGTGTAATTATACCAGCATGATTGCCAAATTTTGCTCAAAAATATTTACCTTAATATTACCTATTTAAATCAATGAAAAATGTGATGTTTTATCCTCACAATCTGGCAACCAAGCTTACGAGCATCGTCAGAGTTCATTCGCTCATTTTTATGAAAGTCATTGAAAACTGTCAACAAATTAAAATCCTATTTTTTTCTTAAATTTTCTCCGCGGAAAAACGTCATTTTCGATCTATCAGGCGTTTCCATCGCATCAGAGATTTAGCAAATCTGAAGTTAACTGTATTTTTCATCCAAGTGGCATTCGTAAAATTCAGAGAGAGGAAAACAGTTTATTGTGTAATCCGTATTATAATAGTGTGATAATAATCATTGAACAATGGAGCTGTTGCAAACTTTTGCTACAGGCTTATTAATAGTTGATTATGCCCAGTTAGCAAAAACCGTCTTCAATCCGTCTTAAAGACGTCTTATAAGACAAGTAAAGTTGTCTTAAATCCGTCTTTAATCCGTCTTAAAGACGTCTCTAGTTCCGCCCAAACACGTCTTTGAAGACGTCTTACGAATCCGTCTTTAAGACGTTTTTAAGACAACTTCAAAACCCGTCTTACGAATCCGTCTTAAAGACGTTTTTAAGACAACTTTGAAAACGTCTTACGAATCCGTCTTAAAGACGTCTTATAAGACAACTTTGAAAACCGTCTTACGAATCCGTCTTAAAGACATATGAAAGGCGTCGGTCACAATGCTCTATAGGTTACGTCTCGAGGAAGCCTAGCTTCCCAAGCTTGCTTGAAAATAGTCAACATTTTCAAAATTTGTGAAAATTTCGTAATTTTCAAAATTTGAGCAAATCTTGGTAATTTTCAAACTTGGTGAAAATTTTCGTAATTTTCAAAATTTATGAAAATATTGGTAAAATTTTCAAATTTTCGAACTGTGAACATTTTCGTAATTTTCGAAATTTTTAAAAAAACTTGTGATTTTTGCAAATTATCAATATTTAAGGACTTGAAAACGTTGGAGTCAATCTTCTAGCTATCTAGGCTGAAGACAGCTTTAAGACGGATTAAAGACGCTTTATAAGTCTGAATTGAAAGACGTCTTAAAAACCACTTTGGAAGACGGTATTCAAGTCGTCTTGGAAAACGTCTTTGAAGACGTCTTTGAAGACAGATTTAAGACGGATTAAAGACGCCTTATAAGACTGGATCGAAAGACGTCTTAAAACCCACTTTGGAAGACGGATTTAAGACGGAATACAAGGTGTCTTCTAAAATCGACTTAAAGACGCATTTAAGACGGATTTAAGACAAGCTTAAAAGACGTCTTTGGATCCGCGACCATAAGACGGATTTAAGACGTCTTTAAGACGGAATGAAAAGTCGTCTTACAAAAGCCCATTTTAAGCCAGATCGGCAAGCCTGATATTGTTATCTGGGTGATGTCGTGGCCCTAATTATCATATTGTTTCCGCCTGGAAAGCTGCTACGCTGTTTCTAAGAAATTATTCTTGCTGGCCAATTAGGATTTCGAACTGCACTGTGCACACCTGCTGTTTTATGATCCCTATATGTAATGAAGTGCATAGTTTCTATTGTTTGCGGTAGGAAATAGCAGCTGCGCTCATGTTAAAAAAAAAAAAAAAAAATCATCATTCTTGCAGAAATCATTCTTGCGGGCTAATTAGCACTTCCTCTGTACTGCACACCTGATGTTTTATGATCCCTAAAAAAATGTCGCGGTCCTAATTACATTATTCGCTGAAGGAAATAGCAGCTGCGCTCTTTCTAAGAAATTATTTTTACGGGGTTACTAGCATTTCCTGGGAACTGCACACCTGCTCTTTTATGATCCTTCCTTTATGACGCGAATTAATAAGTATAGTTCTATTCTTCACGGCAGGAACTAGCAGCTGCGCTCTTTCTAAGAAATTATTTTTGCGGAGTAGGTACCTAGCATTTCCTAATTACATTGTTCGCTGCAGGAAATAGCAGCTGCGCTCTTTCTAAGAAATTATTTTTACGGGGTTACTAGCATTTCCTCGGAACTGCACACCTGCTCTTTTATGATCCTTCCTTTATGACGCGAATTAATAAGTATAGTTCTATTCTTCTTGACAGGAAATAGCAGCTGCGCTCTTTCTAAGAAATTATTTTTGCGGAGTACCTAGCATTTCCTGGGAACTGCCCTCCAGCTATTTTATTTTGACGCATTAGCTCTTTTTGTTTGTGATAGGAAATAGCAGCTGCGCTCTTTCTAAGAAATCAATTTTACGAAGCTACTAGCATTTACTGGGAACTGCACACCTGCTCTTTTACTGTGGCGCATTAGTTCTATTGTTCGCGGCAGAAAATAGCAGCTGCGCTTTTTCTAAGAAATCATTTTTGCGGGGTACTTAACTAAGTAACATTTCCTGGGAACTGCACACCTGCTCTTTTATGATCCTTCCGTAATGACGTTCATTAAGTACTTACAGTTCTATTCTTCACGGCAGGGAATAGCAACTGCGCTCTGCTTTCTAAGAAATTCGACTTTTTGTGGGTTAATTAGCATTTTCTGGGAACTGCACAACTACTATTTTACTGTGACGCATTAGTTCTATTGTTTGCGGCAGGAAATAGCATTTGTGCTCTTTCTAAGAAATTATTTTTGCGGGTTAACTAGCATTTCCTGGGAACTGCACACCTGCTATTTTATGATCCCCCTCCAAAATGAAGTAGGTATTAGTTCTATTGTTCACGGCAGGAAATAGCAGCTGCGCTCTTTCTAAGAAATAATTCTTGCGGCGTAACTAGGATTTCTAACTGCAGACCTGCTGTTTTTGCTGTAAATTTTGTAAGAAGAATTTTTATTCTTTGTCTACCTCTTTTAATTTTTCTCCGTTGTCAGTGTATTTTATTCTTGTTTTTTATTTTTTTTCTCTTTTTTTTTTAGAAAACCTTTTTACTTAGTCTTCAGAGAGATGTGCCTAGTTTCCATGGGGATGGTTACATTGCCCAAAGTATAGTATATTGTGTGTTTGCGCTGACCTTGTGGCTGGCCCCTTCAATAATTAGTATTACAGGGCCTCGACTAGCCATGTTCCTCAGTGCCATTGGATATGAGTAAGTTTTTTTTTTTTTTTTTTTTTTTTCATACGTTCAATTTCTTTTTTATTCAGGGAGTCTACCAACCAGTGGCGGCTGATGCAATTTGGCAACATTTTTTGTCCTTTTAATTTCATATAAAATAATCTTTTTGATAATAAAAGAGAGCTTTGCCAACAATCGATTGGTGTACATAGATTCAAATGGAGGAAACATATTGTGTCCAAATTACACCAGCCACCTTTCAGTACTACCAATGGAGCTGTTGCAAACTTTTGCTACAGGCTTATTAATAGTTGAATATGGGATAATACCCTGTAAAAATAACGATTAGCACACTAAAAAATCACGAAATCCACTCCTAAACTCACAAAATGCTTTTAAATGCGAGACCGTAATGGCGGCCGAGGCCGCGGTTTTCATCGGGGCTCCCTATCTTCAATCAGCGCCATCTACACTAAATAATAAACACTATTAATAAACCTGTAGCAAAAGTTTGCAACAGCTCCATTAGAAAAAGAAGTTCCAATCTAATAAAATAATAGTTCTGGAATCTCACTCTTACTTACCAGCCTAAGAGACGTTGGCGGCTCATGCAGCAACTGACGTCTGTAATATTTTGTAATGCTTTTACGAGATTTATTTTCATAATTTCTTTTTGAAATGCGAGGCCCAGACAACAACGCAAGTGTGTTGGCGAAGAATTCATTCATAGAACTGAATTTCAGAATTAATAAAATCAGCAGATGTTTGCTGTTGTTTAAATGGAGTCCTGTTTTGGACAGGCAAAATCATTCATAGAATTGGAAAATTCGCAGAATCGTGAATAATTGAACTGGACTTTTTCTGCTCATTATTAATGAACAGTCTGATAACAGGCCTGTTGAAATTGGATTTCATCAAATTCAAAGAGATAATCTTTGACTTTTGGCTCCATTCAATCAGCTCGGTCAAGATTTGGTCTCAGAAAAACCTTGTCACCTATCTGCCAAGGACTTCTCCTTTTTTGCCTCTAACAATGTGTTTTTTTTATTATTATTATTATTTGTATTTTTTATTTTTGGGTGTCTAGCATCAGGAAGAACCTGGAAAACCTGGAAAACCTGGAATTATCAGGGAATTGGATTTAATCAGGGAAAACATGGGACTATCAGGGAATTTAGATTATAAGGTACTTTCAATATGGAATGAGTCTGTTGCGCACTTTTGCTACAGCAATATGACACAGATTCTAACACAAAATTCGGCAAAATTAATTATGCGCACATTTAAAACTTTCAAAATCCACTCATTAACTAAGAAAATCACCTCCATTTCAAGCAACCTGCGCTACTCCAGACTATATTAGGTATCACCGACATACATTTACTTACAAGGAACCTCCGCGTTTCAGTAAACATCAACATAACTTACAAACATTTGAATGTTTTGTGTAGATGCATACAATCCTAGTATTATTTTGCAATATTGAATAAGCCAGAAAATATCAGACAGCAAAGGCAGCCAATATTTCATTTATTTAGAAGGAAATTCCATTATTATGTAGTTACAATGTTGTTTACATATACACGGGGGTTCCGTCTATTTGTAGTAGTATGCCGGTGCAAATAGTGTCCAGTGCAGCATAGGCTGTTTGGAATTGAAGTGATCCCGTGAGTTAACGAGAGGTTTTTGAACGTTTTTACTGTGCACATTGTTATTTTTTCTAAATTTGATGTAAGAATCAAGGTTCTACATATATTGTTGTAGAAAAGGTAGGTACGCAGCAGCCCCATTTTAATCCACTGGGAACAAAACTTTAACTTGGGCACAAAATCAAAGCATTAAATTTCTCTGGGATGTCCAACTTGATGAAGTTTGAGTCTTTAAACTTAACCCACCGCTCGTGAGTGAAGTCCTACTTGACAAAACCGTTTTACGGGAATGAGCTTGAATGGCAAGCTGTGCTTTGCACAACAACATTTTCTTATCTTTTGATAGGGTATTGTGTAAAACTAAACAAACACATATAGTGCCTGGCACCTAAGTACTTTGACTTCAGTATGTTAAACTAATGTAATGCATGCCTGGCAGTTGCAAAGGTCTGAAATGTTGTGTTTTTTATAAAGAAAATGAAAGTCCTTGATGAGCTGAGAAGAAAGATACTTTTGGTTTCTAATTAAGTCCCATTGTTCTGGAGATGGATTTTGGCCCAAAATACATTGTTTTAAACGGAAATTCCGTGTAGTGATGTCACTACGCACACAATTTTTTACAACTTTACATGCTTGTATCTCCAAACCGGGGACTTTTTGGAAAAAACCAAAGGTACCATTGATCTTAGCTCATCAAGTACCATCATTTTCTTTATATAAAACACCAAATTTCAAAACCTTGCAACTGCCCCATTCACAATTTTGTAATCTATAATTCGAGCGGGAAGGACTAAATGAGTTCAAATCTATTCAGCAAGATGATTTCATGACATCATGGAAAAATTGGAAGGTACGATAAATAATTAGGGAAAAATCAGGATATTTGAAAGTTTAAAATTGCTAGACACCCTGTTCTCATTCATTTTGTTTTGTTCTCATTATTCTGTTTTTGATGCTCCCCATTCATTTTTCTGTGCCCATGCCTATGATGTAAAGTTTTAAATGCTCCAAATTCTTACTTTGCAGAATTTTTATTTTATCTTTATTCATACCGCTCACATGGGTGACATACCTCAGCTCTATTATGGCTGGATGCATGGCCGCAATCCTATGGACAGGCCACGTTAATTATTTAGTTTTAAATTCAGAGCCGTACATGATATCTAGATGTGCAGGATTATTTTCTGCAATTTTCCAATTTAGGTTTGTCTAGTGTACTATTGAGATTGCAATGATTGTCAGAAATGCATGGGTAGAGGTTTATCTTTTTAATTTTTCTTTAGTGGAAAAAAAAAAAGAAAAAAAAAATCATTTTTTCTTCACATTTCTTCTGCAAGAGGTAAATTTTAAACTATTTTATGCCTCCTCTGTCTTAAATAAGGCTGAACAACAGCATGCTAAACTTTTTTTTTACCAAAGAATCGTCAATGAGAGTAGTGATTACCAAGGGGGGGGGGTCTCTCTCTAACTTTTGCCATAAGTGGTTAAACAGTTACGTTTTGAGTAAAATCCAGCAAAAATTAGAGCGCATTAAAAAATTACGGAATTTACTCACAGACTCACAAAATGACTTTAAAGTTTAAGGTGTAATGATGGAGATACACAGGAACCATGTGAGATACCTATCTAATTTGAGGCTTTACTCTGTGTGTTTCAATGGAGAGGGAGAGTGAGATGAATTAGATAGGAATCCTCTATGATAACCTGTGTAGCTCTGCCATTTAAGAATAAAGATGGTGGAGCTATGGAGATTCCTACTTAATTTGTCTCTCTCTCTCTCTGTATAGAAACAAAGAGAAAAGTCTTAAATTAGATAGGAATCTCCCGTGATAGAACTTGTTTCAGAAGTGTAGGCGCACCTAAACCATAATCTTTGGTGAACTTTCAACTTTAATTCCTTCAAATCAAAACCGAACTTGCCTCTGACTTTATTCTTTGACTTTTAAAGTGTTCCTCACTGAAAAGTGAACTTTCAATTTCATTTTCATTCATTTTTATTGAGTAATATCAGAAATAATGTTGACAAATTCCAAAGATTATCGGTCTAGGTGTGCCCACACTTCTGAAACTACCTCTACCCGCGTAGCTCTGCCATTACGCGTTAAACTTTCAAGTCATTTTGTGAGTCTGTGAGTGAATTTCATAATATTTCAATGCCCTCATCATAATTTTTGCTGGTCGTTTTGCAAGAATTAATATTTGATTGTACACAGCAAAAGTTAGCAAAAGTCCCTTTCTCTAATAGTCATGGACCCTCTCCAGCCCACTTGTCACTCATTTTAACACAGAGCTTCAAGTGCTCTCAAATTTCTAATCTCATAAATATTTTCTTTTCCCAATCCTTTTGTTGTTTTGGAACGTATGTATACTTCAATTGTTTTTTTTTCGTGCATGTCATTTACTAAGCATGTAAACATATGTGTATACTAACATTCTCTCTCCTCAATTTAAAATTTTCTAAACTTTTTACGTTCTCATCATTTCATGCACCGTATTCACAGATTACTCTTCAATTGCGATGAACTCTCAGATAATTATGTCAGATCTGATCATCAGGCTGCGTTTAGTTGAACATTTGATTATATTTGCTAATATTTTGGTAAATACGTCAGGGTAAATTTTAAGAGGGTCAGTGTGCCTTTAATGTATGACCCTTATTATTTATTTCTCAACAAATCATTTTCTTAAAACCAATTTATGCATTTATTGGTATCCACTTTTAACCTAGTTTTTGACTTTATCAGATTCATTTATCATCCTGTTGCATCTCTTTTTACTCCTATCTGATCCACTGGCAGGGAATCCTCTCAAAATCGTGATCTTTTTTTTTACTTTTTTTATCTCCCTTTCCTCTTTTCCGAGCTAATTTATTTGCTTTAAAAAAAAAGCATCAAGATCTACAATCAGAGCTCCGTTTTGCATCAATTTTTGATGATTCCACCGGTTGAGAAAAGATTACACAGTTAAGGTCAGTGTATGACTGGACTGCATGAAAATACTCTGATCTGTAATCTTTTCTCTATCGGTGGAATCGCGGGTAAAGTATTAAAATATCCTTATATTTTTTTAAGTCATCAACAACTCCACCAGTTGAGAAAAGATTACAGATGCAAGTACTTTTGGCATTTTAGTCATACACTGAACTGAACGGTGTAATCTTTTCTTAACCGATGGAATCATCGGTGAAATGAAAAATGTCATTAATTTCACGCAAAATGGCAACTCTGGCTACAATAAGTAGCTGGAGCTGCTGCGCTCCTGTTCTTATTGTTAGTCTCATTCTTATTAGAGCTTGTTTCAGAAATATAGGCGGATTAACCAATGATCTTTGGAATTTTCCGATGTTATTTCTCTTGTTACAAAATAAAAATGACTTTGAGCGTTGGAATTTCATTAAAAAATAATTTATAATCAAAAATTGCAAGCCGCAGACAAGTTTTATTTTGATTTGAAGGAATGGAATTTGACGAAAAAAAAGTTGCCAAAGATTATCAGTGAGCTGCATTCATACTTATGAAACAAACTCTATTATTCTTAATTTTAGCACTTGATAACTAAGCAGTAAATACCTACCAACGACATTCACAAAATTTGTAAAAGAATTATCATTTTATTTATCCATTTAAAGTCTTTTGTAAAGACTGGAAAATAATACCTAAAAGTGGGGAATAATTCCTAGAAAAAAAAAGAAAAAAAACGACTTGCATCAAGTTTTGTTCTTCCATTTTCAAAAGCTCACCTCATATCAATCACCTGTACCTCTCAGATTCTGACTTTAGCAAATCAATGAATGCACGCCTGTAATTTTATCAATGTCCTTCATTGCGGTTTTTTACTACGCTCACTTATCTTTGAGCAGGTTTTAAAATTGTAATCAACAAATAGATTTTCATCATAATAAATTTTAATTGCCCTTGCTGAAAAATTTTTAACCAAGTTGCATCATCACTCCAAAGTCAAGAAAAAAAACCTGCTCTTCTCTGTTCCTCTTCTCTCATCAAGTGCCCCTAAAAATGTTTGTACCTGTGACTTCAGTTTTCCATCCCGCTTTTGCCACACTTGGCATATTTCATCACTATTTAAAAAAAAAAAAAAAAAAAAAAAAAAATCATCACATTCTCACCCTTTTTATCAGGGCTTTTAAACTTTGACAGAATTGAATCTCTATCAAACTGTAAGCAAAAGTGGTATCTCTTCCACCGTTCTCTGTTTTCAGGGTGTCAAGCAATTCTCAACTTTGGAAGTCACTGATTTTTCCATGATTGTCCGTGATTCTTCTAGTTTCATTCCATGATAAATGAAATCACCTCGCTGTGAAAGTTTGAACATTCCGAAGCCCCAAACTTCATCGAGTTGGAATTTTGAAACATTTCGGAAAAAATTAAGACTTTGATCGATGATCAGGCTCCTAATTTCAAAATTCCCCAATTTTTCCTAGCTTTCTGCGATGGAATCCAAATTCCTGACAATTCCAGGTTGCCCCTGATGCTAGACACCCTGGTTTTCAAAGAAGAATTAAATTTGCATGACTCTATTTTGCAGATGGTATGTGATCTCATTTCTTTTTGAGGATTCTGTTTTGCTGTACTCTGGATCCGTCGTCACTGGGTTCTGTGCCAGCTTGCTGTGGCCATCTCTAAACATTTACGTAGTTGAAAATTCCGAACCAGATAGGATAAAGAAAAATAACTCTGTATTTCTCTTTTTTATGCATTGTAGGTTGGTACTTTGTGCTCTTAAAAGCTCTGCGTTGCAATGAGAACCAGTGAAATGCAACTGGATTAGTGAAAATCGATCTTAACGTCAATCTGCTAATTATTGCCGATAGCAAATCCAGGAATGGGGCTCTTGCTAACTTTTACTAGAGCTGGGAAAAGAAAAGAATGGACAAATGTCAAAGTCTGGTGAGCTGAACAGTCATCAAACATTATATTTGAAATGCAGGCTGAAAGGTGTTGAGTGATGATGATTCGGAACTCATCAGTATTTGAAATTTGTCCATTCTTTTCTTTCCGTAGCTCTATAAGCTATTGAATAGTTAAACCTTGAGTAAAATCAGTAGCGCCAATTTAGCGTTGGCTTGGGGGGGGAGCAGAGGCAAGAAAAAGTTAGGACCTTTTTTTTTTTTTTTTTCCTCATTGGTTTTTGGATTCAGAACCGTAAAAGGCCGCAAAGAGGCGCAGGAGGGGCATTGCTCTCCCCCCCCCCCCTATTGAAATGCCACTGAAAAATCCAGCAAAATTATGATGAGCACGCAAAAAAATTCACTCTCAGACTCACAAAGTGACTTCAAAGTTTAAGTTAGGCATAACGGTGGAGCTACGTAGGCACTATGGGAAATTCCTATCTAATTTAAGGCTTTTTATTTTGGGTGTTTTTATAGAGAGAGTGACGAATTAGACAGGAATCCCTCAGAACACCTACGTAGCTCAGAAAATGCATGATGGTCTGCCTCTTTCTCTCTACAGAATCACACAGAGAAAAGACTCAAATTAAATAACAATCTTCCGTGGTAGCTGTGTAGCTCTGCTAATATGTCTTAAACTTTTAAAGTCAGTTTGTGAGTCTGTGAAGGAATTTTTTAATTTTTAATGTGCTCGTTGTAATTTTTGCTGAATTTGACACAAGAATCAACTGTTCAATTGCATGTAGCAAAAGTTTGTAAGAGCCCCATTTGTTTTTCTTTCTCTCTCTACCCAATGAAGTGCATGTTTTAGTTTAGCAAAGTAGAGATAGATTGATCCTCTCTCTATCTTTCTCTAATACATGCGTTCAAATTGGTGGAGAGAGTGAAGAGTATATATTCTTAGATCCTCCTTTGACTATTCCAAACACCAAGACAGCGATGATCTACTGGTCATAAAAATTGGGGAGGGGGGGGTACAGGGTTGAAATGTATTGCATCCTTGTTTGCATGAAATTTGTCACTATCTTTGCATGATTTTTTATTATTTACTCGATAACCTGTACTACTCAGTTGTATCCTTTAACATGTGGGGTTACAATTCTTTGGAATATGAACAGAAAAATTCAAAAAGTAAATGTAAGCTAACTCAATTTCTCCGAAATTGCTATTCTACCCCTTCATGCCAAACATACCGTCCGTATAAATCTCTAGCACTTCTATTTTTTCACGTGCTATTTCCCCGGAGACCAGTCAGTGGCACCCTCAAACGGAAACAAGTTGAGCTAAGTAGTCCTAGCACTGCCCTATACTAATACACAGGCAGTGCATATACATCCTGGCCTATACATTTTAAAAATACAGCAAATGCGAAGGACGTACATGAACGTCTTCGGCAACCAATGGCAATTTTTGCAAGGACGTACATGTATAAGTCTTTAGCACTGGAAGTGTTCAGGACCAGTGTGGGGGTTTAAATCTTTTTAATCTTGTATCATTGTTATTCTTATCTAGTAAGTCCACTACTAAGGAGTTAGTGAGTTTGGGAAGTTATTTAATATATTTATTTATTTTATGCTAAATTAAGGTGTTCTGGAGGAAGGGCTCATAATGCAATGAGGGGTGCTCTTCCAAACAAATCCTTGTTTAATAAATAAAGTCAAGTTCCAAGAAAAAGCACATCTCATGGTTCTTGAGCCATTTTTCCAGAGAAAACCTCAATTAGGTACTTTTTTCCTTCCAATCTTTTTCAAATAAGCTGGCAGCTTGATCAATTATTTCAATTGGTGTGAGTGCCTATTTAAAATTAATTACTTGCACTATGAACAATGGTTTTCAATCGCTCTAAATTTGCTGGAAAAAAAATTAGCAATCTGAATGATTTTATTCTAATAATGGGGCTCTTGCAAACTTTTGCTGTGAGCAAATGAACAGTCCAATCTGATGTAAAAACCTGCGAAAATCATGAAAATCACACTAAGAAAGTCTAGAATTCAATCATAAACTCTCATAACAGTTATAATGGCGGTTCAACGCAAGTATCATAGGAGATTTCTGTCTATTACGTTTCTTTCTCTTTGGAAACACAGAGATATGTCTCAATTTAGATAGAAATCTCACATGATACTTGTGTCTCTCCACCTTTAAGCCTAATTCTTAGAGTGAATTTTGTGATTTTATAGCGTACTCTTCGTCATTTTACAGGTTTTTATGCAAGAATCAACTCTTCAATCCTCTATAGCAAAAGTTCGCAAGAACCTCTTTACAAAACCTCTTCAACTCATTGAAATATATCCCCTTCCAACTATAGACGCGTTGCTACATTCTTTACTGATGCATCATGGATCAAAAACAAATAATCATCAGATTGCGCTTGTTCTTCTGATTTCTCAACAAATTATGGATTTCTATCTTGTTCTCCATTATTTGTTCCAAGAACAACCAAAATTCTGATTATCGCCTCCAAAATGAAAACTTGAAAATTGTTTGCAGTGGTCAGTTACTCGTCAATCCGTTCATCATCGGTCAACATGACAATGTTAACTTGATTGATTAGCACGACCGATAAATTTTTAACTCTTTATTTCAAGGGAACTTTCTGAATTTTGGTTGTTTTTGGGTTGCTCTTTAGAGGAAAGCAGGATTGACATTGACGATTCACTGAGAAATCTGAATAATAAGCTCTAACTTGATTATTCATTTTTGATTCATGATACATCGATGATGAATGTATCTGCGCATTTTGGATTTTGCATCAAGTTGAATTCAGTATGATACAAAAAACAATCACCACGATTTGAAATGCATAGATTTTTAAGCAGAAGAGAAACTTTT
Source organism: Trialeurodes vaporariorum (assembly GCA_011764245.1). NCBI lineage: Eukaryota > Metazoa > Arthropoda > Insecta > Hemiptera > Aleyrodidae > Trialeurodes > Trialeurodes vaporariorum. The sequence goes on along the minus strand of VMOF01000035.1, from coordinate 13,626,193 downwards.
AGGAAAGGTCTTGTTTCTAAATTTGGATTTATGTTTGTGTGTTTTCAGTATGTTTCCCGGTAACCTATTTGTGTACTTTAAATTTCACGATAAAAGATACATCGATGCCGAAACTAGGAAATCTATTCTCCTTGTTCTAGCGGCCATCATTTCAGTAGGCGTATGTATAATAGGTCTCGCTCGACCACCACATCGATCGAGTATTGTAGACACGTCTGGTCACCGTTTGAGTCAGAAAAAAGGTGGACCAGTTCAAGCGCTGAAAAAACTTTGGAAGATATTCTTTCATAAAGAAATAGTCTCTCTTTACTTTATTTACGGTGCAACAGGTAATTTTATATCATTGATTCAAGTTGATTAACATTATAGACTGTATGAGGTAATTAATTAGCGTTTAGTCCCAATACACTGAAGCGTTACCTTTAGATTAATGTCAAATTACTGGCCGAAAGTAATTTTCATTTACAATAACGGAAAGTAGGGATTTAGATGAATCATCCTACAAATGCCTCTGCAAAACCTTCAGTCAAAAACTTTAAAAATAAAAATAAAAGTACTAAAAAATAGAATATTGTATTTCGATACAAGAATTGATTTGTGATACTCCATTTTGTGGTACTTTCAGCCTTTATTAAAAGTTTTTGATACAATTTTGGGATAATTTTCTAGTTCCTAACTTTCTGTTTCCTTTAATAAAACTTACTTTTGGCCTGTAATTTGACATTAATTGAAAGGCAGCGCTCTATATTAAAAAAAAAGAACAGATAAACTAACCGAACCGCTTGTTCCATTTGATCCACATCAAATCTTGTTGAATTAACAAGAAGTTCTGGTTGAGCAAACAAGACTGTTGTTCATTCATACAAAGCTTTAGTTAGTTTAACCAGGACTTCTGTTATTTTAACCAGAACTTCTGGTTAATTTAACAAGAATTGGCGTGGATCAAAGGAAGAAGCGTTTCGGTCAGTTTAACTATTCTTTTTCCTCTGTCTGGTAGCGCTCAAAGCTGAAGATTCACATTATTTACAGATAATAAGAAGCAGGAACTACCAAGCATACATGCAGTAATGATTTTGAGGGGGACGGGGGAGTTCACTGGGGGTTGAGAAATTTTGAGTTCCCCCAAACAGAGATGGGCAACCAACTAATGAGAAATAATGAAATGACTCTGGCAACACTGAAAACTGGGTTTGCTACCTGAGCGGAGGAGAGGGAAACACTCGGAAGGTATAGGTCAATTGTAGAATTATTCGTCGAATAATTTGATTGACTCGGCGTTGCCTGACTCACCAATTAATCTCCGAATAAGTTTTTGCCCAACTCTGCCCCCAAATGAAAAAAAATCTGTGAAGTTACAACTTTTAAAAAGGAAAAGAAAAATAAAAATCTGGGCCCACACCCACAATTTTTTTATAGTCTTTGGCAAATATGAGGTCTGAGCAATGGTGAGTGGTAAAATTTTCCTACTTCTCTCTTTCCCTCTCTGTGTGCATCAGACAGAGACAATATATAATAAAGACTATGCATGATCTATCTTGTCCATGTTTGCGCGTAGTGGCAACTTTTTTTTTTTTGGGGGGTCTTAACAGAACACCGCAAACATGGTCCGTACGTTGACTGATGAGCAAAGTTGTTGAGATTTTTGCCTAATGAGACCGAAGCACCAAAATTACATCAGTCAACGTATGAACCATGTTGGATGATGCTCCCTCATGCTCCGTTTGTTAATTCCTGTTGAGTTCCGAAAAAAAAGTCAGTGAGTGGTCTCTATTTTATATTGTCTCTGGCATCAGACAAGAAAAAGATGGAAGGTGCAGCTATAGCTTCATCCTTTGTCCTTCTCTTACCTGAGACAGGTAATTAGGGAAAAAGAAAGATGTAGATTTTACTGCACACAATTTGGACTGTGGACCCTCTACGAAAGCAAAAGACTAGGTAGGCTGATCATCTACTTTTTTTGTTTCTCAAACATTAAGATGATTCCTGGGTCAATTAGTTCTAATCGTGGACACCATTTCGCGCTGCTCAAAAAGTCAACTGTTTTTGGCTAAAATTGACAAATTTACGCTAGAAGCACAAAGAGGAACGTCAGCATTTTCGAGCATACTTCAGGAAGATACCCTGAAAATTTCAAGCTGAAACACTCAAAAATAAAGCCAGAAATTATGATATATTAAAATTCCCATAAGCGTCAATGAGTGCGAGTGAGGTAGATAGACATATTATGACTCGCACTCACTCTCACTCAATAAGCTTATAGCGAAATTAATTTCACAAGTTACGGCTTCAATTCTAAACCAATTTTGCTCTTTTGGGCTTAAAAAAAAATCCTTAAAAAAATTTTGCAGGTGCTAATGTTCTTGGAATTTGAATTTTTTCTTTGGTTTCAATTTAAAATACCAAAAACACAACTTTTCCCAAAAGCGACTAGTGGCGCCATCTGAAATGAAATCTGGAAAAGTTTTGCCTGGAATCACCTTAAAACTGTTCAAGAACAATGTTATTGATGAAAAAATGAAGCATTGTGTGGATAGATTTGCAACGCAATATTGAGCAAATATGTTGTTTGATGAATAATTCAGTCTGAAACGTCTGAATTCAGGTAAAATGAGTTGTCGTTATTTCTTGCTTTGACCCTTAACAACATCAACTCGGGCCCAATGGAGCTGTTGCAAACTTTTGCTACAGGCTTATTATTAGTTGATTGCGGGGTAACACCCTGTAAAAATAACGATTAGCGCACTAAAAAATCACGAAATCCACTCCTAAACTCACAAAATGCTTTTAAACGCGAGACCGTAATGGCGGCCGAGGCCGCGGTTTTCTTATGGCAATTGTGTGCTTCTTCTTCTTCTTGTGTGGTGTTGCAAGACTACCTCCTGTAGATGGCGCTGATTGAAGATGGGGAAACCCAATGCAAACCGCGGCCCCGGCCGCCATTACGGTCTCGCGTTTAAAAGCATTTTGTGAGTTTATGAGTGGATTTCGTGATTTTTTAGTGCGCTGATCGTTATTTTTACAGGGTATTACCCCATAATCAACTATTAATAAGCCTGTAGCAAAAGTTTGCAACAGCTCCATTCAGGTAAAATGAGTTGTCGTTATTTCTTGCTTTGACCCTTAACAACATCATTTCAACTGAAGCCCAATTGAGGCTTCAATCATTCATTACTGCTATCTTAAAACAACTTTTCTCTTTGTTTATAGGTTTACTGTTGGCTTTCAATCATGTTGTCAGTGCCAGTATTGGTTTCACGCAACATTTTGGAGAGCACAGGAAGAGATACATTCCTTTGGCAGGCTTTGCTTGCGGCTTTGGAGGTGTTATAGGTGAGATTAAAACTTTGATGATTAATCAAACAAATATTTCAGGTTACTAGAAAATATGTGGATTCCTTTAGTGAAATGTAGAGTCCCTTGATGGAAATATTGTATAGGGAGTACCGACACGAGCTCAACGAGTTGTGATTGGTCGTTGGTTTTAGGCTCTCACGGAGTCGAGCAGGAGTCGACGACATCGAAGGCTCCACACGAAAGGAGTCGATTCGTAGAGGAACGTATGGGAACGGACCGGAATGCCGGCAAATCCGCCAGTCCACCACTGGTCCACTGTCGAACTTAACCTTCGAATGCGTTCACGCGGTCGACAAAATCGACTCCTGTCAAAATGCATAAAGTGTCGTGTCGGTACTCCCTATACAATATTTCCATCAAGGGACTCTAGTGAAATGGGGCAGTCGCAAGGGTCTAGAACGTTGTGTTTTTTATGAAGAAAATGAAAGGTATTTGATGAGCTGAGGAAAAAGATGCCTTTGGTTTCTAATTAAGTTCCTTTGTTCTGAAGATGAGATTTTAACCCAAAATTCATTGTTTTAAATGGGAGTTCCGCGTAGTGACATCACTACGCACACAATTTTGCACATGTGTGCATCTCTAAAACCGAGACACTTAGGAAAAAACCAAAAGTACCATTGTTCTCAGCTCATCATTTACTATCACTTTCTTTGTAAAAAACACACAACTACAGACCCTTGTAACTGCCCCATTAAGAAGTTACTGCCACAAATACGCTAAAGTTTGGATTATATTTATGACCATATCGACTCGTGTACAACTGAAATTTCCTGAAATCTATCGACTCTACCTCAAATATTCCCTGTAGCTCAAATTAAAGCTGAACTTTAAATTGAATCAAGAAATTGAAGAAAACTAATGCTTTCCAGAAAATTTACTGTAGGTTTCCTTAATGAGCGACTCTTTTTATTCTAATACAAGATCCCTGTGCAGAACCTCCGCCAATTGGCTCTTATGAGAGTTTCAATTCTGATCGTAGCATTTCATGTCGATATTAGCTGAAAAGCTTTTTGATGAAAATTAAAGTGATTTTCCTTATTCTTGTATTTTCTCGCTTCTCTTCAATGTCATTACAAATCTTTCTAACCAAACATATTTCTGTTTCAGGTGCTAGTTTACCATTTGTTTTGACAAGGAAAAAAAATATCCTGTATCTAAGGCCGTTGACAATTGTCGCTGTAGTCACCATTGCCATCGGTTTACTACTCTCGTATCTCGTTTTACCCGAAGATGCGCTTTTTGGTGACACTTCAACTCGACCATACGTCGAATCCAAGTAAGTTTAGCGTTATTTGAATCCCAACTTTTTTTTTCAATCGAATGAAGGTCAACAATTGAGGCATTTATCGGTAAATGGGCGTATGGCGATTTACGCCCTTTTTTCTGGAGAACTCGTTTTTGAAATCCTGACGATGTGACCTAACAAGTGATATTAAGTTATTCAATTGTTGAACGGAAAATAACCACGTAACAATTGTTTGAATGGACGCACCTACAATGTTTTGTTATAACGTTTTAAACTTTCAAACGCTTTTTTCTCGAAAGTCGTTTTTTCGCCATACGCCCGTTTACCGAAAAATGCCTCAATTGATATCCACAAAGTGGCTTTAAGTTTTAGAAACCTTAAAAGCACTTCAAATTTTGAACAAATTTTCCGACTTTGCAGTGGTCTCCAAAAAAGAGAAAGGCCTGATTAGTCAGCAGAGTATCTATCCCACTTATTACTTTCTCACAACTAACACAGTTAGAAATTGAGAAAGTATTGCGATGGCGCAGATGTCTGCCTTTCTGTATCCCAGCCAGGGCTGCCGTTTTCCGTATAATCAATGCTATTTTTTAATTCACCGATGATTCCACCGGTTGAGAAAAGATTACACAATTCAGTTCAGTGCATGACTGTAATAAACTAAAATACTCGCATCCGTAATCTTTTCTCAACCGGTGGAGTCGTCGATGACTTTAAAAAACTTGCGGATATTTTAATTAATCAACGGAGTTTCCACCGATTAAGGAAAGATTACAGATCAGAGTATTTTCGTGCATTACAGTCATACACTGAACTGAACTGTGTAATCTTTTCTCTACCGGTGGAATTATCGGTGAATAGAAAAATAGCATTGATTATACGCAAAACGGCAGCCCTGATCCCAGCATCACTTTTGCTCAAAAGCTCAAAGTGACGATCACCATTTGCATCAAAATTTTGCAGAGAAATTGCTTTTACCATTCCTCAAAAGGCTCAAAAGGACTTTTTTTTTTGTTTTTTCGAAATTTTAAATTATAGGCAAGTTATGGATCATAAAAGGTTTCCATTAAAGTCAATGAGACAATGGGTAAAATAGGTGATGAACATAGGGTGAAATTGAAATGTTTCAAATATAGCTGTCTGAATTTAGATGAAAATTTGCGAAACATTCTGCAACCAGCCGACTGTAAAATTAACCCCATAATGGAGGTCTGAGGGTCTCCCCCAGAATATTAAAGATGGGTCTTGGGGTCTCCTCCACAGTAATAAAGGGGGGTCTGGGGACCCCCCAGAATAATTTTGATGCGAGAGTGTTCGTGGGGTATTTCCTACAGTTTATTTTCTTACTCTTTTAAAGCATACTGGGCCCGAAGAAGGAAGCATAGTGCTTCAGAGAAAGATTATGGTACCATTTTAGACGATAGCAACACCTACTTTTGCTGATCAGAACGACACAGCAGAATGAGATAATTCTTAGACTTGCTAGTGAACTAATGTTGTTCTTTTGTTTCCACTAGACTCACAAAGATTGTGACGTTTGCTGCCGCAGCACTTGTAGCTTCATCCTGCAGTAATAAACCAAGATTTTCTGCTCACGGGCAAAGAGAGAGTTCCTTTGAACTACATTTTTTAAAACTTTTCCAGAATGCTCTCTCGCAGTCCCGTAGAATAAAATTCACTTTTAAACTACAAAGAATGTCCCAAAAGTACCGAGACGGATACTTTAATGTCAAAAGTAAATAAGCTAGCAATGTGATCTTGGTTACGTTTGAAAGATCAACTCTTTTGCTTTTGATCGAGCCCAGTCGGAGCGCAGTTCATCAAAAATTGAAGAAGTTATGACAGTTTCAAAAGAAAAGAAAAAAGTTGATTCCCTGTGAACTTTTAAGCAAATGTGCTCATCCTGTGCTCAATGGAAAGCAAATGAGTTGATTTTTCAAACATAACCAAGATCAGATTGCTTGAGCTCGTTTCAGATGTGTAGGCACATCTAGACCGTAATCTTTGTCAAATTTTCAATTTTCAATCCTTCAAATCAAAACAAAACTGGCCCTCGACTTCAAACTTTTGATTTTAAAGCGTTCCTAAATGGAAAGTTAACACTCAAAGTCATTATCATTAATTTTTATTTTGTAATATGAGAAATAATGTTGGAAGATTCCAAAGATTGTCGGTTTAGGTGCGCCTACACTTCTGAAATGACCCTTAGCTAGTTTAGTTTTGAAGTTAGAGCATCAGTCCTGCAGGCTGATCATTTACTTCATCGTTAAACCGATTGTTAAGACTGTGTATGAGTGATTCTATTGGTCGAATATTGTGAAACTTAGCTGTTGCTATGATAACCATCGTCATAGAGTCCGTTTTTTAAAGGTTACTCATGATTAGCCTTTATAAAACGAGACTCTTAACGATGGTGACCATAGCAACAGCCAAGTTTTACAATTTTCGACCGATAGCATTACTCGTAGACAGTTTTAACGATCGGTTCAATGATAAAATAAATGATCGGCCCGCAGGTTCTTTTGGGGCACTCTGTATGTACTTAAATCTTGTTTAACCCCATAATTTTTTCCTTTATTTTTGTTTGTAGTGTCTTTGTAGCACTGTTGATAAGTGCTCTTCTTGGAATTGGAGAAAATTCCTACACAAATGAAATGACAGATCTTGTTGGTACGTTATTCCCGCATGACAGTGCCCAAGCATTTGCTGCCCTCTTATTCTTAAAGGTTAGTACAGTTTTGGAGAGTGTGATTCATACCATTATATAGGCCTGTGCGATGTTGGATGCATCGATCGAAGTTTCAATGTTTTCCTGCTATCTGATGGATTCGATGCTAATGTTGATGTCAATTGATGCATTGAAATTCGTTATGTATCATTATTTCGACTTAAAGCAGATCGTAGCATCATTTTTTCCTCTTAAACCACCTCATAGGCATAAAAAAATTTCATGATTTTCAGTGGTTTCTCATTTTTGACTTGTTACAATTTTTTTCGATGCATTGATAAAATTTATTGAACTTTGATGCACAAAACTGGGCTTCGCACAGGCCTACCATTGTATCTCTTATTCGAAATCTGGAAAAATTAGCCAAATTGAGATTTTGTCTTTTTAAGCAGTCATTTTCCAAGGTGGACCCATACAAGTGGGTGCTGTGTAATATGACTTCCAGAAGAAAAAATCCTGGTGGAAATTTTTACCATTTTAAATCTCGGCAACCTTGAGACTTCCTTCTGTGTGTTTCTATAAAGAGAGAGACAAATTAGATAGGAATCTCCTATGACGCCTGCACAGCTCCGCCATTATTGCTCTTAAATGACGGAGCTACGCAATTGTCATGGTAGGTTCCTGTCTAATTTGTTACTATCTCTAAAGAAACACACTGTAGAAAGCCGCAAATTAGATTGGTATCTCTCATTTTACCTGCATAGCCCTGCCATTACGCTTTTCACTTCGAATCCATTTTGTGAGTCTATGAGTGAATTTCGTGCTTTCTTAGTGTACTCATCGTCATTTTCGATAGTTTTTACGCAATAATCAACTACCTACTCAATTGCTCATAGCCAAAGTTAGCCACAGCCCCATTGGAAGCAATCCCCCAACTCAGCCAGTTTTCCACCATTACCTAAAAAAAAAATTATTTCTCTTTTCCAGAATATCTGCGTGGCAATTGGTTTCTACATCAGTAATTACATTGGCCTATACACACAAATCTACGTGATGAGTGTTTTTGTAATGGCCGGTACTATTGGCCTCACGTACGCAAGTTATCTGTACCACGAACCGAAATTAGAAGGACAGAACGACACAGCTAGTGTTGACGGAATCCCTTCAGCGGCTATCAATTCTCCGGATTCTTTCTGATGAAGCTCTGATCTAAGTGTAAAAAACATGCTCTTAACTTCAATTTTAAAACTGGTTTTTGAGGTTGGTTTTTCAAGCCTCTGTGGTCGTCCTTCTTCGTTTAAGGGTAACTTTAAAACTGCAGTTTTTATTTTGGTTTTTCAGTCTCTTTCGAGGATGTTTCTCAGCCACTTTTAAAATTAGTCTATGCAAATTAGTCTCTCTTTTCAAATTCCTTTGTCTGAAAGAGAAAAATAAAACCCAGGTAATGTTGTTATCTTGAAATGGTTTTGTTTGAAACATTGTCCATTTCATCAAAAAGTTCGTGTAAAAATTTGATTTTACGAGGGTTAAAAAAGTGTTCAGGATGGACGGTCCCCAAAAAACGTTGGACGGTGAGCACTTAAGCGTGGTTTCAAGTGGTCATGAGTGCTCACCAATAATCTGCGAGCAGGGCTGTCTGTCCTGCACATTTTCTGGGCCGTGGCCATCTCTAGATTTTGGATCAGCTGCTGTGAATGTCGAAGGATGGTGAAAAAAAGCAGCTCGAAAGCTGGCAGTTTTTAGGGTTTTAAGGTGATTCCACCTGAATTTTTAGGATCTTTTAATCTGCCATAGGCTGTCCCAAGAATGATTGGACTTGACAACTGTAGCTTTGAATGAAAACATCAGCTTCCATCCTCAGATAGGGCAACCTGATTGGTCAGGAGCAGGAAGAACTAAGAAGCTGATGTTTTCATGAAAACCATATATGTGTCAAATCCAATCTTTTCTAGGACCAGCTATAGATGGTGCCATTTTTCACTCTCCCAAATTTTGTCTTTTTTAGTATTTTGAATGGGATATTAAACAATTAAGCTAATTTGCGGAAAGTATCCCTGTCCTTTGATTTTTTATGGTTTTTCTTGACCCATCAGTCATCAGAAATGGTCAAGAAATAAAGTCATAAGTTTGTAAATGGATTTCGGCTATCTTTTTAATGGGTGTTAGTAAGACCCGTTGCGTCTCACTTGCACTTACTAAAGAGATAGCTAAAATCCCTTCTCAAAATTACAACTTTAGTTCTCTACCAATTTTGATGATTGATGGCTCAAAAAATCTATAAAAACTTGGAGAACGCCATGACGTTCCGCAAATTAGCATAATCATCTGATGTGTCATTCAAATTACCAAAACAGACAACATTTTGAAATGTGACAAGTGACACCATCTAGCTGATTAAAAGATTCCCTACATTTCCATAATATCACCTCAATTTACTTTATCCAAAGTTTCTATTAAATGTTCCTGTCTTGTAATTTTTAATAATTACTTTCCTATTGACTTGATCTAAAGTACTAGGTACAGTTTGATTCTGTTTCTTTGTTTTACAAGTGTTTTTTGTCAGCATGACCAAAATCTAGAGAGCAATGTAATTTTGCTAGGGTTTCATTGGGATCATTTAAGAAGAGACAGTCATTTGAAGGGGGAAAAAAAGAAAAAAAAAGAAAGTGCGCTGAGTGCAATTTTTTTTTTTTAGCTTTTATACTTTCCAGATAGTTCATTCTATTCTACAAAGAAACTGGCTCTGATAGCTTCATTGAAGTTCAAAATAAGTCTTGTAAATTTTCCTTTTCAAAACCTGTTTGTGCGCGCATATTTTCTATTTCTGTACTGCCATAGCTCTAATTTAGGTTTCTCAACTAACTTTTTTTCCTTAGTCTCTTCACATTTCTAAAATGAATCCTTCGTGAATTATGTAGATCTCTTGAGGAGTTTTTGAGCAAATTCATGACTCCTACATGGAAAAAAAAATGTTGACGTCACTGTTGCAAAAATAGGCATCTCCTATAACCGGCAACTTTAGAGGGTAGCACCGCTAATTTTAGAGGTATTGCAGCCAAAATTTGAGAAGAGATCCATTGATCAGAATATTTTCCTTGACTATTGGTGATATTACTTCGAAGTTGGTTGCACTATACCATCAAAAGTTGCCAATTATAGAAGACGCCTACGGTTGACAGCAGTGACTAAGTAGTGAATATATATTCAGATACCATCTTTAATTCTCTGATTATGTTGTTTTTGCCTCTGGTTAAGATGTCTTGTAGACTAGTGTTAAACACATCAGCACAGAATAATACAGTCAGAAGGGAAACTCCCATATGAGCCGATGGAAACATTTTTTCGGTCTATTTTGGTGACTTTTCAAGATTGCAGACGCATCTTAGTCTTTACAGTCGTTTTGAACGTCTCAAGTTGACGGACCAGAAAATAATGCTTCAAAATGAACCCATGGACCAACAAATATTTGGTACCAACGGTCCTGCTCCCAGACGATTGGCGAGCACGTGCAGCCATTTAAAACCACATGTAAACGCTCACCATCCAACATCTTTCAGGGACCGTCTGCCCCAAACATTTATTGGTCCCTAGTTTCAATTCTGATAGTAGTGTTCTGTGACATAAGTTAAAGCCAGCCCGATTCTTCAACGTTGTTGGAAGTCTGATCGTGAGAAAAAATTTAATTTCAGTTTCAATTTGTGTGAATAATTTTTTTTTCTCTCACTCTTTCAAGGAAAACCGCATTATCCTATACTTTTGATTTTGTAAATATTGTAGTCATTTTTGCAAAAATTGTCTGTGTTACTTTGAAATTTGTTGTAAATTTTCTTTTGAGGTGACAGGAAATCAGGCTCACTGCCACAGAATAAGAAGATTCTTAGTTTGTGTGAAAATAACCAATCCAAGAGGCCATTTTTGGAAAATTTATACTGATTCACAGAATTTTAGAAGTAATGATACATTTTACTGTGGATCAAAGAAGATTTGTGAAAAAATAGTCGCGTTCATGACTCTTGCATGTCTAATTATACTTTAAACGTTACGGTATTTGTGGAATACTCTGACGAATTGACAACCGTAACTTAATGTTACATCTTGTTTGGGGTATGAAATTGCGGAGGGCCGCTTCGAAAAGTTTCTTGTTTTGTAATTAGCGGAGGAAAAGTGTTTTGTAAAATAAAGTTGTGAAATTATGAAAAACAGCAAAATAAATTAAAGAAAAACAAAACTTCTTTTAATCATTGATTCTAAATTCAAATATTTTCATCCTAGTAAGCAAATTCTTGTTCATAGCCAGTCGATAAATAGGCCTCGGGTGAGTCCAGTCACTGAGGTATTATTTTGGTTTGCTCTCCAGTTAGAATCTACATCCCTCTATTATTGCTGTAGAATCTATTTGTTGTTCTAAATTTCATCTTTACACAGTGTTTTGGATGTAGGATCAGATATTTACACCAGGGGCATGCCGGGGGGGGGGGGGGGCATGTGGGTACCCTTGCCCCAGGCCGCACTCTTTGGGGGTGGCAAAATCAGGTTGAAAGAACCAAAAAGAAAAAAAAGGTCATCAAGTTCATAATTTTGATGGGCGGGAATTTGCGGAAGGGCGGCAAATTTGCAATCTTTCCCATAATCCTCGGCAGGCACTCCCTGTTTTACACCGTGTAAAGGACTGTTGACACTCCTGTAAATTTCTCACGGATTTTCAGAGCTGTTGACCTTCAAAATTGGTAATTGAAGTCATAATTTTGATAGGCAATTTGAGCCATCTTCCTAATGATTGCAACTGGGACGTAATTCTATTACACTAAAACTCATTGAGTAGAGGGCAAAATCTGCAGCCAAAAATAAGAACTGTAATTTTAGGCCAATTTTGATGGTTGTTGACACAAAAAGTCCTCAAGATGATTTCAGGGTCGATTAGATCGAATCGTGGACACTAAGTCATGCTGCTCCTAAAAGTCTACAATTTTTGGCTAAAATGGATAAATATACGCCAAAAGTACACATTTGAGGAATGTTGGCACCTGCAAGCATACTTCAGGAAGATATCCAGAAAGTTTCGAGCCGTAACACTCAAAACAAAAAGCCAGAATTCAGGAGTAACGATCGATACGGGAAAATTCCCGTAAGCCTCGATGAGTGCCAGTGAGGCAGATAGATATAGTATCACATGCACTCACTCTCACTCACTACTCACGAAGCTTATGGCAAAATGAATTTCCGAAATGAGATTCTGTTGTAAATCATTACTCTGGCAGATAGTTAATCTATATATCGGTTTCACCCGCACGGAGAAAGTGATGAATTAGGTTGGATGACCCCCTTTCTATACGTGTACTATGTTGCGGTTATTACTATTGCCCTTCACTTTTTAACTGCTATCAATACACTGTTTTCGAGTAGAGCAAGAAATTTAGAATCTAGGAATCTGATTGGCTTCGATGCTTCTTTCTTAAATGTAAAACCGATACCTGATTTATCAGACTGTTTTAGAGTTGGACGGGAAATTTAAAATCCAGGAATCTAATTGTCTTAGATGCTTTAAAATCCAGGAATCTGATTGGCTCAGACGCTTTTTTTTAAAATGTGAAACCGATACCTGATTCGTCAATTTTGAATTTTCTGCTTCGCACTAAAACAGTCCATTGGTTGGCAAATGGGTTTTTGAAGTTTTTAGTAATTTCAATTTTTGCTTTGTTTTATTTTTTTTTCACCTTGCATTTTACACAAAAATTAACACTCTCCATCAGCTGAAAAACGGCAGCAACGCGATAGATAATGTTCTTTAAGAAGTGTATTTTATTTGCGGTCTGGACAGTCGAAACAATTGAAATTGGAAAAACCGTTTGGATTTAGTTCCATGAAGTGCAATGAACAATGAGAGGGGGAGGGGGGAAGGGGCAAACAATGGGGAGCTCTACTCATGAATCACCATCTACGGTCTAACAATGAAAATAAATGGAGTGATGAAGTCTTCGAATTCTAAAATTTCAATGTCAAGTACACAGCGATACTATTTTAGTCCATCGACCAAAGCTTACTCTATCTTCGCAGTCTTGAGAGTTTGATAAAAAAAAATACTCAAAAAACACATGTGATAGAATTTTAAAAAAAAGTTTTTATTTGTTAACTGGGTTTGTTTTTGTTTCTTTTGGTACTCTATTTCTTCCTCCCCCTCCCTCCAAAAAAAAAAAAATTGCCTCAAATAACTCACCTTCTGTAGGTAAGTAATTGAACAAAATCTCTTCATGCAAGACTGTGCTGAGTAATTAGTCTGGCCTTCAAATCTCACGAATTGATCATTTGAGACTCATGCATACAAAATGAGGGTTCTTAGCACGGACTCAACATTTACAGATAACCAACTAACCAAGACCAAGAAATCGTTTTTTAATGATTTATAACACAGGCAGACATGCCGCTCCGTCGCACAGTGGAGCGAGTCAACGGCAGAAACCGGACATGGCTTGGCGACTTTAAAAATGCGCATGTCTTTGTTAAGACGCGACGTAGAAGTTTGAAAGTGGTTTCATTGGTTTTGTTGTAAAATTTCCTCTAAGAATCACCCTTTACAGTTTGTTTTTTGACAGTAAAAACATTCAAAGTTACAGTTTTAATCATGTTGTCCATGTATGACCCCTCTCGCTCCCACTGTGCGTCCAAAGGATGTAGATACTTATATACTTTACGTTTGTATAAAACATCTCTGTTCGCGCATTGGGAGTGAAAGTGAAGATTACATATCAACTTTTTTGAGCTTCATTCATTCTCAATTCTGATAGGCAGGTATCAAGGTATACTAGTTACTGGAGAATATAGTACAGTGCACCCCAGGCAGGTAATTTGACTGTGTCACTGTTGCTGAGTGTTATCAGTAGCGTAATACCCCCCTCCCTGAACTTACCTCTCCCAGCAGTGCTGTTAAGAAAACAATACAATGTGCAGCTAAATCTTGTCTTTCATTGTCGCTTTTTTCTTTTTCTTTTTCTCGCGAATTCGCGGTTTTGTAATTCGTGGTGTGTTTCGTGTTATGGATCCACAAACCTTGAATGTCGGTGTCCTTGGATTTTGTTTTCTCGTCTTGTTCTCTGGCTACAACTCCTTGGCTGATGTTCAGGTCATACTCCTATATAATTTTTGTACTTAATTTAATTATTTATTTATGATTTGTTTACTTATCAATTAAATCATTTAAACACACAATCATCCATCAAACACCTTTAAGTACACACAGATTTATTATTATTTATTTAGTAAAACTGAAGTCACAAAATCAAACAGTGCAAATATTTTGATCCATATTTTTTTTTTTTTTTTTTTTTTTTTTTTTTTTTTTTTTTTTTTTTATAATTACGAGCCTTGCCCCCTGTCATAATTTTATTTTTATTTGTTTATTTACTCACTAGTTCATCAACTTTTTTTTATTTTATTTTTTAATCGTATGGGTAGGTTTAGTGGTGAAAGTCGGTACCTTTCTACCTTATTTTTTTTGTGGTATTTTATCCCGGATTTTGATGAAAATTAAAGGTAAGTACGTAAAGAAAAAAATATCGGACGCGAAAGAGCCGGAATTCGCGCAAGTTTGTGATGACGTAAGAAAGAATAATGTCACTGCCAAATTGTGTTATTCTTTATCCCCCCTCCTCCCTCAAACATCTCCCAGATGCACATCCACACACTCACGCCTAGTTTCTGTGGTCTGTGCCAAATATTGTGCATTTTTTATCCCTTCCCCTCTCTCCCAGACGCCAATCCACACATTCGCGCTTGCCGGCCGGGGCCGTTTCTCCTAGTCAATCTTTCTCACAGTGGGAGAGGTCATGATTCCCCTCCCCCATTAATTTTTTGATACCTCTAATATTTCATTTTTTTTTTTTTTTTTTTTTTTTTATTTTTTTTTTTGCGAAATTTTTAGTTTTAAAAGAGATGTCTAATGAAAGGAAATGGAATTCTTGAAAAACCAGTGCAATAACAAGGGATTTGAAATTACGCAGAAAGGGGGGGGGGGGGTTACAATTCCGTTGCCTTCATCAGAAAAAATATTTCTCAAGACACCTTTTGTATTTCACTAGAGTATTAATTTTTCATTATTTGCCGTTTGAACTCTGGATAGCCCCCCCCCCTCCCCAAAGTGCCGCATAAAACATCACGTGTCCCCTCTCCTCCCCGTTTCCCAGACCACTCTTATATATGTTAGTTATCGCAATGCAGTTCGATCATTTTCGCAGATTTGCCGAAAACTTGCAATTCTCGGCCCCTCACTTATAGGCGGCTTTTGATGGGGGAATAACTTGGGAGAGCTCAAGCCCCCTCAATAATCTGAGAGGCTTGAAGTTTTTGGTTTAAGCAAGAAATTAGTAGGTATACCTACCTATTATCGTACTTCTGATACGAATGCCGATTTTAAACTCGCGCGCACTTGAGCATTAAAATCTTACTTTTTTTTCTTTCTTTTTTTTTTTACTTGGCCGGGGGCTACCGCCCCTTATGATTTTAATCCCTTAATTGGCCGACTGATAACCAAAACAAAGAAAGAAAAAAGTCATTACTTTCAAGCACCCTAAACAGCCGCGCGTGTTACCCCCTCCCTCTCCCCCTCCCCGATCAAGCATTCTTTTTTCTCAGAACATGGTGATGGCATGCATTTAGTCGATATCGTTTGCGATTAAATCCGCATCGGTCGACAGCAGTACAGCATCTCTCATAATAAGGCAAAACCTGTTTCGCGTGATTAATCCCTTCATTTCCAGACATTCAATAGAGGAGGTGCATTCGCTCCCGTAACTATACAGTACTCGAGAACGCCACGTATCATTTGGTCCCATCAGATGGATAATCACTATCTAAGATAATCACTACTCGCGTGTGATTTGTACATACATTTACAATATTTACATTTCAAACATGTTTCACATCAGTACACTTCAAACGCCTTCAATTTCATGCGATGCGACATTTGGTGCATTCATTAAAACGAGCGATATGCCAAGAACATCTCGCCCATTCAAGCAAAAAACTAGCCCAATCTATGCCCATTTCAGACAGGATTGGTCACATTAAAACTCATTTAGTAGACAAAAATCTCAAAATATTTTTTCTCGTTAAACGTTTTTACTTCAGTAGGTACAATTTTTCAAAATTCGATGGGCGGGGGGGGGGGATCAAGATAAAGACGGATCCTTGTATGAAATCCTCCCCCCCCCTCCCCAAGAAATCGATTACGGCAGGTTCCTGGTTCCGGGGCGATAAAAGGTGCTATTGACGAGTTACGGAAGATACCTATTCCGGTGCTTACATACCAAACGCCTTCAATCTCAAACGATGCAACACGTGGTACAGTCATAAAACGTGCGAAACACAGAAAACAGCTCGTTCGTAGACTCATTTAGAGATGAGTCTGTGACTCTGTGAGTCTAGGAAAAAAAATATTGAAAAATTGTCCATACAGAAGAATATTTACAGCTGTTCCATTTGACTCATTTGAGTTATAATTGATCAACATAGAGAATGCTTGAAAAGTCATTGAGGCTACAAAATACTACGAACATACCTACTCCCTTTTTCTTGTGACACCCGAAACAAACAGAAAATGGCAATTTTTTGGTTTTTTTCAAGCGATTTTAGAACAAACAAGATGGATTGACACACACTTAAAGTAGCAATGGGGCTATTGCACACTTTTGCTATAAGCGATTTAATAGTCGATTATGGCGTAGAAACCTCAAAAAATAATGATGGCAGCACTAAAAACATCCAAAATCCACTCCTAAACTCAATAAACACAGTTATTTGCGCGAGCATAATGGTGGCCGAGGGCACTAACAATGGGAGATTCCCATCTAACAATACTGTAACTCCATCAAGAAGTGACCAATGAGAGACGACTTTCATTTGTCACCGTTGTCACAAAGTGTTGCGGTACCATTCATCGGATGTGGATCATCACTCTGATGACTAATTACTCTGTGAATCATCCCTGTCAGCATAGAAAGAGTGACGAAATTAAGATAGGAATCTCCCATTGTTAGTGCCTTCGGCCACCATTACGCTCGCGCAAATAACTGCGTTTAATGAGTTTAGGAGTGGATTTAGGAAGTTTTTAGTGCTACCATCGTTATTTTTGGAGGTTTTTACGCCATAATCGACTATTAAATCGATTATAGCAAAAGTGTGCAATAGCCCCATTGCAGTTTGCAACCCTGCAATTTTTATGTTTTTTTGTTGTTGTTTTTGTTTTTTGTCTTTTTTTACTCTCATTTTATTTACAGATAGGAAAACAAAGGCACCTTTCCCCCGAGGTTCACGTTAGACTGGGACGACCCCCGCTATAAAGAACATTTAATCTTGCACTTAAAGTTCATAAATACGTACTTTAATTTCAACTCTTATCCACTTAAGCCATTGCAAGATAGTATGGATAAGACTTAAAATCATATTTTATGATGGAATATAAGAAATAGTTTGATCACAATTATTAGGTATTCAATCATCTCTCCCATTCCTGACTTGTGCGGACCTATCTGCTGTTTTTAAGGAAGTGTAGTTTCAAAACAGTAACATGGATTCTGAGATCCGCAACGTCCTTACACTTGGACTTTGCTTCCTTGTTTTATTTGCCGGGGAATTTACCCTTGGGGACGTTCAGGTGATTCTATACTTATTACTCTTAAAATTTGATAAGTAGAATGGAAATGAGAAGCAAAAAGTGTTAAGAAGTGTGAGGACTGTATTTATACAAGGGTACCATACACCTACTTAAAAAACTGTGTTTTTTCTGTATAGGTATGTGAATTTCAAACATTGATTCAATCATTTTACCTCTTTCCAAGGGCGCACCCAGGATTTCAGTATGGGGGGGAGAGTTGTCATTTCATACGGGAGTCTAGGGGGACACCTCCAGCTGAAAGGGGATCTGGGACCAAATAGTGTTACGGCTTGACGGTCCTCCGAAAGACGTTGGATGGTGCGCACGTAAGTATATTTGCGTGTAGTTTATACCCCCCGTAAGTGCTCACCGATCATCTGCGTGCGGGACCGTGAGGACGCAACACTATTTGGTCCCTGGGGGTCCCCCCGGGCTACTTTTAAAAAAAAAAAAAAAAAAAACTTCAATGAATTAACTCTCGAGATAAATTAGATTTTCCGCCATCATGCTGTTATTAATGCGGAATCTTCATCTGAAATCGTGCTGATAGTGACATGGAGTCTTCATGAAATCTGGATTTCAGAAAATGCAAACATATTATCTTTATTGAACTATATAATCGTACGCAATCTCATTTTTCACTCAAAAATATTCAGTTTTCAGTTTTTTACGTAAATTTACCCGCACATAGACACACCTTCAGGGTAATCGCATTTGTTATTTTTATTTTTAATCAACTCAGGGCTAATAAAATGAACGATGTGTTCACTGCAAGGAAAACAACGTTTCATGACACTGATTCTTCTTTCGAACTCCTTTCTCCTTTCCCATACTTTTTTTTTCTTCTTCTTCTCTTTTTGTCTAAGGGGGCCTCCCCCCCCCCGAGTGAGCCCATGCCTCTTTCAATAATGACTCATTTGGAACAATCATACAGCAATAAGTAATGCGGAGATTCAATAGTGAAATAATTTGTCTGCATGGCCCCTTATCAAAATTAAACCAAAATTGATCCATATAGTTATTAATAGGTAACTTAAATTTTCCGTGGGGATAACCTGACTTGAAAGGTCATCACAGATCTTATCTTGGCAGGAATCAAGGCCCACCGACTTTAACCGCCTAATCTTGTTTCGTCTTATTTTTTGTGCTGAGAGACATAATCGTCTAACAGGTCGTTGATCATATCTGACAATGAGACTCTTCATTAAAATTTGCCTCAAACTGCATACCTACTGATTTTGTGTTTTATTTGTCCATTTATTATTTATTTATTCATTCATCCAATATATCTATCTATCTATTTATTTCTTTGTTTATTCAATTTTAAATTGTTTAATTTAGTTTACCTCCACTTTTCTAAATCGAGTCAAGTTATTTGCATCCCTATAGAGAGAAACATCTGACATTGTCAAAAAACGGCTTCTCTCTTCCACTCATTGCGTCTACGACGCCGACTATGGTCCGTGCGCCAATTTGTGTTCACATTTAAGCAACAAGAAGTGCTAGAGAGAGACCGTTTCCAGAAAACGTTTTCTCTCACCCACTTTGCGTCTTACAACGCCAAATGCAGTCCGGTGACCAACACACTTGAGCAACAATGAGTGCGAGGGAGAGACCCGCGTGAAGGGGGGTTGCGAAGTAGCAACTGCGGGTAGGGGCGCAATTTAATTGAAGAAAATTGATTAATTAAAAACAAACCACAGAAATAAAAGAAAGAAAAGAAAAAGGAGATCGAAAAAATACGGAGCATAAAAAAAAAAAAAAAAAAAAAAAAAAAAAAAAAAAAAAAAAAATCGCTCAGTTATCACCAAATGACACGGTCAGAGGGGAGAGGGGAATGCCTGAAAAACGCCAAAATAAGCTGGAAATCGGCGTGAAACTGCCTGAATGTGGCAAAAACTGAAGTGTGCCCCCAAAGCTAATTCCCCCCTTCCCCTTGGAATTTTTTCTGGACAGACCCTCGTGTCTCCGTGTTTCGCATTGTCTTAAATTAGGGTTAATGAACCTGACTTGCTCGTTGTGGCTTGTGGGGATAGGAATACCTGTAGTTTTGATTTTATTTGCTACTACCCCACATCATGAATTCAAAGTTTGTTTCACCGTAAAATTTTTGGGACACCGTTTTTTTTTTTTTATCTTTTCTTTCTCTTCTTCCATTCCTCCCTTCTTTCCGATCCCCGCCCAAATTTTTCTGCAGGGGCAGCTGCCCTCTTTGCCCCCCCCCCCTTAAATCCGAGCCTGGTTAGTCCACTGATTGCAGTCACCTATTGTAGTTCAACGGCGGATCTGGAAATCTTTTAAGGAGGGGCTAAGGTCTCAAGGGGGGGGGGGATTCAGCCCCCCTTTGATTCTGCGCCTGTTGTGGTTCATTGAGATATAACCTAAAATCTGTAAACTCCACTCGAATCTTGAGTTCCTTAACCAGCTGACCTTTTTACAGCACAAATTCAATTTTGGAAAACAAATGAAAAGCTAAGCCTCTAAAAAAATTACAAAAAACAAAACAAAACAAAAAACAGATAGTTGCGCACCTCAAAGGTTTTTGTTCAAGGGATGTCAGAAATTGGATCAAACCAGTTTTTTTAAAAAAAACAAGGAACGCAAAATGAACTACACTCAAAGAAGAAGAACCCGTTTCACCTTGTTCTAATGTGTTCCTTGCATGAGAAAATTGGCTGTAGGTTTCATCACATCACTCAATTTTTGGAACTAAAAAAATGAACTTTCAAACATTTTTATCTCTAACCTAGATTTTCCAAGAAGTGCCCTGATCATACCTAACTCTGTAACCGTCAAATTTTGTGGTTTCTTTCCCCATTAGAATCTTTTTATTTCTGCATTGAATTTTAGAAAACTTTGCTATCCGGAGCTCACGATGACAATCCAGCTTTTAATGTCGATGGATACACTCTTTACGGTGTCCTCTATTCATCTTTTGCAATCAGCATTTGGTTCTCACCATCGGCCATCAGCATTCTTGGACCTCGGTTGACGATGTTCATCGGAGCGCTGCTTTACATGTAAGTGCAAGATAATCCATTTTTTAACCCTTTGCTGTCACATTTTTTTTTCTTTCTGACGTTAGCGCAGTGGGCAACCTCCACACTATATGAGAATTAAACTGCTAGAAGTTCCCAAGAACACCCATAGAGCGCAGCACGCACTGGACTCTGGAGTTGTCAGGGCTGGCCTGACACGAGACTCAGCAGAGCGAAACTTTTATGTCGGGTCAGATTACAGGTTTCTGTTTCACCTGTAATCTTTACTGATACAACTCCAAATTACATATGACTTTTTGTTTACATAGTTACGCCTTTATTTTAGAACCAATTTGGCCCGTTTATGGCTCAAAAAATCAAGCAAAAAATTAAGCAGGCGCTGACAGTCCAATTTTTTGTCTATTATATGTCTGTTCAAAGGAAACAGCCAAAAACCGTAAAAAAAACAGCTATTTTCGGAGCCAGCGACAAGTAGCGCCATCTATCGGATTAAAATTTCCGGGAGTTTGCCATGGAATCACCTTAACTTTTAAAAGAAAGTATCCTGATAGAAATTTTCACACTTCAATTTCTTGACCAGTTTTAAAGAACTTTGCAGTTTTCAGGTATTTCAGAGTCTAAACAGAATTGACACTTGAAAGTATTTCTCAAAAAACTTAAAACTCTTCGGAAAATAATGGACAAAATTATCTAGAGTGGTTCCGATCAGAAGACTTTCTTTTGTCGGTCATGGTACAGTCGAGAATTAACGGAAACGCTTTAATAGAGCGATGGATAATCGAATCAATCTGTGCCCACTGCCCAATCTAAGAAATTCCCAATCAATCGATGTAAAGGAGAAAAAAAGGCATCCATAAAGAATTAGGGGATGAATTGATGAGTTTCTTGCATCGATACTTTCATGAAATTTTATTAAAAACTTACAGGCTAAAGAATTACATAGTTACATTTAATTACAACACTTACGAATCAACTTTGATCCTTGCCTTTGCCTTTATTGCGTGCTTCTCTCCTTTCCTTGTACGATTTCTTCAATCCGGTCATTTTCCTATTTTGTAATTTGTTTACATTCTGTTTAGTCATGTGAATACGGCCTAGTTTCGAACCAAATGCGTCCATCTTAATGTTCTTCTTTGGTCTTACGTCCATGGATGTCGGTTGCTTGCAGGCGCTCTTAAAGAGATCCTCGGTTGCCAGCTTCTTTCGGCCGATTTTAAAGTCGACAGAGGGTCCGATTTCCTCCATTTCTACACGTGGGATTCGGGTGCCTGATTTTTTCATCAATACTTTGTAGTTCCGCATTAGTAATTTGTCGTCATTTGCGGTGAACATGATTACGTGTTCGAGACCTTGAAGACGAATATCTGTGATGACTTCACGTTGGAACATGTCTACGAATAAGTTTTGGATACGTTTGTGGTCGTAACTGGTTTGGAAGTCCTCTCCTGCGAACAGTATGCAAGGCTTCAAACCAACTGTCACATGATCTGTTTGAAATTCTTTAATTGATTTGAACGATTCTATTTCCAATTCAACCATGTCTAGCACCTGCAACAATAATAACGACATTTTATTAGACACATGAATACAATGCGGAAACAAAATATCAGGAATTTTAGAAGAGAGGACGTTTACAGTATAATGCGAGCTTCTTGCTTGCTAGTAAAACTCTAGTCAATCAAGTTACAGAAATCCAAGCAGAGGAAAACAGAAAATCTTGAATGGTACCACAGAGAAGAGGTTGAGTATAGACGGTTTTAGTGCGAAGTCAACGGTTAGCCAACAACCACAACAATGCACTCATCGGTCGCAATCGGTTGTGATAAAACTCGGGTAGCGTTCCAAACTATATCTCACTCACTCTCCCGTGACCCCCGTGTATACCCATCTCTTTCCAGTTACGAAATTCGTACACAGGGCCTTGTTTCACAACACATTATTAACAAAATTGCATTAAAATGCCTCGAGGAATTCATTTCAGTCAAAAGATTTCACAAAAGATGTCTCTATAAACGATTTTTGAAATTAGAGTGAGATGGCAGTACATGAAGGTTACGTGAGAGCGAAAGAGACTGTTTGTCTTTCTATGGAACGCTCATCACCGGATGCCGCCATTACTAAAACCCTCTTTTTAGAGAGCTTTATCAATGCGAGAGCAATGTTTTTTAGCAGGCTTGAAGAATTTTAAAAACGGCAACCCTTGATAGTGTTAAAATTGATGTCAGATGCGTTTTCCCTAGAATACCAGATGACAAAATTTGATTTGTCTCTCTGCATCAACAGATTAAACCTCCTTTTAGTGGTCTTGATGAAAAGGGAATAAACATGACGTCAAATTTATGAAAACAAACCTTCAACTCATCACACACGAATTCAAAGTTTCTTCACAGAAAAAATATATCACGGCAAGGCTGCCGACTATAGATCCCTCATTGAACAGCAAAGTTTTGAGGTAAGAGTGCCAAAAGTTGGGGAATCAGAGTATCGAGAAACTATAGGCAATAATACTCCGAAAACTTACAGCACTAGAAGACACTCAATGTTGACAGCTCTTTTCTGGCAGCCAAACATTTTCTCCATGATACGATTTACAAAATCTCATCTTTATAAAGACTGATATTGATTGGCATCGTTCATTAAGTGCTATAATTAAAAGACATTTGCAACTCCAAACATTTGAACCGGCAGAATACACTTTTATTAGCACAGCTGTGGTTTCTGAAGAAAATAAAAAATAAGGGACTATCAATCTTCTTAGGGTGTTTTGATAATAACCCTCAGTACGGCCGTAAAGATCGGAGATGCCACCGTTGTGGCATTACCAAGCTAGTGGGCCATGTCCACCATTCAGAGACTAGACCTAATTATGTAAGAATCATAACATGTTTACCTACTTATTTAGGGGTCCAAAAGTTCTTGCTTCATAATTCAACTGCTTAGATTTAAAATTTCAATTAAAAAATGTCAATAACAAAGATAGGATCTACTGAACGCCGACGGAAAATGAACGATGGTTGATAAAGAGTTGCTGCTCTGCATTTAGGAGAAGCTGACTTAATTTTAGAGATTTTGGAGCTGAAACTTCAAACATACGTAAGTACCTAGTTGAATTATGGCGCTAGATTATGGATCCCGAAATCAGTCAGCATATTTTGATTTCCTCAAAATTAGGACTAATCTCTCAGTAGTGGTCATGGCCCACCCTCTTGATAACAGTGGTGCGATTTCTGTTCACATAGCCATACCGAGGGTAGATAATGAATCACTTAAAGGACAAGTTGAGCCTGCCCACAACTCCTTGTTTCATTTCCACTTCTCCAACAAAATGGAGCTAGAGGCCGTTTCAGATAACGTCGGTTCTGACAGCTCTTTGCTTACATGTGTGAAAACGTTGACACCGCTCACTGCGTGAATCATCAGAACTTTTTGCCACAAAATAGACTCGGTTTACTGTCGTAATTAATGAATATTAACATTAAAGCATAATTGAAGACTTGTTGACGTCCTTCCGCTCATGTAAAGAAAGAACTGTCAGAACCGAAGCTATCTGAAACAGCCTCTCACGTAATTACAGTACCGAGTTCCGTCAAGTACTTAGCAGAGGCTGCTTCCGAAATGCATCATAGCACATCGGTGAGCAGTATGTTAGCAACAAGTCACACATCCGTGCAAACCAGCTACTCACCGATGCGTTTTGATACATTTCGGAAGCAGGCAGCACTAGTCGTCAGAACCTGATGCTTAAAATAAGAGTTCTGGTTTGTGCAGCATCTTCTTCTCTTTACGGAAAGGATATCATAATTCAGTGTTTAACGGATCAAGGAGTATTTATTTACCTGATGATCATGAGTCCTTCCAAAAATTAAGCTGTGAGGATGTTTCTTATTGGAAGAGGCAAAAATGAAGAGTGAGGCTCCTCTTCTCCCCGAGTAGTTTTCTAAGAGGCTAACATTTTCGAACGGAAGAATGTCGTGTTTCTTCGTGAACAAAAAACCTCCAGGTTTCTTCAACTGGTATATTTCTTTTAAGCAATCCATGGTCACTGAGTTGGCTTTCCTTCCTCTAACGTACATACATGCTTTGGGAAACTCTACGAATCTCGGCTGCTTCTTCAACAACATTCGTCTACCTTTCGCGGTAGTGGGTCTTTTGACCCTTTGTAAGAAAGGCATGGTTGACTATTTCGGGTGAATTTCACGAAACAAAACTTCCTTCCGACTGAAAAATGAAGTAACAAGCACTTTTAACGCGAAATCTGATTAGCACATGTCGTAAGTGGCGAAGTATGATTTGAAAAGAGCTGTCATCAAGAACCTAACCTCAAATGTCACGAGGCGTCTGAGACTCAACATTCAACATACAAAGCAACGGTTATACTCAACAGTCAGCGGTAGTTAGTTCGTCATCGGTCCGCAAAGAGCGCTAATATCTCAGTTTTTAGCGGGTTTTATGAATCGACGGCTCGTGGCGAGGTCGTCCGCCTTGTTTTTTCCCCGCATCTCGTTCGAACATCGCAAACGTTTGCCATGAAATTTCAATTGAAAAGAAAACAAATTAAATATGTCATCATTTTTTTTTGTAATCACGCAATGTGTTTTGCTCAAGAAGCAATTGATAGGATAAGTGTGTGTGTTTTGGATGGGATTCTGTGGCAGTCACGTACGTGACAAATGATTTCTAGTCATGTAACAAATTTCGAAACAAATGCCTGACTATTATTAAATCATAACTAACTATAAATAAATCGATGGATGGAACATGTTTTGCGACTGCTGTGGATATAGAGTCACGTTATTGATGCATGCATGAGAAAATGTGATGAGACGCCGATAATACGAAAAAATCTCGTAAAAATTTTCGTCCAAATTTTCGACGATGCCCCTTACGATTTTTTTCAAAATTGAGTGATGGGAAAAAATTTCGAGTTAGCAGTTGAGTCCAACGTAAATCAACCCGAGAAATCGATTGCGACCGTTACGGTAAAACGTATCGCGGCCGAGTTATGGAAGATATTTCGGAATATTTCCAAACGCCTTCATTTTGGGAGGATGTGACAGTTTTTACAATTTTTAAATTGAGCGATACATCAAAAATGGCTGGTCCAATTCAGCTGAGAACCGCTCAATCGATTCCTCGGTTGATAGGAATGGTCACATTGAAGCTGATTCCAAGACGAAAAGTTAAAAAAAAAAAAAAAGAAAAACGACGACGATTTTCCAACTCTTTACGATTTTTCAAATTCGATCGGGGAAAAAAATGTCAAGTTAGTGATTGATTATTTCGTAATCAACCCGAAAAATCAATTGCAATCGTCCCGTGATGGTTCTGAGCAAATATACCGAATTCCATTTATTCGAATTAAATTTTTAGTCGTTCTTGTTCTAGTTTCTCTGTCCCGATATTTGATTATTTTATGTTTCTTTATACATGTGTTTTTTTTTTTTTTTTTAATTTTGTAGATTTCCACCAGTATCAATGCTACTTGAGAAAGATCTGTTGCTTTATGTGGCAGGGGCTTTGAATGGAGTGGGATCCGCTCTCTTATGGACGGGATCAGCAAATTACCTTGTCCTCAACTCATCGGAGAAAACTCTAGCGAGGAACACAGGTCTATTTTGGCTTTGTTATCAAGCTGGGTGAGGAAACGAACTCCTTTGTGGCTCTCATAAATTGCTTTCAGCTGTTTTTTAATTCTTGGTATTGTGCAATATGATGAGTAATTTTTTTTTCTTTTTCAAAACATGTGTAAATTAATATTTTCAGAACTTTATCGGGGAGTTAATGCTTAATTGAGGCGGTCTCCAGAAGTGAACTCAGCCGAGAAAATAAGCCTTAGGATCTCTGTAGACTATACTCAGATGAGCACACCTATCATATTATAAGCCCTTTTTCCGCAGATGGCCTCAATTGATGCTTACCAAAGAGGACAAGACACACAGCCAGGTTAATGAGGAGCTGGGGTCATCAATACATACTGGGTACTTGGTACTACGCAGTATCGGTTCCTGTCCCCAGTACTACTACTAATAACAGCTTCCCTCATATTTAATTTATTCAGCCGCTAAAACTGCAACTCCTTGCCATTGGTATGAATAAGCACCCAACATACTTTAGCCTCACAAAATATTGAGTCACCTCAGAGAAGTTTTGTGACTTATTTCATCGAGGAATTTTTGGTTCTTGTTCTGTGTCTCCAGTGCTACTACTAATAACAGCTTCCTTCATATCTAATTTATTCAGCCGCTAAAACTGCAACTCCTTGCCGCGGTATGTATAAGCACCCAATATACTTTAGCCTCACAAAATATTGAGTCACCTCAGAGAAGTTTTGTGACTCATTTCATCGAGGAATTTTCGGTTCTTGTTCTGCGTTCCATGTCAGTGATCGATCTTTTACTCTCTCCTGTTGCAGATCATTGCCCGGAAATCTATTTGTTCTCATTGCATTCAGAGATGTGAGCTTTAAAATTGATGAATCTCATCGGCACATAGTTTTATTCGGAATCACTGGTATTTTAATAACTGGCTCGTTATTATTTCTGTTACTTCGACAAGCATCTCCAAGTGAAAAGAAAATTGTTGCAGATTCACCTCTGCAGGCTCTGAAAAAGGCATGGGACATTGCTAGATCTAGGAATATAATCATTTTATTTGCTGCCTTTGCATATACTGGTAAGGATATTTTATCTCCTCAACAGTGTTGCCAGATCATAGGCTGAGCCAGCAATTTGGCAACTGTGGATTCTATCCATTTGAATGCATGAGAAACAATCAATTCTTGAGGAGGCCATGGCCCAGTCTCTAATCGATTGTTTCTCATACATTACGGTGGGAAAAATCCACAGTTGCCTAATTGCAGGATCCATCCATGTGCCAGATCTGCCTCCAAATTACCAAATTTTACAATACCTATGTAAGTCAAAACAAAGTGACAATACTGTGAAAAACAAAACAAAAACAAAAAAACACAAAATCCAATAACTTCAACACCTGCGTAACTTTTTTGTGGATTTTTTAAGCCCAGAACCAGCAAAATTGATTGAGAATTAAACGTTAATTTATGAGATTCATTACCATTTTCCATATTCTTACAATAAAAATTGACAAGACATTCATGCCTCACGACACGACACACGAGCACTGTAAGTAAGGTGCTGAACTAGAGTTGAAATTCTTACTGTAATAAAATTATTTGTTCTGTGCTGTTAAGTAAGGTAATTAGAAGAAAATATTTTCAATCAGCTTTCGTTTATGAGCAAGCTGAAAAACATTATGACAAGACTGCATTGGTGAACATAACAATTTTTTTTTCTCTCATACTTCCAGGATTACATTTGACTTTCACCTCAGGAGTCTATGGAGCAAGTATTGGTTTTACTCTACAGCTTGGCGAAGGAGTAAAAAAACTTGTGCCATTGTCTGCAATTTTAGTTGGCTGTGGTGAAGTTTTTGGTAACTATCATTATAATTCTTATTTTGTATGTATAAAGCTATAGATAAAACAAGCAAAAGAGTGCTGTTGACAAATTACAATGTATCCTTTTGGCTCAGTCATCGTCAACTGTCAATGGCGTAGTGAACGTTTACCTTCATAGCTAATGTACAATTTCTGTATTTTGAGTCACGCAAGACCTTTTTCGTTTTGTATTTCAATGTTTTCATCTGAGTAATATATTCTTTCTTACAGGAGGTTCAATAATGAGAATATTTGGGAACGTGAATGTTTTCCGTATAAATATATTCTTCACTGGAGCAGTCATTTTCAATGTTTTTGGATACATAATAGCATATTTCAGTTTACCAGCATCAGCAAATTTTGGGAACACTTATGATAGTTCGCTGATCGAACCACGGTAATTACTAAGATACTCTGTCATCACAATGAGCTTTTTCAATGTTTAATGCTTTTCACCCTTGAATCAAATGTCATCCGGCAAAACAAATTTTCCGTTCCACTCGATAGTCGGACTTGGTCTGACAAAAAGTTACAACGCTTATGACTCAAGTGTCGGACGTGGTCCGTCCTAAAAATCTGCAGCAAAGACCAACCTTCAAGAAAAGAAAGAAAACTTCCACTGTATGGTTCAAATCTGTTAATCTGTATTCTGTATAATTCTTTGCCTTTGGTACTCAATTTCTTTCATCTACTGTTTCCTTTTTAATTTTTACTTTCTCACTCTAATGAAATTAGAAAAATTGAGAAAGTATTGCAATGGCGCAGAGATTTTTGATGCATTTTGTTTCGATACTTGGCCCGCTGCGACTAAGTCAATCATGATAATTATGAAATAATTGGCTCTCATCATGCCAAATACTATCCTAAAGAACATCTATCCATGACATTTTAATATTTCTTAATTATATGTGGTTTGGAGAGGTAAATGCGAAACATTTTTGTGGCATCCGCGAGTCCGCGAGTCCGCGAGTCCGCGAGTCCGCGAGTCCGCGAGTCCGTGAGTCCGTGAGTCCGTCCGTATCCCAGCATAACTTTTGCACAATAAGTCCAAATGAATTCAAATTTTGCAGAAAGGTTGCTTTTAACATTCCCCAGAGGGCCTTTTTTTGTTTTTTTGAAATTTTAATTTTTAGGTTAGTTATGGATGAAAAATGGTTTCCATTAAAATCAATGGTAAAATGGGTAAAATAGAGAAAAATTGGGATAATTCAAGTATGACTTGACTAATATTGATGAATATTGGCAGAAAAAAATTACAGACAGCCTATAATAAAATAAAGTACTCATCGTTGTACTATCAAACCCTTAAGACCCTTTTAAAAATCAAAATAGGTGTGATTCAACCAAAAAAGAACGTGAAAAAGTAAAATTAAATAATAAAAAGTAGAGTCGATCGATATTGGTTCAATGAACTTTCATGAGACTTTGTACACACAATATATTACCAAAGAACTAAAATATTTTCCTGATATAGTCACCATAAAGTACCATTGAGACCGTTTCAAAAGGCAGTATAAGTGGTGTTCAGTAAAATATGGAGAATCGAGTAGATAAAAGTATGAACATAATATTCATAATAATTCAAGTATGACTGGAGTAATTTTGACAAATACTGGCAAAACAATTTACAGATAGCCTTTAAAAAAAATAAACTACTTATCGTTGTACTATCAAACCCTTAAGACCCTTTTAAAAATCAAAATAGGTGTGATCAAACCAAAAAAGAGAATGAACGTGAAAAAGTAAAATTAAATAATAAAAAGTAGAGTCGATCGATATTGGTTCAATGAACTTTCATGAGACTTTGTACACACAATATATTACCAAAGAACTAAAATATTTTCCTGATATAGTCACCATAAAGTACCATTGAGACCGTTTCAAAAGGCAGTATAAGTGGTGTTCAGTAAAATATGGAGAATCGAGTTAATAAAAGTATGAACATAATATTCATAATAATTCAAGTATGACTGGAGTAATTTTGACGAATACTGGCAAAAAAATCTACAGATAGCCTTTAAAAAAAATAAACTACTTATCGTTGTACTATCAAACCCTTAAGACCCTTTTAAAAATCAAAATAGGTGTGATCAAACCAAAAAAGAGAATAAAAGTGAAAAAGTTGAAAATAAAAAGTGGAGTCAATCACTATTGGCTGGATGACTTTTGAAGGAACTTGGCACACATAATCTACAACCAAAGTAAGTTTTTGAAGAAGAGCTTGATCCATATTAAGCTGAAAAATTCTTTTATAGGTCCACATTCTAAAGGAGGAAACCAAGTATTGTTATGAGTGAAGGATTGCTCCAAGCCATAAAAACTGAAGGGAAAATTAACTACTAAAACAAATAGAATGGTTGTAACTGAAAGAAGAAAAAACGATTACATTCTAATCCAAAATAGCTGGAAAGCTGGTTGAGAACAACTTGAGAATTGAAGTCAGGGGTCTCAAGTGGCCTTCAAATTTTCAAGTAGACAACTATACCTACAGCTGCGTTACAAAATTGCATACACTCCGGATTGAAGGCTTTCTGATGTCAATAGGTGAACTTTGAATATCAGGACTCGTTCCTTCCTATTTCATCTTTCTTTGTTCATAGAATGGAAAGGAAACGTGAAGGCGGTTTGGGGGTATCCCCCAGAATATTGAAGGAGGGGGATGTCTGGGGGTCTCCCACTGAATATGAAACGGGGTCTGGGGTTTTCCCCCTAATTTTTGAGGGGAGTCTAGGGGTTTCCCCCAGAATATTTAAGGGGGGTCTGAGGGTTTCCCCCAGAATATTTAAGGGGGTCTGGGGTTTCCCCCAGATTAAATTTGATGTGAGAAAGTGTTCGTAGGGTATTCCCTACAGTTTATTTACTTCTATATTTTATATTCAAGTACGTAGATCACGTTTCTTTCGTAAAAAATTTGAAAAAAGTTAAAATTGATCAAATTGACGAACTATTTGATTTAACCAATTCATGAACTATTCGATTTATTAAATTAACGAACTACAGTAGAACTTCGGTTCTCCTGGCAAAACGGGACCAGCCCCGGCCCGTATAAGTGAAAACCCAGGTTAACGCGAGGTTCGGAAAAATACAGCACAACTATCGTATAACATAACATATATAGATATTTATGTATGTAGGTAAATATGTAAATAATTTCTTACCTTATAAGTAGATGAATATTTATTTACACTATTTGCATATGTACATGTTGACTACGGATGTTTCACTTTCAAAGAAGTTTGTGATTTTCTTCTGAGCCTGACTTTGGAATGGGCGAGGTCTCTTCAATTCTGAACAAACAAAATATCTAGTGGTGACGCCTCATCTTGCTGTTCTACGTAGGTACGTCCAATCAAGACCCCGGTTAAAGCGAGCCGGGAGTTCTACTGTATGCAATTTCAAATTAATGAACTATTTAATTCATCAAATTAACAAACTAGGTATTCAATTTATCAAATTAATGAACTATTCAATTTATCAAATTAACGAACTATTCAATCAAATTAATAAACTATTCAATTTATCAAATTTTTTTAAAGAAGTATTAGATCACTATTGTTATTCTTGCAGGTTATGGCTTTTGCTTCCATCAAGTTTCGTTTTTGGGGTAGGCGACAGTTTCTTGCATACTCAGCTGTACGCTTTAGTTGGTTCCCTTTACCCAGAGGATAGTGCACCGGCATTTAGTATTTTCAAGTTTTTAAGGGTTCGTACCAACATTTTTCTTTTCTCCCACTTTCATATTTATTATTCTTTGTTTCCTTTCTTTCTTCAAAGAGCAGCAAACGCTGCCTTTATCATGAATGTGATCAGTTCCTTAAAGAAACTCCTTCACTCCAAGGAATACCAACAGCATTACATTGAAACAACCATGAATGTGATCAATTCCTTCAAAAAACTCCTTCACTCCAAAGTAATACCAACAGCATTACATTGAAACAACCACAAATGATTGAATGTGATCAATTCCTTCAAAAAATTCCTTCACTCCAAAGTACGAGGGGCGTTCAACTTATAAGTTTCCCTATTTTTTATCTCTGGCCCTGTTGGTGCTAGAAACATTTTATTTATACAGTTGAATCCGTCAAATCTTCAGCTTTCTAACGATAATTTTGTTTTTGAAATTCAAGCAATTTTTGTAGGTGAAAAAGCTATATTTCTACACCCGTGTCGAAAAATTTCCCGCTAACTTTTTCAGCCAAAAGTATTCGCCTGTTTTGAGCAACACAATGTACACAAGTGTACAGCATTGAGACAATCAAGGAATTTTGTTAGTAGAGTTCATGGAACAAGGCTCAACCATCAATGGTGACAAATATCGCAAAACACTCAATAAATTGAGGAGAGCAATCCAGAACAAGCGCCGAGGAAAACTCTCGAGAAGAAACAAGCTCCTCCACGATAATGCTCGCCCGCACAGGCGCACACTGCCGCCGAAACTGTTGCCTCGATTGAAAAGTTTGGCTGGGATATTTTATCACATGCTCCCTATAGTCCAGACCTAGCCCCCTCAGATTATCACCTTTTCCTGGAGCTCAAGAAGAATCTTGGAGGTGTCAAGTTCCAGTCAGATGAACACCTGAAGGAGACCGTGATTACTTTTTTCAAGTCCTTGGACCAAGAATTTTTCGCCCAAGGTATTGAAATGCTGGTTCAATGCTGCGGAAAATGTATCAATCTGGAAGGAGATTATGTGAAAAAGTTGTAAAAATGGAATAATGCAAAAATAAAAGGTATTTTTTATCTTAAATTTTTGCGTTCTTCATTCAAAGTGTCAAAGTGCGAAGTTTTTACTTCGCAATTCACAAGTTGGCGGGGAATTTTTCGACACAGGTGTAGAAATATAGCTTTTTCTCCTTCAAATATTGCTTGAATTTTAAAAACAAAATTAATGTTGGAAAGCTGAGAATTTGACGGATTGAATCGTGCAAATAAAATGTTTCCAGCACCAACAGGGCCAGAGATAAAAAATAGGGAAACTTATAAGTTGAACGCCCCTCATAATACCAACAGCACTACATGGAAATACTGCAAAGAACAAGATGTAATGAATTAAAAGCAAACACAAGGCAAATGAAACTAAATTCATAATAAGAGCCAATCTTGTGTTAAAAATTTTAAAATGACTTACATAAAAGTCAAAGCCAAAGGCCTTCTGGTCAACAACATCATCATCAGTGGCACAAAGTGTAAAGGGGAAAAAAAATTATTAGTTATTTATTTATTTTATTTTTTTTTTTTTTATTTCATTGTTTTTCATGATCTTTGTTGTTGTATGATCTTGTTGATCGAAAGGCCTTTGCCTTTAAGGTGCACATTGTTATTTTTACCGAATTTCTCGTTAGAATCAATGTGTCATTTTGCTATGGCAAAAGTATGCAATAGACCCATTTGACTGTGAGCCATTTGCCACAAGGTCAAAGAAAACTTCTTTTATAGTATTCCATTTGTTTTCACCAGAGTGCATTCTCATCTTTCCTATTTTCCAGAACGTATTCGTTGCGGCCAGTTTTTATTACAGTCGGTATCTTCAGTTGACGACTCAACTGATAATCTTGACCGCTGCAGGCGTGCTGGGAATGATTTCATTCAACTCTATGAACTTCCTCAACGAGAAGAGGCGACTTCGCAGCAACGAATAGATATGCTCGGCTACCAGTGGATCCAGTGAAGGGTCAAACAATTGAAAACTGATTTATCAAAATAAACACGTCCTTTGTCAAGATCTGAAAGATCGGAGAATTTCTCAGGGACTCGTATCAATGAGCAAAAGTGGATCTTTTAGAATTCTGAATTAGGTAGTTCATAAGTGTGTGAAAAAATTAGGGCCTTAACCGGTTATTTAGTACCGAGTTATCAGGTCAAAGCACTGAACGCTCATTAGGAATCATCTCTGAGGCCAAAGCCTACCCATGGCTGTAGCGCCTTTAGTAAGTAAGTACTGTTTGCTCATTAAAATTAAGTCGACAGTAAGAATTCCTACTTTGTGGTAATTGCTAATTATGTACTATGAACAGCAAAAGGACGTCGTCTCATCAAAATCGTTCCTTATAAAATTGTCTATAATTTTCCAGAGACTTTTATATCTTTAAAGGCACACTTTCAAAAGGCAATTCTGTTAGACTCTAGAATACCTGAAAACTACAAGAATTTTAAAATTGGTCGAAAAATGAAAGAATGAACATTTCTATCAAGATACTTTCTTTTGTGAGTCATAGTGCTTGTTTTTGTCAATAGTAGTATAATTGAATCTACAAGCAGAGCCAATAGTCCTGCACCAAATTATGGACGCAACCTGCACTACACGTAAAATTAACGTTTCTTATCTATCTTTTCTTCTGTTCTCTCGAGACCGAGAGAGGTTCGGGCTACATGTGCGGGTTGCATCAAATCGTTGGTGCAGGACTAATGGCTCTGCTAGTATATTTACATGGATGAAATCTTGAGCATGTGTGAACTACATTGAGCGAAAAAATGTATAATGCTAGCATAGTATTAGAATTTTTAACCCGTTTTGGCTCAAAATAAAAAAACTCGCTCAAATAGATTTAGGACTTAGATGAGTTAAATGAGCGGGGGGGGGGGGGGGTGCATACAAAGGAATTAGCCCTCTACCCTGATTTAGGGAAAAACGCTATTGAGGCGTTTGATGGAAAAAGGGATACATAACAAAGGGTATGTTTCTTAAAACGCCTCATATAACACGTGCATTTTCTAACAATAAGCTAAAAACAAGCAAAAATTAGCAAAAATGTAAAATGTTTATCATTCAATGAGGTTTCTTCATTAAAAAACCTCATTGAAACTTTGGTTTAGCATGAGCCATGTTTTCCACCGAACCCTGGAAACTTTTCAACCAGCGCGCTCAAGAAAATTAGAGAACTATTTTTAAATGTAAATGATTAGCACATACATTTTTAGATGGTTCAAAAAGAGCCCATGTTAACAAATGTATGGACTAATACGCGTATGAGGATTTACCAAAAGAGTCCAAGTCAACAAGGTATACCCATAGAGAGGTTAATACATGTTATAAGCAACGAGCTATACATTCATCTAGAGTGGCGGTTTAATAGGTAACCTGCGTAACCACCATGGGGGATTTTTAGGTTAGGTTTAAGCGATTAATTTGTCCATTTGATTCCATGTGTTTTGGTGCGGCGCGACGCACAATGGATCAAATTCTGTTCCGATCCATTGTGCGTCGCGCCGCACCAAAATAGACGGAATCAAATGGACAAATTACTTGCTTAGACCTAACCTAAAAATCCTCTACGGTGGTTACGCAGGTTACCTATTAGACCGCTACTCTAGATAAATGTATAGCTTGTTGGTGTTAAGTTCTATCCCAAAGTGTGACAGCATTGGCAATCTAGTTCTGGTTTGTTTGCCTCACTTTTGTAAACCTCCAAACTGCCAAAAATTGTTATTAATTCTGCAGAAATTGGTTAAAAATGAAAGTACAAGAGCTTTAGAGCAGGTATCCGGATACAGACTGCCAGTACAGCTATCCAGGTGAGAAAATTTTGCTTTTTTCTGTCATGCGTCAGTTTCTTTATTGTACAAATCCTTAGCCCATATATGCCCATTGGGTCATTAACGACCCATTTATAATGATTTTTTTGACCAAATTACAGTAAATTTAGGCCAATTTTACTCAAAAATCAATGTTGTGATCTTTCAGCACCAATGATTTAGCTGGACCAGAAAATTTCACAATTTTTAAATTTAAAATTTTTTTAACTCTGAGATGGTGTTTTTCTCAGAGGAAAACACCAAAAAACACCCATATTCAAATAAAGTTAGGCATAAATGGGTTAAAAAAAAGTAATTATATTGATTTCTGCGTCCAGATAATTCTTAAACACTTGCACGTTCGTTTAGAACCAACTCCGAATGAACTTATCACAGCTTTTTTTCAAAACTTTTAAATGTTAAAAAAATGAGGCAAACGAACCAAGCCGGTTTGAAAATGTTCGGAAGAGATTTTCATCACGGCTGCCTCTATGCTGTCTCAAAAGCACGTCCTGACAAATCTGGTCTATTGGTATAGGTCGTTGATCCAAATGCATTTTATTCTGGAACAAAAACAGGGGCCAAAAATTTTGTGGACTTTTCGGCACTTACGAGCGGTCATCGGAGGTCACCAGTAGATGACTGGTGTTTGCTTATGAGGGGTTTGAACAATACCATGTCTCTAAACATACCAAGCTGCTTCTTTGAGGTTAGGGTCGTCTTGGTATACGTACGCTTATGGAGAATGAAACATTGGTGAAATGCAAAATGGTGATTTATCCTCTCAAAATATGATTTTCAACTCTTTTACTGCTTTGGGAAGTAACTAAGCCATAAACTTTCATTACTGACGTACTTTTCCAATTTTGGTTGAACTTCAAAAAACAAACCAAATCCTCGATAACGCCATAAGCATTCCATAAGCTTACATGTACCAAGACGAACCCTAACCCCACTTTTTCAAAAGAAGCCGCATGGTATGAGTAGAGGCGATATTGGTTTGAACTGGTTTAAACCCCTCGTAAGTATGCACCATACATCTATAAGAAGAATCGTGAGGTCCAAGCATTTTTTTGCCCCAGTTCCACAAAAAATTAAACCAGTTCCTAGTTTCATTAAATTCAAATGGTTCCACTTGTGAGTGAGAAACCATAAGACTATAAATATTGAGAAAATAAGAAAGGAAGACTCACTTGTAAAAACAAAATATTTATATGCAATGCTCTGAGTTTAAAAGGGTAAAAAATAAAATTAACCAGAGTTGATCAGCATTAATAGTAAACAATTTCTAAAAAAATGATAATGCTAATTTTTGTGATAAACAGTGAATCTGTAAAACTTAAACTACTCTTAAACAAATAACAAAGGAAAATAAATAACAAAACCGTAGATCAACTCTAAAA
This sequence comes from Trialeurodes vaporariorum, assembly GCA_011764245.1. Taxonomy (NCBI): domain Eukaryota; kingdom Metazoa; phylum Arthropoda; class Insecta; order Hemiptera; family Aleyrodidae; genus Trialeurodes; species Trialeurodes vaporariorum. Next base: position 13,588,910 of record VMOF01000035.1, on the reverse strand, counting down.
AGCACAGAATTTGTCTCAGTTGCAGACGCAGTAATTTTTTTTTCTACCATCTTTGGAATTAGTTCAAAATGCTCATTGGACAGCACAGTAAAATTTACAGATTTGTTAAGACTATAAAATGCTATACCAAATCGATTTCAGGATTTGAAATTTAGTGAAAAATAGAAGGGTAAAGAACAGTGTTACCCAATTTGGCAAAAAAAAAATACACATTTTACATTAGTGTCTTATGAGGTATTTGTACCTATTTCACAAACAATAAATCTAGAAGCATTGGTGAAGAAGGCGTAAAGTCCATCTGCCCAAACTATATGTTCATTACACTGGTGTTTCACAGCAAATAGCTGGACCAAAAAGAAAGAAAAAAAAAGGAGGAAAATTAAGACTTCAGGATTTACTGCAACTACTTCTGGAACAAACTTCACCAAAGATTGGCAAAGATTAAAAAACCGAGGATTGATTCCATAGTCTACAAGTTAAAAAAGAAGTTTCGTGGGCTAAGGAAAGACCGAAAGAGAAATAGAAAGCCCACAATTGATCACGATGAAAAAAAGTATAGGAATGTAATTTTCATTAAATTTAACAGAAAAAATTGTGACTCTCGAGAAATGAACTTCATTAGCTGTTCCACTTAAGTTAGTGCAGTAGGCTTTTAATTGGATTTAGTCTTTGAATGGTGTCTTCTGTGAATCTCTTTAGCTCATAAATTCGGATAAAATTTTTGTTTGGCTAGAGCTTAATTCAGAAGTGGAAGCGGACAAAAACTTTGGCGATTTCATTTTATTTTTTCATTTTTATTCAGGCAAATCAAAACAGAACTTGCCTCACATTTTGATATTGCGATTTTAAAGCACTCTGTAACAAAGAGCTGAAGTTCTCAAATTAATTTTCATTCAATTCTATAATATAAAAGCAATAACAAAGAGATGATAATCCAAAGATTATGGGCAAAGCTCCGCCTCCATTTCTAAAACGCACTCTGCTCTTGGTTTTTATTCTGACTGTAGTATTCCATTATTCAATGCCTCGGACACAAGACAGAGCGTGAAAATCTTGCAAACAACTTTTCCATCTCTTAAAATAGTAACATTTTTGTATTTCCTTGTCTCCAAAGTTATTGTTATACCCTAGGTAGAAAATTTAATACTAAAGCTGAATTTTGCAACAATCCTCAAAATACCAAACCAACCTTAGGACTAAAGCAGCAAATCGACACATTGAAAGATAGAATACGTACAGTAAATTAAACTAATGATAGAGCTTTGAAAAGTTCAAGGTTGTAAAGTTTTTTAAAAAGATTACTTGACAATTCTACCCCTCACACGAGTATCAGTCATCCATAGGAGGAGCCCTCTTTTCGGTCATGGAATAAGAAATGCGAAATTTGGCTTTTCCAGACTTGGAAGTGAAAGCATTGCTAACAACGCAAAATAATAGCAGAGACCGATAAAAACTTGGGGGATTGTTGTGAAAACCACAACACAGCAAGAGTTCTCAGGTAAAAAATAGCTTCTCATATTTTATAGAAGAAGAAAAAATGTCATTCAATAAAACTTATTCTTCTGAAGCATGCCTTAAACTAAAAAAGTAAGTCGTCAGTTAGAAGGTTGATGTTTATCTTGAAAAATGCAAAAAAAAATGTCAAAAAATAAGAAAAAAATCAGCTTGAAATAACACCAAAATCAGTGAGAAATGACATCAAAATTAAGAAGAAACAACATCCAAGTTTTCCAAGCTTTGGTAATGAAGAATTGATGCCAAAGAGCTCTACTAGAGGTTATTTTAGAAGTGTAAGCGCACTCAAACCAATAAGCTTTGAAATTGTCCGTTTTTACTGACATTACATAAAAAGAAGGAATGAAAATAAATTTGAAAGTTGGCTTTTAACAGGGAAACGCTCTAAAATCAAAAGTTTAAAGTCAGAGGCAAGTTTTGTTTTGATTTGAAGGAATCTGAATTGAAAATTTTTCAAAGATTATTGATGAGCTGAGACTACACTTCTGACACAAACTCTGCAATTAGAGATTGTTTCAGAAGTTTAGGCACTTCTAGACCGATAATCTTTGGAATTTTTTAACATTATTTCTTTTCTTACAAAATGAAAGTTAATGTAAATGAATTTGAGCGTTGGCTTTTCATTGAAGAGCACTTCAAAATCAATAGTTTAAATTTCACAGGCAAGTTTTATTTTGACTAGAAGGAATGAAAATTGAAATATTCGCCAAAGATTATCGTCTAGATGCACCTACACTTCTGAAAGAATCTTTACACACTCTGATAATATGATACATAATTTGAGGAGTTGACATTTTGGATAGCTTGGTAGATATTATGAGGATTGTTTTAAGTACAAGAAGCTTTCAGTACGCATTGTTATATAACATTTGTTTTGGCATATAAGTGTTGCTTTTCTCTTCTTTCGGAATAAAATTAATTTTTGATTGCGGACATTGAACAAAGTAAATTTCTACTCCAATTCCCTTAAAACGAAAGCAAGACAGTTACAATTTTTTTTCCTGAAAAAAAAAAAAAAAACAGTAAAATTCTTTAAAAACTGACTAAAAGTACTCTACAGAAAACAAGGCGATGGGAATATAACAGTTTTAATGACACAAACGACATTTAAATTAAAGATCACAAATAAATTACACAATAATGATCAGCTGAGTAGTAGAAGTCTCTAAAACTAGCAAACAGTTTGCCTACCATAATTGGATCCTTATCTCATGAGACAGGATAAATTTAAAAAAAAAAAAAAAAAAAAACCCAAGAGCTAAAGGGCAAAAATAAACTGAATCCTCCCAGATTCCATGGGCAGATACAGGAATTTGTCCCTCTCTCTCCTCCTATTTTAAATCATGTGTTAGAAAAGGACGGAGATAAATGCTACAGTCACGTGATGGCCGCCTCGGCTATCTTTTTCTAATACATGTGTTCAAGCCGGTATCCGCCCACACTAGATTCATTTTAAATTTGTACTTGCAGAGGACACAGTTTGAGGTTAACCCTATGCATTCAAGTGCTGGTGTCATCCGACAGAACAGATTTGCCGTTCTGCTTGTTAGTCGGATATAGTCCGACAATATGTGGCAATGCTTACGGCTCCACTGACCGACACTCCCGACAAGTGGAAACTAAGGTTTATTTGACAATTATTTAGGTTTTAGCCTCAAACAAAAATAAAAATGAATACCGTTGAAAATCACTGAAACACTAAAATTAATTACGTGCTGGGGGGACAGCCAGATGAATCCTAGCGCAAAGGGTTAACTTTGCTGATATAGTCTCTTTGTCACACTCTTGTGAAAATGAAGCGTTCAAATTGAACATTTGACTTACAATTAATATCATGTGATTCGCTGATAGAAGTTTAAAATCGTGAAATAAAATCCTGTTCACATTCATCACAGGCTGTATTTAATTTATCACCGAGCACTAAGGCACAATGGGATTGAATTTCACGCCATGGACCGGAAAACAAAATGAATCTGAACTCCGTAACTTCACCACCGGCTACATAAAATCTATCAGCACAAAATACTCTAATTCATTTTGAAAAATTCTTTACTTCGGGTCCGCCATGTTGGAAAGCGAGTATTTTCGGCAATCCTCGGCAACTGGCCAGGTTGTGATTGGTTGAGCGTCAACTCTGATTGTAAATATAACCTAAAAAAGCATGTTCGCCATCTTGAGAAGTGAGCAAACACGGTTGCCAGTTTATGCTGGTAAATTCCAAATCTTGTTTCCATGGGGTCTTATGGGAGTTTCCGTTTGGATTAGAGTATTCTGTGCTATCCTCAATGGACTTAAATTTCATGAAATAGACCAGAAAACAAAATGAATCCAAACTTCACAAATTTAAGTGAATATAATGATGTAAATTGAGCAAGATTTCTGTAATTTCTGGTTCCATAGACAGAATTTACTGTCCAGATCATAGAGGTTAAGGGACCGAGAAAAGATCTTGGTCTTCCACTGCAGCTTGTTGACGGTCCTCCAATTTTCGTTTCTTTGAGCCTAATGCTGAAAACAAATTAAAATAAATTGATAATGATACAAAGCATTTGATTCATTTATGTATTTACAGTAAAACCTTAATTTACCTAATCATAATTTATCGGTTGGTTTTGATGGTTCTGGCAAATCTCCCATAAGAACAATGTTAAGTTTTATTTGATTTACAGGATTTTGCTATGGGTCTATTGCAAACTTTTGCTGCAGCATTATGGAGGGTTGATTCTTGAGTAAAATTGCATAAAAATCATATTGAAAACATCAAAAAGAGTCTCAAAATCCACTTCTAAACCCGCAAAAGACATTAGACGGAAATTGTGCAATGGCTGTCAAATGGCCAAGTCAACCCTGCATGCATGCACCACAAGCAGCAAAGATGGCATTCGGCAAAGTAGGTACTTGCCCAGCGTTTCCAATTCAGAATTTGGGCAAATCTACAAAAACCGTGATATTATTCACCATAGTAATCACAAACAATAATGAAAAAGTAAAATTTCCCAGAAAAAAAAAAAAAACCTACAGAATGACACAAAATGTAGGTACTACGAGAAAGTGAGATGTTTGTTTACACTCTAGCCAACAATATAAATTTCCGCCGTCGGTCATCTTTCGGTACTCCTAGAGCATACATGTAGGGTTGATTCGCCTATTCGTCCGCCATCATAGGCTTCCCTTAAAACAATTTTGGCAGGTTTACGAGTCGATTTTGAGACTTGATGCTTTCAATGTGATTGTTACACAATTTTACGTACACCTGAAAAAACACTACAGTCCATGTAGGTTTACCTTGAAGCCCGCTTCTTTCTGGGATGGAGTGCGTGATTACAGGTTGCATTGCCGAAAATTACACGCGTCACAACCAGAAAGACTCGGTAAATCTATAATAGTCCGTAATTTACGCTGTCCAAGACCGTATTGTTTTTTCAGTGTAGGAATTTACCTTTTTTAATGCTGCAGCAAAAATTTGCAACAGACCCATTGTGCCCAAAAAAATACTGTATGAAAGATTTCCTCAAAGAGGGTATGGGTGACCAATATAACAGGACCGGGATTTTTCATCGAAACTAGGTAACAGAATCATTGAGACATTTAAAACCATCAAACAAAGAAATATTTCTGTAAATTTTAACAATAAATTAACAACAGATCAATAACTTAATGATCCATTGAAATTATTAAGTTTTATAAAAGTCTGCGGTAGAAAAGACCATACGATCGATAAGAAGCTGTAAAATTTCAATGATCCGTTATTTTGTTAAAAGTTGTGGAAACTAATGTCTCTTACATATGTACTAATCTATGCTGGTATGTACTTTGGCGTTCCAAACTTTTATTTTACATTTGTTTATTTATTTATTTATTTATTTATTTATTTATTTATTTATTTATCTATCTATCTATGTATCTATTTATTTATTTTAATTTTAATTAATGCCTTCACGATCAAATACAGGTCAATTGTTACAAGGTCTCAAGTATGTTTAAACCTTAAATAGTAGGTATGTATTCACTTAAATCATAAAATGCATAGTCTGTTAAAAAATCTTCAAGCTTTTTTTTTTTTTTTTTTTTTTTTTTTTTTTTTTTTTTAGAAATTCCTTAAGTTTATCTTCTTTATAATCTTATAACTAAGGGGCAGTGCATTGAGGATTTGGATGGCAGAGTAGTTCATACAATTTTTGGAGATGGATAAACCAATTCTGTGGTTATCAATGTTAGCGTGTCTGCTCTTGTAAGAATGAATTGGTAACATGCTGGAAGGTGTTATAATGTCCCTAAAAATTGGACATTTCACTGATTCTAAAATATACAATGATGAGATGATTAGGATGACACACTTACTTCGTATAATGCACACTTCTGCATTTGCACCAAACTTGCTCAAGTTGTTCAACCATAATTTCTGTCCAGGCGAAAGGCGGTCGTTGGGGCTCTTCACTTCAGCAAACATACACTGGAAAAAGAATTACATTAGAAAAGACGCAGCGAAATATAAAGAGTACTTGGTTTGATTTTTTAAATTTATTTTTGCTCACTCTCTTCCCTCTAAGCTTTTAGCATTTTTTGCAAAGGCAATTTTTAATTTAATTTTAGTTTCATTTTTAATTTTCTGTTTCTTTCCATTGCGCCTTTTATTTTTTCTCTTTTCCATTCCAATGTATTTCACAAATTCCTTTGAGCCAATGAGCTAAGACTGTAGAGAGACTATGTCAACAGTGTTGCTATTTTGCAGAGTTTTCTCCAATTTTTTCTATTGATTCAATTCGATGGATAGCGACTAGTCCTTTTTCGGGAAAAGTTGTGTTTTTGGCCTTTTTTACTTGAAAACAAAGAAACAACGCAAATTCAAAGAACATCAGCACATGCAAATTTTTGTTTTGGTTTTTTTTTTCTACATTTATTACGCAGAGTAACCGACGAATCTCAAAAATTATAAGTGAACACTCAAAGATACACGAGACACATTCTATCGTTCATCAACTTATGACTCATTCATTTTATAAAAATACGCATAGGAAATACATACAAGGCAAACTAATTGACTCACCCGTTTTGTTGAAGGATTCCACATGGTGAGATCAGGAAAAGCTTTGCCATAAGCAGCGACATTTTTCAAAAGGTGCCAACTTATTTTTACGAACACCTTGGTAGTCAATGCAGAAATAAAATCCTGGAAGAGAAACAAAAGTTCACGGTCAAGATGAAAATATTTAAAGTAGGTGCTTTGAATATTGCTGATTAATTTATTTGTAGACAGTCAATGCAGAAATAAAATCCTGAAAAAGAAACTAAAGTTCACAGTCGAGATGAAAATATTTTAGTTAGACCCTTTGAATGTTGTTAGTTAGTAATTAGATAGGTAAAATTCGCAAGTCCAGAAACTAGGATTGCACCGGATATCTGGTTTGGCCGGATAACCAGATATCCAGTATCCGGCGATTATCTGGCTGAAATATCCGACGGAGCTGGATAAGCATGATATTTCAAATAATGAGCGGAAAACCTTATTTTTTCATTAGAAAACGGAAAAAAATTGCAAAAACCAAAGGAAACTCAAAAGTAAACCAATTGTGAATGCTGAGTGATTCCAGATGACTCATAATTTAATGTAAAAAGAGAGAAAAAGATAAATTACTGTGTAGTGCGTATCCCGATGTTGCTACTGTTTTCCTCAATGGTGCCTAGGCCTATGCTTTGTCTCATTTGCCTGATATCCAAATAAGAAAGAGGGTGGGACACTTTCTGTTCATCAGTCTTCTTGAGTCATTAAAACCGTGAAACAATCGATAGACGACGTCATTAAAACCGTGAAACAATCAATAGTCGACTATTGTTTGATAGTTCATAATTGCACGTGACTGATTAGGTTTTCTGTGGAATGTGGAAGAAATCTCGCAAATTTAGAGAAAAAAAAAAAAAAAAAAAAAAAATCCGGCCGGGAATTAGAAAATTGTCAAAATCAAAAAATTTGTCGCTCAATTGTAGCGCTTCGCTGAATCCTAAAAATTCGGCCGGATATCCAGCACTACTATCCGGCCGGTATCAATTCTGCTATCCGGCAAAATCGATATTCGGTGCAACCCTACCAGAAACTCTAGATTAAATATACAAAAAAAAAAAAGGAGGGGAAATAAAGTAAAGACAGCTTTTGACTTGTTTACATTCACTACCCCCCCCCCCCTCGAGGGTACAAAATGTGCCTGATCCAGCAATCTGCTGATCACGTGATAATGAGGAAATTTTTGGTACTTTGAGGAAATTTGCCCAAATTTTTCCTTTGATAATGGCCTCAAAATTTTGAATAAATAGGTCATTCAGCATACATACGGTGTTAAAATGTTGAAAAAGGTCATCACTTTCAAAATTTGTGAGGAAATTTTTTGAGAATTCTGTGAGGAAAAAGTCTCAGATCGCATGAAACTACCGATGTTTCGGAACATTTTGCACCCCTACTCCCCCTTCTCCTTCTGCTGAGAGTTACCCTCTAAACAAGTTTTAAATTCAGCCGTTTCATTGATGAAGCTCACAGGTTGCTACTAGTGCTCGATTGGGTTCAGACTCAGCCTCGATTTTTTAACGAAAAAGAAATTAAGACGCTACCAATCAAATGGCGCAGGTGTGTAGGACATAAAGAATGGTACATATGTAGACAAATAATACTGTAACACATGTTAGAGTATTAATAACCAATAAACAATTGGACTCATTTAAACTAAAGAGATCTACTCAACTTTAGATGTTGCCATTTTCACTTGACTTCAATATTATTATAAAATTACTATTAGACCTAGCGCAAAGAATTTCTTGAAACTTTCAGGAACTTTTCTTCTAAACTTTAAGAATGGTCATGAAAATATCAAACAATTTTATAAATCAGATTATTTTTAAGGGAATTAAAAAGTCGAGATTAAATGGCAATGCGGAATACTATGGAATCGGAATACTAGAAAGTCTAATAGTGTAAATGTGTCCAATTATAGATCAACTAGCATTCATATCTGATCTAGCCTCGTCATTTAGACCAGCCACTTACAGCTTCTGTTCGCTATGATTAGGCTATTATAAGCTTTGGGAAAAAAAAGGATAAATACCTTCAGTAGGTTCAGTCTAGATTTTGATAAATAGTTCCAGTTAACAACACTTTCTACATTTTCAAATTCTTCGCACACCTTCGTTAAGATTCGCATCAGTTTTTCCTTGCCTCCTTTTTTCTTCAATTCAATACATCGTAGCTATAATTGAAAGAAAGAAAAGCTCAAATGAATACAAAGATTTCAGATGCTAAGCAAACAATTTGTACTCTTTATTTCATTTTATTCCACAAATATGTTATGTCTATCGCAATTATTTTCCGCAAATGGATCTTAATTTATTTAGTTGATTATTCAAAGGATTACTTTCTTCATTTTTGCTTCTAGCCTCTTAAGGTGATTTCTGGCAAAATTTTTCCAGATTTCAATCCGAAGGACAGCACCACCAGTTTGTTTTTTTGGCATTTCAATTGAAAACAAAGGAAAACACAAATTCCAAGAAAATCAGCACCTGCTTAATTTTTGTACCGCTTTTCTGAGCCCAAACTGAGCAATGCGAATTAAAGCCGTAAATTATTAAATTAATTTTGCCACACGCTTAGTGAGTGCAATTGATTGTTTGACTATTTGCCTCACTCATAATCATTGAGGCTTCTGGGAATTTTCGTCTTTCATAATTTCCGGCTGTATTTTTGAGTGTTCCAGCTTGAAACTTTGGGTATCTTCCTGAAGTATGCTCGCAGGTGCTGACAGTTCTCAACTTTGTACTTTGAGCGTAAATTTGTCAATTTGAGCCAAAAACTGTTGACTTTTTGATCAGCGTGACGTGGTGTCCACGGTTTGAACTTATGGACCCTGGAATCATCACAAATGCAAAGAAAAGTAATGTTTGCGGTGCTTCCATGGACAATTTGCGGCTGCTAAATATGATTCCGGGCGAAAGTTTTCCGGATTCCAATCCAATGAATAACTACAATCCACTAGTCACTTTTGGAGAATGTCTTATTTCTGGCATTTATTTATTTATTTATTTATTTCAAGTTGAAAAGAAAGAAAAAGCGCAAAATCCAAGACCGTCAGCACTTGTGTAATTTTGCTATGGATTTTTTTTGGACACTAAATGAATAAAATTGGTTGAGAATTAAAGTTGTAAAATTGGAAGGGAATTTTGCCATAAAATTAATGGGTGCGAGAGAGACTAACCCATCGGTCTCACTTGCATGGGGCTTCTGAGAATTTTCTTTTTCCCAATGTCTTGGCTTTATTTTTGAGTGCTTCAGATTGGAAACGTCAGGGAATCTTCCTGAAGTATGCTCGCAAGAACTGACACTCTTCAATTAAAATTAATTTTCAAATTTTTTCAATTTCAATTGCTTTCTTAAATTAATGTTCAAGTTTCAATTTTCATTTAATTTTCAATTTCCAATTTTCACTTGTGTCTTCTTGCATATCCACCCATTTCGGCCTTAGACTGTTAAATTTAAGCGCAGCGAAATGTGGTGCCAATATTTGAAACTAATCGACCTTGGAATCATCTTAAATATCACCTGGTTGTCCCAGTATAAGTGACCAAATTTTTTGCAGAAACTTTTGAACTAAAGGTATAGTATCACAGAATGAAACAAACAGAATGACACTGCCATAAGAGCCAACGAAAACATTTGTTGCTCTCTTTATGAAGTTTCAAAAATAACAAACATATCTCTGTCTCAGTCTTTCACATTGTTTTTTGAGGGAGGTTATATAAAGTTTTTTCAAAATGTTGAACCAGAAAAAAATGTTTCAAAGTGAATCTTTGTTTCCATTCTAATTTTGCTATTCTTTGAAAGTATGAACAAACATTCTTTTGGAAAAAGAGGTCTTGAGCACACTGGTTGAAATTTTACATATGATTCATAGGAGACTTTCTCGATTCTTTTGAAACCTCCAAAGTAAGAAATTATGAATGCCTATCAAAGTCTTTAAGCTTTTCCAATGATAAAATTTTAAAGGAACTAAATTTTAGAGTCGTCTTTTTGGCTTACCGAAAAAAGATCCCAGCGACTTGAATAGAAGTTGGATGAGGCCCAGTCTAGAGGATGGCTTTGGAATGGTGAATGGAAAACAGAATGTTCAGTCGAATTTGGCGGTTGGATGTAAATGAGATCCCAAAAAGCTGCATAAATTAGGGAACGAAGGGTTCCCCCCTCATCGTGAAGGATTTGGGTGAAACCTAACTTCCTGTAGTGAGATTTTGCCATTTCTTCGACTGACGAGAATTCAAGACCGTCTTGAGTTTCTGAAATGTAGACTTGCTTGTAGCCTGCTCTTCCTTGGAGGCATCGGGCTTGAATAATGACACAAGTGGGCTCTGAAAGATTCACTAAAAGCTTTTGTACATCACTCTTTAATGCATCTGATACTGCATCTGTTTTACGATTCATCAGCAACTCACCGCGCATTGACAATGTTACTTTCATCACTTCATCAGTACACCCATCCTTTAAACCTGCAATGACAATTTTCATTGCTCTAGAATTATCTTTTAGGTAAATCTGAACGGTACTTGCTAGTTCTTCGTAGAACGATCCCCTTCTATGAATTAAATATATTTCTTGGTCCAATAATAAATTCAGCACTGAAATAACAACATTTTTATCACTGTTCCTCTTGTTTACTGTAACAGATTTGAACAAAGCTTTGGCATAAATATGTCCCGCAGTAAACCTGCGTAAGAATTGGGGTAAATCTTTCACATATTCCGAAATTTCTTCATCTTCTAATATCTCTTTCATTCTTTGAAATACATCCGGAGTGTGTTTGGCCAGCAGCTGCCAATCTTTTGATTCAACAGCAGAGAAAATAATCTCATAAATCTCTAATGCTTCTTGATACATGGTGAACTGTCTGGCATCTCTGAAAACTACCGTCTTCGACACAGTATACGGCGGAAAAGAAATTTCATTTTTCTGAACTTGACTCAATCTGTTCAGGTGATCGCTCAGTCTAGTGCTTGGGTCACCATAGAAATGCGGATAAGTGACAAAAATTAAACACTGGATGAAGGAATTTCTCGGCCCGTCACACAACTTTACACAGTGTCCGAGCATTTCTTTCAAACGCTTCACTAGAACCGAGTCCTTTTTCGTATTGCTTGCGCTTGGAGAAAAAAAACTCGCCGGTATCACAGATTGCTTTTTATGAAAATTCAATAACTGTTGGATCAGTTCTGGCTTTGTTTTATTGTCATTGATTTTAAAATACTTTGACAACTGCTTCAAATCTTTGACTTGTAATAAATTTAATAGCGTCGGCAATTCTACATCGTCCAAATTCGACGTAACCAGTCCCTCTTCTTCTAAGCAATTTAATGCCCTAACAAGATCTGCATGAGATAAATTCAGAGCGCCTTCATAGTTTTTCAGATCCGTTACACGGTACCACCGGAATTGTCTACTTATTAATAGTCGGGCGTAAAGCTTCCGCCTGGTCTGATGCATCGATCCATTATTGATAAACTTTCCAAGATCATCCAGTTTGATAATGATCCCATGATCTCTATGTTTATTTAAAAACCTGAAACAAATAAACCAAGCAACAAAAACAGTCATAATTAAAATAAAATGAGTGAAGTGCTTACCTACAATCCTACCTCATGAAAGGTTTTTCCATCCATCAAGGACAGTGGCGCAGGTACATGAGGGCATGGGGGACTCCCTTTTCTGGGCAAGGTTTATTGTTTTTTTTTTTTTTTTTTTTGATTTGGCGCGAGCCAAGCCAAGCCTCTCACCTTAAATGACTACGTCACATGTTTTTTCCGCTCATACGCGTTGAGAAGGCATCCCCGAAAAAACATTACCAGTAGTTGCAATCAATAAGAAGAGACTACAGAATAAGGTTGCTTATGGTTTACTGAGATGTAACCACAAAACCGTCAATTCTTGAGTTCCTTGACCTGTTCTTTTACGGTACAGGTTCCATTTTGAAAAAAAAAAACAATTTAAAATAGCCTCTATGCAAAGTTGTAGTAGTAGTCACAGCATACTCATCAACAACAGAATTACACAAAAAGCCCGAAAATTCAACAATATGAGAAAAGAATAAAACAGGATCAAAGTCAAAACAATTCAATTAAAGTAAAATAACCGTGGGACGTTTCGAGGCTCACAAGGGAAGGTCGCAGTGGGGCCCCCTCCGTTTGCGCTGAAATTTTGCAGAAAGGTAGGGTTTAGGGTCCTAACTAACGTACTTACGCCCTTTTTTGCCATTGGGCCTTTTTAAGAGTTGCAAAATTGCCGCAGCATATATACCGAAAAAGTCGACACTTTCTGTCAACTGACTCGTTGGCGCAGTGCGCTAAGGTGCGGCGGCGCTGGAATCTATCGTCCCAGGTTCGAGTCCGACCTCTGTCGCTTGCTTTTTGCACACTGCCGCACCTCACTTCAATCGATGCGATCGACGTATCTACTTTCTCCCTCGCATTTTGTATCACTTACCACATGAACTTTTCTCTGTAATAATTACAACTGTCCTGCTTATTTTATTTTTTAAAAAAAAGAAGAAAATGAATGAAAAAAATCAGTCGTATCCATAGTTTGATCCGTGCCTATTTAAAAGACAAATAAAATAACATATGAGGATTAAAACATTTTTAATCATTTTCAGTTGTTTGCATCGGTCGTTTTAATCCTCATATGTTATTTTATTTGTCTTTTAAATAGGCACGGATCAAACTATGGATACGACTGATTTTTTTCATTCATTTTCTTCTTTTTTTTAAAAAATAAAATAAGCAGGACAGTTGTAATTATTACAGAGAAAAGTTCATGTGGTAAGTGATACAAAATGCGAGGGAGAAAGTAGATACGTCGATCGCATCGATTGAAGTGAGGTGCGGCAGTGTGCAAAAAGCAAGCGACAGAGGTCGGACTCGAACCTGGGACGATAGATTCCAGCGCCGCCGCACCTTAGCGCACTGCGCCAACGAGTCAGTAGACAGAAAGTGTCGAATTTTTCGGTATATATGCTGCGGCAATTTTGCAACTCTTAAAAAGGCCCAATGGCAAAAAAGGGCGTAAGTACGTTAGTTAGGACCCTAAACCCTACCTTTCTGCAAAATTTCAGCGCAAACGGAGGGGGCCCCACCACGACCTTCCCTTGTCAAACGGCACTCTTCCTCAGCCACTAAACGAAAAAGGCTGTGTGTGAAAAACGTGTTTCGGTTGTTCACCTGTTTTGTTTTCGTGCTTTTGTCTCTGCTTGGTTGTGTGCTTGCCAAACTTTTTCGTTTAGTGGCTGAGGAAGAGTGCCGTTTGAGCCTCGAAACATCCTACGGTTATTTTATTTTAATTTAATTGTTTTAGCTTTGATCCTGTTTTATTCTTTTCTCATATTGTAGTAAACTCATCTGATACAGTAGCGAAACTCAACGTTAGAAAAATGGCAAATGCCCCCCTGGTGGTCGCAAGGTTGAACAAACATCTTCCATTTGATTTGCATTGGACACGACGGTGCCCCCCCCCCCCCAAGTGGTCGGAAGGTTACAACTCAATTTTCCCATTAGATTACATTAAAAACCATGCGCTCCTACAGAGTTTTGCTACTGTATAGTTAAGTATACTGTGGTAGTAGTAGTAGTAGTAGTAAACTCCAACCGCCAAAACCATATGTTTGTAAAAAAAAAAAAAATAAATAAACAAATACAAAAAACAAATCAATGTAGTTCAAAACAGAACGTCAGAATTGGAATAAAACCAGCAGGCTGATTATGAACGATCGTCGAGTGCGTGTTATCTTATGGGTGGTGCCATTCCGAAAGGTTTCATTCCGATAGAAACCCTCCCATCTCTACGGAAATTCTCCGATGACTCCTCAGCTATCGGAGAATTTCCGTAGAGATGGGAGGGTTTCTATCGGAATGAAATCTTTCGGAATGGCACCCATAAGATAACACGCACTTGATCATCGACTCCATAGCATTACGATAAGACCGTTCATGATCAGCCTGCTGTTTGTTTTTTCTCTCTCTGCTAAACAAACCACACTCAACAAAAAGTAGCCCATTCCATCTTGATCCATCAAGTTCCATGTATAAAAAAATTTATCTTTAAAGATCTCTTTGTTGTAGGCTTAAAGTAATAAAAAAATATGAATACCTGAGAGATTCCTCAAGGACAGCCTCAATACATGATGAGTAGATGTCTGCATAGGAATAATTTTGACTGTCACTTCCTTCGAAGAATGAAACAGGATTTTCATCCTTGATAGACTCTACAAGATTTTCCACAACTTTTGGTCCAGGTACTGGGTCTTCAGCCTTGATAGGCGTTGTTACAAGAGTTTCTACAACTTCTGGATTGCTCGCTAAGTTTTCAACTTTGATAGATGATACAAGAGTTCCTACAACTTTTGATCCTGTTTCTAGGTATTCGTTCTTGATAGATGTAGCAAAAGTTTCTGTAACCTTCGATACGGTTCGTAGATTTGGATCTTCTTTGGAAAATGTTTCATCAGCTGAGTTGATTGATGTTTCAGACTCAGACACTAGATCTGTTTCTTTTACAGGTGTTGTGATGGTTTCATTAATTTGTGATTTTGGTTCTAAAAGAAGTTCTATTTTGATGGGTTTAAAGGAGGATTTAGGATGCTTGGTGACATTATTCGTAAACTTGGGACTAGAGTGCGAGACTTCTGTTTCTCTGGGTGTGTTTACAGATGGCCGAGAGGAAATAGGTTCTACTCTAAAGAGAGAAGTTTCAGGGACTTCCGTTTTTCTACGTGTGTTTACGGATGGCTGAGAGGGATTAGGTTCTACTATAAAGAGAGAAGTTTCAGGGACTTTCGTTTTTCTACGTGTGTTCACAGATGGCCGAGAGGGAACAGGTTCTACTCTAAACAGGGAAGTTTCAGGGACTTCCATTTTTCTTCGTGTGTTTACAGATGGTTGAGAGGGAATAGGTTCTACTCTAAAGAGAGAAGTTTCAGGGACTTCCGTTTTTCTGGGTGTGTTTACAGATGGCCGAGAGGGAATAAGTTCTACTGGAAAGAGAGGAGTTTCAGATTTTTGAGGCTTTCTCGAATGCAAAGGACTATTAGACCCTTCACTTTGTATCATAAAACTGTCGTAATGTTGGTGATGCTTTGATGTTTTTTCACGAGAGCTTTTGCGAATATTTTGACTAGTTTCTTTGAGTAATTCCATGGAAACGTCCAGATCGAGATTGTGAAAGTTGTCTACATTCTGACAGTCTGTGATCTTTGCATCTCTTTGATGAGTTGATGAGGGAGATGTGTTAACAGACTGAACGTTATCGGATAAATCTGGAAACAGGGCTTTTTTAATTTTTTTATTTGTATTTTTGATTTTGAAAATGTCATCATCATCATCTACAGCATCAATCTCTCTTTTCGATGCATTTTCCGAATCTTTCGAAGAGATTGCATTCAAATCTCCGAGCACAGATTCTTTTTTAACACTTTGACTTTTGATTTTGGATTGAGATTTATTATTCGTATCTGTCTGTTTTGGCGTAAGCAAAGCTGCATTGCATTCGACTGCAAGTAAATCTGAGGAGTCCTGGTCCAAAAGATTTCTAAACAGCACAGCATCTTTCTGTTTCTCGGAACTTTTTTTCACGGATTCGAAAAGGCCGTTGAGCGAGTTCGAGTCACTTTTCTCTGGTGTCCGCTTGAAGTACGAGTTTATAGGTTTGTGCTTGAATTTATTTTGGGGAGAGCTTTTGCGGTATGGTGAATATTTTGGCAGTGCAGGTGATGATTTTTTTGAAGGACTTCTGTTAGGGGATGCTATGAATTTATTGGGTTGTCTCCAGATATCTTGCGATAGAGTGATTGATTGTGAGGATTCGCCATGAGATTTGACAGAAGTTGAGGTAGAAGGTCTAGGGGATTTGACAGGAGTTGAGGTAGAGGGTTTGGCAGATTTAGGTTCATTTTTTTTAATAGGAGACTTCTTTTTACGGGTCGAGGCAGTTAAAAACTCCTCAATAACTTGGACGTCATCTTGAGACATGATTCTGAGCCATTCACAAATTTCTGGAAGGATAAGAGGAAATGAGTCATTAGTACTGAGTCACCACAAAATCAGGCATAGTTTTTGAATTTTAAGTTTTGTTTTCAACAGCAGTTCATAAAAAAAGAATAGAATAGATATATTGTCTCTGTCAAAAAACCCAAAAGATGTTTTTCACAAAATTCAAAGATATTATTTTGTTCAGTCCGCGCAAAAAACCGTTGGCCACCGCACAATCGGCTGCTACGCGATCATTAGAAGATATGGATTTTGGCTCCAAGTTCCTTGACTTGGTTACATTAGGTGACGGATGCAACCACACTGAAAGTGTTCTCCAATTGAGGTCTTAGGACATAAGCTGGTAAGTAGAGAGAGTCTCAGACTTTGTAAACTAAAGCCCCCAGAATTCTTCTTCACAATTGGGAAAATAAGTTACTTTTAGGGATATTAATTCTCAGAACATAGAATGTTCTAGAGGTCCCATAAGAGAAGTTGGTCACTGAGAGATTTTGCACTGAGGACAGATTAATTTACACAGCCCACCATGGAAACAAAGCATGCGCGGATACAGGGAATTGTCTTTCTCTCTCTCAGCTCCTATTTGAAAACGTGCGTTAGAAAAGGACAGAAGAGGGGGCCAAAGTCACGTGATGGCCCCTTCCACTGTCCTTTTCTGACACATAAGTTCAAATGGAGGGAGAGAGAGAAAGACCATTCCCTGTATCCGCATATGAAACAAAGTGATAATAGTATTCCACTGACAGTTTACGTGTACATAGAGCTGGTCTCAGAAGTGTTGGCTGGTTGACAGCTCTTTGTTTACATGCACGGATGGACGTAACTCTGTGCGCTCCGCCCACCGAAGTTCAGGAGTGCATTCCCTGCCAGCATCCTACCTGCGCGATAGGTGCTAAACCAGCCTACTGCGCATGTAAACAAAGAGCTGTCAGCAGCCAACACTTCTGAAATGGCCACTACAGTTGCACAACTATGTTGAGAAGAAAGGGAGAGCGGCGACGGTGGTGATCCAAGAGCAGGACCATTTTGAGTATCGGGTTCTGACAAGTAGCGATGCATGCTATAGGCTGTCCCAAGAATGATTGGACTTGACAGCAGTAGGTTTAAATGAAAACATCAGCTTCCATCCTCAGATAGGGCAACCTGATTGGTTAGGAGCAGTAAGAAGCTGATGTTTTCATGAAAACCATAGAAGTGTCAGATCCAATCTTTTCTGGGACAAGCTTCATCGAACCGCATCAAAGCACATTGATGAGCGGCTGATAAGCACCAAGTCGTAACTCTGCACAAACCAACCGCTCACCGATGCGTTTTGATGCGGTTCGGAGGCACGCACCGCTACTTGTCAGAACCAGATACTCAAGATGGTCCTGCTCTAGCAACCGGAAGTATACAATTTAAACTGAAATTGAATTTTATCAAAGAAACTTCTAACTAAAGTCTGCAATAGTAAAAGAAACAAATATTATGGAGGTAAATTCTTAGTTTGCATACTTACGGTGATGCGGACCAAATTAATTTGTGACTGCTCTATAACCATGGAAAGGACTCCTCCGAGAACCTACTAATTCAATGGCAGTTTTGCCCTTCTTTTACGCTTTAATTCCCTCCTCTGCACAGCGAGGTTGGTTAATAACGATTAATACCACTGATTGGAACCTTCAGGCCGCTTCGATCCCTACCAGGCCACCCACCAATTTCTGAACATCACGTTTCAAACCTGTATATACGCATAAACTGTGATTCCACTGGCTTGCTCATCTGACGGGATCTCCAGATTGATGCTAGACTACAATATGCCTAGGTTGTCTTTCAATTTCGATCATCCCAAGAAGGTTGGAATTCACAACTAAAACTTTAAGTATAAAGCCCTGCTGATTAAACCTATTGCAATGAATAAATGAGGAAAAAGAGAAATGTGTCAATGAGAGAAGAGTTAAAGAATGTTCAGTCATAACATAAATAAAGGGATGAGTAACTTACGCTTAAAGGTACTTCGTGTACTTATTTAAACAGAAATACAAGTTTTTCCAATCCTCCAACCCTTGTTTAGAACAGGGGTTCCCTTTGAGTGGTACTTGAGCACCTCCTGAGCGGGCACTATCACAGGATTAAAAATTGATCAAACAGTAGCAAAGCACACATTATTTTCGCGGAAAATTTAAACAATTTGAAATTTTCGTTCGACTCAGCAGAAAAATGAAAATTTGTAGCAAGTGCGGGAAGGAATTCATAATAATCATAATAGTTTTACTAACCCCACTTTTCCTTCCCCCTTCCCTTCCCCGTTCGTTCATTTTGTTGTTGTTTTGTTGACAAAAAACTGAAGTGTTGTTGCTGCTGCTCTCTATCAGAAGTTTCTAACATAACAATTTTAACGTTTGAGTCACTCACGAAAAGTAGCGCTACCATCGATTGGCATCTCAAGGCATCGATGATATGTTTTACCCGCGGATTTTAAGTTTGCGCGCATCAATTTACAGTAGCGCGCACAGTGACAGAGCATGGACTGTCTGGATTCTGGTTGATTTGCCCCATTTCTTCAAATTAATCCTAAGGAAATTGATCTTAAATGAGAGTGCAAGTAATTTTGGGTGGCTGTCTGGACAGAGAGACAATATACAGGGTGTAAATTAAATAAGGAGACAGACCGAATATCTCGAAACGGCTCCAAATATCGAAAAACGCTAAAACGTGTGTTCGATTATTTTGAGGGGAACATCTTTTAAGAGGGTCACCGATTTGCAGGCCCTCTCTGGGGGTCCCTAGAGTCCCTATATGTAGAGAGTTAAGACAAGTGAAACCATGGGCGCCGCCATTGGATGCGATTTTGCACATTTGTTTACATTCTGAGGGCCGTTGTTGTGTTTTCGTCCACTGTGTTTTCGTACAGTGCCGCTGAGTTTCTAACGATGTAATCTTTTACTGCTTTCGTGGATCGACATCTATTTACGCTTTGAAAGATTATTTTGGGATTTATAGTCATTCTTGAGGCGCATCATGATTAAAATTAACAGATTCGTCGAAAATTAACTCTTTATCCGCAAAATACCGTTGGTAAACAACTAAGATTGTAAACAAAAGTGCAAAATCGCATCCAATGGCGGCATCCTTAGAGCCTAAAACTCATCGACCAATCAGAAGTTGACTACCCTCTTGTCCCTCTTGTCTTAACTCTCTACATATAGGGACTCTAGGGGTCCCCAGGGGAGGTAGGTCCTCCCTAAGTCCAATACTTCAAATTCGGACCCCCAGTTTTTATTTGATACTCAAAAAGAAGGTAAAATTCTAAGACTTTTGGTGCAAACCGAAGGTTGATATCGTTTTTTTTCGATATATCGAAAGTCAAAGTTCGATTTGAGCCCATTTTCAAAAAATCATTACTCCTCTTTGAAAAGTCGGAATTTAAAAAACAGGGGGTCTAAAATACTCTAAAAAGCAAGCCCTTTTCAGAACAAAATTCAATTTTGCCAACAATTTAGTCAAAAGGTTTTAAAGCCCCCAAACATTTTTAACGTTTTTGCCTCCCAACGGGGGGCCATCTGAAAAATTCCGAGAGACGAACCCTATCGAGTGATACACCAATCAAACAGGCGTAACAAAGTGAGCATTTTGGCGCAAACTGGAGGTCCATATCGTTTTTCATATTCGAGATATCGCATTCTGTAAATCGACATTCGACATTCGATATCTCGAATATGAAAAACGATATGGTACGGTCTCTATTGGTATATAGCTTGTTGGTTTCAACTTGATCGGGCTCCAGGTTCTTATTTACAAACCAATGCGGTTACCAGTTTGTGCTAGTAAATTCCAATTCTTGTTTCGTATCTTGTGAAACTTTCCGTTCAGATTGTAGTATTCTAGAGCTTACTGACATAAGTAGCGGTGCCTGCTTCTGAAATGCATCAAAGCGCATCGGTGAGCGGTTAGTTAATGGATAGCCGAGAGTTTGACTTGTCGGTAACCAATCGCTCGCCGATGCGTTTTGATGTATTTAGGAAGCAGGCACCATTACAGAACCCGATTTATAGGTACTATGACTTTCAAAAGAAAGTATTATGGTGGCGTTCTCCCCTTACTCGACCAGTTTTAAATTTTGTGTGCAGTTTTCAGGTAAGTATTTCAGAGTTTAACAGCATTGCCACTTGAAAGTATGCCTTAAAAAATCTAAAACTCTTTGAAAAATAATGGACAACAAAAACCAAAGACCGTTTTGATGAGAGGACTTTCTTTTGAAGGTTATAGTAATCAAAAGGCGTGAGCTCCAGTGAGATTACTGTTATTCATAGGCGGAATGGAGCTGTTGCAAACTTTTGCTATACAGGCCTATTAATAGTTGATTATGGGATAATACCCTGTAAAAATGACAATTAGCGCACTAAAAAATCACGAAATCCACTCTTAAACTCACAAAATGCTTTTAAATGCGAGACCGTAATGGCGGCCGAGGCCGCGGTTTTCTTATGGCAATTTTATGCTTCTTCTTCTTCTTGTGTGGTGTTGCGAGAACACCTCGTGTGATGGCGCTGATTGAAGATAGGGAACCCCAATGAAAACCGCGGCCCCGGCCGCCATTGCGGTCGCGCGTTTAACCCTTGTGAGCCTAAGGTATTTCGGTAACACAAAGGACTAAGGGGGGTATTTTTGTACCCCAAGGATATTTTCATGCAGCACAGTCAGTATCAATAATTTTGAAACTTTAATGGATGGATTATGTACTTGGTACCCTAAGAGAGTAATTTATGTGAAATTTGAGTAAATTTTTGCTATGTTGCCAAATTTACACCTACTTTTAAAAAAATTGTCAAAATAAAAAAAATGGAAAAAATGAAATGAGGTACCATATTATTTTCCCATTTTTGATAAATTTCCAATTTTTTTTCAATGATCTGACTTAATATTCTTAATCTACATAAAATTTCCGTAAAATTCACTTTCATAGATGGTTCCAAACTTAAAACTGGCAGGACGAAGGGGGGGGGGGGTATATTTGTACCTCAACACTTTAAATTTCTATAATATCGACAAAAATTCATAAAAATTAATGAAATTTGGTAGACGTGTTCTAAGTATCCTAACTTAAAATGTCATGAAGTCTTAAAAAATTTTGAGCAGTTTTGACAAAATGGCGTCAAAAAAACTGGCCTGGGGTACAAATGTACCCCCCCTTAGGCTCACAAGGGTTAAAAGCATTTTGTGAGTTTAGGAGTGGATTTCGTGGTTTTTTAGTACGCTAATTGTTATTTTTACTGGGTATCACCCCATTATCAACTATTAATAAGCCTGTAGCAAAAGTTTGCAACAGCTCCATTTGGAAGTTTTTCTAGAGGGGGCTGAGCAGCGGCGTTATTTCGGGTCTTCCCAGGGTGGCAAAAAACTGATAATTTTTTTTGTTTTTTGTTTTTTGTTTGTTTTTTAAGCATTTCATCCCTGCAGACAACTCAGACCATCGAGCTCCTTGGTGACCCGTTTTCACTAACAGTCCAGGCAAATTGGGGGGGGGGACGCATTCTGTATATTTGACAACCTTTTTTTTTCTCTCTCCTTGATTTCTCCATGAGAGTCAAAACTTTGAGATGTGCCAAATCACACTGCCAAATGGTTAAACGTTTTTTATTTCCAAAATCTTCTGGGGAGGCTAAGCGCCCCCTCTCTCCCCCGATCTCCTTGTCCCCCCCCCGTATTTCCGCCCATGCTGTTGTTAGTTTCTTTAATGACATTTTTCTATTCATCGATGATTCCACCGGTTGATTAAAGATTACACACAGTTCAGTTCAGTGTATGACTCTGACTGCAATGCACGTCGAATCTGTAATCTTTTTTCAACCGGTAGAGTCGTCGATGACTTTAAAAAACATGCGGATATTTTAATAAACAAGCAACGTTTCGACCGATTGAGAAAAATTTACAGATTACCTAGAGTATTTTCGGGCAGTACAGGCATAAACTGAACTAATCTGAGTACTTTTTTCTCAACCGGTCACCGGTTTTTCGGTGAATCGAAAAATGCCATTAAATAGATACTCAAATGTGAAGGTTGCAAGGGATGGAAAGAATAAAGCAATAACTTATACAGTTTGTTTCGATAAAATCATCCATATTTAATCTTGATTTGCACAGATTGCCAACCAACGAGGAAGATATACGCATGCACCAAACTCAGTATATTGCCAAAAAGCGGCTTTACGACCATATATATTTCCCATGAGAATCAATGTAAAATATACGGCTTTTAGCCTCAAATCTGGCAACACCGACCAAAACTATATTATGAAACAGGAGGTGGAAACGAACTGTAAAGAATGCTTTTAAATCTTTTACAATTAAATGGTTTATTGATTACACCCGCGTAAAGATGATACATTACGTTTCCTCCAAACACTATGTATCAGTTAGAAAAGTGCAAGATATTCAGCCTCTCCAGTTGACTACATTGACTAATTCAATTTACAAAATTATAAACAGCTATTTAGGTACATTTATTTATATGATTATTTACAACAAAAAGAAAATTGACTTAGTTTATTGATGACAAAAGTTGGCTGTTTGATGACAGTGCTGGTGATTGCTTTGAGGTTGAAGATACGTTTCTTGGTGCATATTATTATCGGTTTGAGCTTGCGTCGTTGGAAGCCGAAAATCGGCCAAAGAAATGAACTCATCACAGCCTTGTTCGTCGAATCTGCCCCCCGATGTCACCATTAGGTCATGGTGACCCGAAGGGTGACCATAATTTCGCGACGTCGGCGTTGGATAGGTCATCGTCGAGTCCATGTTGGTCAATTCACCGTAATTCTGGACAGCGAATCCAAATTGCTCGCCAGTCGTTTCGCAGTGTCTGAACTGCCCGGTCACACAGTGCTCCATCTTGAAAGGCTGTTCGCAACCGACATGAAACGACTGAATTTCCGCCGCCCTCAAGTCGAAACCCATCCCAGTTTTGTTAGGTTCGAATTTACTGGTCTGATCAAAACCCAGCCCTACTTTATTGATTTCGAATTTTGACTGGTCGAAACCCAACCCTACTTTATTGATTTCGAATTTACTGGTCTGATCGAAACCTAAGCCTATTTTACTCGTCTCGAAAGCCCCTCTTATTTGATCTACTGTCTTACAGTTATACGCCATATCTTCGCTGAATTTATTATTTACATCGTTTTTACAACTAGACTGACTGTAGACTACGTCTCTTGGCGGTATCTGATTTGGCGAGAATTGGTGGGATCCGACTTCACTGGAATCATCTGTATCTCCGTAGGTTAGGAAACCGTGGTTAGGTGAATATTGTTTGATTTGACTACAATTGCTATCGGAAGAGGCCACTATTGGCCAATATGTCTCTGCATCTGGTTCTGATTTGAAATTGGTCCTGCGAACAAATAATGTTCAAAATTAATATGAAAAGCGGTTTCATTTTAATCGGGGGGGGGGGATCACAAATAGGTACTTAGTAACTAAGTACTAACTACCCACACTTTAGAGCTTTTTTACGCCTAAATAGCTTCATCTGCGTCAAAAGGCTCATAGGAGGAATTGAAACATTTTTTATTCGCCGCAGCTTAAATTAATACCTTCTCTTATAGTTGTATATTTTGGAAAATAAGTTCATATTAATGAGGCCAAGCACCACAAAACTAAACACTTTTCAGACTATACAAATGCAAACTTTTCTAAAGGCCAAAAGTAAAAGAAAAAACATTTTTCAAAAAGGGCTCGGAAAATAATAGGTGTGCTCATCTGAGTAAATTTTAATGAAACCGCAGGCCTCATTTTCTTGGAAGAGCACACTTGGTCACTTGATGTCTAACTCTTTTAAGACCACGTTACGAAGACAAATCAATCACTCAAATTATGTGGGTCGTTAAATATTACTACAACGTGGAGCTGATTTTGCATACACAAATTATTGAAGGCGCTCGAGATAGTAATTATTTTTCTGTTTCCGTAGAGAAAGTGACATAATAGACAGGAATCTCCCACGATACCTGCATTTAACCGCCATTGCAAATTTGCCTTTATAGCAGTTATGTGAGTGTAAGTAGTATAGAAATGAGCATTCAAGCCCGTCACAGTCTTGCTAAATCTACACGTAAATAAAGAATTGAAATAAAGAGAAAGATGAGTGTAAGTGATCAGTATGCACACGATTTGGCAACTACGTTTGAGATGAAGATCACACATCGTTGTCATATGAGCCGTGAAAAAAAAAAGAGAGAAAAGTCCTATTTCGATGTATTTTCTAAGGTGAAAATGAGCGTCAACGAGATGGACTTTCTTCGACTCGGCAACTCTGCATTTGCAATGCGCAGTACCCGCGAATATAATTACAATGCACGAGAGGAGAGGTGCGGAGGCGGGAAAAAAACTTGATTTCGGAACGGCGCGCGTGCCCGGGGGCCGTAAACGTGCGCGTGCGCGGACGCGGACGCGTCGTCGGCAGCAGCAGCGCGCTCAGAGACAGGCAGGATAACTTCGAGCTTTTACATGTGTTTGAATGCGACAATTGTAACGTTGACAGATCACACACTATAGTATAGGGATGATGAAACGACAGATCAATTACACAGAATTTTCTGAGGTGGAAATGAAGGTCAACGAGATGGACATTTTTCCTTTTGGCAACTCTGCACTTGCAATGCTCGACCGAGGAAGAGCAGGACCCGCGAATATAATTACAATGGGTGTGAGGGGTGCGGAGGCGGGGAAAAAAACTTGATTTCGGGACGGAGCGCGTGCCAGGGGGGCCGTCGACCACCGCGTCCGTGGCGGCGAATTTTTTTTTAGGTAGTCTTAAACGGACGAAATCCATTGATGTCACGTGGCAATGTCCACCACTACTATGAGTATGCGTACAACATTGCATTTATGTGTATAAATGATATATAAAGATTAAGACGTTGTAAATTAGGTGGAGGGAAAAAACATTTCGTTGTGTTTTTTTAAGGTAGACGGTGAGCTGTCTTTTCTTCCACCCGGCAACTATGTATGTTTGACGCTTCGTCGGAAAGCTGATCGGTCCGAGAATTTCGGCTGACGGGGGCCCAGGCGTAGGCGCTGCGCGCTGCATAAACGCGATGCAGCAGATCTCGGCGGAAAGCATACGGGAAAAGACTCTTCGATTTATCGCGGTCGGACCATCACACTTTGCCAGCTCGCTCCAATGCGATGATTATGTGAATTTTCTGAATGGACACTCGACCGCCGCTTCGACCTTTGCGTACGTTTAGATGATGCTCGAGTACTACAACCTTTTGCATGGATTTAAATGGTTCGACCTTTTCCATGTGCCTCAATGAACAGTGGACACTCTACGCCATCGATATTTTGCATGGATTTACACGAAGCTCAAAAACTTCAATCTTTTGAATGAGTTTAATTAAATGAACAGCAATAAAAAAATAAAATAAAAAAAAAATATGTACAACCGAGTGTCCAAGCGAACCCGGTTTGGTAGACGCTTAATATCTCCTGTATCTATGCAAAATCAACCACTATTTTGATGAATCCAATATTTTATGATGGAAAACAGACCGTAATTTTTTTTTTTTTTCTACCATCTGAACTGATGGAAAAGTATCGATTACTCGGATATAGCGGAGAACCATTTGCTTTGAGAGATTATTGATGAGACGCCTCGTATGGGTTCATCAAACTTGACATTGCCTATAGAGGTCGTTTTCAGAAGCGTAGACGCACCTAGGTGGATAATCTTTGGAATTGCCCGACCTTATTTCTCATATCGCATGATGGAAATGAACGAAATTGAATTTGAGCATCGGATTTGCTTTAAGGAACGCTTTAAAAGCAAAAAGTTCAAGTCGGAGCCAGGTTTTGTTTTGATTTGAAAGAATGAGAATTCTAAAAATTTGCCTATGATTAGAGGTTGTTTTCAGAAGCGTAGACGCACTTAGACGGATAATCTTTGGAATTGCCCGATCTTATTTCTCATATCACATGGTGGAAATGAATAAAATTGAATTTGAGCCTCGGATTTGCTCTAAGGAACACTTAAAAAGCAAAAAAGTTCATGTCGGAGCCAAGTTTTGTTTTGATTTGAGAGAATGAAAATTATAAAAATTTGCCTAAAATTATCGTTGAGGTGCGCCTACACTTCTGAAACGAGCTCTACATTGGGTCCCTCTTATGATTTTTTTCTTCCTTCGTTTTGATTCAAGACATTCTATCTTTCAAAGGTACTGAGATCAATTAACTCTCCAAACAAATATCGATACCTCGCAAAGGTTGCAATGGAACCCGACCGATTTTCCATTCATTGCTAGCCACCACAGAGGGATTTTCCACCTCACTTAACCCTTTCGCTCACCGTGTTCCATTTAAAAGACGGCATTAAACATTGAGTCTTATGTCAAAAATAAAAACTCATTATTCCTGGCCAAAAGGTTTGATCCTATGCAAAAGTATCGATCAAATGAAAACTGAGACGAACCAAGTAGGATAACCTACGAGTTTCTTCTGAATCGCTGCAAAAGTATCGACAACTTTGATGAACCTGAGATTTATTTGATAGAAAATGGAGGTTTACCATTTGAAAATATTCAAAACTATCGATTATTTAAAGAAAGAATTGAGTGCGTGAGAGGAATTATGAGGTACCACATATGGGTTGATAAAACCTGCTATTGTCACATCGGGACTGTCCTCCCTCTGGGTTTTCCGTCTTAATAATTCAGTTCAGTGCCCTCTTACAAAGATACTATAAAATCAATAAAATCCTAAAAAATATCGCTCATTTGCTATGGTTCTAACGAGACCGGGTCGAGTTTTCATATTTTGCTAGCTACCACGCAGCGGTTTTTTCCCCTCCCCATTTACACCTATGTAAAATAAAACAATTAATGGGTAGCTGAATCGAAGTCAGAGTGGAAACTGACGAATTTCGCCCGAATCTGGGCAAAAGTATCGGCTATTTTGTTAAACCTAAAGCTCATAAGGATGAAGGGGAAGAAAGGGTTATCACCATTTGAAGCTGTGTAATTGTATCGATTATTTGGAGGTCTCGGAAAAATAATTGTACCGAGACACGATCTGTGACGTATGAGTCGCCGATCCCGCCGTGTATGCTGGTTGATCAAACCTAGCGTTGCTACATCGGGGTTTTCCTCTTTTTTTTTTTTTTTTTTTTTTTTTTTTTATCTTCCGTTGTAATTCATAGTTCATTACTTTCTTCCAAAGAGACCGAGATCAATTGTAAATCTCCAAAATACCGATTCGATTCAAGATTCAATGGTTCACACGGGACCAGATCGATTTTCCATCGTCTTTGGCTACCGTAGAAGCGTTCGCCCCTCATTTAAACCTATGGAAAAGTATCGATTAATTGAAAACTGAATCGAATCCAGTGGGCAAACCGATGATTTAAATAAAATTTTTAATTTTTTTCCCGTTGTACTACAGTGCAGTATTTTCTCTCGATAACTCTGGGACCATTGAAATCTCCAAAATAAAGTTGCAGCAACGATTCAAACGGGACTTGCTCGATTTTTCATCGTTCCCGCAAGCAGCCGCAGAGAATCCCCCCCCCCCTCCGTTTACACTTATGCAAAAGTATCGATTAATTGGAAACTGAACCGAACCCAGTGAGTTAATCGACGAATCTCTCTTGAATAGATGTAAAACCATCGACTATTTTGTTGAACCGATAAAGTGTATATGGTACTGAAGAGAAGTTTTATCCCATTTGAACCTGTGCAAAAGGATCGATTGTTTAGATATCGCGGAGAAAACTGAGAGAAGATTTAATGAGACGCCACGTATAGATTGATCAAACCTGACATTGTTACATCGGGTTTGTCACGCAGTTCCCCCCCCTTTTTTTCCCCCCACCGTGATTCACAGTTCATTATTATCGTTCAAAGATACTGCGATCAATGAAAACCACAATGTCAATACTTAGCAATGGTTCAAATGGGACCCGGCTGATTTTCCGTCGTCCACAAACTGTACAAAGGGTATTTTCCCCCCATTTAGTGTCTCTTCCTGTTTTGTATAAGGAAGAAACATAGTTTGATGATCGACATAGAGAGGAGTGGGAAATTGGCGTGCACACATACAATATAAGTGAACATTTGCGTATAAAATGGAAATTTCCGCCTTATTTAGCAGCTGAGGTAAAACCATCGTTTGCTCCATTTCAAGTCTAACCTTATCTTCAAACGGTTTTCGCACAAATTCTGTCAATTCGGCTCCTTTCCAATGTGTTTGCAGATGGAGACGCGTACTTTTCCAAAAAACTGTCGTTCTGATTTGTAAATTGCGACGAAAAAGCGACCGATCGTTTTCGTCGGGTTCGTCAAGCAACTGATGAAATCGATCAATAATTTTACACGAACTTATTACGATCTATCGCGCATCTGTGATAGAACGAGAATCCGTCTTTAGATCCGAACTCTTCAAGAGTTGGACCAAGTGCCCCCCTATACAACCACAGTTTTGTCATTTTTTTTTCGTGGACGTTACCGCTTGATGCTATCGATGATCCCCACTCGTGTGCGTGCAATGAGCCAGCACAGATAGATGAACAATTCCAGGATCTCTTCCTAGGCTTCAACGTTCAACTTCTGTGCGCCTATAACCCAATAATTATTCTTTCCCAAAATTTGTATTTCTGAACTTTTGTAATTTCCACTATTTTTAATGTATTTTTTGCTGTGCAAATCTGTATTTTTGAATAGTAAATTTGCACTTTATTCAAAATATAAGCGTGAATTGCGTCCATCGTTCTCCAAAGATATGTTGGCTCGGATGATAAAGCCTCCTGTCTTTTAATCGAAGCTCTTTTCAGAGCGGACACGGGGATCGATTCTCAAGCGAGCCAACATATCTTTTTTTCTTTCTTCTTCTTCTTCTTCTTCTTCTTCTTCTTCTTCTTCTTCTTCTTCTTCTTCTCTTCTTCTTCTTCTTCTTCTTCTTCTTCTTCTTCTTCTTCTTCTTCTCGTTTATGGCTTTTTATGCATTTTATACCAACCGCGCAGTTCACACCTATTGGTTTAGCGTACAATCTGACAAAATTGCATTTTGACCATTCGAACCCTTCTAAAAAGTCGAATCTGAGAAAGTTCGCCGCTTTTCGATAGGTTTGATCTCTTTTATGGAGTAGAATGGTAAAAATTGTAAATCTGCTGGGTTCTACTCTTTGCCACTGTCTTCTAAATATCGAAAAACAGGTTTTTTTCCCCGTCTCAGTACTTTCGGATAGATGGCGTTAGTTTGAACGATCCAAACATGATACCCATCAGTTCCGCTTCACGTGTCCATCGAAGTACCTACTTGGTCTCTAAGCTCTGGTCTTGCAGCTCTCTTTTTAGTGTATCGGTGTGTTCTGACGCGCAATGCGTTACTATTATTTAGAAATAGTCGAACGTAACAAGTGGGAAAGGGAAACTTGGAATTTTTTTGTACCGATGCTCGATAGTATCGATCCAGATGTTTACGCTTCTTTGTATAAGCTCTTAAAAGAAACCGGTGGGAGGTTCGAGTTGCTCAAGCGGTACGACCAAGAAGATGAAGAATGTGTCCATGATTTAGTAGAATGTGCGGATCGACGCTATGGATGTTACATGCCAAGCCATAATTTTGCAGAGCTGTGTATGATTAACCCTATCAGTACGAAGCAGATCCGAAACTTTGTCCGTCGTTACAAGCGACGTGCAGATCAAATTTGTTCATTGTGGAACAAAGGAAGTATACATTTTAGTTAGCTATCTGAATATGTCAAACCTCACTCTTTTGGGTCTTCCAGCTCTGACGAATATAAACCTTGTGCCAGTGCATCTCTTACTGTATCTGTCGATGATGCGTCACACTCTCACAAAGAGCAGTCAAAGAGCAGTGACTAAACATAGTTTAAAAATTGAAGTTGATCTTTGAAATGTATAAAAAGTTTGTAATAAATTGTTGCATTGTAGTGAACGTTTTGTCTTTTATTTCCATTCATCATCCTTTTCACATTCCTCTAAGAAAGCGGGAGGCAGGGGGACCAATTTTTTCCATACTCCTTTCAGAATAGATCGAAATTTGACAAGCAATTTAACAATGATATTTATAGCCAATACGATGTATCATAACATTGGTCGTAAGGTATTTACCTTGAGAGAGGAATAGGCCATTGTTCAGATAAACTTTAAATTAAATCATACAACGATGATGTCGTTCAACTCGAGGGGGGAAAAAATATCCGAATTTCTGATTTCTCAGGAAATTTTGAACGCTGCGTTTGTAGAGAAGCCGAAACCTACGGTTCGGATAAAAATGTATTGATTTTACCGTCAGTGGGTGATTATCCAATGAATAACAGCAGTTTGCATCGAGTTCAGAAGACAAAATGTGAGGAGCAACACTGATTAAGCCAAGTCAAAATTGAAACTTAGATGACACGGAAAATGCAACTATCAAAGCAGGGAAGATTACCGAAAAAAAAAAAAAAAAAAAAAAAAAAAAAAAAAAAAAAAAAAAAGATGCACTAAACCATCGTCAATTGAGGAAGATTGAGCTTTTTGATAAAAAGTTTCTTTTGCAGACTCAAAAAATAGTCGATGATTTCCCACAGGCTCGAATGATATAAAAATACTACGTTTACAATAAAATGAGTTTGGATTCATCAAATATTTCGCTAACTGCACATATTCAGGAGATATTCATCGATACTCCCACACTCTCCAGGCTTCGCATTTCCATTTCATTGATACTATTACATGGGTATGTAAATTGGGAGAAAAGTCCCATGTGTCGGTTGGGAGAGGAAGACAAATCGGTCGCCTCTCGTTTGAACCATTGCAAAGTATCAATATTTTGGAGATTCAATTGATCCACGCACCTTTGAGAGAGAGAGAAAAAAAAAAAAAAAAAAAAAAAAAATGATACGAAACTCAACTGAATTACAAGGGAAAGACCAGAGGGCAAATGCGACGTATCAATGGCATGTTTGATCCACCCGCTAGTAATGTCTTATAAATCGTCTCCTGGCTCAATTGTTCTTTTTCTGCGCTCATCAAATAATCGATACTTTTGCATTATTTCGAAGGACAGAAAGCCAAAATTTTCTATCATACATTGTCTCTCGACTCAAAAGTTCCTTCTGGATCTCCATAGTTCTCAACAATTTACCGTTAGCTCACACAATAGGAAGCCTCTATTTCCTATCATGTTAGCTTTTTTAAGTGCAACGAAAGTCATCGATACTTTATCACAGATTCAGGAGGAAATCATCGATTATTACCATTTATTTTTCATCGCTGTGGCTTCGAATCGGTTCCCAATTAATAACTCCTTTTGCATGTACGTGTAAGTGGGGAGAAAAAAAAGCCCTTTATGCTGGCTAGAAAAGGATGAAAAATCAAGCTGGTTCCCATTTGAACCAATGCAAAAGTGATGATAGTCTCGAGATTGATATAACCGATCCAAATACCTTGGCAATGTAACACAGAGCTGAATTACGACGGAAAAATCAGAAAAAAAAGGCCTGATGTATCAATGGCTCATGCACTGTCTCTCAGTTCAATTTTCCCTCCGCAATCTCCGATTCATCGATATTTTTTTATACCTCCAAATAAGAATTTTTTTTCTTTTTTTTTTTCTTTTTTTTCCCCCGATCATGGAAGCTTATGATTATCAAAGTAGCCAATGCATTTGCATAGATTCAGGAGCAACTCCTCGATTGCCCTACTTGGTTGGTATAAGTTTCCAATTAATCGATACTTTAGCATAGGCTCACCCCTCTTGCACACGAACAATGACGAAGGTGCTACCATAATCTAAGGCATACACCGTTGAATTGAGCGATTTTTCCTCTCGTGATTTCATGTGATATAAAGTTTCTGTTTTGAAATTTCATAAGACGCAATCTTAAATGTCGTCCTTTACAGGCCACACGGTGAGCAAAATGGTTAAAAGATCTCTCTAGTGGCTTACAAACTATACGGAAAACCGGCTGGCTCCCGTTGGATCCATTGCAAGGTATCGAAAGTTCAGAGATTTAATTGATGCCAGTATCTTTGAAAGAAACTAATGGGCTGCACAACAACGAGAAACCGTCAGGACAGACCCTACGGAGCAATTTCAAGTTTGATCAACGCGTATACGTAGCGTCTCCTCGATCGTTTCTAAATTCATTTGTTTTCCCCTCAATCTCCAAGTAATCGATACTTTCGAATAGGTTCAAATGGTAGAAAACCTATATTTTCTTTGATAAATTGTCTCTCGATCAAATTAATTGTTTCCTCTTTTTTCGATCTTCAAATGATCAATACTTCTTCATAGCTTGAAATGGTAAGAGAGCAACCTCTTCATGCCATCATAAAATCCCGGGATCAATAAAATAGTCAATAATTTTTCACAGATTCAGGAGAATCAATCGATTTCCCGACTGGATTCGATTCAGCTTTCAATTCATCCATACTTTGACATAGGTTTGAAAGGGGGAAAACCCATCTACGTTGCAGCTTGTGAGCGATCGAAAATTGGACGTAACCTGTTTGAGCCGTTGTAAAGTTTCGATATTTCGGAGATGTAATTGATCCCAGAATCTTTGAAAGGTAGCAATGGCTTGAATTAGAACTGAAAAAAGCGGGCGGGGGAAAAAAAAAAACAACAAAAAAATAGGAAGGGCCCAATTCAGCAATGTCAGGTTTGATCAATCCACACGTGGTGCCTCATTAACTGTCTCTCAGTTCAATTTTCCCTCCGCAATCTCCGAACAATCGATACTTTTGAGTCGGCCCAGATGGAAGAAGTCGTCTGTATTCCATCATGTAATTTTACGTGCCACAAAAATAGCCAGTACTTTCGGAAAGATTCAAGAAATATTCGCCGATTATCAAGCACACTTCGCAGGATTCGTTTTAGTTTCCAATAAAATGATACTTTTGTATAGTTTTAAATGAAATAAAAACGGTTTTAGATCCATTGAATTACTTTAAATCCATTCATAATTACGAGTAGAGGTTGATCGCCACAGAATAAACGTTGTCAGTTGTTACCGGATTTTTTTTTTTTTTTTTGCGTAAACTCATGCGAGAAAAACCGCATGCGTATTATCAATTGTTCACGGGTCACCACTCGGTTGAATTAAATATTCTAACAGTCGATATATTCGCATAAGAATAAAAAAGAGAAGAGAGTTTCGATTTTGTTTTGACCACTAGCCACCTTTTGTTTCATTTGAATTTGCGCATAATCGATACTTTTGCACAGCTTCAAGCGGGGGACAAAAGTGAATACTGGGTCCTATTGTACTGCAGGTTCGGGTGGGATGTAGCTTATTTTATCGGACTATGATTCCCGTAATACGACATTACCAGACAAAATAACAAATGTGCATCCCAATAGAAGCCTCTCCTTTGACATTGAATACTTCAAGAATCGATACTATCATTTTATATGTTCGAGTGAGAGGAATCCGCACAGAATGCCTGAAAAGCATTATTTTCTTCTCATATTGACCGGAGCCATTTCATTATAAATCTGATCGCTTGGTGGACCAGAAGTGCATCGGCAAAGGCTAGGTTCGATACTCTTGAATCAATCAATCGACGCTGTTTTGCCTGGCTGCCCGCAAAACAGCGGCCCTACACCAAAGAATCTCTTGAGCCAACCCAATTTTTTTTTCTTTTTCTTTTTTTTACGCGTTGAGTTATTACTTGCAACAAACGGTTGATACGATCTACCAGAACAAATCCATTTATTGATATCGAAGCTGGGTACGGTACTTTATTGCATTAACTTATTGGAAAAGTAAAGGGGAACGTCCAAGTAGTATGGAAGGTCCAATTTGAAACCACGTAGAATTCAACAAGTAAACGGCACGGACATAGCGATACGAGGCAGGCAAACTGTTTAAACAGTTTGCCTGCCTCGTATCGCTATGTCCGTGCCGTTTACTTGTTGAATTCTACGTGGTTTCAAATTGGACCTTCCATACTACTTGGACGTTCCCCTTTACTTTTCCAATAAGTTAATGCAATAAAGTACCGTACCCAGCTTCGATATCAATAAATGGATTTGTTCTGGTAGATCGTATCAACCGTTTGTTGCAAGTAATAACTCAACGCGTAAAAAAAAGAAAAAGAAAAAAAAATTGGGTTGGCTCAAGAGATTCTTTGGTGTAGGGCCGCTGTTTTGCGGGCAGCCAGGCAAAACAGCGTCGATTGATTGATTCAAGAGTATCGAACCTAGCCTTTGCCGATGCACTTCTGGTCCACCAAGCGATCAGATTTATAATGAAATGGCTCCGGTCAATATGAGAAGAAAATAATGCTTTTCAGGCATTCTGTGCGGATTCCTCTCACTCGAACATATAAAATGATAGTATCGATTCTTGAAGTATTCAATGTCAAAGGAGAGGCTTCTATTGGGATGCACATTTGTTAATTTTGTTTGGTAATGTCGTATTACGGGAATCATAGTCCGATAAAATAAGCTTTATCCCACCCGAACCTGCAGTACAATAGGACCCAGTATTCACTTTTGTCCCCCGCTTGAAGCTGTGCAAAAGTATCGATTATGCGCAAATTCAAATGAAAAAAAAGGGTGGCTAGTGGTAAAAACAAAATCGAAACTCTCTTCTTTTTTTTATTCTTATGCGAATATATCGACTGTTAGAATATTTAATTCAACCGAGTGGTGACCCGTGAACAATTGATAATACGCATGCGGTTTTTCTCGCATGAGTTTACGAAAAAAAAAAAAAAAAAAATCCGGTAACAACTGACAACGTTTATTCTGTGGCGATCAACCTCTACTCGTAATTATGAATGGATTTAAAGTAATTCAATGGATCTAAAACCTTTTTTATTTCATTTAAAACTATACAAAAGTATCATTTTATTGGAAACTAAAACGAATCCTGCGAAGTGTGCTTGATAATCGGCGAATATTTCTTGAATCTTTCCGAAAGTACTGGCTATTTTTGTGGCACGTAAAATTACATGATGGAATACAGACGACTTCTTCCATCTGGGCCGACTCAAAAGTATCGATTGTTCGGAGATTGCGGAGGGAAAAATTTAACTGAGAGACAGTTAATGAGGCACCACGTGTGGATTGATCAAACCTGACATTGCTGAATTGGGCCCTTCCTATTTTTTTTTTGTTTTTTTTTTTTTCCCCCCCCGCTTTTTTTAGTTCTAATTCAAGCCATTGCTACCTTTCAAAGATTCTGGGATCAATTACATCTCCGAAATATCGAAACTTTACAACGGCTCAAACAGGTTACGTCCAATTTTCGATCGCTCACAAGCTGCAACGTAGATGGGTTTTTCCCCCCTTTTAAACCTATGTCAAAGTATGGATGAATTGAAAGCTGAATCGAATCCAGTCGGGAAAACGATTGATTCTCCTGAATCTGTGAAAAATTTTTGACTATTTTATTGATCCCGGGATTTTATGATGGCATGAAGAGGTTGCTCTCTTACCATTTCAAGCTATGAAGAAGTATTGATCATTTGAAGATCGAAAAAAAAGGAAACAATTAATTTGATCGAGAGACAATTTATCAAAGAAAATATAGGTTTTCTACCATTTGAACCTATTCGAAAGTATCGATTACTTGGAGATTGAGGGGAAAAAAAATGAATTTAGAAACGATCGAGGAGACGCTACGTATACGCGTTGATCAAACTTGAAATTGCTCCGTAGGGTCTGTCCTGACGGTTTCTCGTTGCTATGCAGCCCATTAGTTTCTTTCAAAAATACTGGCATCAATTAAATCTCTGAACTTTCGATACCTTGCAATGGATCCAACGGGAGCCAGCCGGTTTTCCGTATAGTTTGTAAGCCACTAGAGAGATCTTTTAACCATTTTGCTCACCGTGTGGCCCGTAAAGGACGACATTTAAGATTGCGTCTTATGAAATTTCAAAACAGAAACTTTATATCACATGAAATCACGAGAGGAAAAAACGCTCAATTCAACGGTGTATGCCTTAGATTATGGGCACCTTCGTCATTGTTCGTGTGCAAGAGGGGTGAGCCTATGCTAAAGTATCGATTAATTGGAAACTTATACCAACCAAGTAGGGCAATCGAGGAGTTGCTCCTGAATCTATGCAAATGCATTGGCTACTTTGATAATCATAAGCTTCCATGATCGGGGGAAAAAAAGAAAAAAAAAAAAAAAAAAAATTTTTATTTGGAGGTATAAAAAAATATCGATGAATCGGAGATTGCGGAGGGAAAATTTAACTGAGAGACAGTGCATGAGCCATTGATACATCAGGCCTTTTTTTTTTGATTTTTCCCTCGTAAATTTAGCTCTGTGTTACATTGCCAAGGTATTTGGATCGGTTATATCAATCTCGAGACTATCATCACTTTTGCATTGGTTCAAATGGGAACCAGCTTGATTTTTCATCCTTTTCTAGCCAGCATAAAGGGCTTTTTTTTCTCCCCACTTACACGTACATGCAAAAGGAGTTATTAAATTTGGGGAAACCCATTCGAAGCCACAGCGATGAAAAATAAATGGTAATAATCGATGATTTCCTCCTGAATCTGTGATAAAGTATCGATGACTTTCGTTGCACTTAAAAAAGCTAACATGATAGGAAATAGAGGCTTCCTATTGTGTGAGCTAACGGTAAATTGTTGAGAACTATGGAGATCCAGAAGGAACTTTTGAGTCGAGAGACAATGTATGATAGAAAATTTTGGCTTTCTGTCCTTCGAAATAATGCAAAAGTATCGATTATTTGGAGAGCGCAGAAAAAGAACAATTGAGCCAGGAGACGATTTATAAGACATTACTAGCGGGTGGATCAAACATGCCATTGATACGTCGCATTTGCCCTCTGGTCTTTCCCTTGTAATTCAGTTGAGTTTCGTATCATTTTTTTTTTTTTTTTCTCTCTCTCTCAAAGGTACGTGGATCAATTGAATCTCCAAAATATTGATACTTTGCAATGGTTCAAACGAGAGGCGACCGATTTGTCTTCCTCTCCCAACCGACACATGGGACTTTTCTCCCAATTTACATACCTATGTAATAGTATCAATGAAATGGAAATGCGAAGCCTGGAGAGTGTGGGAGTATCGATGAATATCTCCTGAATATGTGCAGTTAGCGAAATATTTGATGAATCCAAACTCATTTTATTGTAAACGTAGTATTTTTATATCATTCGAGCCTGTGGGAAATCATCGACTATTTTTTGAGTCTGCAAAAGAAACGTTTTATCAAAAAGCTCAATCTTCCTCAATTGACGATGGTTTAGTGCATCTTTTTTTTTTTTTTTTTTTTTTTTTTTTTTTTTTTTTTTTACGGTAATCTTCCCTGCTTTGATAGTTGCATTTTCCGTGTCATCTAAGTTTCAATTTTAACTTGGCTTAATCAGTGTTGCTCCTCACATTTTGTCTTCTGAACTCGATGCAAACTGCTGTTATTCATTGGATAATCACCCACTGACGGTAAAATCAATACATTTTTATCCGAACCGTAGGTTTCGGCTTCTCTACAAACGCAGCGTTCAAAATTTCCTGAGAAATCAGAAATTCGGATATTTTTTCCCCCCTCGAGTTGAACGACATCATCGTTGCATGATTTAATTTAAAGTTTATCTGAACAATGGCCTATTCCTCTCTCAAGGTAAATACCTTACGACCAATGTTATGATACATCGTATTGGCTATAAATATCATTGTTAAATTGCTTGTCAAATTTCGATCTATTCTGAAAGGAGTATGGAAAAAATTGGTCCCCCTGCCTCCCGCTTTCTTAGAGGAATGTGAAAAGGATGATGAATGGAAATAAGAGACAAAACGTTCACTACAATGCAACAATTTATTACAAACTTTTTATACATTTCAAAGATCAACTTCAATTTTTAAACTATGTTTAGTCACTGCTCTTTGACTGCTCTTTGTGAGAGTGTGACGCATCATCGACAGATACAGTAAGAGATGCACTGGCACAAGGTTTATATTCGTCAGAGCTGGAAGACCCAAAAGAGTGAGGTTTGACATATTCAGATAGCTAACTAAAATGTATACTTCCTTTGTTCCACAATGAACAAATTTGATCGGCACGTCGCTTGTAACGACGGACAAAGTTTCGGATCTGCTTCGTACTGATAGGGTTAATCATACACAGCTCTGCAAAATTATGGCTTGGCATGTAACATCCATAGCGTCGATCCGCACATTCTACTAAATCATGGACACATTCTTCATCTTCTTGGTCGTACCGCTTGAGCAACTCGAACCTCCCACCGGTTTCTTTTAAGAGCTTATACAAAGAAGCGTAAACATCTGGATCGATACTATCGAGCATCGGTACAAAAAAATTCCAAGTTTCCCTTTCCCACTTGTTACGTTCGACTATTTCTAAATAATAGTAACGCATTG